>CM038221.1:19052008-20252008 GCA_021442155.1 Cymbidium sinense | reverse complement strand
CCTTGATCAAAGAAGATTTCCATTGAAGGGGAGCTTGATCAACCAAGCCATCCACTTCAAATAAAATCTTGATACCTTCAACAAGGCTTCATCTCTACTAGATGAAGCTACCTCCTCCGTTGGAAGCTCATGTGATTGCCTCCAACGAGGTATTGCTCAAAATCGTAGACATAGGAATTTTTGTTTGGTCCTTGTTGACCTCATTTTTAGAATGAGCTCTCAATCTCTCCATCTTAGACATATGATTCCTCTTAGACACTAAGTATTCCTTAGTCTTAAGACACTCTTAGTGATTAGGCGAACACTTAACCTAACCCTAGAGCTTAGAAGAGTTAGCCATATGAATAAGTTATGCCTTAGGAGTGTTAGGAAAACTTTTTTATCTTATAGCTTAAACCCAATCCTCACTTTCTTCTGACAAATCAACTTCAAATTCAAAACAATCTCAAATCATAACCAACTTCAAATTCAAGCAAACTTCAAAATTAAATCAACTTCAAATTTAAACCAGCTTCAAATCCAAAACCTTTCTAATCCATTTTGATTTCATCTTATGGACTTAGCTCAAATCAATTCCATCAAATCTTAAACCAATTCTAACCTAATGGATTTTCACAAATCACAAATCAATTCCAATTGATTGAAATCCATGATTGAATTCCAAACCCAAAATCTTTCCTAAGCCCCTTTGATTTCATCTTATGGACTTAACTCAAATCAAATTTTATTCACTTCAAACCCAAAATATTTTCTCGTAACCCATTTATATTCTCATTTATATTCATTAATATAAATGAAATATAAATTCAAGTAACCAAAACCAATTCCAAAACTCAAGTTCAAATTTAAAATCTTTCCTTAAGTCACTTTGATTTCATCTTATGGACTTAGCTCAAATCAAATTCAAAATATTTTCTCATAATCATTTATATTCTCATTTATATTCACAAATATAAATGAAATATAAATTCAAATAACCAAAACCAAATTCAAAACTCAAACCCAAATCTAACCTAAAACTAACCCATACCCTTTCAAGTCAAATATTTGAACTTAGCCAAATCAAACCCAAATCAATCCAAACCCTTGGATTTTCTTCATGATTCAATCAATCCTTCAATCATGAATCCAAATATAAACATAAACTTCACTCATCGAACCAAAACTAAATTCAAAATTCAAACCCAAATCAAACCCATGTTCATCCTATGAACTTGAAATTGTCAAATGAATCAAAACCCATTTGACTCCAAATCACTTGCAAATGAATTTATATTTCAATCATAAGTCCATATGTGAGTTCGACCAAACTTGAATGAAGCCTTGATCAAGTCAATTGACCCACTTAGCTCACTTGACCTTAAGTGACCTAAAGTACCTTTTTGAACCAAATTCTAATCTTACCCAAATTGGATTGAACTAAGCCCATTTAAGCCTCACATTATGAGCAACAATCATCATAAGATGATCAATCACTTAAATTGGGTCAAACCAAGTCAAACTTAGCTTTTGGCCAAGTCAACACTTAACCTAAATGAAATCCAAACTAGCCAAAATCCACCATAGGACAAATTGATTGAAACCTATGATCAAAACTAATTCATGATCAATGATTGGAATTGACCAAGTCATCATTTGAGCCAAACCTAGCCCAATTAGCCACTTGACCCAAGTTGACACAAGTTAACCTAAAAAGTCAAAATATGTCAAATCATGATCTAAGCCAAATTGATTGCAACCAAAGGGTCAAATTCATTCTAAATCACTTATTGAACTTGACCAAATCTCCAATTGACCAACTAGACCCAACCTAGCCCAATTGACCATGAACCCAACTTGACCTATAAGATCAAATCAAGCTAAAATCAAACCAACCCAAAATTGATTAAAACCAAAGCTTGCAAAATATTTCAAATGACCAACCAAACCTAAACCAACCCATGACCTAACCCAATTGGGTTGGTCAACTCGACTCATTTGACCTAAGTGAACTCAAATGAACCAAAACCAAATATAAATCAAATTGAACCAAACCAATGATACCAAACCACTCCAAATGGTCATATGAACTTGACCCAACCCTTGGTTTGACCTTTTGACCAATTGGTCAACTTGACCAAGTTGACCCATTTTGACCTAAATGGGTCAACATGAGCCAAATGATATCAAATCAACACCAAATTCATTGAAAATTGGCACAACCCATTTTTCAATTATTCCAAAATTTCCTAAATTAAAAATCAAAGCCAAATGACCATTTTACCCATGGGTCAAAGGGTAACTCTTGGCCAAATTCACTTGGAATTTGGCCATCCCACTTGGCACCCCTCTTTGTGGACCAAATGGACACTAATGAGGGTGGTGAACATGACCCAATGGGTCAGCCAAACCCAACCCATGGCCAAACCGACCAACAATGGAAAATGAGCACATGGAATCACTCCATACTCTCATTTAACACATGGGCAACTCCTCCACCACACTCCCCTGCCAAAACCAAACCATGTGAAGCTTCTAACAACCTAACAAACCCATTCAATGAGATCAATTTGATTAAAATGGAAAGGAGGCTCACGGCCATCCGATCCAAGTAGGGGGAGATATACTCCCCCTAATTTCATTTCAATTCAAGTGACTTGCATTTGATTGAGCCAGAGAGACCTAAGGTAAGCTCCCCAAGCTCTCTCAAGTAATTCCCAAGCTCTTCCTAATTCCTCATTCTTTCTTAGAAGGGAGGTGGAAGAACTAAACTCACTCAATTCTCCATAGAATCCAAATTTCTCTTGCAAGCACCATCAAGGGACCTAGCGAAGCTCACCCAAGTTAAATCCCAAGCATCCAAGCCACAGGAAGGAGGAGTTTGATCAAAGTCACAAGCCATTGAAGCTCATTTCAATCAATAGGAAGTTCCACTTCATCTCAAGCCTTCAACCAAGGCTTTGTCCACTAGACTAAGCAACCAATATTTGGGAAGCGTTGATAGCCTGTGAGGTATGCTTCAAAACCGAGCTTAGAAATTTCTTTGGTCCTTTGTGAAGGGAAGTGTAATCCCAATTGAATTCCACCATTGGATGTTTTTCACCTAGATGGTGTGTTAATCGCTCAACTGAGCTCAAGTGAGCTCGGATCAAGCCATGGAGGATGGATGGCCTCCGTCTACCGTTGGTGAGGGCAGGGATGAATCATGGATCATCCATCCCGCATGTTCTGGATGGACGGTCCTAATTAATCTATGTAGATCTAGTGATTTAATCCCTTTAGATCCATGAGTTTTATCCCTGATCCTAATCGGACGATGGTCAAGAGAACCAAAGCACATATTGGATGGTCACGCATGGCCCCAACAGGATTAGTTATAATAGAGATTTAATGACCTAATCATAAACATCAAAAAATTCAAACTAAATGTAGAAAAATTAAAAAAAAATGCAAACTCAACTTCATTTTAAAGATAATTCAAAGAGGAATAATATAAAATTAAGTTTAATTTATTTTGAACAGTAACATTTACTCAATTTGAGTTTTATTGGAATTTAATTATGTTAATTACTTTTTAATTATTTTAATAATTAATTCCAAACTCCCAAGGGTTAATTAGTGGGATGACCTCTGCCTCTCATGATTTTCTTGAAATTTATTATTGGATTAATTTAGGTAATTTTTTTCATCTCTAATCACTTTAATAAAATTAAATGATTAACCTATTAAATGGTGATTATATTATTAAGCTTGTTAATCATCTTAATAGTGGATAGACTTAGGAATGAGATTTTTTTTCAAATCTTTCCCTAAGTCTATTTCATTTGAATGAAAACTTAATTAATTTATAAATTGATTAATGATTTAATCATTTCATTAAATAGCTTAATTAACCAAACTCAAAATCAAGAATTAATCCAAAAAATTAATCACTTAATCAATCTCTTTCTTAGGTAGATACTTAGGTGTTCAATAACCTAAGTGCCTTTTAAGGAAATAATTTCCAACTCACATGTGTGGGAAGGTTATGAAAGTGCTTAATTAAACCCATTAGCTTAATTAATCATTATTTATGAGCCAATTGCATTAGGCCCCTTTCTTTCTTAAGTGCATTGCTGATTTAAATTTAATGTGGTTGCATATCATATGTTGGCTCACAATTTTTTGAATAATTATGTTAAGGAGGTACAGGTAAGAGGTAATTAATGAAATTAATTTACACCTTAACCTAAATAAAACATTAAAATCAACTTAATGGCTTTGAAAATTAAATTAAATCAATTCATACATGAGGGAAATGAGTTAGGACCAGCAAACCTTTTCACATTCCTAAATCAAATCAAACTCAAAACAAAAATAAAAATTTCTTTAAAGAAATTTTGATTCACTTTAAATGATATTATTTCATAGAATTGTCTTTAGGAATTAATTAGGGTAAATAAAGTTACATGCTTACATAACTTTATTTCTTTCCAAGCATGCAAAATGGTGTATGTCACATGAAATCATGCATTCACATCTTTTAAAAAAATCAAATAAATGAAATGTTTCCTTTATGTCAAATTTCATGTTTTGGCTAAAGTAAGAATATGAATGGCTATTATCACTACTAAATCAAAAATTATTTTCAAAACTTATAAATCAAAGACTATAAATGAATGTATGCTACTTATAAGTATTTATAAGCTTGCATGTGAATATAGCTTAAAATGTGTTATGTGGTTTTCTTCTCTTTTCTTAACATGGTTTGTATAGGATTTGTAAAGTGTATAGTTCATTTGAAAAGAACATAACACTTGCTTAAATTTATTCCTATGCACTCCCTTGTCATGAATTAAGAAGTATCTTCATATTGCACATATAAATCAAATAAACAAACATAAACCTTTTGCATGAATCTTTTTCCATTCATTTGATTTTGTACATGCACATGTATTTAAGAAAAGTGTTATACTAGTCTGGACATCTCGGGGTTGCGAAACTTTAAATAGCCCCAAGTAGGTCTTGTACCTTACACCCTGGTGTAGAAAATAATGACATCGTACTCACATATGTCTTTCATACATGTAAATGTGCATTAGATTAATGGATAAAAGAATCCCTCTCTTTTCTATTTAAAAAAATCATGCATCATGAAGCATCCAAATTTTCTTAACAAACATCCCTTAGCATTCATCATTAAGGTGTGTTAAATATTTACATTTGCATATATAGATATGCTTAGGATCATTCCATGTGCATGATACACATGTTGGAAAGAAATAAATGGTTGTGTGTTTTGTGATAGTAATTCACTTTAATTAATCCTAAAATGTCTTTCTTATTGAATATGATTATTTAGAGTAAATCTAAACTTAGGATTAATTTAAACACATAATAAAATATTCAGTAAAGAAAAATCACTAATGAATTTATCTTAGAAATTACATAAGGTAGGGAGGAAAGAGAAGTTCTCTTCTCTTTTCCTCTCTTTACAACACTTAGTAATTAAGTGTAGGTTCATTCAAACCAAATTAAATCATCAAATAAAATTAACAAATCAACTAAACCACTTAAATGAAATCACCCTCTCAGTTGAACTATTTTATACTTAGAAAATTTTAACCTTAAATCCTAGCAAAAACATGCCACACAAGCCTTAAAAGGCACACACATTAGGCTAAGTCACCATTTCTAGCTCTATATTAGGGTGGTGCATGGTTTGATGTCTGATTTTATTTCATGATGTAATATTTTAGTCTGGATGTTGGGGTGTATATGCGTAGACTGGATGATAGGATGATCTTAGTCAAATTATCTTCTACAGGGGATTGTGCTTAAGGGGCGTTGTAATAAAAATATAAATGCTTTTGTTATGCAAGTTGCTTATACCCCTAAGCATAATCAAAAATAGGCAAGGTAGACTTGGTTACCCATGTGTAGGTGCTAAGTCCAATTTATTCATATACATGCTTGGATGGTGTGTTTAGCTAATCTCTATTTTGCAGGTTTTAATTAGATTTACTTTTCCTTTTTCATGTAATTTCGCAATTAGGATTTGGAATGAATGTTATGGCGGATTAGGATGAACATTGGTCATAAGACTATGTCTTATGTACCATGTGAATCCTTTGGAGCATTCATATTCCAACCAACCAAAATAAGGAAGGAAAGAAGAAAGAAGAAAAAGAAAGAAGCGAAGCAAAACATGAAGAAAAGAAGAAAAGAAGAAAGAAGAATGAAGACCCACATAACATGAGCTCCTTTTTTATTGTAATTAATTCATTTGTAATCTATGTTGTATAAGGGTATAGCTCAGCTACCCATATTTCTTTTCGGGTTTATGCGGCGGAGCCTGACCACAAAGGTCATTTATTCTTTGGTGCTAACTTTAAAAATTGTTTGATATTTGTTTAGCCTATGCATTAAGATGGCATGATTTCCCTAGTTTCTTCTTTGCTTTAATGATTATCCTGGATTCAATTAGGCTCTTAGAAAAGAATAAATTTTCTATCCAAATAATCAACTCAAAATCAAAAATTAATAACTCATAACCTCACCTAAAGCCTAGGTTATAAATCAAGATAAAAGATTTAGCAACCCCTTAGCTGGAAATTGTATGTTTCATATCATGCATAAATAAATCATCTTGCTCCACTCTTGCTTATGGATGGATTCCACCTTTGCCAGGGAACTTAGCTTGACCTTTGAGAGCCATGGTGGAAACACACCTCCTTCTTGCTGATTTTGGCCCATAATCAATTCCTCATTCATTAGGCATATGAATCTCATATCCTGTATCAAATAAATTGTCCAAAAATGAAAATAAAATATAACAAAATTTGCATTATATTTAAGTCATTATTCATGCCCTACATGATCTAGTCTCTTAGGGAGTGTGTTTAAGGACTTAGTCTTTTTATAAATAAATAATAACCTTGATATCTTGTAAAAACATAATACTTGCCTACATGTATTAAAAATCATAGGAGTTAGTTAGCAGCCACCCCTAGGCGGTTGTAAGTCTAATAGTCGGATGGTTTATCCTCTCTTATGAAGGTAAACTATATGCCCATTTTCACCTTAGATTTAGGTCATACTTTGGCCCTCGCCAAGCTCCCTAGATTTAGGTTCTGAGGTTGTTGTTCCCTTTGTAGGCTACAAGCATAAATCCTCACCTCTTAGGCATTTTTATGATCTTGTATCATGGAATTGTAAGTCCTAGATTTCTAATAAAAATTCAACTTAAATAAATAATTCCCCTCAACTTCAAAATGTAAAGCCCAACCATAGGATAGTTTGGGATGCTTACTATGCTTCCTAGTATCATAAGCATCCCCTACTTATCTCCTTTTAGTTTCGATAATAACTCCCTCTTCTTTATCAATCCCACTTGATCTTCTAAAAATAACCAATTGAGTGATAGTCTTATCTTTGAAATCTTTGGAGACAATAATCATTTACTTTAATAAAGAGTATTCTTAAGGAATCTCATTCCTTATGAGGTAATTAACTATGGGGGCTTGGTTTCATAGGAAACTTAACGAATCTGATTTAAAATAAACCCTACTTTATTTTTCCATGTAAAGTAGGGGAAGAATCTCCGATACATATGAAGACTCATAGTCCTTAGGAGTCCTTATTAAGTGATTAGGTCCATTATAGGATCATGACTTCTGTCTCTCAAGATAGTACATCATTTCTCAATGTCGTACCTGATCATCCTAATAAGAACATCTGCAGATCTACGTGGTGTCCAACATAAGAAGTGTTATTTTTGTTCTTCATTTACTTTTCTCAAAAGATAGATGAAGAATGAAAATAAAATTCACACAAAGATTTCTGGCGACTCCGCTGGGGAGGGTTCCTCTCTCCATCTTTGGTAAATGATTGTTATCTCCAAGTATCGATAGTGGGTTTGTATTTTATATTAGTTTATTTCATCCTTAAGCTAAGCTAACCAACATCCTTTAGGTTTCAGGATCTCACTCCGTGTAGGTCTTAAAACCTCTATTGGTTTCCCCAATATGTGAAAATAAATAAAAAATTAATAAAAATTAATAAAATAAAATAACTAAACACTTCCTTCTTACCATTTCTATGGTAAGGTAAGGTTAATTCCAAAAAAAAAGTAAATCCTCTATAAAAATATCAATTTTCAAACAACACTTTTTTAAAATGTACATAAACAAAATGATTGCACAAAAACTTTCATAAATCAATTTCATCTAACAATCTTCATGATTGTTATATGTAGGATCTTCTCAAAAATAAAATCAACAATCATATTTTCAAAAGCATAAATGAACATCCTCATTCAATTTATTGAATGAAGATTTCATTTTGAAATAAAATTAACCATCATCTTTTCAAAAAATCAAAATCAATAACATATTTTCAAAAAGCATGAATGAACATCTTCATTCAATTTATTTAATGAAGATTTTATTTTTAAAATAAAATCAATAATCATCTTTTCAAAAATAGAATCTACAATCATCTTTTCAAAAATAAAACACCTTTGGACTCTTCATTTAGCATACATAAATTTGCTAAATGAAGATCCTCTTTTCAAAAATCAAAACATCAAAACATGAAACACATTTGGATTCTTCATTTAGCATACCCAAATTTGCTAAGTGAAGATCCTCTTTTCAAAAATCAAAACATCAAAACATGAAATACATTTGGATCCTTCATTTAGCATACCTAAATTTGCTAAATGAAGATCCCCTTTTCAAAATCAAAAATTGAAAAAAATATTTGGATCTTTCATTTAACATACCTAAATTTGCTAAGTAAAGAATCCTCTTTTCAAATAAATCAAAACATGAAACACATTTGGATTTCCTCTATTTAGTATACCAAAATTTTCTTAAGTAAAGAATCCTCTTTTCAAAAATCAAAACATAAAACACATTTGGATTTCCTCTATTTAGCATACCTAAATTTGCTAACTAAAGAATCATCTTTTCAAAAATCAAAACATGAAACATATTTGGATTTTCGCTATTTAGCATACCTAAATTTGCTAAGTAAAAAATCCTCTTTTCAAAAAAAATTAAAACATGAAACACATTTGGATTTCCTCTATTTAGGATACCTAAATTTACTAAGTAAAGAATCCTTTTTTCAAAAATCAAAACATGAAACACATTTGGATTTCCTCTATTTATCATACCTAAATTTACTAAGTAAAGAATCCTCTTTTCAAAAATCAAAACATGAAACACATTTGGATTTCCTCTATTTAGCATACCTAAATTTGCTAAGCAAAGAATCCTCTTTTCAAAAATCAAAATAGAATACATTTGGATTTCATTTAACATACCTAAATTTGCTAAGAATTCTCTTTTCAAAATCATTAAAACTAAACACATTTGGATTTCTTTATTATACCTAAATTTTCTAAGAATCCTCTGATCAAAATCATCAAAACAAAACACATTAGGATTCTTTATTTAGCATACCTAAATTTACTAAGTAAAGATCCTATTTTCAAAATCACCAAACACAAAACACATTAGATTCTTTGTTTATCATACCCAAATTTACTAAGTAAAGATCCTCTTTCCAAAAACAACAAAACACTTGGACTTTATTCATACCCAAATTTGCTAAGTAAACATTCCATTTTTAAACAACAATAACAACAAGCCTTTATCCCACTAAGTGGGGTCGGCTACCTGAATCCTTCATCTCCATTGTGTCCTATTATGTGTCAAATTCTCATTTATTTCAAGTATACTAAGGTCATTTTTTATACATCTTAACCAAGTCTTTTTAAGTCTACCTCTACATTTCTTAATATAAGGTAAATCTAATTCATCTACTCTCCTAACCAGGTCATCGGACGGTCAACACTTTATGTGGCCAAACCATCTAAGGTGACTTTCTCTAATCTTACCTACTACTGGAGCTATTCCAACTTTTTCTCGAACATTCTCATTTTGCATTTTATCTCTAAGAGTAAAGCCACTCATCCACCTGAGCATCCTCATCTTTGTAAGACTTAACTTAATATTATGCTTCTCTTTTATTAGCCAACATTCTACACCATAAGTCATACCACCATATTATAAAATTTTCCCTTAAGTTTAAGTGGAACTTTTCTATCACACAATAGGCCAAATGCATTCCTCCACTTCAACTATCCAACTTGAATTCTACTAATAACATCTCCATCTATTTCACCATCATTTTTAACAATAGAACCTAAATATTTGAATCACTCACTCTTATTAATGATTTGTTCACTTAATGTCACAACACTACCACTCGAACTTCTACAACTAAAATTACACTCCATATATTTAGTTTTAGATCTACTTAAATGAAAACCTTTAGACTCTAAAGTTGACCTCCATAATTCAAGTTTCTCTTGGACTCCCTCTCTAGTCTTATTAATAAGAAGAATGTCATCAAAAAAGCATACACCAAGGTACATCTTCGTAAATTCCTAGTAAGAATATCCATAACTAAAGTAAAAAAATAAGGGCTTAAAGCTGATCCTTGATGTAATCCAAGAAATAGGAAACTATTTTGTCAATCCTCCTTGTGTTTGGACACAAGTAACAGCTCTAGTATACATATCCTTAATGACTTGAATATAACCAATATTAACTCCTTTCTATTCTAGAACTCTCCAAAGAACATCTCTTGAAACTTTATCATAAGGTTCCTCTAAATCAATAAATATCCTATGTAGATCCTTCTTACTTTCTCTATACTTTTCAATCAAACCTCTTAACAAATGTATAGCATCCATAATAGATCTACCTAACATGAAACCAAACTGATTGTGAGAAACTATTGTATCACCTTCTTTGGTTGGATAACTTATACATACATCTTTCACCTTCTTTGGTATCTAATCTATTGTATAAATCAATAAAAGCTACATTTTTTTGCTTCATATATTACTTTCTTAAAATCTCTACAGGCCACTTTATATCTTTCCCAATTCTCTGAGTTTTTACATATAAACCAAATTTTATAACAATGCTTCTTATTTTCCTATCTTTTCTTGCACACCCTGACTCCACCAGCAGCTATTTTTATTAAAAGAAGCTTTTCCATTTGATTCTCCAAGCACATTTTTAGCAACTTGCTTAATTTTGCTACTTTTCCAACATAACATTAGCTTCTTTATGAACATCCCAAATTCTAAGCTCTTGTAGCTTGCTCTTAAAAATATTTTTATTTGTGTTCTTTAAGTGTCCCCATCTAATCCTAGGATAATAATTTGATTTATTTTTCTCTTACAATCTTTCATCTTAAAATCTAACACTAACAATCGATGTTGGGTACTTAAACTTTCACTTGGAATGACCTTACAATCT
This sequence comes from Cymbidium sinense, assembly GCA_021442155.1. Taxonomy (NCBI): domain Eukaryota; kingdom Viridiplantae; phylum Streptophyta; class Magnoliopsida; order Asparagales; family Orchidaceae; genus Cymbidium; species Cymbidium sinense. The sequence continues at coordinate 20,240,708 of CM038221.1, read as the reverse complement.
TTACAATCTAAATCATCTATTATTCTTATCAAAAAAGAATCAATATGTGTTTTACTATATCCAATTTTATAAGTAATAATATGTTCATCTCTTTGCTTAAATAAAGTATTAGCAACTATAAAATCATAAGCTAAAGCAAAATCTAATATAGTCTTACCTTCTTCATTAGTCACTCCAAATCCATAACCACCTGAATACTTTTAAAATCTTCTACCAATCTACCAACATGTCCATTTAAATCTTCTCCAATAAATACTTTTTCTTCAAAAGGTATCTTTTGTATTAATCCCTCTAATTCATTCCAATTTTTTTCTTTTAAGTTTACATCCAAACCTACTTGAGGAAGATAAACACTTATAATATCGATAATCTTAGTAACAATAATAATCTTTAAAGCTATAATTCTATCTCCACTTCTAATAATATTTATAATATTATCTTTCAAACTTTTATCTATAATCACACCTACACCATTTCTAGTTTGACTTCTACTTGAATACCAAAGTTTAAAACCTAAACTATCAATCTCCTTGGCCTTCTCCCCAACCTATTTAGTTTCTTGAACACATAAAATATTTATCTTTCTATATATATATATTAATTCCATTAATTTACTGTAGAGTGCCTATATTCCAAGATCCAAACCTAATTCTAGTTTCATGGACTAACTTCTTTGCTCGCATCCATCCAAAATGTGGAAACCCTTGATTATTTAACACTGCAGCCGGGCACCGATGCAACGTCCCTTGCACATTTTTCACTATATTCAAGTCATACAGCACATCACTTCCAGGGTACGCCCTAGCATTAACATAATGTTTAAAGGATTCATGTCATTATTATTTTGACAAGTTTTATGCTAGCTATCGACTACCTATCGCAGCCCTCCACTTTTCTCATCCAGAATTAAGACTGGCAATGGTAGTGTTAAAGATTCCATTTTTAAATTGACACATAATTCACAAATAAGCAATCAAAAGAAGAAAATTTTTTTCAAACACCTCACCTAGCATACTCAAATTTGCTAAGTGCATAAATTTCAAAACTACAAATCAAAACAAAATAAATTGACTTTTTTACTTTAGTATACTCAAATTTGTTAAAGGAAGGGTCCCCAAACAATCAAAAATCAAATTCAAATATCAACCAATGGAAGCATCAATCTCTTCAAAATATTTGAACCCATTTTCAACATACACAAATTTGTTGAAAATGGATCCTAAAATTCAAATATCTCTCCTCCAATTCTAAACTCAAAATCTCTCTCTTAATTCAAAGAGCCCCATTTAATATATCCAAATTATTGAGTGTGGGTTCAAATTCTAAAAAAAATTAAAGCAGAAATATGATTCAGGTTTGTTTTCCAAATTATAGAAGTTCAACCCGGTTTCAGTTATTTCTTTCAGTTCAGTTCAGTTCAGTCCAAATGGCAGCCCAAAAGTACGTGTTTACTTTTCCTTTTGGGATGGATTTGGCCTTGGATAGGGCCAGCCTCCCACAGTCTGACTTTGCCCACCTCATTCTTTTTGGATGAGGTTTCGAGGGGGCTAGGATCACTTGTGAGGTGACCACCCTCACAACTGTCAGTAAGAGTGTGGTGACCGGGCAGAAGTCAGTAATCCAGGTTGAGATGTCATCTGACTCAGAGTTTCCTTCACTAAAGATACAGCTCCAGTGTGTTTAGTGGTTCCCCTTTCTGCCTCAGTAAGAGCTAGCACCCACTCATTGGCTTCCTCCTAGGGGAAGGCTCCCCTGATCCCATGGATAGTCTCCCCCATCTAAAAAGTTAGGTCTAGTTGTCATGTTGCCCCTCTGAGCAGGACTCAGCACCATAACTAGTGTTGCAAGATCAAGCGGCATCATGCATAGCCCGGAGCTAGAGGCTTCCGGCGGTAGAGGAGTTACCTAGGATAATGTCTCCTCTTATCACAGATAACTAGTCTCACCCCCTCTCTAGTTTTGATAGAGAGGAAGACATCAGAAGGATCTCAGTTTCACCTCCTGTAGTCCATTTTGAGGCTCTTATTAGTGATAGAAGAAGGGTGTATACCAGCTTTAGATCAGTTCTGTGCTAAGTTGGTGAAGCTTATAGACGATTAGAGTTTGGGGCCCAATTTGATTTATGTTCTATCATCCCTCATAGTATGGACAAACATATCAGGCAGGATAGGGCTAGGGAGGCCCGAGTATTAGTACATGTTACTAGACGAGAAAGGAGGAGGTATAGCAGGCAGTCAGCAACCTCAGCCCTCATGGACTTTCCTGATCAGTGCGCTACATGCACCGGTCATTCTGATAGCATTGCATTGATGGGCACTACCCACCATAGGAAAGGAGCTCCTGTACAGAGAGAGTTAGAGCTGCCTCCACCACATCGCTCTATTCCATGAGCACCATAAGTTCCATCATCCACTGTTCCAGCAAAGGCCATGAAGGCAGCTTCTGAGGAAAAGATAGCCCCACTAATGATTCGGCTATGACCAAGACATCCCATTCCATCTACACCGTTGACTGAGGCGAGGCCGAGCTCTCCTACTCAACCTCCTACCCCAGTTGTGGTGAAGAAGGAATGGCAACCTCATAGAATTATAGTCATTCCATCACCACCACCACCGTAGCAGGCTATGGAGATAGCAACAGTCAAGGGAGGAGGAGACAGTACCACTGGTCCCATGGCCATAGATCCTCCTAGGAGTACTACTCCACCCAGATCCAGTGATAGCTAGGAGCATCTTTCTTCTAGTGAGTGTAGCCCTCATAGGGTTAGCTCTAGTAGCAATAGATGTTAGATGTCTTTCTGTTCATGACAGTGATCCCACCACCGGTATACTGCGATCATTTATGCTCACGTAGTTGGACCGTTCCCTCGATGATATTGTAGCCCAATATCTAGTGGAGAAGAAGGAGATCTTAGGATTTGACTAGTCTGACTTAGAGGAGGAGAAGGTTAATTTTGATCCTAATTAAGATGAACAATTAGAGGATTTAGCAGAAGTTTACATGGTTGATACTAGGGGTTCTCTCCTTCATGATCAGCAGAATTTGGATGTCGTAGGCGGATGATGATCTACCTACTCTTCACAAGAATAAGGCAAAAGGATGAACAAATTGATAGGATGTGGAAGAAGCTTGAAGATTTGCTAGCAGTAGTTTTTGCATTTCATAACCAAGCTCGGCAGTACATCCTACTATTGTAAAAATAGGTTAGCCTGGGTTGTTGCATGTCTTGGATCAGCCTAAGAGTTTACCTCCAGTAGAACAGGGCAGCACAAGCTTGTATAAAAAGGTAGTGGATAGTACCATTGTACAAGAAAAGGACATTAAACTCATGGATGAGCAGCAAGTGAGAGAAGCATTGGCGCAAGCTCGAGGGGGATCATCGGTTCCAAAGGGTAGACCCTACCCAAAAGAATTCAATGTCGCCAATATCCTAAGGGTTTTGTGCCACCTTCTTTCAAGAGCTTTGATGGCAGTGGGAACCTATGGCAGTACATACCGAACTTCAGGGCCAGCTATTGCAACACTGGTGGCAGTGATGCATTATGATTTCATCTTTTTATAAGTAGCTTACCGGCATAGCCTTCGATTGGTATGTTGAACTCCCCAACAATTCAGTTAGGACTTTTGCTAAGTTGGAGTAACTCTTCATTAAGAGGTTTGTTGGAGTTCAGCAAAGGCTGACTGTAGGCGATCTTACTATGGATCAACAATAACCTAGTGAGTCCCTCATTGATTATATTCTCAAATGGCATAATTTGAGTATGAAATGTGAACCACAGCTGTCTGAATAGCATGCCATTGAAATTTCACTGAAGAATATTCATGGCTCGATCGCCTTCATCTCAAAGGTTTTACCATCAAGATATTTGAGAAGCTAATCAATAAGGTAGCTAGCTTACAAGGAGAAGCCAAATAGTTGCCTTTTCTAGAACAATCAATAAAGCTGAAGCCGCATAAAGCTTATGAGAAGAAACCAGGGGTAGTGACAGTAGTAGACAAGGGGAAGCAGCTGGCCAAAGAGCAATATGATAGACCTCGTGCTCCACAACCATCACTTCCACCTCCTCTACCACATCTGAGGCCATCCTACCGCCACAGCCTCCACGTAGCTACCACCTCCTCCTTAGACATTCACGTTTGTGCACATACCGTGTAGCTACCATCCACCTATTTATGGATAAACTAAAAAAACCATAATCATTTAAGAGGGAGGTTGTTAGAAAAAAATCTTTAAGCATCTCTTAAAGAAACTTGACTTTCAGCTACCTAAGCCTAGAAGGCCGAAAAAAGTGGGCAAGAGCAGTGATCTTAACTTTTGTCCCTACCACTGTATGCTAGGCCATGTTTTGGAGGATTTCTTTACATTCAAGGACTGGCTTGAGCATAGCTACAAGACATGTGCCATAGTTATCCAGAAAGAATACTTAGTAGAACAACCATCTAGTTTCATTATGGTAATCCTTGGGGATACTTGCGATCCTCTTAGAACCAAAGAAGGTTGGGATGTCTCCTTAACCCGAACCTCTGAAAAGATTGCATCAAAAATTAAGAAATTTTTTTTGCATGTACCTGAGGCAGCTTGAACCTCCAACATCAAGGAAGGTTTACAAGTTTCCAAAGACAACTTGGGGAAAGGGGGAGCTCAGCAGCAGCAGTAGCAGCAACAGCCCCATACCAGCCCGGGATAGCCAAGTAGCGCAACCATCGATCGAGCTTAGCCTCCAATCTATAGTTGCAGCTACTACCTCAACTAGTACCTCTACTTCAGCTAGTTCTTCCTCTAGTAGACATCTTATATTGATGGATGAGGGCATAAAATCCCTCACTCTACATACTTTCCTGGATTTCTGCTATGTATCTTTTTCAAAATCTAAGAAATCAAAGAATAAAGCTAGTTTGAATTATATCTGTGTCACTTCTGATGGGTTTCCTAATTCTACTCTTATAGAAAACTCTCCAAGTCTAAATAATAATTATAATAACTCTGATCTTCCTCTTTTTAATTTGGAGATGGACTTTCCTTCACTGAATAATACGGGTTCACCTCTTAAGATAGACTTGGAATCATCTAATTCGGAGGGCCCTATAGGAGAAGCTATAGGTGAGCCTGATGAGCAGGTAGAACCTTCCACTAACCTACCACAAGATATCACCAAAGTCAACCTCCATTGTGGCAAGGTTCTACCTCCTATGGCAGCACCTCAAGATAAAGGGAAATAAGTCATTAGTTCAAATGATTGAGAAGCCCCTCCATAGGATGCTCCACCCATGGATATGCTTGTGGAGGATCATCCCAAATTGGATTGCAATGCCTCTCTCACCTAAGAAAGGTATCATCTAAGTTAAGCATATATGATGCACTTATCTTATCTAAAGAGATGAGGGAGTCATTAATCAAGGCTCTTCTTGATCCAGAATTATGCTTAGCTCTGATCACTGTTGGAGAGGAGGCACATTGTTCTAAAGAAGCCCAAGGATTCACTTTCACAGATGAAGACCTTCTTCTAGGGGACATGGAGCACAACCGTCCCCTCTATATTACAATAGACATAGACAGATTCAAACTCTCTAGGGCTCTTGTTGATCTAGGAGCATCGATGAAAATTATGAGTCTAAAGACCATTGCCTACTTGAGGATTGACATCTCTACACTCCAAGGAGATCAGATGATGTTGAGAGGATTCAATGAACAAGGCGAGAGGGCTTTAGGTTCCATAATGTTACCTTTGGAAATTGCTGACTAGAAGACTGAAGCTAAATTCTACATAATTAATTTGAATACTTTTTTCACTGCTTTGGTCGGTAGGCCTTGGATACATTAGAGCAAGATGATTCCATCCTCCCTTCATCAGTGCATCAAGTTCAAAAGGGATGGAATTGAATACTATGTTAAAGGAGATGAAAAGCCATTTTCAATCAGAGAGGTTGAGATATATGAAGATACGACCTACTATCTTTCTTAAAATACCATTTCTCGTGAACTTGGTCAAAATTCAATTCCAAAAGAAAAAAGAAAAAGAAAAAGAAGAAAAATAAGAGAAAAATGAAAGTTCAAGTGAACGAGAAAAGGAAGTCAAGGAAGAAGTAGAGTCCCATGTCACATTCCACCCACAGTTCATTCTATCATATGGACACATGGGTAGGATGATTTGACCTCCACCAGGCAGAGACTGAGGCTGAAATAGAGGCAGTTCCAGAGGTGGAAGACCCCCTAGTTAGCATCCAACAAATAGGGGTTATGTTCCAATTCATAAGAGTACCCTTACTATTCATAGACTTGGAATCCCACTCGGAGGATGAGTCTCATGTGATTAGCATACCAGCCAACCCCTCTCAGTGGGTTTCATTGGAGGTGACACTCAAGTTGAATAGCGATGAAGACCAGACCTCTACGCAAAGCACGAATGTATTCGAATCAAGTTTATGTGAAACTATCAGGCAGCAGTTAGGAACCATAGCTCTAATCTCACTTTCCTCTCAAAAAGTTGAAGGTTTATTAGTTAAGGAAGTCCCTTTGTCTTCTATGTATGTTAGGCTGAAGAGATTCCTATTGGGATCATCATCCTTAAGTCTAGAAGTTGATATAGAACTTGAGGATAATTCATATAAAGAATTAATGGAAATGCCTTTTGATTGGTACTTTCCTTGTGTTCTTAATCTTGCAAAGAAAGGTTTTATTTCTTATACATGGTCTTAGCATAGATTAGAATACTTCAAAAAGTTGTTGAATAACAAAGGCAGGGATGCACAATGAAGATCAGGACTAGGATTCAAAATAGTGGGTCCAGTTGATGATGATGATTACTGCTTAATTGTTACCAATCATCTGGAATCTGATAGGTTCTTCTCAAACCACACTAGCTCTTATGAGGATGTGTGTTTAGAAACTTAAGATGATCTATATGATCTCCAAATCAAAGATGCACCACCAAAATTTAAAGAAGAAATCCATTCAATAATCGACAAGATTAAAGAAATCAATCTCGGGATAGAAAAAAGTCCATGCCTGACATACATCTGTTCGTTGCTGAATGAAGAAGAAACCAATGACCTAGTTAGGCTATTGATTGAGTTTATGGTCTACTTTGCATGGAGCTATGAAGAAATTCCTAGATTATCTTCTGACATAGTGATCCACAAACTGGCAACAGACCCTGATGCTAACCCTACCAAGCAAGCTCCTAGACGCATGCGATTAGAAATTGAACAATAGGTCATTTCTGATGTCAAGAAATTGATCAATGATGGTTTCATTAGCAAAGAGAAATATCCTACCTAGTTAGCCAGTGTTGTCCTAGTTAAGAAGAAGAATGGCCAAATTCACATATGCGTCAATTTTAGGGACTTAAATAAGGCATGTCTTAAGGATGAGTTTCCTCTTCCTATACCAGAATTAATGGTGGACATCGCCTCATCTCATGCAGTATTCTCCTTCATGGATGGGTTATCTGGCTACAACCAAATCAAGATGACCCCCGAGGATGAAAGAAATATTGCTTTTTGAACCCTAATCAGAATCTATTATTATAAGGTCATGCCCTTAGCCTTTAAAATGTTGGTACTACATACCAACAGGCCATGACTCAAATCTTCAATGAACTCATTCATCATCAAGTTGAATGCTATGTTGATGATCTAATAATCAAAAGTAAAGAAAAGGAAGACCATCTCTTTGACTTGAGATTAGTTTATGAATGGTTAAGACAACATAACCTCAAAATAAATCTTCTAAAGTGTGCATTCGGAGTATCTTCAAGGAAGTTCTCTCGATTTGTTATCCTACACCAAGAAATAGAAATAGATCCATAAAAGATCAAAGCTATCTTAGATATGCCACCACCTAAAAGTTTAACTTAACTCATGTCTTTCTAAGGGTGGTTGACGTATCTAAGATGCTTTATCTCTAATCTGTCAGGAAGATGCAAACTATTTTTAGCACTTGTCAAAAATGATGTCAAGTTCAAGTGGGATGACAAGTGTTAGAATGCCTTTGAAGACATCAAGCAGTATTGGTGAAGCCGCCAGTTCTAACAATCCCTATCCTGGGCAGGCCACTCATCCTCTAGACAGCTACATTAGATGACTCCCTTGGCACTTTGTTGGCTCAATCTAATGACGAAGGGAAGGAGAGTGCTCTCTACTACCTCAGTCATCATCTGATTCCTACTAAAGTGAACTACCCACCTATTGAGAAACATTGCCTACCTTTAATCTTAGCACCCCAAAAGCTACGACACTATATGCTTTCTCATAAGGTGGACTTGATTTTAAGAATCAATCTACTACAGTATCTCATGACACGGCCAATGCTATTCGGACATTTGGCACTCTAGTCCATGATTCTCTCACAGTATGATATCATATTTGTACCCCTCCATGTGGTGAAAGGACAAGCACTAGCGAATTTCTTAGAAGCACACCCACTGCCTATTGATTATCCGGTTAGTGACGATCTCCTTGACAAACAAATCATGGGAGATGTATTTTGATGGTGTGTTTTCCTTTCATAAAGGAGAAGAATCATGATCTACTCTTCCTAGAAAGGCATCGATAAGAATAGTTCTCTTAACTCTAAACCACAGTGTGATGAGATTCTCATATTATATCTCCAATCCCTGCACCAATAACAAAGTTGAGTATGAGGCTTTGATTGCTGGTATGGAATTAGCCATTATAGTATGTGTCAAGAGCATCAACATCTATAGGGATTCTCAGTTGGTCATCAACCAAATTGTTGGGTCCTACAAAGTTTTGAAACCTAAGCTCCGTCATTACTATGAGTACACCATGAAGTTGTTGGCCCAAATCCCTGAGGTCACTATCTACAAGGTCCCTTGAGGAGAGAATATAAGATGTGATGCCAAAACTTGACATGTCCAAAAGATGAGTCCATTCAAAAACAAAAGTCAATCCCCTTATTGAACTCATCGAGAGACTTTCTCTTGAAGGAGAGGTTGTCATTGCTAATAAAGATGAGGAGTTGAATTGGAGGAAATCATTCATAAATTACTTGAACACTGGCAAACTATCTTAAGAGAAGTCACAAGCCTATTAGATGAAACAGAGAGCTCTCTCCTATGCTCTCATAGATGGCACCTTGTACGGATGGTCCTTCGATCAAATGTGGTACATTGTTTAGATAAACACGAAGCCCATAGGATCATGGAGGAGGTACACTCAGGTCTATGCGTAGCGCACCTATCTAGTCCAAAGATGAAAGCAAAGATCAAGAGACTAGGATACTACTGGCCTTTGATAATTTTAGACTGCATGGATGTATCTAGAAGATGCCATCTGTGTCGTGTACAGAGGGGTTCTACATCAATCACCCAACATTCTACATCCTACATTGGCCTCATGGCCATTTGAGTGTTGGGGGTACCTATATTATGGGTCCTATCAATCCTCCTTCTTCTAAGGATCATCAGTTCATCTTAGCTGCCACTGACTACTTTTCTAAGTGGGCAGAAGCAATCCCACCCAGAAAGGTCACAGCTCAGTATGTGCTCCAATTTTTTAGGAACCATATCATAGATAGGTTTGGGGTTCCTCGATGAATTATATCTGATAATGGTACTACATCAAGAGCACCAAGATCAACAGCTTCATCAGAAGACATGGTATATATTAGAGATACTCCACAATCTACTATCCTAGGGAAAATGACCTAGCTGAAGCATTCAACAAAACTCTCATCCATATACTAAAAAAGACACTTGATGACAACAAATGATAGTGGCATGAATAGTTAGTTGAAGCTTTGTGGGCATACCACACCACATACAGAACTCTAACTTGATCCACCTCATTCTCTTTAGTTTATAGATCTAAAGTTGTTCTGCCATTAGAAGTTCATCTCCCATCATTAAGGATAGCAATGGGTAGCCAAATCACTACAAAGTAGAATTCCAAGTTGCAGTTAGAAGAGCTCGAAGATTTCAAGGAGAGACACCTACGGGCATGCCAGAACCTCAAGTTATACGAAGCCAAAATGATTCAATTTTATAATAAGCTGGTCCGCCCTTGAGCTTTTCAAGTAGGAGAGCTTGTTTTAGTTCTAAGGAAACCAATTGTTGTCTATCGAAAGATGGGAGGCAAGTTTGAGCCCACTTGGGAAGGCCCTTTTGTCATAAAGAAGGCCTACCAAGGAGGATCTTATCAGCTTATTGATTATAAAGGGGAACACCTGATAATTCCAATTAATGGTCTTTATTTGAAGAAATATTACCCATAAATCATGTTTGAAAATAATTATCATCAAAAGAACAAAACTTCATTCCAATTCATCAAAATCTTCTCTTCATTTGAAGTGTTATTTTCTTATCTTATGAATCCACCATGATGTGTTTAGAATAGGTGTAAGAGAACCCAAGAGGTATCATATCCATCTTTCACAACAGGAACATAATCAAACACAATCCCCTGATGCTACTAGAATAGATGTGAGAGAACCAAGAGGTATCCTATTTTGACTAGAACAACTAAGTTAGGTGTAAGAGAACCCAAGCTACATCCTTTTTTGGTGAGATCACAACTACCATTCAACACCATTTCATCAAATTCCTCAACTTATTTAGGGTAGGTGTGAGAGAACTCGAGTAGCATCTTATTCCCTTTAGCACAAACATAAAAACAAACACTCATCTTCTATCTCAGGCTATTTTTGATGTGAGAGCAAGCCCCCTGTGGCACTCACTCATTAGTTACTCTAGGTCAGGTTAACATGCTACCTTATTCTGGTGGATGTGAGTCCTTGAGCTTTCTTATTGACTTGACCATTGCAAACCAACGAGCACATTGTTAGTTTGGTAGGCTTCACTGTCCAACCAGTAAGCTACCTCATTTTGATTTTGTTTAAGAAGATGTGAATCCCTGCGCTTTCTCCATGAACTAACCACCATGCCCTAACTAGGTGGAGTATATTTAAGGCTTAGGATAAGTCCCCCAGAGGCTCCTTTCCTCTTAACTACTTTTGAGCTAATCTAAGTCCCTCAGTGACATTCAGAGTCTCCTATGTCGGATGCTCGAGATGAAGAAGACTAAACATCGCCACTTATTATTGACCTCATTTTAGGATGAGCTCTCAACCCCTCCATCTTAGGCATAGGACTTCTCTTAGATACTAAGTTATCCTTAGTCTTAAGACACATCTAGTGATTACGTGGACATTCAACCTAGCCCTAGAGACTTAGAAGAGTTAGCCATAGGAATAGGTCATGCCTTTGGGGTGTTAGGAAAATTTTCCTACCCATAGCTTGAACCATTCCTCACCTTCCTTGCTTCAAGTCAAACTCCAAGTCAATCTCATTTGATTTACTCCAAATCCAAATCAACTCCATATGATCAAAATCCAAGATTGAAATCCATGATTGAAATCTATGATTGAAACCCATGATCAAAATCCATAAAAATTCCTATTCCTTAATCTTCCCTTAAGATCTTAACCAAAATCTTGATCAAAAAACCAATTCAAATCTTTGATATTTTCTCATAATTCATTTATATTCTCATTTATATTCATATATAAATGAAATATAAATTCAAACCAATCAAACTAAACTCAAAATTCAAAACCCATTCGTGAAATTTTCTTAAGTCCTTTGATTTTTCCTTAAGGACTTAACCTAAATCATGATCAAGCGAATTCCAACTCATGAGATTTTCTTAAAACTCATTTATATTCTCATTTATATTCACATATATAAATTAAATATAATTACAAATCAATCAAATCAAATCCTCAAAATTTAAATTCAATTCATGAAATTTTCTTAGTCTTTAAATTTGCATTTAAGGACTTAGCCTAGATCATGATCTAAACCAATTCAAACCCTTGAGATTTTCTCATAATTCATTTATATTCTCATTTATATTCACAAATATTAATAAAATATAAATATAAATCAATCAATCCAAATCAAAAATTCAGAACCCCAACTTCAAAATTTCCTAAGTCCTTTAAATTCCCTTTTAAAGGACTTAGCCTAAATCATGACCAAATCACTTCAAACCCTTAAAATTTTCTCATGATCCATTTATATTCTCATTTATATTCACATATATAAATGAAATATAAATTCAAACAATTAACACCAATTCCAAAAATCAAGCTCAAATCTACTCAAAATCCAACCTAAGCCTTTCAAGTCAAAGTCTTGAACTTAGCCAAATCAACTTCAAATCAAGCCAAACTCTTAGTTTCTCTTCATGATTCAATCAACCCTACAGTCATGAATTCATATATAAATCCAAACTTCAATCACCAAATCAAAAAATAATCAATTCAAAAATCAAACCCTAAATCCTTTCATATTCTTCCTTTGAATATGAAATTTGTCAAAGGGATCAAAACCCATTTGACTTCAAACCACTTGCAACAGGATTTATATTTCAATCATAAACTCATATAAAAGTTCAATCAAGCTCAAATCAAGCTTTGACCAAGCCATTTGACCCACTTAGGCTCACTTGACCCAAAGTGACTTAAAGTACCCTTATGAACCAAATTGGATCGAACCAAACTCATCTATGCCTCTCATCATGCTCAATAATCACCATGGGATGATCAATCAACCAAATTGGGTCAAACCAAATCAACACTTAGCCCAAAATGAAACCTAATATATAGCTAAATTCTATAATAGGCCAAATTGATTGAAACCATTGATCTAAGTTCATTCATGAACTATGTTTGAACTTTACCAAGCTGACATTTGAGCCTAACCTAGCCTAATTGGCCACCTGACCCAAGTTGATCCAACTTGACCTAAAAAGTCAAAATGTGTCAAAACTTGATCTAAGCCAATAATTCAAGTCAATGGGTCAAGGTCATTCTAAATCACTTGTTGAACTTGACCAAAGCCTCAATTGGCCAACTAAACCTAACCTAGCCCAATTGACCTTAGACCCAACTTGACCTAAAGGGGGCATGTTGAGCCAAATTTGAACTTAACCAAAATTGATTGTAAACAAAGATACAATCCACTCCATATGACTAACCTAACCTAAAACTACCCATGACCTAGCCCAAATAGGTGAAATGGGTCAAGTAGGTCAACTTGACCCATTTGACCTAAATGAAGTCATATGAGCCAAATTCAAACCTAACCCAAATTGAATCAAACCAAAGCCACCAAAACATTTCAAATGGTCATATGAACTTGACCCAACCCTTAGTTTGGCCTAATTTGACCAATTGGTCAACTTCACCCAAGTTGACCCATTTTGACCTATATGGGTCAATATGATCCAAGCCTCATCAAATGAATTCCAAATCTCATGAAACTTGTCCAAACCAAGTTTTTCCACATACCCAACATATCCAAATTGAAAAATTAGCAAAATTACAATTCTACCCATAGGCCATAGAACAAATTTTGGCCTAATCCATGGGTAAGTTGGTCATACCCTCATCATATCCACTTGATTTCCTAATACCTCAAGGGGACCTAATGAAGAGTGGTGCACCAAACCCAATGGGTTTGGGTCAGCCCAAATGGCCCTAAGGCCAAACCCGACCCCATTGGTCAAATTGGCTCATTCTAAATCCCTTCTCCACCCAAGTTCATGCACATGGGAGGTTGGCAATCCACTCAAGACCTCAAACCGACCATGTACAAAGAGCTAATAAAAAACAACCCCTCCATTGTGGTCAATTGGATCAAAATGGCAAGGGAGGTGTCGGTCGTCCAATTTCCATAAGGGGAGATATACTCCCCCTAATTCAATTCAAAATCATCATTCCCTCATTTGATCAAGCACTATAGAGTGTTAGGAAAGATCAAAGAGCCTTACTAAGCATTCTAAATAGGATTTGAATTTGAGATTTCTCAATTTTCTCAATTGAAAAATAGAGGAGCTCACTTCAATCTTAAACTTCTTCCTCACTCAAAATTTCTTCAATCCCTCTTGCTCACTTCCTCTGAGGACCAATTCGAGTGCACCCAAGCATCCATTTGAGTTACCACATCAAGGAGAGCCTCAATTGGATCAAAGCCGCAAGGGACATCAAGTGGTGTTGGTCCACAGGAAGATCCACTCAACCCCAAGCCCTAAAAATTTCAATAGGGCTTTGTCTCCACTAGACAAAACTACTCATCGATCTCGAAGCCGGTGATCACCTCTGGCGAGGTCTAAAATTTTCTGTCCACCTAGCATAGGAGGTGTTGGTCTTTTGTAAAAGGAATTTTCAAATCATGCAAAATCAATCGTTGGATATGCTCCTCATTGACTTTAGATGGTGTGGTTAAAGTTTTGTTCCAATTTGAGCTCAATCAAGCTCGGATCTTCCCCTAGACCATGGGTGATCTCTATTGAGCCTAAGGGAAGAACTAGGGAGATCTTGATCATCCATCCGTGTGTTTTGGATGGACGACCAAGATTATTCCCATGTTTAGAAATTCATTTATCCTTTTATAAATCGCAGGATGATCTCTGGTTGTTCGATCCTTGATTAAATGGCAGAGATCAAAGTGCGTCCCACCACCGCGAGCCACACAGACATTTAAGTAGCGAGCACGCGTGATGTGTAAGTGCCACCGCCATCATGTGTCACACCGACTGAGGGATTAGTTAGGAAAATTAATTAATAATTACTTAATCTTCTGATCTTCTAAAAAATTATATCTCACTTAATAAAATTTAGAGAAATATGAGGTAAAATTTGATGGAAAGATAATTCAACCTAGAATATTTTTAAAATAATTTTGATAGATTTTGAATTATGCTTTTCTCTAATTTTGATTTTTATTAGAAAATATATTTTACTAATTACTCTTTAATTAATCCTCTGATTAATCCCAAACTTCTTGGGTATCTTTTAGGGGATGACTTCTACCTCCCCTAATTTTTTTGAGATTTATTGAAGGTTTAATTAAGGGAATTAAAAATGGGTTCCCTAATTACCCCTTATGTAATTAAGGATAATTAAGGTGTTATTAGTGATTTTAATCCATTATTAGAGTTGATTAAGGTCAGATCCATTAGATAAAAGGTTTGAAAATAATTTTGGGGAATTTTTCCTAAGCTATTCCTTAAACTCTATTTTCTTTCCTTAATCCTCTCTAAGTTAAGAATTAATTCATTAATTATCCCCTCAATTAATTTCCAAAAATTTTAAACATTTCCAAAACTTAAGTAATCTACTTTGGGTTGATGCTTAGGTGTTTAAGAGCCTAAGTTCAATTAAGAAAATCAAAACCCAATTCATATGTGTGAAGGGGTGTTTTGAAATTACTTAAGCTAAACCCCTTAATTTAATTAACCATTAATCATAAGCCAAATTACATTAGGCCCTTTTCTTCCTTAGTACATTACAAATTTAAATTCCTTGTGAGTTTTTTTTATGTCATCTCATTGGCTCATAATTATTTGGTTAACTATGTTAAGGCGGTGTAGGTAAATATTAATTAACTTGCTTAATTCATACCTTAACATAATTAATACATAAAAAATGAATCTAATCATCTAAAAATTAAACACAAAAATCAAAAACATGTGGGAATAGTTTAGGAACAGCAAACTCAACTCACCTTTTCAAAATTAAATCAAACTTAAAACTAAACAAAAATCACATTGAATACACTTTGATTTATTTTAAACTTTCTTATTCCATATGAATGCCTTTAGGATTTAATTAAAGTGAATGTGTTTACATGCTTTCGTTGCTTTGATTCTTTCCCCAACATGTTAAATTTGTATGTCATATGGTTTCATGCATCCATATTTTTCAAAATCAAATTCAAAATGAAATTGTTTACTTTATGTCAAATTTGCATGTGTTGGCTAAACTAGAAATATGAGTGGCTATTATCACTATTAAATTCCAAAGTATTTTTAGATTATATGAATCAATTATCAAATCTGAAATTGTGCTACTTATATTTTAATTATAAGCTTGCATGTTAAAGAATATAAGGATGTGCTTAGTATAGATTTCATTTCTCTTTTATGTTCGTATAGTTTTGAATAGGAGTTGGTAAGATGTATGGTTCATTTGAAAAGAACCTAACACTTACCTAATTCTATATCCTATTCATTCCTATGCTATCACTTAAGAAGTATTACCTATGTTTGCACACATAAATTGCATAAGCAAACTGAATCAATTAATACAACCTTTGCATTCTTTCTTTCCAATTTATGTCTTTTGTACACATGTTTGTATTTAAGGAAAGTGGTATATTAGTCTATACAACCCTGAGGTTGCGAGGCTTTAAGAAGCTCTAAGTATGTCTTGTACCTTACACCTCTGGTTAACAATGGCATTGTACTCAATTATATTTTTCTTACTTTCATGTGTGCATGTGAAAAATTGGATAAAGAAACCCTTTTCTACTTAAGAAAAATCATGCATATTAAACTTTCAAATTTCCTTAAATGAATTACTTACCATGTATCATAAAGTATATAGCATATTCTCATTTGTTTGTATAGATATGCTTAGAATTCATTCATATGCATGTTATACATGTTGGGAAAGAAATGAAGTAATGTGTGTTTTGTGAATTTGGTTCATTTTATTTAATCGTAGAATGCCTTTCTTTTTGAATAAGTTTATTTAGAGTTCATCTAAACTTAGGATTAATTAAAAGATTTAATCAAAACATTCACTAAACAAAACTAAAATGTGAATCTACTTTAGAAATTACATAGGTTAGAGAAGGAAAGAGAAGTTTTCTTCTCTTTCCCTCTCTTCATAACTTAGTAATTAATTGTAGGATTCACTTAAACCTAATCAAAATATGAAATAAAATCAATCCAAATCAATTAAACAACTTAAATAAAACCCTCCTCTAAGTTAAACATATTTTCACACTTAGAAAATTTGAATCTAAATCCATACCTAAGCATACCACACAAACTTTCAATGCACACACATTAGCCCAAGTCACCACTTCTAGCTTTAGGTTAGGGTGGTGCATGGTTTGATGTTTGCTTTGTTTTGTGATATATATTTTAGAATAAATGTTAGCGTGTATACTCATAGAATGAATGATAGGATGCTCTTAGTCTAACCATTATTTTCTTCAAGGGATTGTGTTTAAGGGACGCTATCATAAATAAAAATATAAATGCTTTTGCTTGCAGGTGCTTTATACCCCTAAGCATAATCGAATAGGCCAGGTGAACTTAGTCACCCATGTGAGGGGTGATAAGTTCAATATACATGCTTGGGATTTGTATGGTTTGTTTTAGCTAATTTCTATTTTGCAGGGGTTAGTTACATTTCCATTCTTTTCCTTTTCATGTGAATTTATGAAATTAGGATTTTGGAATGATTATTATGGGGATTAGGATGAGCATTGGTTATAAAGCCTTGCCTTATGCACCATGTGAGGCTTTGGAGCATCTACCTTCCAACCATCCAAAAGAATGAACCAAAGAAGAAAGAAGAAATAAAGCTTGAAGACCCCCATAATAATGAATTCCTTCATTAATTGTAATTTAATTCATTTGTAATATGGGTTGTATAAAGGTAGAGCTCGGCTACCCACATTTTTCTTTTCGAGTTTTTGTGGTGGTGCCCGACCACAACGACCTTTTTCTTTTTTTGATTAACTTTATAAATTGATTGATGATTTGTTTAGCTTATGCATTAAGTGGCATCTTTTCCTAGTTTCTTCCTTACTTTATATATGGCCTGGATGTGGATTAGGCTCTTTAGAGAAAAATAAATCTTTTACCAAACTTAATAATTCAAAATTAAAATAAAGAACTCATAACCTCATCTAAATCTTAGGTCTAAAATCAAGATAAAGGAATTAACAACCCCTTAGCTGGATGAGTATTTCTTTTATAATATCATGAAAAAATGTATCTTATTTCACTCTTGATTGGAGGGCTTTCACCTTGGCTAGAGAAACTTGGCTTGACCTTTGAGGACCATGATGGAAACACACCTCCTCCTTTCTCACTGATTTTGGCTAATAACTTTATTTCTTATGCATTAGGCATATGAATCCTATCAGCCTGAGTCAAAATGATTGTCCAAAAATGAAAATAAAATGAAATTTGAATTGCATTAGACTTAGGTCATTTGAAGCATACATTTACATAATCTAGTCTCTTTAGGGAGTGAGTTTAAGGACTTAGTCTCTTTCTAAATAAATAACAGCCTAGCTATCTTGCATAAGCATAATGACTTGCCTACATGTATTTAAAATTGTAGGAGGAGTTAGTTGGCAGCTACCCCATATGGTTGTAAGTCCAAGCTATCGGGTGGTTTGCCCTCTCTTATGGAGGCAAACCAAATACCCATTTTTACCTTAGATTTAGGTTATGCTTTTGGCCCTCACCAAAGCTTCCTAGATTTAGGTTCTGAGGTTGCTTCTCCCCTTTGTAGGCCATAAGCTTAAATCCTCACATCTTAGGCATTTCCTTAATCTTGTGTTATGGAATTATAAGCCCTAGCATTCTAATGAAAAACTCAACTTAAATAAATTAAATCAATTTCAAAAATATAAAGCCCAACCACAGGATAATTTGAGATGGTCACTAGGTTTTCTAGCATCATGGGCATCTCTTATTTATCTTCATTTTACTTTGATAATAAATCCCTTATTGATCAATCCCATTTGATCTTAAAAAATGAATCAATCGATTGATAGTCTTTTCCTATTGAAATCTTTGAAGATAATGATTATTTACCTTAATCGAGAGTTTTTCTAAGGAATCCTTATTCTTTAGGATGTAATTTACTACAGAGCTTGTCCCTGCAGAGAACATAATGAACCCAATTTAAAATAAACCCTGCTTTACATTTTCATGTAAAGTAGAGGAAGAATCTCTAGTACATATGCAGACCCATCATCCTTTAGAGTCCTTATTGAGGTGATTAGGTTTATTAAAGGGTAGTGACTTCTATCTTTCGAGATAGTACACTATTCCTTGATGACGTACTCGATCACCTAAATAAGTACATCTGTGGATCTGCATGGCATCTCACAAGATGAATTTTTATAGTCTTGCCTTTCTTTTCTCACCACAGATTTGAGAAGGTGACCTATAGAATTTTTTCTTAACCCACAGCTATAGGAGGATGTGAGTCCCTGCGCTTTCTTCCTAGGTTGTTTATCGCAAATCGATGGGCACCTTAAGTAAGTTGATGTTCACTATGTTGATAGCGACTCACCCAACGGATACACCACTCTTAGCAGATGTGAGTCCCCTTGCTTTTTCCTTAAGTTGTCCATCGAACACCTATGCAAATTATCTTCTCCAAGATTTTGGATTAAGCCCTTAATAGCCTCTTTTCCTATGGGCACTCTATTTGAATCATGTCCTTTGCAATCCCATTTAGACACTACCTGGGTTACTTTTGAATTATACGGTCTCCCTTTCCTGGTAGCCACCCCTATGATTGGAGAATCCATTCAGCGGATGCACAGATTCTCCCTTGGTTTAGTAAATCTGAGATAGGACTAGGCTGATATAAGCTCCTTCTGAGTATGATCCCTCACAAACTAACAAGGTCCATCATAAATAAAAAATTAAACAAATAAATTAATTCACTTGTGGATTAGTAATTCAAGCCCCCAGTGGCCCATTTCCCAAGCAGGCATTCTATCTTTAGGATAGTGTCAGCAGAACTCCCTATAGGGATTGCCTGACTACACTTGAGTTAAGTTAAGTCTCCGAGTCGATACTCTCTCTATAGTCACCCTTAGATCAGGTTCAATCTAAGCAGGTTACCCTGGTAACCATTTTTCTTTGGAAGATATAAGTCTACTACACATTCTTTCTAGCGTGACTGTCACAAACCAACGGGCAGCCCTAGGTCGAGTTGACATGTTACCTTACTTATGTATCACCCAGTGATCTTTTATTCAAGAAATATGTGAGTCCCCATACTTTCTTCTTTAAATTAACCATCACAAACCAAAAGGCACCCATTTGATTGGATAGTTCTCCCCTTGGCCAAGAAGTTAATCCCTTTGGATTGGTAAATCTATGTTAAACTAAGGCCACATGCCCTACTCAGTGCAGTCCTTTGCAAACTGATTGGACGCATCAAAAATAATTAAAAATGAAATAGACTTTAACTACCTTTGAGTTGATTTAAGTCCCCCAGTAACATTCACTCAATAGTCAGGCCTAGGTTGGGTTTGATTCATTGTGTCATCAACTGACCACCCTAGTAACTGATCCCTACTTTGGAAGATGTAAGTCTACAATGCTTTCTTCATAAGTATAGCTGCTGCACAGAAAGGCACTCCTTTGGTTGGATACTCCCATTGTGTGGTTGGTAGACTACCCCTTTGGATTGGTAAATCTGAGCTAGGCTTAGGCCAACATGGCTCCTACTCAGTGTGATCCATAAAATAATAGGTTCCATCTCAAAATACAAAAATTTTAAATCTAAAATAAATTCAACACTCCTCCCTCAGTGGAGTCAAAACAAACAAAAAGAATCCAATCAACCCCCCTTAGTGGAATCAAATTAAATAATCAAACAATCAAATAATCAAAATAATCAAAATAATCAAATCAATCAAATCATCAACTTCTCCTTAGTGAGATGCAAGTCTTTTTGGTTCCCCAGTGCATCCCAAATTCTAATCCCCCAATAGATTTCATAACTTCTTCTCCTCAGTGGAAGACTTGAACTTGCCCCCCTGGTGAGATGTAAGTCTTTTTGGTTCCCTAGTGCATTGCACTAAGCTCTAGATTCTCTCTACACCTCAGGTTTAGGAGTAGATCATTTCTCTTAGTGCATGCGATTGTTCGAACATTGTTGATCACCTCGGTCAACACCAATACGTGCAGTATGTCTTGTCAGTCACACCACACCTATTGGGCACCATTTGTTGACCTCACTTTAAGAGTGAGATTTCAACTTCTCCATCTTAAACATAGGACTCCTCTGAACACTAAGAGTTTCTTAGTCTTAAGACACTTTTAGTGATTAGGTGAACACTTAACCTAACCCTAGAGACTTAGAAGAGTTAGCCATAGGAATAGGTTATTCCTTAGGGGTATTAAGAAAACTTGCCTACCCTATAGGTTGAACCAAATCCTTACTTCCTTCTTTCAAATCAACTTCAAATTCAAATCAATTCCAAATCAAAATTTAAATCAATTTCAACTCAAATGATTTTTATCAAATCATCAAATCAATTCCAAAATCCAAATCATAAAGCAATTCCAAATCAAATGATTGAAGTCTATGATCAATTCCAAATCCAAAATCTTTTCTAAGCCTTTTTGATTTCATCTTATGGACTTAGCTCAAGTCAAATCCAAATCACTCCAAACACAAAAGATTTTCTCATAACCCATTTATATCTTCATTTATATTCATAAATATAAATGAGATATAAATTTAAATAACCAAAATCAATTCAACACTCAAATCCAAATCTAACCAAAGTTCAATTTACCTCTTTCAAGTCAAATCCTTGAACTCCTTCAAACAAATCCAAATTACTCCAAAATCAAAAGATTTTCTCATAACCCATTTATATTATCATTTATATTCACAAATTCAAATGAAATATAAATTCAAATAACCAAAACTAAATTCAAAAACTCAAATCCAAATCCAATTTAAATCCAACTTATGCTCTTTTAAGTCAAATTCTTGAACCTAGCCAAATAATTCCCAAATCAATCCAAACCCTTGGATTTTCTCTTCAAACAATCAATCATTCAAACACTTAGCCCAAATGAAACTTAAACTAGCCAAAATCCATTATAAGCCAAATCGATTGAAACCATTGATCTAAATCAATCCATAATCAATAATTGAACATGATCAAGCATCAATTAAGCCAAGCCAAGCGAAATTGGTCACTTAACCCAAGTTGACCCAAATTGACCTAAGACATTAAAATGTGTTAAATCTTGATCAAAACCAAATTGATTGCAACCAATGGGTCAAATTCATTCTACATCACTTGTTGAACTTGACCAAAGCTTCAATTGGCCAACTAGACCTAACCTAGCCCAATTAACCATGAACCCAACTTGACCTAAAATGTCAAATCAACTTAAAATCAAACCAAACAAAAATTTATTAAAATCAAAGTATGTAATACATTTCAAATGATCAACCAAGCCTAATGACCTAACCCAATTGGGTCAAATGGGTCAAATTGGTCGACTTGACCCATTTGACCTAAGTGAACTCAAATGAACCAAAACTAAATATAAATTAAATTGATCCAAACCAATAATACCCATAGGCTACAAATGATCATTTGAACTTGACCTAACCCATGGTTTGACCCAATTTGAGCAATTGGTCAACCTAACTCAAATTGACCCAACTTGACTTAAATGGGTCAAATTGAACCAATTCAACCAAATGAACTCCAAATCACTTGAAATTTGACCCAACCTATTTTTGAATCATCTCAAATCTACCCAAATAAAAATCAAGGCTAAATGACCACTTTTCTCTTAGGTTGAAGGGTAACCTATGGCCAAATTCACTTAGAATTTATCCAATTCTTTCTCATGGCCACTTGGCATCTTCCTAGTGGTCCACCTGTACACCAAGGGAGGTGGTGAACATAACCCAATGGGTTTGGGCCATCCATGACCCATCCTAAGGCCAAACTGACCCCTTCAATGCAAATTGGACACTTGGATCACCCCATACACTCACCTAGCACATGGGCACTCCCTCTCCTCAACTCTTCTACCTAAAAGGAATCACATGGAGTGCCTAACAGCCTATAATGATCAGCCAATCTCATCCATTGATAAAAAATGGCAAGATTGCTCTTCTCTATCCTATCCAAGGAGGGGAAGATATACTCCCCCTCATTCCAACTCAAATGACATGCACTGAATTTGATTGAGCTTGAGGAATTGAAAGCAAGCTTCTCCAAGCCTTGACAAACATTCCTAAGTTCTCCCCATTTTCTCCTTCTTGATTTTTCTTAAGCCAAAATAGGGGAGCTCAATCCAATTTCCAACACATCCAATTCTCCACCAAACCTAAATTATACTTGCAAGCACCATCAAGGGACCTAGTCGAGCTCAACCAAGGTGTTTCCCAAGTCTCCGAGCCATAGGAAGCCTCACCTTGATCAAAGTTGATTTCCATTAAAGGAGAGTCTGATCAACCGAGCCATCCACTTCAAATCAAAGCTTGATACCTTCAACAGGGCTTCATCTCTACTAGATGAAGCTACCTCCTCCGTTGGAAGTGCCAGTGAAAACCTCTAGTGAGGTATTGCTTAAAACCAAAGATATAGGAATTTTTGCTTGGTCCTTTATGAAGGGAGTTGTAATCCCGTTAGATCTTGGCCATTGGATCCCTTGCTTGTGCTTCCCCGAAGGTGCAGGGTGAATTTGAACTCCATCCGAGCTCGGGTGAGCTCGATCGACAACGATGGATGACATCGATCTCATCGCCGGGAGATAGATCACACACGTCATTTCTCATGATTGAAAAGCATGATTAGATCACACGTTAGCTCCTTCTAATTTTAGTCAAAATTGCAGGATTAATCACAATCGTTTGATCTTAGATCAAATGGCCTATGGAAAAAGTGCATCCTCTGCTAGCTGACTCGGCGGTGAATGT
Organism: Cymbidium sinense; assembly: GCA_021442155.1. Classification (NCBI taxonomy): domain Eukaryota; kingdom Viridiplantae; phylum Streptophyta; class Magnoliopsida; order Asparagales; family Orchidaceae; genus Cymbidium; species Cymbidium sinense. The sequence continues at coordinate 20,217,172 of CM038221.1, read as the reverse complement.
GACAACTTAACTAACTAATCTCGTCACTCCGCATGGAAAGCATGTCACGTCAACAGTCCCTGTGGTGCCAATGGGATTAGTTAATTAATTAGGCTATTTTAATTATCCACCAATCACAGAAACTTCATATATTCATAAACTAATTGTAGAAAAATCTAAAAAAATATAAACTCAAGTTCATTCTAAAATTAATTCAAAGGATAATAATATAAAATTAAGTTTAATTGATTTTAAATAGTAACCTTCACTTAATTTAAATTTTATTAGGAATATAATTAAGTTAATTACTCCTTAATTACTTGAGCAATTAATTCCAAACTTCTTAGGGTTGATTAGTGGGATGACCTCTACCTCCCATGATTTTCTTGGAATTTATTGTTGGGTTAATTAGGAGAATTGTTGATTCACCCCTAATCACTCCCTTAATTAATTAAATGATTAATTAACCTACTAAATAGTGATAAATCCATTAAGTAAGTTTGTTAATCATTATTAAATAGTGAATGGACTTAGGGAATGAGATTAGGATTTCTTTTTCAAATCTTTCCCCTAAGTTTATTTCATTTGGATAAACACTTAATAAATTTGCTAATTAATCAATGGTTTAATCATTTCATTAAATGGCTTAATTAACCAAACTTAAAACCAAATGAATCCAGAACTTGATCAGTTAATCTTGGGTAGATTCTTAGGTATTCAATAACCTAAGAGGCTTCAAAGAAAATTATAATCAAACTACATGTGTAGGATGGTTATGAAAATACTTAATTAAACTATTTAGCTTAATTAATTAATAATTGTGAGCCAATTGCATTAAGCCCCTTTATTTCTTAGGTGCATTGCTGATTTAATTTCCATGTGGTTGCATAATATATGTTGGCTCATAATTATTTGAATGATTATGTTAAAGTGGTATAGGTAAGGGGTAATTAATAGATCCAATTCACACCTTAACCTAAATAAAATATAAAATCAACCTAATTGTTCTAAAATTAAACTAAATCAATTCACACATGTGGAAAATGGGTTAGGACTAGCAAACCCTTTTCATATTTCCTAAATAAAATCAAATCCAAAAATAAAAATCTCCTTAAAGAATTTTGATTCACTTTAAATGATCTTATTTTATAGAATTGTCTTTAAGAATTAATTAGATGAATGAAGTAATATGCTTACATCACTTTTTTTCTTTCCAAGCATGATAAACTTTATTTGCCATATGAAATCATGCATTCATTTCTTTTGAAAAGTTAATTAAATGAAATGTTTCCTTTTATGTCAAATTGCATGTTTTGGCTAAAGATTAAGAATATGAGTGTCTATTATCACTATTAGGTCAAAGATTATAAATGAAGTGATGTTACTTATAAGTACTTATAAGCTTGCATGTTATTATAGTATAAGATGTATTTTATGTGATTTTCTTCTCTTCTCTTAACATGGATTTGAATAGGATTTGTAAAGTGTATAGTTCATTTGAAAAGAACATAACACTTACTTAAATCTATTCCTATACATTTCTATGTTATGACTTTAGAAGGATCTCCACATTTACACATGTAAATTACATAACCGAATCAAAATAAAATATTTTGCATGATTCTTCATCCATTTGTTTCTTTTTGTACATTCATATGTATTTAAAAAAAGAGGTATATTAGCCTGGACATCGTGGGATTGCGAGGCTGTAAGTAGCCCTAAGTAGGTCTTCTACCATACACCCTTGGTGTAGAAAATAATGGCATCATACTCACTTATGTCTTTTATACATATGTATGTGCATTGAATCAATGGATAAAAGAGTCCCTCTTTTCTACTTAATAAAAACATGCATTCATGAAATATCCAAATTTTCTTAAACAACATCGCTTTGCATTCATCATTTAGGTGTGCTGAGATTTTCATTGTATGTATAGGTATACCTAGGATCATTCATATGCTTGGTACATATGGTGGAAAGAAATAAATGATTATGTGTCATGTGATAGTAATTCAATTTAATTAATCCTAAGATGCCTTTCTTATTTAATAGGGCTATTTAGAGCAAATCTAAACTTAGGGTTAATTAAAACACATGATAAAATATTCACTAAAGAAAACTCATTAAAAAATTTACCTTAGAAATAACTTAAGGTGGGGATGAAAGAGAAGTTCTCTTCTCTTTTCATCTCTTTACAACATTTAGTAACTAAATGTAGGTTCATTCAATCCAAATCAAATCATCAATAATAAAAATTGATAAATCAACTAAATCACTTGAAATGAAACCACCCTTCTAAAATTGAATCTCTCACACTTAGGAAATTCCAACCTTAAAGCCTAGCTAAGACATACCACACAAGCCATAAATAGCACACACATTAGGCTAAGTCACCATTACTAGCTCTATGTTAGGGTGATGCATGGTTTGATGTCTGATTTTATTTTGTGATATAATATTTTTAGACTAGATGTTAGCATGCATGTGCGTAGACTAGATGGTAGGATGATCTTAGCATAATCATGTCTTATGCAGGGGATTATGCTTAAGGGGTGTTGTAATAAAAATATAAATGTCTTTTGATGTGTAGGTTGCTTATACCCCTAAGCATAATCCAAGTTAGGATAGGTGGACTTGGTTACCCATGTGTAGGGGTGCTAAGTCCAACTTATCCATATAATTACTTGGGATTGTGTGGTATGTTTAGCTAATCACTATTTTAGAGGTCTAGTTAGATTTATCTTTTCCATTTTGATGTAAATTTTGCAATTAATTTGCATAGGGATGATAAGTCATATAACCAAAATCCCAAAAAAAGAAAGAAAGAAAGAAATGAAGAAAAGAATAAATGAAGAAATGAAGAATGAAAACCTCATAACATAAATTCCTTCTAAATTGTAATTATTCATTTGTAATCTGGGTTGTATAAGGGTAGAACTTGGCTACCCAGATTTTTTCCTGGTTTGTGCGGTGGAGCCCGACCATATCAGCCTCTTATTCTTTTACACTAATTTTATAAATTGATTGACATTTTATTTATGATTGCATAATTAGGTTGGCATGATTTCCCTAGTTTCTTTATTGTTTGATGAATGGCCTGGATGTGATTAGCCTCTTAGGAAAAAATAAATTTTCTATCTAATTAATCAACTCAAAATCAAATTAAATAACTCATAACTACACCAAAAGCCCAAGACATAAATCAAGATAATAAAAGATTTAGCAACCCCTTAGCTGGATGTTGTATGTTTCACATCATGCATAAAAATATATTGCTTCACTCTTGCTAATGGAGGGCTTCCACCTTTGCCAGAGAAAATGGCTTGACCTTTGAGAGCCATGGTGAAAACACACCTCCTTCTTTTTGATTTTGGCCCATAACAAATTTCTCATGCATTAGGCATATGAATCTCATAGCCCGTGTCATTAAAAATGTCCAAAAATCAAAATAAAACTTAACAAAATTTGAATTAGATTAGATCATTATTCATGCCCTTCATGATCTAGTCTCTTAGAAAGTGTGTTTAAGGACTTAGTCTCCTTTCTAAATAAACAACAACTTAGCTATCTTGCAAAGCATAATACTTGCCTATATGGATTTAAAATCATAGGAGGAGTTACGTTTGCGGCCACCCCTGGGCAGTTGTAAGTCCAACAGTAGGGTGGTTTATCCTCTCTTGTGGAGATAAACTATATACCCATTTTTCTCCTTAAATTTTGGTTGCATTTTGGCCCTCTCCAAAGCTCCCTAGATTTAGGATCTGAGATTGATGTTTTTGTTTATAGGGTACAAGCATAAATCCTCACCTCTTAGGCATTTCCATAATCTTGTGTTGTGGAATTATAAGCCCTAGATTTCTAATAAAAAAATTAAACTCAAACATATAAATCACCTCAATTTCAAAAATGTAAAGTCTAACCATAGGATAGTTTGAGAGGCCCACTAGGCTTCCTAGTCTCATAAGCATCCCCTACTCATCTCCCTTTGGTTTCGATAATAACTCTTTCCTTTTTCTCAAATCCCACTTAATTTTCAAAAAATAACCAATTGATCTATAGTCCTATCTTTGAAATCTTTTGAGATAATAATCATTTACCTTAATCGAGAGTATTCTTAAGGAATCTCATTCCTTAAGATGTAATTAACAATGGGGGGTTCCCCCCATAGCAAACTTAACAAACCCGGTTTAAAATAAACCCTACTTTACTTTTCCATGTAAAGTAGGGGAAATATTCTGCATTCGAAGACCCATTATCCTTAGAAGTTCTTATTATGTGATTAGTCCATTATAGGATGGTGACTTTTGTCTCTCAAGATAGTACATCATTCCTCAATGTCGCACCCGATCACCCTAATAAGTACATCTACGGATCTACGTGGTGTCCCAACAAAATACACATTTTATTTTTCAAAATTACAAAGTTTGAGAAATAAAAACACCACAATGGCCATGAGGCCAATGTTGGATGTAGAATGTTGGGTGATTGGTGTAGGACCACACCGTGTACTTGACATTAGTGGCATCGCCTAGCTATATCCATGCATTCTGTGATCATCGATGACCAGTAATATCCTAGTCTCTTGGTCTTGGCTTTCATCTTCGAACTGGATTGATGAGCTCTACATAATCCTGAGTGTACCTCGATCATGATCTTATAGGCTTCTTATTTGTCTAAGCAACGTAACCACATATGATCGAAGGACTGTTGGTACAAGGTGCCATCTACGAGAGTGTAAAAAAAGCTCTCTGCTTTAACTGATGGGCTTGGGACTTCTCTTGAGGTAGTTTGCCTTTAGTTAAGTAATCCATAAATGGTTGCCTCTAATCTAACTCATCGTCATTTTTGGTAATGGCAACCTCTCCTTCAAGAGAGTATTTTTTTACTGAGTTCAGTGTCAATAAGGAATAAGACTTGTCTATTTCTTATTGATATGGAAACATCTTCCGGACATGCCAACTCCTTGGCAAGTTTGGCTAAAGCATCTGCTATGGTGTTTTCTCTTTGAAGAATCTTGTAAATCATAACCTCTAGGATTTGGGCCTACAACTCCATAGTGTACTTGTGGTAGTGATGGAGCTTAGGCTTTAGAACCTTGTAGGACCCATCAATTTGATTGGTGACTAGCTGAGAATCCTTGAAGATGTCAATGTTCTTGATGCTTAGAGTTATAGCTAACTCCAGACTGGCAATCAATGCTTCATATTTGACTTCATTGTTGGTGCATGGATTGGACAGGTGATATGAAAATCTCATCACATTGTGGTCTAGAGTTAGAATAACTACTCCAACCCCTACCTTTCCTGGAAGAGTAGATTATGGTTCTTCTCCTCTTTGAGATGAAGTTGCACCATCAAAATACATCTCCCAGCAGTGAATGCTAGTGTCTCATAAGTTCATGATTTATTCATCGGGGAGGTCAACACTAAGCGGAGAGTCAGCATGAAGTGGGCGTGTTACTAAGAAATCCGCTAGTGCTTATCCTTTCACCGCACAGAGGGGTACAAAAGTAATGTCAAACTGTGATAAAATCATAGACCAACATGCCAACCATTTGGTTAGTGTCTATCATGTCATGAGATATTATAGTGGATTGATCATAGAGATCAAGTTCACCTTATGAGAAAGCATGTAGTGTCATAGGTTTTGGGATGCAAAGATTAAAGCTAGACAATGCTTCTCAATAGATGGATAATTAGCTCAGCAGAGATTAGACGACAACTGAGATAGTATAGAGCGTTCTCTTTCCCTTCATCATTGGCTTGGGCCAACAAAGCGCCAAGGGAGTCATCTAATGTAACAGTGTAAAGTATGAGCAATTTACTCGAGATAGGGGTTGTTAGAACTGGCATAATCATCAGGTAGTGATTGATATCTTCAAAGGCATGCTGGCACTTATCATCCCACTTGAACATGGCATCCTTTTTGACAAGTGCTAAGAATAGTTGGCATCTTCTTGATAGGTTGGATACAAAGCATTACACCAACTTCCCTTGAAATGATCTGAGTTGAGTTAAACTTTTATAAGGTGGCATTTCTAATATCACTTTAATTTTCTTTAGATCGATCTCAATTTCCCGATGTCAGACAACAAACTCAAGAAATTTTCCTGAAGCTACTTTGAATTCATAGTTCAAGGGATTCATTTTGAGGTTAAATTATCTTAACTGTTCGAAAACTACTCTCAAGTCAAAGAGGTGGTCTTCCTTTTCTTTTCTCTTGACAATGAATTCATCGAAATAGCATTCGACTAGATGATGAATGATTTTGTCGAAGATTTGAGTCATGGCCCGCTGGTATGTGGCACCAGCATTTTTAATGCTGAAAGGGATGACCTTATAGCAATATATTCTGATCAGGGTTCAAAAATAGTGTTCTTCTTATCTTTAGGAGCCATCTTTATTTAGTTGTCCATATGAGCCATCCATGAAGGAGAATACTACCTGAGATGAGGCAATGTCCACCATTAGCTCTAATATTGGTAATAGAAATTCATCTTTTGGACATGCCTTATTTAAGTCTCTATAATCGACACATATATAAATTTAGCCATTCTTCTTCTTAACTGGGATGACACTGGCCAACCATGTAGGGTATTTTTCTTCCCAGATGAAACCAACATCGATTAGTTTCTTGACTTCAAAAATGACTTATTGTTCAATGTCTAATCGCATGCGTCTAGGAGCGTGCTTGACAGGGTTAGTGTCAGGTTGTATTGCTAGTTTGTGGATTATTACATCAGGAGGTAAACTAGGCATATGTTCATAATTTCATGCGAAGCAGTCCTTAAACTTAGTTAATAGCCTAACTAAGTTATTAGTTTCAGTTTGGTTCAACCAAGAACTGATGTATGTCGGGCATGGATCTTCTTCAATTCCTAAGTTGATTTCTTTGAGCTCGTCAATGGTTGACCTGATCTCCTCTTCAGACTCTGGCAGTGCATCTTTGACTTTAAAATCATATCTAAACCATCTGAAGTTTCTAAGCACGCCTCCTCATATGAGTTAATTTAATTTGAAAAGAATCTATCAGATTTCAAATGATTGGTGATGACTAGGCAATAATAATCATCATCAATGGGACCTACTGTGTCAAATCCTAGTCCTGATCATGATTGAGAATGTTTGTATTTGTTATCCCATAACCTCTTGAAGTAGTCTAACATGTGTTTAGACTAAGCATGTGGAATCAATCATTTATTTGCTAAATTTATAACACGTGGTGAGTACCAATCAAAAGGTAATTCTATTAAATCTTTATATGAATCATCCTCAAGTTCTACATTGACTTCTTGACTTAAGGAAGATGCTCCCAAAAAGAACCTCTGAGTCTTCACATCTGTGGATGAGTTAGGGGCTTCCTTAACTATAAAGCCCTTAACTTTTTGTGAGAAAAGTGGGGTTAGATCTAAGGTTCCCTATCGATGCCTAACTATTTCACTTATAGACCTGGATACACTTATGCTTTATTTTGGAGGTCGGTCTTCATTGCTATATGGCTCAAGTGTAACCTCCAAAGGAATCTGAGAAGAATTGGCCGGTGTGCTAACCATATAAGACTCATCCTCTGAACTAGATTATAAGTCTATATTGATATAAGGTGTGCTCTTGGTAGCTAGGGCATATCTCCTATTGTGTGGCCAATAAGGAGGTTTTCCACCCCTAGGATTGTCTATGGATCTACCTCTTCCTCTGCCTGGTGGAGGCCAGGTCGTCCAACCCATATGTTTAAATGGAGCAACGAACTATGGGTGGAATCTAATGTTAGGCTCCACTTCCTCCTCCAAGTCTATTTCTCGATCCCTTTTATTTTTTTTCCTTTTATTTTTTCTTTTCTTTTTATTTTTCTCTTTTTTTTTTTTTTTCTTTTTCTTTTTCTTTTATTTTTTGAACTTTGGTCAAGTTCATGAGAATAGACTTATTAGTTTTGTGGAAGGTAGTAAGACATATCCTCGTATATGCCGACCTCATGAATTGAAAATGGCTTGAGATCTCCTTTGACGTAGTAGGTGATCCCACTTCTCACAAACTTCATACACTGATGTAGAGAGGATGGAACCATATTATTTTCATGTATCAACGGCCTCCCTAGCAAAGCATTGAAAGATGTATCTGAGTCTATGATGTGAAATTCGGCTTGAGTCTTCTAATCATCTATCTCCAAGGGAAACACTATGGAGCCTAAGACCCTCTCGCCTTGTTTATTGAATCCTCTCAACATCATCTTTTTTTTTAGAGTTTAGATATGTTGATCCTCAAATAGGCCAGGGTTCTTAGACTCATAATGTTGATTGGTGCACCCAAGTCAACAACACTCTTGATAGTCTAAATCTGCCAACATTCACTACAATGTAAAGAGGGTGGTTATGCTCGGTCGTCCCTAGAAGTAAGTCTTCATCACTGAATGTAACTCTTAAGATGCCCTTCGATTGGCATGCCTCTTATTCAGTAGCAGTTAACTAAGCTAAGCATATCTTAGGAGCAAACAGAGCCTTGATTAAAGATTCCCTCATCTCTCTAGGAAAAAAAGGGGTTGTATATGCTTAGCTTAGCTGGAAACTTTCTAAGATGAGCAAGGACATTATAATCAACTCTAGGCTCATCCTCCATAGGAATATCCATAGGTGGAGCATTCTGTGGAGGGGTTATCTGCTCACTGGGACCAATGACTTGCTTACCCTTATCCTGAGGTGCTACCCTAGGAGATAAAACTTTACCACTATGAAGGTTGACTTCTGTGACTTCTTATGGCAGGTTGTTGAAAAGTTCTACCTATTTGTCAGGCATACTTATAGCTTCTCCTATAGGTGCCTTGGAGTCGGATGACTCCAAGTCAATCTCGATGGGTGAACCTGATTGATTCAGAAAATGAAAGTCTAATTCTAAATAATAAGAGAAAGGATCGAAATTATTTGTGTTATTACTATTATTATTTAGAACTGGAGAGCTTTCAATTGGAATGAGATCATCAAGACTATCAAAAGTAAAGAAGATATAAGAGGAATTGTCTTTCTTCATTGATTTCTTCATTGATTTCTTTTTAGGTGGAGGTACATGATATAAATTAAATAAAGTAAACAGAGCGAGTGGTTTAGTGCCCTCGTCCGTAGATACAATATTTTTGCTAGTAGAAGAAGAGCTGGATGAAGTGGTAGTAGCTGCAACGGTGGAGGGAATGTTGGACTTGGATGGTGGTTACACTACTAGACTATCCTTTGCAAGTATGGATTGTTGCTACTGCTATTGATCTCCTGCCCTGCCCGAGTTGTCTTTAGCAACTTGGAAGTCTTCCTTCATGTTGGAGGTTTGAGATACCTCAAGCACCTGCAAGGAGAGTTTCTTGATCTTTGAGACAATCTTTTTAGAGGTTTGGGATAAGGAGATATCCCAACCTTCTTTTGTCTTGAGAGAATTACATGTATCCCCAAGGATTACCCTAATAGAATTAGATGGTTGTTCTAACCAATATTCCTTAGGGATAATAATGGCACTAGGCTTATAGCTATGCTCAAGCCAGTCTTTGAAAGTGATGCAATCCTCTAAGACATAGCCTAGCATGTGGTGGTAGGGCCAAAAGTAAGGATCATCACTCTGTTTCTTCCAGCCTCTTAGGTTCTAGAAATCGAACCTCAATGGGGCTTGTTTAACCTGAATAGTAAATGAGATATGGAGAGATGATGAATGTGTCGAGGGTGGTGGAGGTCAAAAAAGAGAGGCTACTAAGCTCATGGTCTCCCAAATTGAACTCTGGCTAGCTACTTTCCTTTGACACCATTGTCCCTAGCCTCTTCTCAAACAAACACTTTTATGGCTTTGGGTGATGATTAGTCTTGAAAGGCAAATCACATATTACATTTTAATTTAAAGGTTTTGATTTTGAAGTTTTCAATGGCCATGGTGGAGATGCATACGCATTCGCCTTATTATGCCACCAGAATGTAATCACTCAGTCACCAATGAGGTCACCCACACCAGGCTCTCTGAATCTCTTGACAAAGAGTTACTCCAACTCAGCAAAAGTCTTCATCAAACCGTTGGGCAGTTCAGCGTACTAATCAAATGCAAGCCCTGATAGACTGCTAATGAAAAGGCAAAAGATAAGTGTGTGCTGCGGCATTATAATAGTCAACTCTGAAGTGTGTCATATGTTGTCATGGATTCCCATTGCCATCAAAACTCTTGAAAGATGGTGGCACAAACCCTTTGGGGTATTGGACTACATCGAATTCTTTTGTATAAGGTCTACCCTTTGGAGTGGATGAGCTACCCCGGGCCTACCCCAATAGTTCCCTCACTTGTTGTTCCACTATCTGTTTAATGTCTTTCTCGTGCATGGAGGTACTATCTATGACCTTCCTATGCAAACTACTACTGTCCTGATCCATAGGAGAGGCACTCTTAGGAGGATCTAAGACATGTAAGAGCTCGGGCCGATTGGCCTCCATGGGACTAGGCTGTAAAACTAGAGCTTAGTTCTGAAGTGTTGGAATTGCTACTAACAAATCTTCAACTCTCTTCTCCATCCTGTTTATCTACTTATCCTTCTGCCTGAGCTACTGAAGGAGGTGCTTGGTCGAGTGAGAGGTGTCACCTTCCTCAATCATAGCACCTTCCTGACTTTGATGGTCTCTATAGAGGGATCCCCGCATATCGATCATATGGACTTTTGCTGAGTCCTCTAATAGATTGTCTTTATCGAGGTCAAAGGCAACCATACCCTCTTCTTGATCCGGATGATCACTTCCAAGAAGTTGTTTCTTCTCGACAAAGTAGTCTTCTAAGATATCATCTAGCGAATGATCTCCTACCCTACTTGGTTGAACCGGTACAAACACCCGTTGATGGCTAACTATAGGACTATGCTCATATGAATCTATATATCGAATACTGCCTACTGATGGAGTGCTCTCCCTAGGGGGATTAACTACCATGGGGACCTCACTTGTATCCCCTACTTCCTCTACTACTAACTGCAGTGGTGCAGTGACTATGACACTTTTGGGTCACCACTCCTTCTTCTCCACTATTGAAGTGGAAGGTCGAATAGGGAAGCTCGACCTCACCTCAACAGGTGGAGCAGATGGAGCGAGATCTCTAAGTCATAGTCGGATCACCAATAGAGATGTCCTCTCTCCATATGCATGTTTTTATACTTTCGTGGGAGCTACAGAAGGAGGGACTTGGATAGGTGATGGTGGGTGATGAGTGGAGCGGCATAATGGTGGAGACACCAATTGCCTCTTTGTCGAAGCTCTCTTCCAACAACTGGTAGTGCATGTAAGGACTATGTTATCAGTATGATCAACCCGGATAGCCCACCAATCAGGGTAATCTATCAATGCTGAAGCCGCTAACTATCTAACATACCTCATTCTCTCCTTCTTGCCCACTTGGGTTGTAACTCTAGCCTCTGAGGCTTTCTTCCTATGTATATGATCCCTGACACTCCTAGGGATTAGATTCCTCAAATCAAACAATATACTAGACTCTAAGCATCCATCAGCTCTACTGACCTGGCAAAGAACTAATCATAGATCAATGTAGGGCTTCCTCCTCTCCTTAGCTGGTACTTCAAACTATGCTAGCGGTGGAGGCAATGTAGCAATCATCCTATAATCCTCCTCTCCGTCCGAAGTTGATAGGGGGTGAAACCTACTACAACTCAAGAGTGGAAAAGTCTCACGAGGGGAATCCTCATCAGTAATGTGAGAGGCCTCATCGACTTGTCTGTCCTCATGCTCATAATGCCACTTGATCTTCCTATTCTTATTGTGGCGCTGTGTCCTACTGAGTGGAGCCAAATGAGAACTAGAACCCCTCAAAGATAGGGAGACTATCTTAGAGGCCAAGATAGCTTTCCCCTTAAGAATGGGGAAACTAGTGAGGAGGTGCTATCCCTCACTGGGACTGCAGTGAGGGTGACAATACACTAGACGATAGGCACTGTAACAACCGGCACTATGAACACTAGCATTGAAACTGAAACCACTATCGCAGGAATCTTGATGGCCTTTCTCTTCAGTGAGGGAAACTCAAACTCAAGCAAAAGGGAAAAATTATGGAGCAGCAACTGCCCTGCCACCTCTTCCTACTAATGATCGTGAGGGTTGGTCCCTCACAGGTGACTTTGACAGCCTTAAAGCCATGCCAAAATTGAATGACATGCATGGTGGTGTTGGTGAGCATGGCTTGATCCAAGGCAAAATCCACACCATACGGGAAGGAGAAGACCATCTTTCCAGAAGACATGATGAAGGACTGATTGGGGAAGTGAACGAATGACTGAACTGTTATGTCTGCATTTGTTGAAAATAGAACTAAATCAGACCCTTGCTTTAATAACTGTCTTCAATCATTAATTCTTGATTTTGGAATTTGAACCCACACTTAACAAATTTAAGTATGCTAAGTGGGATTCAAAGAATTGAAGAGATTTTGATATTTGAGGAGAGACTTTTCCATAGAATTTGATTTTGATTTGGAACCCACATTCAATAAATTTAGGTATGTTTAGTGGGGTTCATTCATTTGGAGAGACTTTGGAGATGAATTTGTTTTTTTTTTTAATCTCTTATTTGAAAATTTGATTTTGGAATCTTCACTTAGAAAATTTAGGAATTCTAAATGAGATTTAAATGTATGTTTGAAAATAAAATTTTCAAAGTATTTTTGTTTGCGATGATGTTTGTCATATGTTTGATTTATTTGATTTGACTTTGAACATGGGATCCTTACTTAACAAATTTAGGTATGCTAAGTAAAGCCCAAATGTGTTTGATATTTTTGTTGATTTGAAAAATGAAATCTTGTTGACCTCATTTTTAGGATGAGCTCTCAACCCCTCTATCATAGACATAGGACTCCTCTTAGACTTTAAGAGATCCTTAGTCTTAAGACACATTTAGTGATTAGGTGGACACTCAACCTAGCCCTAGAGACTTAAAAGAGTTAGTCATAGGAATAGGTCTTGCCTTAGGGGTGTTAGGAAAATTTTTTGCCTTGGAACCAAATTCCTCTCTTCCTTCCTTCAAGTCAAACTTAAATCAATTCAAACTTAATTGATTTTCTCCAAAACTTAAATCAATTCCAAATAATTGATATCCATGATTAAAACAAATGATTGAAGATTATGATTGAAATTCCAAGCTCAAAATCTTTCCTAACTCCTTTGATTCCCTCTTATGGACTTAGCCTAAATCAAATCTAAATCAATTCAAATTCAAGGAATTTTCTCAAAATCCACTTATATTCTCATTTACATTCACATATATAAATGAACTATAAATTCAAATCAATCAAACTAAACCCAAAGAATCAAATCCAAATACCAAAAATCTTTCCAAAGCCCTTTGATCCCCTTTTATGGACTTAGCCCAAATCAAGTTCAAATCACTTCAAATTCAAAAAAAATTTCTCATAACCCATTTATATTCTCATTTATATTCACAAATATAAATAAAATATAAATTCAAATAACCAAAAATAAATTCATAACTCAAGTCCAAATTCAACCAAAATTCAACCTAAGACTTTCAAGTCAAATTTTGGAACATAGCCAAATCAATTTCAAATCAAGCCAAGCTCTTGATTTTTTTTTCATGATTCAATCAATCCTACAATCATGAATCCAATTATAGACACAAACTTTAATCATCAAACCAAAACTAAATTCAAAAACAAAATTAAAGACTCATGTTCACCCCTTTTAAACTTGAAATTGTCCAAACCCATTTGACTCAAAATCACTTGCAAATGGATTTATATTTCAACCATAAGTTCATATGTGAGTTCAATCAAACTTTATTCAAGCCTTGATCAAGCCATTTGACCTACTTAGACTCACTTCACCCAAAGTGACATAAAGTACCCTTATGAGCCAAATTCTAATCTTAACTAAATTAGACTGAACTAAGCCCAACAAAGCCTCACTTTGTGAACAACAATCATCATAAAATGAACAATCACTCAAATTGGGTCAAACCAAGTCAAACTTAAGGGTTGACCAAGTCAACACTTAGCCAAAATTAAACTTAAACTAGCCAAATCAACCATAGGCTAAATTGACACAAACCATTGATCAAAACTCATTCATGACCAATGTTTGAACTTGACCAAGTCAACATTTGAGCCTAACCTAGCACAATTGGCCAGTTGACCCAACTTGACCCAACTTGACTTAAAAAGTCAAAATGTGTAAAAACTTGATCTAAACCAAATTGATTGAAACCAATGGGTCAAGTTCATTCCAAATCACTTGTTGAACTTGACCAAAGCCTCAATTGGCCAACTAGACCCCACCTAGCCCAATTACCATGAACCCAACTTTACATAAAAGGTTATATTGTGAAAAAATCAAATTAAATCAAAATTGATTGGAAACAAAGATATCAATCCATTTCATATGACCAATGAAATCTAAGCCAACCCATGACCTAGCCCAAATAGGTCAAATGAGTCGATTGGTCAACTTGACCCATTTGATATAAATGAACTAGTTGACCTCATTTTTAGGATGAGCTCTCAACCCCTCCATCTTAGATATAAGACTTCTCTTAGACACTAGGGGATCCTTAGTCTTAAGACATATCTAGTGATTAGGTGGACACTCAACCTAGACTTATAGACTTAGAAGAGTTAGCCATAGGAATAGGTCATGCCTTAGGGGTGTTAGGAAAATTTCCTACCCTTAGCTTGAACCATTCCTTGCTTTCATTCCTTCAAGTCACACTCCAAATCAATTCTATTTGATTTTCTGCAAACTCAAATCAAATCCATGATTGAAATCTATAATTGAAACCCATGATCAAAATCCATCAAAATTCCTAAGCTCAAATTTTCCTAAGTCCTTAATCTTCCTTTAAGGACTTAACCAAAATTATGATCAAAACCAATTCAAACCTTGAGATTTTCTCATAATTCATTTATATTCTCATTTATATTCACATATAAAAGAAATATAAATTTAAATCAATCAAACTAAACTCAAAATTCTAACTCAATTCATGAAATTTTTCTAAGTCCCTTTAATTTTCCATTAATGGACTTAGCCAAAATCAACTCTAAACCAGTTCAAACTTATGGGATTTTCTCAAAACTCATTTATATTCTCATTTATATTCACATATATAAATGAAATATAAATATAAATCAATCAAATCAAATCATCAAATTAAATTCCAATTCAAAAAAACTTTCTTAAGTCCTTAATTTTCCATTAATGGACTTAGCCAAAATCTTGATCAAACCATCTCAAAGTCATGGGGTTTTCTCATAATTTATTTATATCCTCCTTTATATTCACATATATAAATCAATCAAACTAAATTTAAAAATTCAAACTTCAAACTCCAAAATTTTCCTAAGTCCTTTTAAATCCTTCTTAATGGACTTAGCCCAAATCATGATTAAACCACTTCAAATCCTTGAAATTTTCTCATGATCAATTTATATTCACATATATAAATCAAATAAAAATTCAAAAAATCAAAACCAATTCCAAAAATCAAACTCAAATCCGCTCAAAATCCAATCTAAGCCTTTCAAGTCAAAATCTTGAACTTAGCCAAACCAACTTCAAATTAAGCCAAACTCTTGATTTCTCTTCATGATTAACCAAACCTAAACCTACCCATGACCCTAGCCCAAATAGGTCAAATGGGTCAAATAGGTCAACTTGGCCCATTTGACCAAAATGAAGTCATATGAGCCAAAACCAAATATAAACCAAATTGAACCAAACCAAAGCCACCAAAACATTTCAAATGGTCATATGAACTTAACCCAACCCTTGGTTTGACCAAATTTGACCAATTGGTCAACTAGACCCAAGTTGACCCATTTTGACCTAAATGGGTCAACATGATCCAAATCATATCAAATCAACTCCAAACACAATGAAACATGGCCTAACCCATTTTTCAATCATACCAAACATATTCAGATTGGAACCCAAGCCAAATGACCATTTTACCTCTAGGCCATAGGGTAAATATTGGCCAAATTCACTTAGAATTTAGTCAAATCCTCTTCATGACCACTTTGAACCCTCTTAGTGGACCAAGTAGACACTAGTAAGTGTGATGCACCTAATCCAATGGGTTTGGGTCAGCCTAACCCAAACTAAGACTAAAACTGACCACCTTACTTGAAATTAAGCACGTGGAATCCCTCCTCCACTCAATTAAGGCACATGGGGCTCCACTAATCCACTCTACACTCCAAACCGACCCATGTGCAACTCCTAGCAGCCTAACAAATTGATCCAATCTAAGATTAATCAAAAAAATGGTAGAGGCTCTTCCATGCTCTAGGGATATACTCCCCTAATTCATTTCAATTCATTAGTCTCTAATTTGGTTGAGCTTAGGGAAGTCAGAGGAGCCATTTCCAAGTCTCCCCAAGCTTCCTAGAGAGTTCTTGAATTCCTTTTCCTCGATTTTCATAGATTGAAAATAGGGGAGCTCCACTAAAATTCCATCTCACTCAATACTCCAAACCAACCCAATTCACTTTGCAAGCTCCCTAAAAGGATCAAATCGATTCACTCCAAGCTTCACACAAGTTCTCCAAACAAGGCAGGACTACTCTTTACCAAGACCGAGCTCAAGTGAAGGTGAAGTTGGTCCATAGGAAGATCCATTCAATCTCAAGGCCTCAAAACTTCAACAAGGCTTTATCTCCACTAGATGAAGCTACTTCAAGGGAATCGAGTGTCGGTGATAACCTATGGTGAGGTATGCCATTAAACTGATCTTAGATTACCCATAGTTTGGTCCTTTACAAAGTGAAGTCTCATCCCATGAGAAACTAGCCATTAGATATGATCTCCCTTGCATGATGATGGTGTGGGTTGAATTTTACTTCAATCCGAGCTCAATCGAGCTCAAATCTTCCCTTAGAAGGAGGAAGGTGGCCATCTCCACAAGAAGATGATCATGGGCCATCCATCTGAATTTTGGATGGGCGGTGATTAAACATAGATCCATGGATTAATCTTTAATATCGCGTTTAATCTCAATCGTGATCCTGATCGACGGACAAGGTGAAAGTAGTAGCCGTTGCGTCATACAATGTGACTACTTAATAGCTCTCCGTGGAAATGCAGTCAACCTCCACATGGCGCGGATTAATATATTAGAGGATTTAATTATCTAATGAAAACTTTAAATATTTATATCTAAGTGTAGAAAAATCAAAAAAATATAAAATAAATTACATATGAAAGATAATTGAATGTAGAATATTATAAAATTGATTTTGATAGATTTTAAGCAATGTTATTTCCTGAATTTGGTTTTATTGGGAATATAATTAGACTAATTCTCTATTATTTCCATTTAATCAAACTTCTCATGTGTATTTAGTGGGATGACTTCTGCCACCCCTAATTTTTTTGGGATTTATTAATGGTTTAATTAGGGTAATTGCTGAATTCATTCCTAATTACTCTCTAAATATAATTAAGCCTTATTAAGTGTGTAATCTATGGTTTAATCCCTTGATTGAGTAAATTAAGGTTTGTTTAAGTTAATAGGAGATTTAGGGAATAATTTTGGGATATTTCTCTTAAGCTATTTCTTAAACCTCCTTTTTCTTCCTTAATCCAAACTTAATTAAGGATTAACCCATTAATTACCTACCTAATTAATTTGATAAATTCTAAAGCCTTCCAAAACTTAATAAATTCACTTTTGGTAGATGCTTAGGTGTTCAATAACCTAAGTATATTAAGAAAATCAAAATCCAACTCACATGTGTCAGATGGATTATGAAATTACTTAACTTAAACCTCTTAGCTTAATTAATCATTAATCATGAGCCAAATGCATTAGGCCCTTTTCTTCTTAGGTGCATTGCTAATTTAAATTTCTCGTATGGTTTTATGTCATATCATTGGCTCATAATTATTTGATTAAATATGCTAAGGTGGTATAGGTAACGGGCAATTAACACACTTAATTCACACCTTAGCCTAATCAAAATATAAAAATTATCTAATCATCTAAAGATTAAAATAAAATTCCATACACATGGGGGAAATGGGTTAGGACCAGAAAAAATTCTTTTACATTTCCTAAATCAAACATAAAGCAAATTCAAAACAAAAATCACATTAAACAAACTTTGATTCACTTTAAACTTTCTTATTTCATAGGATTGTCTTTAGGAATTAATTAGGGTCAATGAGTTTACATTGCTTTCATCACTTTATTTCTTTCCTAGCATGTTAAATGTGAATTCCATATGAAATTCATGCATTCATATCTTTTAAAAATAAAAATTAAAATGAAATATTTTCTTTATGTAAAATTACATGTTTTGGCTAAAGTAGAAATATGAATGGCTATTATCACTATTAAATTCAAAATTATTTTCAAAACTTGTAAATCAAAAATCAAAATTGAAAGGTATGCTACTTATACTTTATTTATAAGCTGGCATGTGAATAAAAAAATGTGTCTAATGTTTGCTTCCTTTCTTTCCTCTTAATATGGATTTGGATAAGATTTGCAAAGTGTATAGTTCTTTTAAAAGAACATAACAATTATTTAAAAATCTATTCTTATCCTCTTCCATATTATAACTTAAGAAGGATCTTTACATTTACACACATAAATTGCATAAACAAAGCAAAATTTAAATAAACATAAACTTTGCATCTTTCTTTTTCCATTTATCTCTTTTTGTACATGCATGTGTATTTAAGGAAAGTGGTATATTAGTCTGGACAACCCTAGGGTTGCGAGGCTTTAAGTATCCCTAAGTAGGTCTTGTACCTTACACCCCTGGTGTTAACAATGGCGTCGTACTCACTTATGCCTTTCATACATACACATGTTCATATGAATAAAGGATAAAAGAATAACCCTTTTCTACTTAATGAAAATAATGAACCATAAGCATTCCAATTTTCTTAAGTAACATTTCTTAGCATTCATCATAAAGTGTGCTAAATATATATATATATATATATATATATATATATATATATATGCTTAGGATTCAATCATATGCATGTTACATTTAAGAAATGAAAATTATGCTAAACATTTCCATTTGTATGTATAGATATGCTTAGGATTCATTCATATGCATGTTATACATGTTGAAAAAAAATTGGAATACTTGGCATTCTAATTTTCTTAAGTAATATTTCTTAGCATTCATCATAAAGTGTGCTAAACATTTGTATGTATAGATATGCTTAGGATTCATTCATATGCATGTTATATATGTTAGGAAAGAAAATGAAGTGATGTGCATTTTGTGACATTAATTCACTTTGCTTAATCTTAAAATGTCTTTCTTTTTGAATAATTTTGTTTAGAGAAAATCTAAACTTAGGATTAATTAAAACACATGATAATAAATTCACTAAACAAAACCAAATATGAATCCACTTTAGAAATTACTTAAGGTAGGGAAGGAAAGAGAAGTTCTCTTCTCCTTTCTCTCTCTTTACAACTTAGTAATTAATTATAGGATTCACTTAAACCAAATAAAAATACAAAATAAAATCAACCCAAATCAACTAAGAACTTAAATGAAACCACCCATCTAAGTTGAACATCTTCACACTTAGAAAAACTAAGCCATAAATCCATAGCTAAGCATACCTCACAAACCTTTTAAAGTACACACATTAGACTAAGCCACCATTTCTAGCTTTAGGTTAGAGCGGTGCATGGTTTGATATTTTCTTTTATTTTTTGTTGTATTATTTCTAGTCTGGATGTTAGGGTGAATGTGCATAGAATGAATGGTAGGGCATTCTTAGTCTAACCATTATCTTCTGCAAGAGATTGTGCATAAGGAGCGCTATTATAAATAAAAATATAAATGCTTTTGTTGAGCAGGTGCTTACACCCATAAGAATAATCCAATAGGCCAGGTGGACTTGGTTACCCATGTATGGGGTGCTAAGTCCAATATACATGCTTGGAATTTGTATGATTTGTTTAGCTAATCTTTGTTTGCAGGTGTATGTTAGATTTACTTTTCCTCTTCATGTAATTTTGCAATTAGGATTTTAGAATGAATGTTATGGGGGATTAGGATGAGCATTGGTCATAAGATTACATCTTATGTACCATGTGAAGCCTTAGGAGCAACCACATTCTAACCATCCAAAAGAAGGAACCAAAATAAGTAAGAAGAAAGAAGAAAGAAGAAAGAAGAAAAGAATAAATGAAGACCCCCATAACATGAATTTCCTCACTTGATTATAAATTAATTCATTTATAATCCGGGTTGTTTAAGGGTAGAGCTTGGCTAACCAATTTTTCTTCAGGTTTGTACGGTGATGCCCGACCATAAATAGTCTTTTATTCTTTTGTAATAGCTTTATAAAATGTTTGATATTTTGTTTATCTTGTGCATTAGGAATGACATGTTTTCCTAATTTCTTCCTTTTTTGATGTATGGCCTGGATGACGATTAGGCTCTTAGAAAAAAAATAAATCTTCTACTAAATTAAACAACTTAAAATTAAAAATAAACAACTCTTAACCTCACCTAAAGCCTAAGTTAAAATCAGGATAAAAGAATTAGAAAACCATTAGCTGGATGTGCACTTTCTTTTCTAACATCATGCATAAAAGCATATTTTTTCACTCTTGATTGTAGGGCTTCCACCTTTTCCAGAGAACTTGGCTTGACTTGTGAGACCCGTGGTGGAAACACACCTCCTTATCTTGCTAATTTTGGCCCATAATCTAATTTCTCATGCATTAGGCATATGAATCATATAGCCTGAGTCAAACGATTTTCTAAAATTAAAATAAAACATGTGAAAATTTTGCATTATATTTAAGTCATTTGAAGCATGCCCTTACATGATCTAGTCTCTTAGGGAGTGTGTTTAAGAATTTAGTCTTTTTCTAAATAAATAATAACCTTACTATCTTGCATAAACATAAGACTTACTTACATGAATTTAAAACCATAGGAGGAGTTATTTGGTGGCCACCCCCAGGCTGTTGTAAGTCCAGTAGTTGGGTGGTTTATCCTCTCTTGTGGAGGTAAACTAAATATCCATTTTTTCCTTAGATTTAGGTCATGCTTTTGTCCCTCATGAAAGCTCCCTATTTTTAGGTTCTAAGATTGCTTCTCCCCATTGCGGGCTATAAGTATAAATCCTCACCTCTTAGAGATTTCCATGACCTTGTATCATGGAATCATAAGCCCTAGCATTCTAATAAAAATTCAACTCAAATAAATTAATTCAATTTCAAAAATGTAAAGCCTAACCATAGGGTAGTTTGGGATGCTTACTAAGCTTCCTAGTATTTTAAGCATCCCCTACTTTTTTTCATTTGGCTTCGATAAGAACTCCCTCCTCTTGATCAATCCCACTTGACTATCTAAAAATAAATCAATCGATTGATAGTCCTACCTTTTCAAAATATTTTGAGACAATGATCATTTACCTTGATCAAGAATATTCCTAAGGAATCTCATTCCTTAGGATGTAATTAACTATAGGGGCTTGCCTCCATAGGGAACTTAACAAACCCTATTTAAAATAAACCCTACTTTACTTTTTCATATAAAGTAGGGGAATCATCTGTGGTACATATGTAGACCCATTATCTTTAGGAGTCCTTATTGAGGTGATTAGGTCCACTGTAGGGTGGTGACTTCTATCTTTTGAGATAGTACACATCTCCTCAATGTAGTACCCAATCACCCAAATAAGAATATTTGTGGATCTACGTGGTGTCCAAATGCAAAGAGTATATTTCTATCTTTATTTTATCCACATAGATTGAAGATGGAAGTATCACATCTTAAGAAAAATGAAATAAATTTTCACCATAGATTTTTTTGGCGACTCAGTTGGGGATGGTTCCTCTCTCCATCTTTGGTAAATGATAGTTATCTCTAAGTATCGATAGTGGGTTTGAACTTTTGTATGAATCCAAGACTATCTTTCTTTCCATTGGCACTTAGCTTATTTCATCCTTAATTTAAGCTAGCCAACATCTTTAGGTTTTGGGATCTCACCCCGTGTTGTTCTTAAAACCCCCCGTTGGGTTCCCAATAATGAAAATAAAAGTTTAATCAAAGACTTCCTCCTTACCATTTTTATGGTAAGGAAAGGTTCTTTTTAAAATAATAAAGACAAAATAAATCCTTCATAAAAATCTTGCTTTTCAAAAAGCACTCTTCAAAATGCACATAATAAAATATTTTGCACAAAAATTTTCCTAAATCACCTTCATCTAACAATCTTCATGATTGTTATATGTAGGATCATCTTTAAAAAATAAGATTCCAACAATCATAGTTTCTAAAAGCACAAATGAACTTCTTCACTCAATTCATTTTGATGAAGACTTCATTTTCAAAAATAAAATTCCAACAATCATGTTTTCAAAAGCATAAAATTTGAAGATGGGCCATTCCATTCAATACATCCAAATGTGTTGGATGGATGTTACATCTTCAAGCAAAATCACAATTTTGAGATTCCACTCAACAAATTTGACATGTGTTATGTTGAAATTTTTAAATTTTTCAAAAAGCACATGTAAACCCTTCCATACAATATACCCATATTAATTGAATGGAGGTTTCATTTTCAATCAAAATCAAAAATAAATTTTCAAAAAGCACATATGAATATCTTCATTAAATATGCCCAAATTTATTGAATGGAAATTTCATTTCCAAATAAAATGACATTATTTTAAAATACCACTTAAACATATTCCATATATGTTTAGGTTGGAATTTCCTCTTTCAAAAAGCAATCATCACACATGAAAATACACATTTGAAAAATGAAATATAATTGGTTTCCATCTTACATACCCAAATTTGTTAAATGGAAATCTCTCTTTTCAAAATCAACAAAAACAAAGTTTTTCAAAACACATTGGAACTTCACTTTAGCATACCATATTTGCTAAAGTGAAGTCTTCATTCTCAAAACAAAATCAAAACACAAAAATTTGAAACACATTTTTTTTGGAATTTCATTTAGAATGCTCAAATTTGCTAAGTGAAATTTCCATGTCACAAAATTAAAGAAATACATTGAAACTTCATTTTAGCACACCATATTTGCTAAATTGAAGTCTCCACTTTCAATCAAAATCCAAAACAAAAGAAACACATTTGGATTTCCTTAGCATACCCAAATTTTCTAAGGATCCTATTTTTCAAAATCAAAACCTCTACAAATAAAAGAAACGCATTAGGATTTTATTAGCATACTCAAATTTGCTAAGAGTCCTATTTTCAAAAAATTCCAAACACAAAACACACTTGGATTTCCTCACTTAGCATACCCAAATTTGCTAAATGAGAATTCCATTTTTCAAATCACAAGTGATTCACAAAACAAAGCAAACAAAAAAATAAAAAGAAGATATTTTCAAACATCTCACTTAGCATACCCAAATTTGCTAAGTGAGTAAATTCCAAAAATCACAAATCCAAAATAAAAGCAAATTGACCTTTTACTTTAACATATCCAAATTTGTTAAATCAAGGGTCCTTAAAATAAAAATTCAAATTCAAATATGAACCTATGGAAGAATCTCTTCAAAAATATTTGAACCCATTTTTCAACATATCCAAATTTGTTAAAAGTGGATTCTACATCTAAAAAATTCCTCTTTTTAATCAAATCTCAAAATCTATTCTAAATCATTTGAGCTTGACTTAACACTTTCAAAATATTGAGTGTGGGTTCAAATTTTAAATTCAAAGTCAACAGGAATCTGATTCAAGTTTATTTTCAACATTGTAGACTTTCGTTCAGCATCAGTTTCAGTTATAGTTCAGTTTTAGTTCCAATTGATAGCAATGGCTACAGAGATATGTGTTTACCCATCCCTATGGGATGGATCTGTCCCTAGATCAGGCCAGCCTTCCCCGCTCTAACTATGCCCACCTCATTCACTTTGGATGAGGTTTTGAGGGGGTTCGGATTACATGTGAGGGCACTCCCCTCATGATAGCAGGAGCATAGAAGTCAGGCAAAAGCCAACCATTTGGGTCGACATACCATCAGATTTTGATATTCCCTCACTAAAGAGGAAGGTAATAGTAGTTCCTATAATGATAGTGATGGTGCGGATCAATGCTCGGTGACATTATCAAGCCTGTGGTTCCTCTACCCATTAGGTTGCACTCACTAGCACCTTCCAAGGGGAAGGCTCCCCTGATCCCAAGGATTGTCTCCACTACTTTTGAGATTAGGTTTAGCTCTTAATCTGCTCTCCTCACCAAGACCTAAAGGAGGAACAAGAACCGCATGATAAAGCGGTATCATACTCGCATTGCTAGGGAGATGGAGGCAGCTGCATGGTCTGTTGTTGAGGAGTTTTCCACTTTGGTTTCCCCGCTGGTTACAGTGAACCCATTTCATCTTCTCTCTGGGTCTAACAAAGAGGATGCCAGGAGAATCTCTGCTTCACCTCCACCAACAGTTTAGTTTCAGCCACCAGTCAGGCAGAGTATGAGGTCATATGCCAGCCTCCATTTAGTTCTACGCCAAGTTAGCGAGGCATACGGATGATTTGAGTTTGGGGCTTAATTTGACTTGAGATCTATCATCCCCCATAGTGTGCGGAAGCATATTTGATAGGAGAGGGCTAGGGTTGCCCGCACTTTAGTTCAAATTACTAGGCGGGAGGTGGAGGTTGGTCGGTTAGTGGCCTCACTCATTGATTTTCGCGATTATTTACGTGTCGATCAAACCGGATATTTTTCTGGGACTACCATCAAGCTCTGTTCTAAGAGAGTCGATAGTGTGTCTACCACACTACTCTATCCCCCGCCCGTTATCTCTGATCCATGTTCCAGCATCTCCAGTTCCACCAAGGCCATGAAGGCCACATCAGGGGAGAACAGGACCTTGTTGGTGATCTGGCTATGGCCAAGGGATCCCATTCCATCTACACCACCTACTGTGGCGAGGCTGAGCTCTCCTATTTGACCTTCTACCCCAGTTATAGTGCGGAAGGAATGGCGACCTTGAAGTATTGTGGTCATCCCATCACCACCACAGAGATATGATGGAGATTGGTTGTAGAAGTTGACAAGAGTTCACCTGATGATGATAATTCCTCCCAGGAGTGTCAGAGTGTAGCAGTCATGAGTGTATTTCTTCCAGTGGGTATAGCCCTCACGTGGATAACTCTCCAGCAGTAGGGGAGGTCCAGTGCCTCATAGTACATGATAGTGATCCCACCATCGGTCAGCCAAAGTTATTTGTGCTCAGACAGATCATTCTCTAGATGATATAGTAGCACATAATTTCATGGAGAAGAAAAAGATACTATGATATGATTGGTCTAATGAGGAGAAGATCAACTTTGATCCCAATGAAGATTTGTTGGGAGACTCAGTAGAGGTTTGCATGGTAAACACTAGGGGATCCCTCCTTAGAGAGCAGCAGACTATGGAAGGTGTTGAGGCCAAGTAGGAAGACACAGATTACTCAACCCAACACCTCCTTTAGCAAATCAAACAAAAAGATGAAAAAATAGATAGGATGGAGAAGAAGCTCAAAGATTTGCTAGCAGCTATCTTAGCACTTCAAAACCAAGCACTGGCAGTCCATCCTACTATAACTGAGACTAGTCAGCCAGAGTTGATGCATGTCTTGGACCTAGCCAAGAATTTACCTCCACTAGAGCAAGGTAGCACCAGCATGTACAAAAAGGTAGTGGATAGTACCTACATACAAGAAAAAGATATCAAGAGCATGATTGAGCAGCAGGTGAAAGAAGCATTGGTTCAAGCCAGAGGAGAATCATAAATTCCAAAGGGTAGACCCTACCCAAAGGAATTTGATGCAATCTAATATCCTAAGGGTTTCATGCCACCTTCTTTCAAGAGTTTTTATAGCAGTCGGAACCTGAAGAAGCATATTGCACATTTCAGGGCCAGTTGCAATGCTGGTGGAAGTGATGCTTTACTATTCTGCCTCTTCGTCAGTAGCTTAGTGGGTATAGAATTTGAATGCTAAACTTACCAATAGTTTAGTGTAGACTTTTGCTGAGTTGGAGCAACTCTTTATCAAGAGGTTTATTGGAGCTCAAAGGGTCCTTTATAGATCTCGTTGTAAACAAAATCCTGGTGAGTCCCTCATTGATTACATTCTCATATGGTGTAATTTTAGTATGAAATATGAACCACAGCTGTCTAAACATCAAACAACATCGAGATTTTACTTAAGAATATTCATGGCCTGGTCGCCTTCATGCTCAAAGGTTTCACCATCAAAACTTTTGAGAAATTAATTAACAAGGCGGCTAACTTGCAATGAGAAGCTAAATAATTTCCTTCTCGGATCTACCAAAGCCAAACCAAAGAAGGTATATAAGAGAAACCGGGCGTGATAGCGATGGATAGGAAACAACAGGCTAAAGAGCAGTTTAATAGACCTCATGCTCCATCGCCTTCCACCTCCTCACCACCACCAGAGGCACCTGTTGGCCACCAGTATCCTCCACCACGCACTACCTCCTCCTAGACATCATCATGCAGTGGTACATCACCGGTAGCTATGGTCCACCTACTCTTTTGGATAAACTTAACAATCCTTATTCATTTAAGAGGGAGGTAATCGAAGATCTTTAAGAATCTTAAAGCGATTTTTACCAAACCAAGGAGGAGGAGGAAGTGGGCAAAAGCCATGATCCTAACTTTTGCCCCTACCACCACATGTTAGGTCATATTTTAAAAGATTGCTTCACATTTAAGGATCGCTTGAACATAGCTTCAAGACTGGTGCAATAGTCATCTCGAAGAAATACCTTATAGAACAACCATCCAGTTCCATTAGGGTAATCCTTGGGGATACTTGTGATCCTTTCAAAACCAAAGAAGGTTGGGATATCTCCTTATCCAAAACCTTTAAGAAAATTGTCACAAAAATCAAGAAACTTTTCTTTCAGGTGTCTAAGTCAGCTCAAACCTCCAACATCAAGGAAGGTTTTCAAGTTGCCAGAGCCAACTCAGGGAAAGGGGGAGCTCAATAGCAGTAGCATGTGCCAGCCCGGGATAGCCTAGTAGCACAACCACCGACTGAGTCCAGCCTCCAATCCACCATTGTAGCTACTACATTAGCAACTATCGCTACTTCAACTAGATTTTCTTCTTTGAGTAGACATCTTGTATCAGCAGATGAGGGCATCAAATTCCTCACCCCTCTTACTTTACTTGATTTCTACTATGTACCTCCTATCAAATCCATGAAATTGAAGAATAAAGCTAGCTTGAATTATATCTGTGTCACTTCTAATGGGTTGTATGAATCTATTCCTAATAACTCTTCAAGTCTAAATAACAACTATAATAATTCTGATCTTCCCCTTTCTGATTCAGAGTTAGATTTTCCTACTCTAAATACTATTGGTTCGCCTCTTCAGATAGACGTGGAATCATCCGATTCTGAGGGTCCCATAGGAGTAGTTGTAAGTGAGCCTAACGTGCAAGTAGAACCTTTAATTACCCTCATCAAAGTCAACCTCTGTAGTGGCAAGGTTCTACCTCCTAGAGCAGCACCTCAAGTTAGAGGTAAACAATTCATTTATTCAAAGGATCAAGAAGCCACTCCACAGGATGCTCTACCCTTGGATATGCTTATTGAGGATCAGCCCAAGGTGGACTACAATGTCCTCTCTCAACTAAGAAAGTTGCTATTTAAGCTAAGCATATATGATGCCCTTGTCTTATCCACAGAGATAAGGGAATCATTAATCAAGGCTCTTTTTGATCCTGAGATATGCTTAGCTCAACTGGCCACTATTGTTGAGGAGGCACATTATTCTAAAGAATCTCTGGGAATCACTTTCACAGATGAAGACCTTCTTCTGGGGGACATGGAGCACAGCCGTCCCCTATATATTAAAGTTAACATGGGCAGATTTAGACTTTCCAGAGTTCTCATCGATCCATGTGCATCAGTGAACATTATGAGTCTAAAGACCCTTGTCAATTAAGGATCAACATCGCCACACTCTGAGGAGATCGGATGATGTTGAGAGGATTCAATGAACAAGGAGAGAGCTTTAGGTTCCATAGTGTTACCTTTGGAGATATGTGACTAGAAGACTGAAACCAAGTTTTATATCATTGATTCAAATACTTCGTTCATCGATTTGCTCGGTGGGCCTTGGATACATTAGAACAAGATGATTTCATCCTCCCTCCATCAGTGCATCAAGTTTGGGAAGGATGGGATTGAGTACTGTGTTAAAGGAGATGAAAAGCTATTTTTAGTTAGAGAGGTTGAGACATATGAGGATGCGACCTACTATCTTCCTCAAAATATGTTTTCTCATGAAGTTGGACAAAATAAAAATTCAGAAGGAAAATAAAATGAAGAAAAAGAAAAGAAAAATGAAAATCCAAGTAAACAAGAAAGGAAAATTGAAGAAGAAATAGAGCTGCATATCACATTCCACCCATAGTTCATTCCATCATATGGACATGTGGTAAGATGAATCGACCTTCACTAGGCAGAGGCAGAGGAAAAAATAGAGGTAGTTCCAGAGGTGGAAGACCCCCTGGTTGACCATCAGCCAATAGGGAATATGTTCCAGTTCATAGGAGTACCCCTACTATTCACATAGACTTGGAATCCAGCTCGGAGGAAGAGTATAATGTGATTAGCATACCAGCCAACCCTTCTTAGAGGGTTTCATTAGAAGCAACACTTGAGCCAAACAACGATGAAGATCGGGCCTCTAGATAAAGTAAAGTATTCAAATCAAATGTATGTAAAACTATAAAGAAGCAGTTAGAAACCTTAGCTCTAACCTCACTTTCATCTCAAAAAGTTGAAAGTTTAGTAGTTAAGGAAGCCCCTAAGTATTCCAGGGATATGAAACTGAAGAGATTCTTTTTGGGATCATCCTCCTCAAGTCGAGAAGCTGATGAAGAACTTGAGGAAAATTCATATAAAGAATTAATGGAATTACCTTTTGATTGGTACTTGTCTTGTATTATTAATCTTGCAAAGAAGGGTTTGATTTATAATTCATGGTCTAAGCATAGGTTGAAGTACTTTTAAAAGTTATGGACCAACACAGGCAGGGATGCATGATCAAGATCAGGACAAGGATTGATTAGTGGTCCGATGATGATGATACTTGCTTAGTTAATCATCATGGAGTCTAATAGGTTCTTTTCACACCAAACTAACTCTTATGAGGATGTTTGTTTAGAAACCTCAGTTGATCTAGATGATCTCCAAATCAAAGATACACTACTAGAATTTGAAGAAGAGATTCATTCAATAATTGACAAGCTTAAAGAAATCAACCTCAGGATGGAAGAAAATCCACACCTAACATACATCAGTTCATTGCTGAATGAAGAAGAAATCAATGACTTAGTTAGGCTATTGATTGAGTTTAAGGACTGCTTTGCTTGGAGTTATGAAGAGATGCCCAGATTATCTCCTGACATAGCAGTCCACAAACTAGCAATAGGTCCTAACACTAACCTTATCAAGCAAGCTCCTAGACGCATACGATTAGAAATCGAACAACATGTCATTTCTGAAGTCAAGAAACTGATCAATGCTGGTTTCATCAGGGAAGAAAAATATCCTACCTAGTTAGCCAGTGTCATCCCAATTAAGAAGAAGAATGGGTAAATTTGAATATGCATCAATTTCAAGGACTTAAATAAGGCATGTCCTAAGGATGAGTTTACTCTTTCTATACCAGAATTAATGGTGGACATCACCTCATCTCATGTAGTTCTCTCTTTTATGGATGGGTCATCGCAACAAATTAAGATGGCCCCAGAAGATGAAAAAAACTACATTGAATCCCGATCAAAATCTATTGTTATAAGTCATGCCTTTTAACCTTAAAATAGTGCCACCCGCGGGCCATGACTCATCTTCAACGAACTCATCCATCATCAGATTGAGTGTTACGTTGATGATCTAAAAGTCAAGAGCAAAGAAAAGGAAGACCATCTCTTTGACTTGAGAGTAGTTTTTGAAATATTAAGATAATATAACCTCAAAATGAATTCCCTGAAGTGTGCATTCAGAGTATCTTCAAAAAAATTCCTTGGGTTTGTTGTCCAACACCAGAGAATAGAAATAGATCTAGAAAAGGTTAAAGTTATCTTAAAAATGCCACCTTCTAAGAGTTTAACTCAACTCAGATATTTTCAAGGACGGTTAGCGTATATAAGATGTTTTATTTCCAACTTATCGGGGAGATGCAAGCCATTCTTAGCACTTGTCAAAAAGTACACTAAGTTTAAGTGGGATGACAAGTGTGAGCATGCCTTTGAAGACATCAAGCAGTATTTGGTAAGCCTAGTTAGCGACCTCTATCCTCTCACTCATCCTGCATTGGATGACTCTCTTGTGCTCTGGCTCAAGCCAATGATGAAGGAAGGAGAGTGCTCTACTACCTCAACCGTCATTTGATTCCTACTGAAGCAAACTATTCACTTATTGAGAAATATTGCCTAGCTTTGATCTTTGCATCTCAGAAGCTACGACACTATATGCTTTTTCCTAACGTGAACTTGATTTCCAAAACCAATCTACTACAGTATCTCATGACATGGCCTATGTTATCCAGACATTTAGCATGATGGTCCATGATTCTCTCACATTTTGATATCACATTCATACCCCTCTATGTGATAAAAGGATAAGCACTAGCGGATTTTTTAGCAGTACATCCACTTCCTACTGATTCTCTGCTTAGTGATGATCTCCCTGATGAACAAATCATGAACTTAGGGGAGGTTGACAACTGCCGATGGGAGATATATTTTGATGGTGCATCTTCTTTTCATAAAAGGAAGCACCACAATCTACTCATTCATGAAAGGCATGGTAGGAATAGTTCTCCTAACTCCATACTGCATACTATCTTTCCAACCCTGCACCAACAATAAAGCTGAGTATGAGGCTTTGATTACTAGTCTGGATTTAACTATCACAGTGTGTGTCAAGAGCATCAACATCTTTGGGCATTCTCAATTGGTCATCAACTAGATTTTTGGGTCCTATAAGGTTCTCAAGCCCAAGCTTCGTCATTACCATGAGTATGCCATGAAGTTGTTCGCTTAAATCCCTGAAGTCACCATCTACGAACCTCAAGTAGAGAATGTAGTAGTATATGCTTTGGCCAAACTTGACAAAGAATTGGCATGTCTGAAAGATGAGTCTATTCCAATAAGGGTCTGAAATAAATAAGTCCTATCCCTTATTGATGTTGAACTCATCAAGAGACTTCCTCTTGAAGGGGAGGTTGTCATTGCCTATAAGGACAAGGAGCTGGATTGGAGGTAACCATTCATAGACTATTTGAACATTGATAAACTACCTCAAGAGAATTCAAAGCCCATCACGTAAAATAGAGAGCTCTCTCCTATGCTCTCATTAATGGCACCCTGTGCCGACGATCATTTGATCAAATGTGGTTAAGTTGTTCAGATAAATATGAAGCTCATGGCATTGTAACTGAGGTACATTCAGGTATATGCGTAGCACATCAATCTGGTCCGAAGATGAAGATGAAGATCAAAATACTAGGATACTACTGGCCTTCATTGATTACGAACTGCATGGATGTAGCTAGAAGATGTCATCAATGTCAGGTGCACAGAGTGGTCCTACACCAACCACCCAACATTTTGCACCCTACATTGGCCTCATGGCCATTTGAGTGTTGGGGTACCGACATTATGGGTCCGATCGATCCTCCTTCTTCTAAGGGTTGTCAGTTTATTCTAACTGAACCAACTACTTTTCCAAGTGGGCAGAAAAAATCCCACTCAGAGAGGTCACAGCTCAGCATGTGCTTCAATTTTTTAAGAACTATATCGTATATATGTTCGGGGTGCCTGGATGAATTATATTTAATAATGGTACTGCATTCAAAAGCACCAAGATCAATAGCTTCGCCAAAAGACATGGTATAGATTGGAGTTACTCCACCATCTACTATCCCAGAGTAAATGGCTTAGTAGAAGCATTCAACAAAACTCTCATCCAAATACTAAAGAAGATACTTGACGATAATAAGTGGTAATGAAATGAGCAGTTGGTTGAAGCCTTGTGGGCCTACCGTACCACATACCAAACTTCAACTCAATCTACCCCATTTTCTTTAGTGTATGGGTCTGAAGCCCTTCTACCTTTAGAAGTTTAACTCCTGTCACTAAGGATAGCATTGGGTAGCAAGATCACTACATAGCAGAATACAAATTTGCGGTTAGAAGAGCTCGAAGGTTTGGAAGAGAGTAGCCTACGGGCGTGCTAGAACCTTGAGTTGTACAAGGCCAAAATGATTCAAGCTCACAACAAGTTGGTCTGCCCTAGGTCTTTCTAAGTAGGATAACTTGTGCTAGTCTTAAGGAAACTAATTATTGCCCATCAAAAGATAGGAGGCAAGTTTGAACCCACTTGGGAAGGCCCTTATGTCATAGAGAAGGCCTACCAAGAAGGATCTTACCAGCTTATTAATTGTAAAGGGGAACACCCTATGCTTCCAATTAATGGGCCCTATTTGAAATATTACCCATAAAAATTATGTTTGAAAATAATTATATCAATCAACAAAAATTTCATTCTAATTCATCAAAATCTTCTCTTCGTTCCAAGCGTTGTTTGTTAGTCTTATGAATCTGCCATGACATGTTTAGGGTAGGTGCAAGAGTTCCCCAGTGGCATCCTATCCCTCTTTCATAACATAAACACAATCAATCACAATCTCCCGATGCTATTAGAATAGGTGAGAAAACTTAAGAGGCATCCGATTTTGATTAGCACCACTAAGTTAGGGGTAAGAGAACCCGAGTGGCATCCTTTCTTAGTGGGAAATCTCATTTTCCACCCATGGTAACATTTTTATCAAAATCCCTTTCATGTTTAAGGTAGGTGTTAGAGAACCCAAGAGGCATCCTATTCCCTTTAACACAAGCACAAGAATAAACATATGCCTTTTATCTTGGGCTACTTTGATGTGGGAGCAAGCCCCCTTTGGCACTCACTCATTAGCCGGTTTAGGTTGGGTATGCATGCTACCTCTCTAGTATATCGCCCTAGTGGTCATTTATTGGAGGATGTGAGTCCCCGTGCTTTCTTCCTAACTTGACCAGTGCAAACCAATGAGCACCTTGTTAGTATGGTAGACTTCACTGCCCATCCAGTAAGCTACCTCATGTTGATTTTGTTTAAGAAGATGTGAGTCATCGAGCTTTCTTCTTGAACTAATCATCATGATCTAACTAGGTCGAGTATATTTGATGTTTAGGATAAGTCCTCTAGAGGCTCTTTTCCTCTTGACTACATTTGAGTCAATATAAGTTCCCTAGTGGCATTCACTCAGTAGTCATCCTAGGTCGAATGGCACCTGTCAAGTCGTAGACAAACTATCCCAGCAATCAATTCTACTATAAGAGGATGTGAACCCCCGAGCTTTCTTTCTATAATTATTAAAAACTGGTGGCACCTTAGGTTGGTTGATATTTGCTATACTGACAATGACTCACCCAGTGGATACACCACTCTTAGCAGATGTGAGTTCCCGTGCTTTCTCCTTGAGTTGGCCACCGAATACCTATTTGATATATGACTAGTAATGTCATCTTCTATAGGGTTTTAGATCAAGCCCTTAGCGGCCCCTCTCCCTGCGGGTATTCTATTTAGATCATGTCCTTTGCGATCCCATTTAGACACTACTCAGGTTACTTTTGGATTGGACAGTCCCCCTCTCCTAGTAGCCACCCCTGTGATTGGAGAATTTGTTCAGGATGCAGATTCTCCTTGTTCAAGAAATGAGATAGGTATAGGCTGATATAAGCTCCTTATCAGTTTAATCCCTCGCAAACTAATAGGGTCCACATTAAAATAAATTAAATAAACAAATAGATTATTTCAGTTGTGGATTAGGAATTCAAGCCCACAAAGGGCCTCTTTTCCCAAGCAGGCATCCTATCTTTAGGGCAGTGTCAGCAAAACTCCCTATAGGAATTATTTGGCTACCCGAGTTGAGATAAATCCCTGGGTCGATACTCACTTCGTATTCTCCCCTAGGTTGAGTTCAATCTATTTTGCCACAAGTAGGCTACCCTGGCAGTCATTCTGCTTTAGAAGATATAATACTACGATGCATTATTTTTATCATGATTGTCGCAAACTGACGGGCAGCCCTAAGTAAGATTTGATTTATTGCCCAAAGAAACCAATCACCCCAGTGGTCTTTTGTACTAGAATATGTGAGTCCCCGAGCTTTCTTCCCTTGAATTGATCACTGCAAACCGAAAGGCACTCCTTTGGTCAGATAGTTCTCCCATCAGCTTGGAAGCTACTCCCTTTGGTTCAATAAATTCGAGATAGGTATAGGCTAATATAAGCTCCTTCTCACTGTGATCCATTGAAAATCAATGGAATCCATTGAAACAAATTAAAAAATAAAATTAAGCTTTGACTATCTTTGAGCTAATCTAGGTCCCCCAGTAGCATTCACTCAATAGTCAGCCCTAGGTCGGGTTCAATCTGTTGCCTTGTCAACCGATCACCCCAGTGGTTTCTTACTTTGGAAGATGTGAGTCTGAGTGCTTTCTTCCTTACTTGACCATTGCACACTGAAAGGCATCCCTTTGGTTGGATAGTCTTACCTTGTGGTTGGTAGACTACTCCCTTTGGATTGGTAAATCTGACATAGGCCTAGGCCTCAATGGCCCCTACTTAGTGCAGTCCATCATAAACCTATTCGACCTATTAAAATAAATCTAAAAATAAAATTAATCTTGACTATCTTTGAGTTGATCTAAGTCCCCCAGCGGTATTCACTCAATAGTCAACCCTAGGTTGGGTTCGATCTATTGCCTCGCCAATGGATCACCACATCAATTGGTCCCTAGTTTGGAGGATGTAAGTCTACTATCCTTTCTTTCTAGTACAGCTGTTGCACACTGAAAGGCATCCCTTTGGTCGATTAGTCCTACTATGTGGTTAGTAGGCTACCCCATTGGATTTGTTAATCTGAGTTAGGTCCAGGCCTTCATGGCTCATACTCAGTGTGATCCATCGCAAACCAACAGGGTCCATTTTAAAATCCAAAATTAAAAATCTGAAACAAATTCAACCTTCCTCCCTTAGTGGATTGAAATAAATAAAACAAAAATAATCAATCAATCAAAATTAAATCTTTTTCTTCTCCTCAGTGAGAAGCAAATCTTTGTAGCTCTCTAGCGGATCTAGAATTCTAATCCCTTAGTGGATTTCATAACCTCCCCTCCCTTGTGGATGACTCGAACTTGCCTCCCTAATGGAGAGTTCACTTGTCTATCACCAGTGGAGTCAAAACAAACACAATTAAACAAATAAAAAATTGAATCGAATCAATTTCTCTCCCCATTGAGACTTAAATCAAACCTCCATCCCCTTATGGATGACTTGAACCTGTTTCCCTAGTGGAAGGTTCACATACTCTATCCCTAGCGGATTTCTCCTTCTTCTCTTATGTCCTTGACATAAGTAGAGTCACATTGAACTAAGCAATGGATTCTTTCTACACCTTGTTTAGGAGTAGATCATCTTTGTTAGTGCTTGTGATCGTTCGATGTTGTTGGTCATTTCGATCAACACCAATACGTACAGTGCTCCTTGTCAGTCACACCACACCTATTGGGCTCCCTTTGTTGACCTCATTTATAGGATGAGCTCTCAACCCCTCCATCATAGACATAGGACTCCTCTTAGACTTTAAGAGATCCTTAGTCTTAAGACACATCTAGTATTAGGTGGAAACTCAACCTAGCCCTAGAGACTTAGAAGAGTTAGCCATAGGAATAGGTCATGCCTTAGGGGTGTTAGGAAAATTTGTCTGCCATATAGCTTGAACCAAATTCCTCTCTTCCTTCCTTCAAGTCAAACTTAAATCAATTCCAACTTAATTGATTTTCTCTAAAACTCAAATCAATTCCAAATGATTGAAATCCATGATTGAAACAAATGATTGAAGCTTATGATTGAAATTCCAAGCTCAAAATCTAAGTCCTTTGATTCTCTCCTATGGACTTAGCCTAAATAAAATCTAAACCAATTCAAATTCAAGGAATTTTCTCACAATCCACTTATATTCTTATTTATATTCACATATATAAATAAAATATAAATTCAAATCAATCAAACTAAACCCAAAGAAACAAATCCAAATTTCAAAAATCATTCCCAAGCCCTTTGATCCCCTCTTTTGGACTTAGCCCAAATCAAGTTCAAATCACTTCAAATCCAAGAAATTTTTCTCATAACCCATTTATATTCTCATTTATATTCATAAATATAAATGAAATATAAATTCAAATAACCAAAAATAAATTCATAACTCAAGTCCAAATTCCACCAAAATTCAACCTAAGCCTTTCAAGTCAAATTCTTGAAATTAGCCAAATCAATTTCAAATCAAACCAAACTCTTGATTTTTATTTATGATTCAATCAATCCTATAATCATGAATCCAAATCTAAACACAAACTTCAATCAACAAACCAAAACTCAATTCAAAAATTAAACCCAAGTCAAACTCATGTTCACCCTTTTGAACTTGAAATTATCAAATGAATCAAAACCCATTTGACTCCAAATCACTTGCAAATGAATTTGTATTTCAATCATAAGTCCATATGTGAGTTCAATCAAACTTGATTCAAGACTTGATCAAGCCATTTGACCTACTTAGGCTCGCTTGACCCAAAGTGACATAAAGTACTCTGATGAGCCAAATTCTAATCCTAACTAAATTAGTTTGAACTAAGCCCAACTAAACTTCACATTGTGAACAACAATCATCATAAGATGATCAATCACTCAATTTGGGTCAAACCAAGTCAAACCTAAGGGTTGACCAAGTCAACACTTAGCCAAAATGTAACCTAAACTAGTCAAACTCTACTATAGGCTAAACTGATTGAAACCATTGATCAAAACTCATTCATGACCAGTGTTTGAACTTTACCAAGTCAACATTTGAGCCTAACCTAGCCCAATTAGCCACTTGACCCAAGTTGACCCAAATTGACCTAAAAAATCAAAATGTGTCAAAACTTGATCTAAAATAAATTGATTGAAACCAATGCATCAAGTTCATTCCAAATCACTCATTGAACTTGACCAAAAGCTCAATTGGCCAACAAAACTCAACCTAGCACAATTGACCATGAACCCAACTTGACATAAAAGGTCATATTGAGGCAAAATCAAATTAAATCAAAATTGATTGGAAACAAAGACATCAATCCATTTCATTTGACCAATAAAACCTAAGCCAACCCATGAGCTAGCCCAAATAGGTCAAATGGATCAAATTGGTCAACTTGACCCATTTGTCCTGAATGAACTCAATTGAACCAAAACTAAATATAAACCAAATTGAATCAAACCAAAGCCACCAAAACATTTCAAATGGTCATATGAACTTGATCCAACCATTGGTTTGACTCAATTTGACCAATTGGTCAACTGGACCCAAGTTGACCCATTTTGACCTAACTGGGTCAACATGAGCCAAATCATATCAAATCAACTACAAACCCAATAAAACTTGGCCTAACACACTTTTAAATCATACCAAACATATTCAAATTAAAACCCAAGCCAAATGCCATTTTACCCCTAGGCCATAGGGTAAATGTTGGCCAAATTCACTTAAAATTTGGTCAAATCCTCTTCATGACCACTTGGCACCCTCTTATTGGACCAAGTAGACACTAGTGAGTGTGATGCACCTAACCCAATGGGTTTGGGTTAGCCCAACCCAACATAAGGCTAAAACTGACCACCTCACTTGAAATTAAGCACATGGAATCCCTCCTCCACTCAATTAAAGCACATGGGAGCTCCATTACTCTACTCTACACTCCAATCCAACCCATGTGCAACTCCTAATAGCCTAACAAACTGATCCAATCTGGTCAATTGATCACAATGGAAAAGGGAGGCTCGATCGTCTGATTGCTCTAGGGGGAGATATACTCTCCCTAATTTCATTTCAATTCATCAGTCTCCAATTTGATTGAGCTTAGGGAAGTCAGAGGATCCATTTCCAAGTCTCCCCAAGCTTCCAAGAGAGTTCTTGAATTTCCCATTTCTTGATTTTCATAGAGTGAAAATAGGGGAGCTCCACTAAAAGTCCATCTCACTCAATACTTCTAACAAACCCAATTCACTTTGCAAGCTCCCTCAGAGGATCAAATTGAACTCACTCCAAATTTCACACAAGTTCTCCAAGCAAGGGAGGACTACTCTTGACCAAGACTGAGCTCAAGTGAAGGTGAAGTTGGTCCATAGGAAGATCCATTCAATCTCATGGCCTCAAAACTTCAACAAGGCTTCGCCTCCACTAGACGAAGCTACTTCAAGAGAATCGAGTGTCAGTGATAGCCTCCGACGAGGCATGCCATTAAATCGGGCTTAGATTAGCCATAGTATGGTCCTGTGTGAAGTGAAGTATCATCCCATGAGAAATAAGTAATTGGATATGATCTCCCTTGCATGATGATGGTGTGGGTTGAATTTTTTTTCAATCCGAGCTCAATCGAGCTCAGATCTGCCCTTAGAACGTGGACAGTGGCCATCTCCCACGGGGAAGATCAAGGGTGAATCATAGGCCATCCATCCACGTGTTTTGGATGGATGGCCATGATTAAAATATGTAGGATCCATGGATTAATCCTTTAATACTACAGGTTTAATCTCAACCATCCGATCCTTGATCAGATGGACGGGGAGAAAGCGCGTAGCGCTACCGCTGACGTGATGCTACGATGTGACTACTTAAATAGCCTCTTTCGTCACACCATGTGGAAAGCGCGTGCCGCATCAGCCTCCATGTGGTGCCGACGAGATTAACTATATAATTAGGGGATTAAATTACCTAATTAATCTGGAAGACTTCAAATATTTATATCTAAGTGTAGAAAAATTAGAAAAATTAGAAAAATATGAAATAAAGTGTATATGAAAGATAATTGAATGTAGAATATTATAAAATTAATTTTGATAGATTTTAAATAGTGTTATTTTTTGAATTTGGGTTTTATTTGGAATGTAATTAGGCTAATTACCCTTTAATTATTCCATTAATTAATATTAAACTTCTCATGTGTATTTAGTAGGATGACTTCTACCTCCCCTAATTTTCTTGGGATTTATTAAGGGTTTAATTAGGATAATTATTGGATTCATTCCTAATTACTTTCTTAATTTAATTAAGCCTAATTAAGTGTGTAATCAGTAGTTTAATCCCTTAATTAAGTTAATTAAGGTTTGTTTAAGTGAATAGAAGGTTTAGGGAATATTTTTGGGACATTTTCCTTAAGCTATTCCTTAAATCCCCTTTTTCTTCCTTTATCCAAACTTAATTAAGGATTAACCCACAAATTACCTACTAATTAATTTGATAAAATTCTAAATCCTTCCAAAACTTAACCAATTCACTTTTGGTAGATGTTTAGGTGTTCAATAACCTAAATACATTAAGGAAATCAAAATCCAACTCAAATGTGTGAGAAGGATTATGAAATTATTTAACTTAAACCCCTTAGCTTAATTAATCATTAATCATGAGCCAAATTCATTAGGCCCTTTTCTTCTTAGGTGCATTGCTTATTTAAATTCCTTGTGTGATTTTATGTCATATCATTGGCTCATAATTATTTGATTAAATATGCTAAGGTGGTATAGGTAAAGGTTAATTAACATACTTAATTCACACCTTAACCTAATCAAAATATAAAAATCATTTAATCATCTAAAGATTAAACTAAAATGCCATACACATGGGGGAAATGGGTTAGGACCAGCAAACATTCTTTCACATTTCCTAAATAGAACATAAAACAAATTCAAAAAAAATCACATTAAACAAACTTTGATTCACTTTAAACTTTCTTATTTCATAGGATTATCTTTAGGAATTAATTAGGGTGAATGAGTTTACGTTGCTTTCATCACTTAATTTCTTTCCTAGCATGCTAAATGTGTATGTCATATGAAATTCATGCATTCATATCTTTTAATGATCAAAATTAAAATGAAATATTTTCTTTATGTCAAATTGCATGTTTTAGCTAAAGTAGAAATATGAATGGCCATTATCGCTATTAAATTCAAAATTATTTTCAAAACTTACAAATCAAATCTCAAAACTGAAAGGTATGCTACTTATACTTTATTTATAAGCTGGCATGTGAATACAAAAATGTGTCTAATGTTTGCTTCCTTTCTTTCCTCTTAATATGAATATGGATAAGATTTGCAAAGTGTATAGTTCTTTTAAAAGAACATAACACTTGTTTAAAAATCTATTCTTATCCTCTTCCATATTATAACTTAAGAAGGCTCTTTACATTTACACACATAAATTGCATAAACAAACCAAAAATTAAATAAACATAAACTTTGCATCTTTCTTTTTCCATTTATCTCTTTTTATACATGCATATGCATTTAAGGAAAGTGATATATTAGTCTGGATAACCCTGGGATAGCGAGGCTTTAAGTAGCTCTAAGTAGGTCTTGTACCTTACACCCCTAGTGTTAACATAGAGTCATACTCACTTATGCCTTTCATACATACACATGTGCATATGAATAGAGGATAAAAGAATAACCCTTTTCTACTTAATGAAAATCATGCATCATAAGGCATTCTAATTTTCTTAAGTAACATTTCTTAGCATTCATCATAAAGTGTGCTAAATATTTCTATTTGTATGTATAGATATGCTTAGGATTCATTCATATGAGTATTATACATGTTGGGAAAGAAAATAAAGTGATGTGTGTTTTGTGACATTAATTCACTTTACTTAATCTTAAAATATCTTTCTTTTTGAATATGTTTGTTTAGAGAATATCTAAACTTATGATTAATTAAAACACATAATAAGATATTCACTAAACAAAACTAAATATGAATCCACTTTAAAAATTACTTAAGGTAGGAAAGGAAAGAGAAGTTCTCTTCTCTTTTCCCTCTCTTTACAACTTAGTAATTAATTATAGGATTCACTTAAATCAAATCAAAATATAAAATAAAATCAATCCAAATAAACTAAGCACTTAAATGAAACCACCCATCTAAGTTGAACATCTTCACACTTAAAAAAATCTAAGCCTTAAAGCCATAGCTAAGTATACCACACAAACCATTTAAAGTGCACACATTAGACTAAGTCACCATTTCTAGCTTTAGGTTAGGGCGGTGCATGGTTTGATGTTTGCTTTTGTTTTGTGATGTATTGTTTCTAGTCTATATGTTAGGATGAATGTGTGTAGAATAAATGGTAGGGAGATCTTAGTCTAACCATTGTCTTCTGTAGGGGATTGTGCTTAAGGAGTGCTGTAA
The DNA here is from genome assembly GCA_021442155.1 of Cymbidium sinense. NCBI lineage: Eukaryota > Viridiplantae > Streptophyta > Magnoliopsida > Asparagales > Orchidaceae > Cymbidium > Cymbidium sinense. The sequence goes on along the minus strand of CM038221.1, from coordinate 20,175,833 downwards.
TAAATAAAAATATAAATACTTTTGTTATGCAGGTGCTTATACCCCTAAGCATAATCCAATAGGCCAGGTGGACTTGGTTACCCATGTGTGGGGTGCTAAGTCCAATACACATTCTTAGAATTTGTATGGTTTGTTTAGCTAATCTCTATTTTATAAGTGTTAGTTAGATTTACTTTTCCTCTTCATGTAATTTTTGCAATTAGGAATTTAGAATAAATGTTATGAGGGATTAGGATGAGCATTGGTCATAAGATTACATCTTATGTACCATGTGAAGCCTTTGGAGCAACCACATTCCAACCATCCAAAAGAATGAACCAAAAGAAAAAGAATAAAAAAGAAAGAAGAAATGAAGAAATGAAGACCCCCATAACATGAATTTCCTTACTTGATTGTAAATTAATTCATTTGTAATCTAGGTTGTATAAGGGTAGAGCTTAGCTACCCAATTTTTCTTCGGGTTTGTACAGTGGTGCTCGACCACAAATGGTCTTTTAATCTTTTACGTTAGCTTTATAAAATATTTGATATTTTGTTTAGCTTGTGCATTAGGAATGGCATGTCTTCCTAATTTCTTCCTTGCTTGATGTATGGTTTGGATGATGATTAGGCTATTAGAAAAAAAATAAATCTTCTACCAAATTAAATAACTCAAAATTAAAAATAAACAACTTATAACCTCACCTAAAGTCTAAGTTAAAATTAAGATAAATAAATTAGCAACCCCTTAACTGGATATGCACTTTCTTTTCTAACATCATGCATAAAAGCATATTATTTCACTCTTGATTGGAGGGCTTTCCACCTTTGCCAAAAAACTTGGCTTGACTTGTGAGAGCCATGGTGGAAACAAACCTCCTTATCTTACCAATTTTGGCCCATAATCTTATTTCTCATGCATTAGGCATATGAATCCTATAACCTGAGTCAAATGAATATCCAAAATAAAAATAAAATATGTGAAAATTTTGCATTAGATTTAAGTCATTTGAAGCATGCCCTTACATGACCTAGTCTCTTAGGGAGTGTGTTTAAGGATTTAGTCTCTTTCTAAATAAATAACAACATTTGATATCTTGCATAAACATAAGACTTGCCTACATGAATTTAAAATTCTAGGAGGAGTTAGTTGGTGGCCACCCCCATGCAGTTGTAAATTCAATAGTCGGGTGATTTATTCTCTCTTATGAAGGTAAACCAAATACCCATTTTTTGCCTTAAATTTAAGTTGTGCTTTTGGCCCTCGCCAAAGCTCCCTAGATTTAGGTTCTGAGATTGCTTCTCCCTTTTGCGGGCTATAAGTATAAATCCTTACCTCTTAGGCATTTTCATGATCTTATATCATGGGATTATAAGCCCTAGCATTTTAATAAAAATTTAACTCAAACAAATTAATTTAATTTCAAAAATATAAAGTCCAACCATAGGGTTTTTTGGGATGCTTACTAGGCTTCTTAGTATCTTAAGCATCCTCTACTTATTTTTATTTGACTTTGATAAGAACTCCCTCCTCTTGATCTATCCCACTTGACTTTTTAAAAATAAATTAATTGATTGATAGTCCTGCCTTTTTAAAGTCTTTGGAGACAACAATCATTTACCTTAATTAAGAGTATTCCTAAGGAATCTCATTCCTTGGGATGTAATTAACTATGGGGCTTGACCTCTATAGGGAACTTAACGAACTCAGTTTAAAATAAACCTTACTTTACTTTTTCATGTAAAGTAGGGAAAGAATCTCTAGTACATATGCAAACACATTGTCCTTAGGAGTCCTTATTGAGATGATTAGGTCCATTATAGGATGGTGACTCCTATCTTTCAAGATAATACACCTCTCCTCAATATCATACCCGATCACCCTAATAAGAACATCTATGGAGCTACGTGGTGTCTAAATGCAAATAGTATTTTTTTTATCTTCATTTTATTCATAGATTGAAGATGGAAGTATACATCTTAAGAAAAATGAAATAAAATTTTCACGACAAACCCTTAACAAATTTAGGTATGTGACGTAAGGTTCAAGTGTGTTTAATACTTTGTTTTATTTTGATTTGAAAAGGGGAAACTCTCATTTAACAAGTGTGGGTGTGTTAAATAGAGTTTACTTTATTTTGAGTTTCGAAAATGGAACTCTCATTTAACAAATTTGGGTATGTCAAAATGGAATTCAAATGTGTTTTGATTTTCATGATTTTGGAAAAGGGAAACCTATTTAACAAATTTAGGTATGTTCAATAGAGTTCACTTTGTTGTTTTAAAAAAAATGGAACTCTCATTTGACAAATTTGGGTGTGTCAAATGGAGTTCAAATATATTGTGATTTTGAAGAAGGAAACTCTACTTAACAAACATAGGTATGTTAAATAGAATTTAATTTATTTTTTATTTTAAAAAAAGGAACTCTCATTTGACAAATTTGGGTATGTCAAATGGAGTTCAAAGCTTTTAAAAAGAGGCTCACTTAACAAATTTGGGTATGTTATATGAAGTTCAATGATATGTTTATTTTTTTTATTATATTTTGATTTCGAAAATGAAACTCCATTTAACAAATTTAGGTATGTTAAGTGAGTTGGTTACTTTATTAGAAATGTGTTTGAAACATTTTGAAGAACTCTCATTTAGCAAATTTGGGTATGTTAAACAGAGTGGGTTGATTGACTGATTTTATTTTGAAAAATGTTCTTTTTAAATTTCGTTGAAAAGGATTTTGTGATGATGTAAATTTGATTTTGATTTTTGAAAAAAAAAAAGAATCCTCAATTTAACAATTTAAGAATGTTAAATGAAGATTGATTGTCATCATTATTTAGAAAGAGATTTGAAAGTTTTATATTTTACAAACTTTATGATATGTGAAGTGCATTTCAAAAATGATTTTATTTAGAAAGAGTTTTTTTTTTTGGGAAAATTTTGCAAAAGACTTTACTTGTTTAGTTTGAATTTTATTAAAACTTTCTTGAATATTGGATGAACATTGCTTCACCAAGCTAGTGGTAAAGAGGTTATAAATTTAGTCATCTCCTTTCATTAATTAATGTAATTTTTTACCTATTTGGGGACCCAATAGGGGTTTCAAGACATGGGGTGAGGTCTTAAAACCTAAAGGATGTTGGTTAGCTTTGCTTAAGGAAGAAATAAACCAAGTGCCAATGAAAAGAAAGATAATCTTGGACTTATGCAAAATATAAGTCAACTATCGATGCTTGGAGACAATAATTGTCTACTAAAGATGGATAGATGAACCTTCCCCAGTGGAGTCGCCAAAAAATTTGAAGGACTCCTAAGGTAGATGGGTCTATAAATATACCAGAGATTTCTCCCCTACTTTATATGGAAAAGTAAATTAGGGTATTTTTTTAGTTGGTTTCTTAAGTTCTCTATAGAGGGAAGCCTCCATAGTTAATCATATCCTAAGGAATATGAATTTCTTAGAAATACTCTCAATTAATGTAGGCAATTAGGGTCTCCAAAGATTTCAAGATTAGACTATCAATGGATTGGCTATATTTGAAAAATCAATTAGGAAAGTTCAAAGAGAAGACTTATTTTAGGAATCAAAAGAGAATAAGTAGGAAATGCTCATGATACTAGGAAGCCTAGTGAATATTCTAATATATCATATAGTTGTGCTTTATAATTTTGATATTGAAGAGAACTATTTTGTTCAAGTAGAAATTTTATTAGAATGCTAAGGCTTATAATCCAACAACACAATATTATGAAAATACTTAAGAGGTGAGGATTTATGCTTGTAGCCCAAAAAAATAGTTGTCTTAGATCTTAAATCTAGGGAGTTCTAACAAAAGTTAGAGCATGACCTAAATCTAAGTGAAAATGAGCATAAGGTTTACCTCCACAAGAGAGGATAAACCACCCAACTTCTGGACTTACAACCGCCTGGAGTGCAACTAGCTAACTCTTTCTATGCTTTAAATACATGCAATCTGATCTTATAAATTGCAAGATAGCTATAGTAGTTATCTATTTAGAAAGAGATAAAGTCCTTAAACCCATTCCCTAGGAGACTAGAGCATTAGTGGTATGAGCAATGACTTAGTCTAATAATGCAAATCTTTTAAAATTTTACTTCATTTTTTGACACATTATTCTAATGAAGGCTATAGGACTTTTATATGCCTAGATGAATGATGAAGTATATTATTGGCCAAACCAAAAAGAAAGAAGGTGAAGCCCTATCAGTAGGGGTTGCTCTCACAAGTTAAGCGGTCCCTACGCGTGTAAGAATGGAGGCCCTCATTTTACAAGATTGATTCAAGATGCATGCATGATGTGAGACATACAACCATACAGCTAAGGGGTTATTAAATCTTTTAATTATTTTACTTATAATCTATGCTTTATGATGAGGTTATGAGATATTAAAATTTTAGTTATAAGTGATTAATTGGGTAGAAAATTAATTTTATCCTAATTGTCTAGCACATCTAGACTACACATTAAGACATCAAATATAAGAAACTATGAATAAGCATGTCATTTCTAATGCACAATCTAAACAAATCATCAATCAATTTTATAGCTACCATAAAAGAATAATAGGTCGGTGTAGTGGGGTACTACCGTATAACCCGAAAAGAGAAAATATGGGTACCCGAGCTCTACCCTTATACAATCCGCTATATGAAAGAATAATTACAATTTACAAATGAGTAAATGTTATGGGGTCTTCATTTCTTCATTCTTCATGTTTTCATGTATCTTCTTTCTCCTTTGATTTGTTGGACTTCAAGGCATCGCATGGCACCCCAAGACAAAGCCTTCTAGCCAATACTTATCCTATACTCCAATAACATTAATCTTAATTCCTAATACAAAATTATATTAAAAATAGGAAAAGTAAATCTAACTACACCTGCAAAATAGAGGTTAGCTAAACATACATACAACCCAAGCAGTTATATTTATAATTTGAACTTAGCACCCTGCACATAAGTAACCAAGCCCACCTGTCCTAACTTGGATTATGCTGAGGGGCTTGAGCAACTATAAAGAGAGTATTTATATTTATTTTTAAGCGGCCCCTTAAGCATAATCCCATGTAGAAAATATAATTAGGCTAATCATGATCTAACATCCAGTCTATAAAACATATACCCTAACATCCAATCTACAACAATACATCATAAAATAAAACATATCTCACACCATGCATCGTCCTAACATAAAGTTAGAAATGATGACTTAATTCTAATGTGTGTGTTAAAGCTTGTATGGTAAGTCTTGCTAGAAATTTAGTGTTATAATTTCTAAGTGTAGAAGGATTCAATCTAACATGAAAGGGGAATTTCACTTGAAGTGATTTAATTATTTTATTAATTTTACTTTGTGTTTTATTTTATTTTATTTGATTTATACCTAGCAACTAAGTGTTATAAAGAGAAGAAAGAAAATTGTCCTCTTTCATCCCTGCTTTAAGCTATTTTATAAAGCATATTAATTTGATTTAATTCTCTTTAGTGAATGGCTTATTACATATTTTTAATTAATCCTAAGTTTTGGTTCACTTTAAATAATTCTATCCAATATGAAAGGCATCTTAAGATTAATCTAATGGAATCACTATCACATGACACATGCTAAATCATTCTTTTCCATCACATGTAACATGCATATGATTTAATCCTAAGTGTATCTATACATGCAATATATTTTAGCACACTTATATGATGAATGTATGCATGTGTATTTAAAGTTTATATTCTTTTATGTAATCAAATTATTTAATTATATTAGTTTAAAGCTCTATCTAAATTCTTACACAAAAATACATAGGGATGAAATTCAATAGGTTCATTGTTACCCAAGGAAGTGAGGTAATCAAGTGACCTCCTTAGGGATAACTAAAGCCTCGTATTCTCGGGATGTCCAAACTATATACCCATTCACATTCAGACATATGTACATTTGTATGCATGAATCATAGGAAAGTGAGTATTAACTTATATGTAACACATGCTAATCATATAGATGATTATAGAGTGCATGTATCCTTAATAAAAGAAAAAAGTTCTAATTCCATAATTAAATACACACACACATGTATAAGAGACATAAGTGAATATGTGCCATTGTTAAAAGTGAGGTAATCAAATGACCTCATTGGGGCTACTTTAAGGCTCGTATTTTCAGGATGTCTAGACTAAACACTTGTTTTTCTCAAATACATATAGATGTATACATAAATAAAGGAAGAAAAATCATGCAAAGATTGTATTTTTATTTGATTGAAATATTTATGCATATGGATTAAAGTTATATCCAAATTATAATGTAGAAACACATGTAAATAATATTAAATAAGTATGTGTCGCTATTAACCAGGGAAATGAGGTAATCAAATGACCTCCTTGGGGCTACCTAAAGCCTTATATTCTCGGGATGTCTGGATTATATACTTATCAACATTCAAATAAATGTAAGAGTACATATGAATTAAGGAAAATAAAGCAATACTTCACATGTCTAAGCTATAAGCATATGCAAACCTATATATGTTAATAACTACTATCACTTTAACCAAAGAGTAATTGATTTATAAACTTGGAAAAATAATTTGGATTTATTAGTGATAATAGCCACACATATTATAAATTAATCCAACACATACAAGCTTACATAAAAGAAAAACCATTTTATTTAATTAACTTTGAAAAGATGAATGCATGATTTCAAATGCCATACAATATTTATCATGATTGGGAAGGAATAAATGAACATAAACACATGATTTCATTCTATTAAATTAATTCTTAAGGAGAATCATATCAAATAAAATCATTTATAGCAAACCAAAGCTTCTTTAATGCCATTTTTAATTTAATGTTTTGATTTGATTTAAGGATGTGAGGAAGAGGTTTGTTGATCCTAACCCATTCCCATGTTTGTTAATTAATTTAGTTTAATGAAATGTGATTAAGTTGATTTTATGAGTTAATTAAGTTGTGATATGCATTAAATTCATTAATTAACCCTTTCCTATATTACATTAACATAATTACCCAAATAATTATGAGATAACATGATATGCACATGCATTGGAAATAAAATTAGCAATGATCCTAAGAAGAAAGGGGCCTAATGCAATTGTCTCACAATTAATGGTTAATTAAACTAAGGAACTTAATTAAGTACTTTTATAATTCTCCCACAAATATGGGCTAATTATAATTTTCTTAGGATTTCCATATATTATTGAACACCTAAGGGTCTACCCAAGATTTAATTAATTAAAGTATAACATGATTAATATTTTAATTTAATCAATTAAACAATTTAAGTAATTAATTAAACCTTAATTATTTTGATTAATGAAATGAACCTAGGGGAAATGGGCTAAGGAGGATGCCTTAATCTTATCCTATAGGTTTATTCACTGTTAAACAATAATTAACTAATCAATTAATTAATTTGTTACTATTCATGGGATTAATTAATGATTAATTTACTTAAGTAATTAAAGCTTAATTAGTCTATTTCCCTAATAAATTAAGCAATAAATCCCAAGAAAATTATGGGAGGTAGAGGTCATCCCATAAATTAACCCATAGAGTTTGGGATTAATTACATGAGTAATTAAAAGGTAATTAAGTTAATTAATGTTATAATTAAACTTTAATTAAGCTCTAACTACTATTCAAAATTAATTAAGAATATTTTTAATAAAATTTCCTCTGAAATACTTGTTAAATAAGTATTTATTTATATTTTTTTTCAATTTTTCTATATTTAGTTATGATGTTTAGAAGTTTCAACCATTAAAACACATTAATTAGGCATAATTAACCCTTAATCCTGTCAGCGCCACATGGCATGCTTTCCACATGGCTTCGCGGGATTGGTTATTAAAAATAATTTTAGTCAGCGCATGTGCGGTGGAGGCGGACACACTTTCTCATGTGCTTAGATTGGACGACTATAATTAATCCTGCTATGCTAAAGGATTAAATTAGATAATTCTAACGAATCAAATCATGACCGTCCATTCCAACCACATAAAATGGATGGTGCGTGATCTATCATCATGTGAGCGAGGGAGAACGGAGTCTGTCTGCCATTGCTCACGTGATCCGAGCTCAAATCAAATCCAAACGGATCTCACACCTTCATGTAAAGGATCCAAGGGGATCCAACAGCTATTATCACATTAGATGAAAGTTTTCTTCAAAAAGCTCTAATTCATTTTCATCCAAAGGTCAGTTTCAATGGCATACCTCACCGGAGCTTAAGACTGGTGGAAATCTCGATTGAAGAAGCTTCGTCTAGTGGAGACAAAGCTCTACTGATCAACATGATCTCCAATTTGAGTGGTTTGCTCGGAAAGCCAATACCCAAAGCGTAGGAGGCCGGTGTTGATCAAAATCTACCTTCTGGTCTTCGAGAAGCTTGGGGAATGATTCGTTCTTGCTCGACTAGCTCCAAGGATGATGTGTGCAAAGTTAATTGTACTTTGGTTGAGCCTTGAGCAAATGGGAGTGAATGTGGGAGTGCCCTATTTTGGCTTGAAGAAAATTGAGAATAGGGAATGAGGAACAAGCTTGGAAGCTTTGGAAATGGCTCTAGAGACTCATCTCGGGTAGGTAGGGCTCTAAGGAATGAATTTTTTTATGTTTGAGTGGAAATGAAGGGGTGCATAAACCCACCCCCACCCTTCTTCTTGATTGGACGACTCAACCTAGTTTGGATTTTTGTAATCATCTGGCCACCTCAAGGAGTCATGGGTGGCAGCGAGGTGATGAGTTGGCTCGATTTGGTTGGGTGAAGGTGTGGAGGTTGTTGCCAAGGAGGGTAGTGGGTGTTCTTGGTGTTTCAAGTGCTTCAATGGGTGAGGGGAGGTGATTTCACCTCCCTTTGGGTCATGACCAATCCAACCACCTTTGGGTTAGGTTGGGCAATGCCCTAGGAGCCTAAGTGGAGCAATGGGAGAGTGCTAAGTGGCCAAAGAATGGAAATGATCACTTTCATGTGTGATTTGTCTCATGTGATACCCTTGACCTAAGGGTAAAATAGTCATTTAGCATTGGATTTGATTTGGGTAGATTTTGAATGATTCAAAAGTGGGTTGGACCAAATTTTATGTCATTTGGAATTCATTTGATTTGGCTCGATTTGACTTATTTGAGTCAAATTGGGTTTGGTTGGGTCAAATTGGGTCAAACCAAGGGTTAAGTCAAGTTCATATGATCATTTGGGATATATTGGTGTCATTGGTTTGATTTGGTTTGTCTTAGATTTGAGTTTAGCTCAGGCTAAGTCCATAAGATAAGATCATATGACTTAGGTTGATTTTGAGTTTGGATTGATTTGAATTTGGCTAAGGCTAAGTCCATAAGATAAAATCATAGGGCTTAGGTTGATTTTGAGTTTGGATTTGGTCATGAGCTTCAATCATTTGGCTTGGAATTAGTTAAAGATTTGGATTTAGTATTTAAATTTGAGGTTTGGTTATGTTTTAAGAAGGTGAACATGGATTGGGTTTAAGCTATAGGGTGGGTGGATCTCCCTAAGTCCTAGGGCATAGCCTAATCCTATGGTTAACTTTTCTAAGTCTCTAGGCTTTGTTTAAGTGTTTACCTAATTACTAGAAGTGTCTTATGACTAAGGAAATTTTAGTGTCTAGAAGACTCTTAAGTCTAAAAAGAGGGAATTGAGAACTCACTTCAAAAGTGAGGTCAACAATAGTATGGAAGCACTAGCAGGTACAAGAGTACTCACCTTCTTTAGCAAAACTGCTAATTTGAGGAGACGACGCCGCTCAATTGAGGGTCAGGGACAACCAGATAAGATAGGGCAAGGTGGGTTGAGAATCTCATGTGAGCAACTAGCTCTTTTAAAAATATAGTGTTTAGGGTATTTGAAAAAACTAAAAATAAAAATTACTCTGGCTAGCTTTCTTTTTTATATAAAAATACCATAAAAGCTACGCCGGTAGATTTCTTTTTCTTCGGCTTTTTTTTAGAAAGTAAATCTTGTATTAAATTACACTTTTAGTAATATGCTGATTTTTTATAACTGATATACATAAGCCAACTTATTATTAACGACAATTAAATCTAACAAAATTGCATGTCGTGACTTTATGACACTGTCAAATTAAATTATAATTTATACACAAAATAATAATTACACAAATGAGGCATTGCAAATTTAATATATGTTAAACAATATTAATATATGATAAAATAAGTGTACATAATCATGATTTTGTATGTGGTGGTCATCTCATGCTTGGAAGATGGTCATGATCAAGTCATTTAAAATAATGGTGTATGGAAGTCCTAACTTATATTTGCACTAAATCCAAATAAAAAATATGTATTCATAATATCTTCTTATTGAGAGGCTCAGCCTCTACTTGTACTTAATATTGTGTCAAATTATAACTATTCATTTTAAATGATCAGCCTAACCTTCAATATCTTAAAGGACTTAACATGATGGTTGAATTAACATGTGAGAGAATCAAGAGCAATGTTACAAGTAAAATTGAAAATATAGACCTAGAAAGTACATTTGACTAGAGTGCAAACGAACTGAATCGAGCAAAATAAGATTGCGTTCAAGCTCTAGCTCATTTATAAAAATTCGATCAAGTTTGGCTCGAGCTCCATTCAAGCTTTTGTGATTGTGCTTGAGCTCAGTCATCTAAGAGCATGACTATGTGAGCTTAACTTGAACTTATTTCATATTTGGTTCATGTTAGGATAAACAATTTATTATCAACAACTCATTTGTCAAAAGGATCATTGATAATGAGTATTATTTTTGAGTTACTTAGTTTTATTTAAACGTTTCTTATCAAGCTTATAAACAAGTTGCTTGCTGAACTTGTAAAAATAAACAATCAAAACATATATTCACTAAGCAATCAAGAAGTCAAATTTTGTGTGCTACACCAACAAGTACCTAATTGATATTTAGGTCAACTTCTCCTATAACCATTCAATCTTGATTCAACAATATCATGATCTAGCAAAATAAAGAGAATGAATAATCATAATCATAGTAATTAAATCTCAATATGTAAAAAATAGGACATATATCCACAAAAAAGTTTAAAACTAAAATAGAAGCTTGAAAACATATATAAATCTAGGTGAAGGATATGAAAGATTACTTGTAAGTAAGAGGAGATTTCGAATTTTGAAAGCTCAATGCATGATATTGGCAAGTTGCTTGGAAACTTAAAATATAAACAACAAACCAAACCTTCAATTTTTAGAAGCACTAAAGAAATGCGGGCAATTTGTTCACAAGCCATTGATATTGTCAGTTAAGTAAAGAACCAAAATACTCTTCATGACATCATTACAGGAATGGGATTAAGAAAGCGGCCGAGCAGGCAAACAAGATTTCGATTTTAAGATCTTTCAGCTTAGAGCTTTACATTGAGATTAAAATTTATCAATAATTAATTAAAAAGATGTTAGATTAAATAATTAATGACATTTATAATATAATTTAATTAAATAAAAGTTAATATTTAATTTTAAAAATTATTATTTAATAATTATATTATAAATATTAATGAGCTTTTTATCGATCTTTACATTGATCATTAACCAATCATAAATTCAAGCCTTAGCTTAGCTTTAAATTGAACCTTAATTAAGCTTTAATATAAGTACTAATTGAGCTTCATAATGATCTTATTTGTAAGCTTTGAATGATATTATTTATGATCATCAATTAATCGAGCAATAAGTTGTTCAAACTTATTCATTTGAGAACTATATTTTTTGTATATAAGTGTTTAAGCTTGTACATTTAGTTAATGAAACAAATATAAATGAGTAGTTACTGAGCTGAGCCATATATAGCTTGTCAAATAAATACTTGATTCTTTTATTACTTTATGCCCACACTAAATTCATTTGCCTTAAATTGGTTATCTTTTCCTTTTGAATATCATTATAGTATAGCTTAACATCATAATAGACTACGTAAAAAAACATGATTAATATAATAATCTCATAACATGTTTCCATCATAATGTTTATAACTTCATTTTATAACTTTTTCTATAACAATATAGCTAACATTATCTTGGCTCCTTAAAATGTGATGTTCCAATATAAGTGAAGACATAACTATAGTAACTCCTAAATTTACATCTTACTGGGAAACATATGAACAACAACAACAACAACAAGCTTAAATCCCACTAGGTGGGGTCGGCTACATGAATCCTTCATCTCCATTGTGTTCTATTATGTGTCAAATTCTCATTTAAATAAAGTATACTAAGATCATTTTTTATACATCTAAACCAAGTCTTTTTAAGTCTACCTCTACCTTTCTTAACATAAGGCAAATCTAATGCATCTACTCTCCTAATCGGGTCATCGGACAGCCGACACTTTATGTGGCCAAACCATCTAAGGCGACTCTCCCTAATCTTATCTACCACTGGAGCTACTCCAACTTTTCCCGAATATACTCATTTTGCATTCTATCTCTAAGAGTAAAGCCACTCATCCACCTAAGCATCCTCATCTCTGTAACACTTAACTTAGTCTTATGCTTCTCTTTTATTGGCCAACATTCTGCACCATAAGTCATTGCGGGAAACATATGAAGATAAAAATAAATTTATCTAGCCCAAATCTCATGTCAAATCATCAAGAAGGTTTAAACTTAAGTGTACTTGAATTCATGGAAGAGCTAATGCTGGATTTTGATCTTCCACTTCTAGAGGGGTGTTCTTGAGAGAGAGAGAGAGAGAGAGAGAGAGAGAGAGAGAGAGAGAGAGAGAGCCTTCTTTTCACTCAAGATAGGATGTGAGTAAAATGAAAACTCACCCTTTAGAATGGGGACCATGACCCTATTTATACTTGAGTGCATTTTATTTTATTTCAACCCATCATAAAAATAAAATAAAATATCTGGTCACTACATATAATAATTTCATACAAAATTAATAAGATGTCTCAAAAGTCTAAAATTAATTAATCTTTATTTGATCATAAAATTAATAGGATTAAAAAATAATATAGCGCATAATGTATAATTAAATTCATATGTGAGTTCACATTCAAAAATTCTCAACACTTACATCATATTGATTCATGTAGTTAGGTTGTATAATGACTAAAGCATCTTTATAGGCTCTAAGAACTTCAACGTCAATATGATAAATATATCATGCATTACTCAATACACTTCAAGATATAAGGTTTATTCTCACATGAGGAATATGTCTATCTCCAACTAAAATTTTAGTGAAGGTGTCATGTGTTTTTTGTAACATAATTTTAATAGCAATGGTTATATAGAATATATTTTAAATATACACAACTATTTCATGATTTGTGATTAGAAAATATCATAATGGGACACGTGTGAAAGAAATGTGGTGAGTCAAAAATTCATGAATCATAAGACATAAATTTTGAAATTATTTAAAGGGATTCATCATAACTTTTAAAATACAAATTTGTTATCATATTTATATTCGTTGGCTTGTTCTGGCATTGAATGGTATCAACCCATTGCTCCATCCACTTTAATACCTAACAATCTTTCTTAATGTACTCTTGCTTATGCTTATTGACAAAAGTTATGTTCTCACTTATACAATTATTCTTATAGATAAACATTTTATCCACTTATTTCTTCCTAACATGTGATTTCTTCCCCTACCTTTATTCATTAATTCCCCTTAAATTTAAAGATTATGTATTTTAATAAATATAAGATTATATATTCCTAAATATTGTGGTACAACTCACATTTAAAATTGTTCCATAAACATACTTATAAAGAGGTTAATAGTACAATGATATCAACACTGAATCATCACCAACCATAATGGCCTCAATATTTACAATTCATGAATAATAAAATTAAACAAAATTATATTTGTATTTTTGGGTAGACTTTCATATATTGAATGTATATGGCACGCTTTCTTTTAATAAAGTTTATGGGATAAGTTAATTGTTTGATTATTTTCTTCAACACCTTATCCATAAAAAATAATTAGAATACCCAAAAAAAATTTCAAGCCATCCTTATCTTGTCTTTTTAATATTAGCAACCTATTCAAACACCTCTCTTGGTAGTTTAAAAAGACACACTAAATCAAAAGATTATATATCTTGTTTTTTTTAATGTAAACTTTTTGTAAGAATAATCCTCTCAATTTAAAATTTTATGGACATCATAACTCGAAATGGGTTTTTAAAATGATTGTTTATAACAAGGGTGTCAAATTGCATATAAAATTATCGTCTCCATTTAATATGATACCACACAAAAATGATAATTAAGAAACATAAAAAACATTCACAAAGATAATGAGATTTATTTGTTATGCTTCAATCGAATGGATAGTAGTAAATATAAGAGATAATATATTAAATAAATTAACAAAGTCACAAATATCACATAAAAAATGAATGAGTACTCTCTGGTTCCTAACAAATCTCTAATACACTTATATAAAAAAAGAATATTAAGAAACTATGATGAAAGATATTATCTGACAAGGATGTCCTCACTTTATATATAACATGAGTCATTGTTAAACTGCCCAAAAAACTCCACTAAGAGGGTACATCACTTGAGAGGATTGCACTTATTGGAAGCCAAAAATTAGATTTTAACATCCTCATAAAATGAGGGCAAAATATTAGAGTGTTGGCTTGTTTAAAAATTACGTAATATGTTGCCTAAAATTTAACTTAGAATCACAAAAATATCTGAAAGAGTGAAGCATAAATAAAAACCTCTGAGCTAGATTATGATAAGTGTTCTAACAAATGGTAGCCAGAGAAGCATTAGCTTTAAAAGGCCATGAAATTCATAAAATGATCTTCTATTTTGGTTATAGGAACTTCCTAAAATAGGTGAGCAATATATTGATGTTGGGTAGTTGAATAGGTGTAGCAATTATTCATGATAAGGCTCTTGTACACTCTACCTTTGATGTGTCTATGAAATTAATGAAGCTAAAGGAAAGTTGGATTTGCTTAAAATGTTTCAAATTTTTTTTTTTCCAAAATGATCTGACACCAAAATAAAGTTATGAGAAGATTACTTGTATATAAATCAAAATATTAATTATAATTACCATGCTTTATAGCTTAAGTAGAATATATAGCTAATATTGAATTATATATATATATATATATATATATATAGAGAGAGAGAGAGAGAGAGAGAGAGAGAGAGAGAGAGAGAGAGAGGCAATGAGAAGTTTCTTCACTTCTTAGCTTATATTGGTAGAAGTTGTAGCTTCTATAATGGTATTGATTTGAGGAGTGTATTCTCCCCATTAAAGGTTATCCTTAGAAACTCAAGATTCATGATTATAGCTCATAAAAAATGAAGAACTTCAAATATTAAAAAGGCATTATTAAATAAAATTGATATAGGAAGTTATTTATAATCTATGTAGGTAAGATAAATAGTTAATGGTCTTATTGAATATATAATCTATATTAAAGTTGGCTTGATTAATTGATTAGAGTTAGTTAGGATTGTTTGTGCTGAGTCCTTAAATCTTATTGAGTATGAATTTAGATGCTTATTGACCTATAATTTCTAATGCATGACATATAATTATTAGTACAAATATTTTCAAGTCTCATAGTTAGATTTCACATAATACTAACTCAAGCCTAAATCTATATACAAATATTTTATGTAGGAAAATACAAGTTCAAGATATAAGCTTTAAATGTTCAATTAGTTCTTTCCTTTATGGCTTCTATTTCAAAACTGTCTAAGAAGATGTTACTTTTATGTTGCAGTCATTTAACATGAAAAATACATTATTTTATTTTATTCTTTAAAGCGGTCATATACTTTTTAGATATGATTGTGTTTATCAATGTGCAATCACAAGTCATTGATGATGATTAATTGTTATATCATATCATAAAGTCATCATAGATTTGTAGACCTAATTTCTTAATGGATCTAATGATTGAAAAACTTAAAACTATTATATGAATATTGAGTCATATAAGTCACTTAAAAAAAAAATTAATATACCTAAATTACTACATAAACTATGCCCAACTTATTTGAGCTAGAAGCAAATAACCTAAATATTATTTGAGCTAGAAGCAAATAACCTAAATATTATTTGTGCTACATTTGATTATTTTTAAGAACAAGATGATGAATGTTTCATGCTATTCACACAAAAAGCCATGCAAGACTAAATCAAATGGGGCCAATTTGATTTGGTAAAAGCCCTAACTATTTTGTGCTAATTTTGTAATCAACTTAATATTTTAGAAATTACCTATTTAAAATTTAAAATCAATGAAATAAATTGCTAATTTTTATCATTTTATGACTTATATTTTATTACATTGAAATCTTAAATAAACATTAAAAACTAATCACACGTGATTTAAAGTTTAAAACTTTTTTAGTTCAAAAAATGTGATTAAAAACATTTTTTATGATTATAATATGTTTTAAAAATATATATTTTAATCATTTAAAATGAATACATATACGATAATTATTATAAAAAAGATGAAATTTCATTCTAATGTGTTTAGTTAAAAATAATCACATAAAATCTCATTTAAATTTAATAATATTAAATCAAAGCATTATATTTAACTTTCTATTCAAATAATAATAAAAAGGAGATTTACATACATACCACACAATTCTTATATATTTATATATCTAATACTTAAAATTAGATATTTACATATTTAATATTTTTCTATACTTAAAAAGATGCATTTTATTTTTAAAAAGTAAATAAAATGATATTTTTGATGTAATATTAAAGATTATATATGTAAAAATTAAAATTTAAATAATTATATGATATATATGTAAATCTCCTAACTAAAATTACATCTATCTAAAATTTAAAAGGGCATATCTATAAATTCCTAACAAAAGGAGAAAAAAAAATCCTAACGATACCTTAGAATCACGCATTCTACAAAACACTTAAGGCACCGACAGCATAAAGAAAACTTAACTGAACATATTTTAATTCCTTGGATTTGCTTTAAAAGTTGCTCCAGTTGGTATTAGAGATTCTCAATACAGATATCAAGCAAATCCGATGCCCTAGAACAGCTTGAAGCAGGTTATTTTCGTGCACTACTCTGCATAGGATCTCCCCTTCCACCAGCTTTCGAAATTTCGAAAATGGCACTCCTTCATTGAGTTGTGCACACGTGGCATCATAACTACCTTGAGTTCATAGGTAATATGGTCATTTTACCGTTGGAGTGATGTAATCTGTAGGGCACTTATTAGGTACACTCCTTTCCGGTGTTGGAATATCCAAGCGGCGCCTTCTTCTCCGATGGCCGGGAAAACCATGCTCGCCGTTCAGTACAATGGTTATGGCGGTGGTGCTGCCGCATTAAAGGTTGGGACGGTTTCTTCCATGGTTTTTCCATGTCTGTTCATTTGGTTATGGCTTTTGATTTGTTTGTTATCCTGATGGGGTTAGGTTATTGCTAGATAGAAAGGGAAATGCAAGATTAAAGAAATCTTTTCAAATGACTTTGTCTGCTCCTGCTTTTATTGCTTTAGAAAGTTGTAGGAGCTGTGAGGCTAGGGGCAGGAATTATACTATAAATAAGTAACTTAAGTATATTTGATTTTTAGTAAAACATGAGGGCATTAAATCTTGGAAACCGTTTGAGATGAAATTGGTAAATCAGCCTGAATCCTATAAATTGTTTGGCCATTTGTCTTATTTAAAGCTCAAACGAGTATAAGAGGGCAAGAGGGTGTTAGATCTATACCTGAATTCTTCATAGGGGATGACTATTGTCAGCATATTATTTGGATCCACCTATGATGTAGTGGAAGACGATGATGGTGATTACGTGGTGTGATTAAAGACATGCCAACTGACTGCTTGTTTCTGTTGAAAAATTATCACACAAAATTAAACATTTATATACTCATTATCATACCTTCTTTCAAAACACAATTCTAAAGTCACACAAATTTTTTTAGGCATTATACTTCTTTTCTTATTTCTCTCATTTCTCTTAGAAGTTTTTGTTTGTCTTTTGATGCATAAACCGTACTAGAATGTGGTATATGTGTGTGTATATAATATATTTACATATATATATATATATATATATATATATATATATATATATAAAGAGAGAGAGAGAGAGAGAGAGAGAGAGAGAGAGGTTATCTTTTCTTTTACCTATTTTCAGAAGTTCTAAAGAGGCTTAACGGTTTGGTTTCACACCCATGTCGGCAGTTATCTTTTGTGACAAAGAAGGTGTTGGTGGTGCCCTTCTCATCTATGTAGTGGTTGTTGGTGCTCTTGCTGTCTACTACCTTAATTGGAAGCGACCCTCAGCGCATGCTCATGCTCATGAGTTAAATCTCCTTAAATCAAGGGTTTACTAAATCCTGTTAAATCTCAAAAAGGGTGTATAAATAAGAATTAACATAATAATAAGATTGAACAATCTCGAAAGAGTGGTAGTATTCAGTTGAATATTGACTATATCCTGCCAAAATCCATGAAATGGCGTTGCAATGTTTTCATATTGAAAGCTTATTGCTCATTGTCAAGAGGCTAAGAAGTAAGAGGGTGATGCTAGTTGTCGAAATAACTTTCCTTGAAAGTTAAACAGTTCAAACGGCTATTAATTTATGGTCATTAATTTATCAAGAATAGATCAGATAATTCAAACTGGTGAAGGAGATGTAGAAATTAGATTTAATCTATGAAGATCAATAACTATTCCTAGAATATTAATTCCATCAAGTTTTTCGGTTATTGAAACAACCTTATCAAATGAAGAACCCATTAGCCTTCATATGAGTGCAAATCAAATATTGCATTGCCATTTACAACCAAAGTCAAGTAATCCTTTATCTCCTACCCTGGTCGAAATAAATTTTAGTTTTGAATGAGATACAGACCAAGATTAGGAATCTTGTCATCCGAGATAACCTAAAACCAAAATATGAATCTTTTAGAAGGTGGCATCGACAGCATACAGAAGAATCTGATAGAAGGATTATATCTGAAAAGTATTTTGTTGAAATGGTTAAAATAAATGGAATAGGTCAAAAGTAGTTCCTATACACACATTGTCTTAGTTGTGTTATTCCATATTAATTCAATATTTACTCGGAGCATTGCTACGCTACCTAAATAAATCTTCACAAAAAAAATCATATTTGGGGTCAACTTTAATATTTGGTCCATTCAAAACAAAAAGAATGCCATGCACTTTTGCTAAGGGGAAGTTTTTTATGGTCAACAATCAAGTGATGATAACAACACGAGTATTTTTGAGGATTATAGTATTTTTCATTTACATTTGTTGTTGTCTCCTAAGCATCTGGCCATCAAATCTTCTCTTGCTAACATTGGGCCTTTTCTCCTCCATTGCTACTGCCTCATCCCTATGACCTAGTTTGCCGACATTTTGATGCCATCCCTATGCATCTAGTAGCTTCCCTCTGGAAATCACTTAACCACTATTGACCTAGTTCCAAGATTTTGTTATGAAGCTTAGATCTCCTGGAACAATGCCTCAAACCAATTTCTTCTCTTCATAAGTACTCTTGAGAGCCCTTTAACACTTGAGCCTTGATTTGGCGAAATACTGATGCACAATTCACCTATCAATGATGAAACCTTCCATTGAGGGCAAATTGTTTTTGGGTGCCTGGTTTCAATGGTGGCATTCAGAACTTCTGTCATTTGTGCCTCAAATAAAAAGATGCATGCCCCTGTTGGAGTCATTTTGAGTATATTTTAGATAGTGATGAGAGAGACAAAAATATTACTTACTACAATGGTAAGGATCATTGACGACAGTCTGGCTGAAGGGCCTAAGCGGGTCCCTGTTTTTTTAATCGCTTACACTTCTTTCTAAGTTTGTGAATCTCTTAAAATACGTGGTTTGTTGATGGAATATCATTATTAGATTTGTTGGAAGAAAATGGTACGGTTTATAAACTCATGGCAATATGGCTTTGCGGATTTTGAGCTCTTTGTTGATTTCATCTTTATTCTTTTTATCTACATACTCAAATGCGATAAGATGGTCATTTTTTCACCGGCCTCAAAATTTAAGGGTTAATTATAGCTAACCCATGTAGCTCCCCCGCGAGCCCCCGAGCACACCCGTGCTGGCTCGAAGCCTGTTTTATCCATAAGTGTCCGTACACGCCTTTCTTGGCCTGGCGGAGAAACTTGTGTTTGTTTCTTGACTATAAATTGCATACGCTTTTTTGGCGGAAGGGAAATTTGTAATTTTGCTTGTATAAGTACGCACGCCTTTCTTGGCATGGGGAAATATGTTCGGCAGTATCTTGAGACTTATACACGCTTTCTTGGTATGGTGGGAAGGCGATTCGTGAGTGGTTTATATCACTCATACACGCCTTTTCTTGGCGTGGTGCCCAAAGATACCCAAAGTAATTATATGACATAGACGAAACGCCAAAACTTCACACCGAGGAGGACTTATATACGATAAGAAACTATGTTATGATATGGAATTGTTATTTGAACTAACTGTGTATAAGTACTACACGCCTTTCTTGGCGTGGAGAAATGCTTTCGAGACCTTAGAGCCCCATACATGCCTTTCTTGGCATTTTGGGAATGCGTATTCAAGCTGTGATTTATACCACCTATACACGATGGTGGCGCGCCATACTCACTTTAATGACGACGCCTAATCAGAAATGTTGCTAAATTTTTACACTGACATGGTTAATAAACTGCTTAATGAAAATACAATAATGAATTTAATATTTTGACTTGATATCAAATATATAAGATACGTATACGCATGCTTTGCGAAATATTGCTTTTATACATTTGAGATTCATATATGTCTTTTCGATAGATGACACATTCGGTGTGGTGTTTACATCATACATCTTTTCGCATGGGGCCCATTGGCCAGTTTCTAGTGAGGACGATCCGGAGGTTCTTGAAATGTCAAAAATTTTATCAAATAAATTTATACTTAATAAATTAGGTCAAAACAAGCAATATTATATAAATATCTTAGATTTAAATTTTGAATCAAATACACACCCGTTTGAATGCTTAAATTCAAGCGTCGGCGAGGATGCTTGTTTTCGGTTGAGTCTAGGGGTTAACAAAACCTAAAATCAAATGATGTTATTATAATATCTTCAATCTAATAAAACATCGAAGTTAATTTTATTATATGATAGAGATCGATCCTATTACTAAATTAATAGGATGCGATCTGAAGTAGTTAAACAATAAATCACCTCGATGATGGTCGTGTTAAATGAAAATTTTAACCGAATGGATACTTCCATCAAAATATGATTACAATTTTAAACCAAATTAACTTAGATTGAATATCATTCTAAATGCATAATTTAAAATATCGTTAAGCTACAAATGTCTAAATGAAATTCAATCTAAAAGCTTAAAGCAAACTCTATTCAATCAACCTTCCGCAACAGTTTGTTAAAGGTGACAAATTAAGAAAATTCTATCTCACAAAGGAGCCAAAGTCAAATCAAGTGCACAATTATGTTTACTCTCAAACAATCTCGTCGTGACGTGACGTGACCGTATGGTTTGGGCTTGACGCAGTTGATACAGGTCCTCATGGTTGTTGCTAAACGACACCATTATATTATGATAATATGATCGTATGCTCCCCCGTCTCTTTGAGTCTGAATTATAGGTATACTGACGGCAAAAACCTCTGTTAGGTAGACTTGCTCTTCCTGACAAACACCACCCACCGTAAGGATTTTTTGAACGATGTAACCCATATGTTGCTGACAAGGATCCTTCTATCAAGTTAGGTCGACTATCTCCTCCACTAGGTAGACCACGATAGAGACGGAACTAGATCTGGGACAGCGTGGCCATCGCTCCCAACCATCTACTTTGTTAAATATAATGAATTTCATAAATCTAAATTTAAAACTCACACGTCGTTATATGCTACGCAAGAATCTAACGACTAAATTTTAATCGAAAGTTCTCTCAAAGATTGAGGTAATTAACTATGTGCTACATGGAATCTGAACCGATCTAAAGTCTCAAAAAAAAGAAATCTTTGTAGTGTCTTATTTATTATTCCTTCGTCTTCTAAAATTTCACCGACGATAAATCATACTCTTCATCATGGCTAATTTCTGAGTCCACGATTTTTGGCTCCGGTGGGACATGTTTCTTTTTCCATCTTTGGCTAGTCAAATCAAAACTATGATAGCAGCGAAGTATAGTAAAATGAAAACCTAAAATTATTTATAAAGTTAAATTGATTGAAACTCAAAATTATTTTTGTAATAAACATAATTCTGAAGTTTTGAAAATATTTTCCTATTCATAACTTGTTTTTATATTTTATCATGTTTGTTAGTTATATCTGCATCGAAAGTGTGGGATACATACATTAATCCTCATCTTTCATTTCAGATGGATCTTCATAACACACCCTTCATCTCTCACTATCTCCGCTGCTAATGTCTTATCAACACCGGGACGGAGCTACTATACAATTTGGTAGCATAGATTTTCCAAATGATCAAACTTCTCGCACACAATCACAACTTGCATTACCGGCGATACCAAATCCACCAAAACTCTTGTCGCTACTACTATTGAGGTCCTTGAGAGAGCCTCAGATTTGAAAGGTGACACATTCAGCCATGAAGAGAATGATGATGCAACAATTTCTCAGAAATCCAACGCTCTGACCTTGCCATTTGAAAGACGATGATCTCCTCATCCAAAAGCTAATTAGAAGACAAAGGAGAAGAAGGAATGCCAAGTTGTGATCCCAGCAGCTCTTACTTGGCCCCTTTGTTACACAACCAGCTGTGGAACCAGAAGCGAGTATTCCTACCCACAACAAATTTGAAAATCTCGTGGGAGAAGGAACTTTCTAAGGATATTAAGCAATCATTAGAGAACACTAAACTCCAACCCCACAAAGGAGGCATCCTGAGACTCTATCCTCTAAAGTGCACAAGGTGTTGAAAATTATAAAAGAACAAGGCTTTATGAAGAAAAGATATCAAAGGTCAATTATCAGAGAAGCCAACAATGTTCCACTGCAAAAGCTACCATTAAAGGTAATAAAAACTCGTGAGCATAAACAAGCTCAAAAACATCGGCGTGACACCAACCACGCTGCCGGAATCCACCGCCAAAGGTCCCAGAGGGAAAAAGGGAGCCTCGAAGAAGCTCGCCACCGAAAAGGCAAAAAGGGCAACATCCGCTTTGCATATCCGAGATCCATGATGTGGCCCAACAGAATGGGTTCCTAAAAAGAATGTTATAATTAATGAGGCTCGGTACACCTCGAGAATCCGTGGAATCCCATCACCAACCTAAACAATCTTCCTTGATTTTGATCATAGCCCTCGAGAGATGTCCCACACTCGAGCCCGAAATTAAATGGACATTATGAGATAAGGCTACAAGAAGAAGAAGAGGAAGAAGAAGAAGACATCATGGGGGTAGAGGTGGTATATATGGTACAACATGTTGGAGAATCATCTGTGAGAAGCATCAGGCCCCGGAGCCGCACCTCCTATCCACATCGAAGAACCGACACCAGGTCAAGCGGAAGCAGAACCTTTTAGTTCCTCCTCAAGTGATGAGCAAGAAGAGGAACCAAAAGAAGAAGATAACACACTATTCGCCGACACTGCTACACTTGCTCAGGTGCAAAGGCAAATGCGGCGTGATGAAAGAAGGATAAGGAGATCTCTCAACTAATTCAAAGATGAATCGATGATGACGCAGATGAATCTCATGCAAATGACAATAACGCCGGGAGTGCCACCGCTCTCCCTCCAATCATCAAACAATCAACACGTGCCATCAATCCACCAGCAAGCCATTAAACCTCGGAGCACAAAGTGCTCATAATGGTAGAAACGGTCAATCAATTGACCACTCCACCCATTCTCAAGAAATCGAAAGCACATCCGAGCCGCGATGCCGTACAACTTGAAATTATTATAAAAAAGAAAAGCATAGCCGTAATGGTGGAGAAATTGATGAATAGAGGTCGTCCATATCTTGCAGAATATGACCAGGTGTCGTTTCTTAAGGGTTACTCAGTACCAAAATTTCACTCATTTGATGACAATGGTAACCCCAGGCAGCACCTAGCACAATTTAAAGCAACATGTGGTAATACTGGGGGTAATGATGTGCTTATTGTTCACCATTGCACTTAACTTCAACCGCTTGAGGTACGCAGAGTTGTCCAAATGACCCGCTTAAGACATTCACGAAGGAGGCAATGTTTATCAAAAGATTTGCTTGCTAAAAGACTACAATACCGACTTTTCTGAAGAGAAAGAGAGGGCACCGCTAAATACATAACTCGGCAAACATGAGTAGGAAGTTGAGCAACAACATTAAGAATATACAATTCACCTTAATGGCAACATCGATGATAAAAATTTGAAAAGTTGAATCTTTAAATCGAAAGCTATTCGACGCAAAGAAAGGAAGTTCTCGAATCAAGGGGAGAATCTCACGCTTCATATGATTCAAATAGAGGAAGGAGGGCAACTTACAATGTAATAAGGGAAACAACCTATCTATTTTGAAGAGAAAGTTAAACAACCTTCAATTCTCAACCAGTTAGTCTTGGAGGCAATGACAAACCGAACTTTCGAACTTTCAAGACAATCATTAGGAGATGATGATCGAATGCATCCATCTCTTAAGGAAAAGATGATCAAGGAATATTAATTCAAAAGAGAAAGCGTGGCCAAACTATTTCAAAGCACTCAAGTGTTGAGTTGTTAATGTAAAAGACTCAAGAGTCGACGAATGACAACCCAAATTACTCCATATCATCGTAGTTAGCCACCCCTATAGAAGATTGTTATGTATTCAAATTCTAGAAAGAAAATATATGAGAGAGGTGAATTCACGCTATCCAATAGTATTCTTATTCACCCAAAGAAAGAATCTACAAGTGGTTACGCCTTCCGCGTCTCCAGAAAGATAAAGCAAAAGAAAAGACCGTGAGATGACAAATGGGAGACGGGTCTCAAGAAAACTATAAAGATGAAGCAATTAGAAGATTCCGTGTGTCGGGAAAATCTTCACTTGAACCGCAGGAACCAAGGTAGAATCTACATCAAAAGGTTTCGCTTCTTCGAGTGTGGTGTTCGCCTTGAGAAACAATCTATTCAGAGTTCGCCAAAACTCCCAAAAGGCCAGCCAAACAAATTAAAATAAAGAAGTAGTCTACCACGCAAAAGATTATTAATAATCTTGAAGAATATCAACGACCAGCAAGACAACCAATTAAGCTTGTTGATTTCATGTTAAGACTCCAAATCATTGAAACAAATGATCAAGGAGATGATGACGAAGAATCTCTTCTCGAGAAATCTGGGTTATCTCAACGCCCTTGGATACTCCCACGTAATCTTTCTTGAGATAATCCAAGAAGAAGAATCACCAATGATGTGGCATTCAAGCCTCGATGGTGAAGCAAATATAAGATAGCTCTAAGAAGACTTGTGCTTCCTGAGGAAGATGAATCATAGTCTTCAATATCACCATTGATGAATGGTATAAAACTGGGAAGTGATTCTGAAGGCTCCATCCCATCCTCGCATAAATAGTGGTTCTCAAGAGGAGATTTCTTAAGAATAGATAGAGAATAATAAATAAGTAGAAGTGTGTTGCCGCCATCATCATAGAAGAAAGGAACGCTAAATAAAGGCAATGACAATAACATAGAAGTCAATGAAAATATCATTCTCAAAGATCCAAAGAAGTAGTCTAACATGAAAAAAGGAATCGATTACAACATCTTATCGCAGTTGAGGAAGACCTCTGCAAAATTGAGTGTGTATGAGGCCCTCCTGATATCGCAGGATCTCCGTGAAACCTTAATTCATGCTCTTAAGAATCCGGAGAAATATGAAGTCCGGTGTATGGTCAAGTATTACACAAAAGACCTTCCAATGATCACCTTCTCTGAGGAAGATCTTATGCTTGGGACATCAGAACATAATTGCCCGCTATATGTCTCTGCGGAGAGCGATGATGTCATAATCAATTGAATTCTAATTGATCCAGGTTCATCCGTTAATCTCATGAGTCTAAAAACATTGAGAGGATTGTCACTTGATGTTCAAAGATCCGACGACAAATTGATGATCCATGACTTCAATGAAAAGGGCAAAAGACGCCGGTCTTTTACCTTGCTAAGATTGAGAACTTCACACGAAGCTAAATTCCATGTCATTGATGTGACACCTCTCGTGGTCTTGTCAGCCTGGTTACATGAGGGAATGGTCCCGTTTACTTTGCACCAATGCATAAAATACATAAGAGAAGAAGAACATATAATTTCGGCACCTTCAACCATTTGCAGTCCATGAAATTAAAATCTACGAAGATGCGAAATACTATTTGTTGAAGGAGTCCAAGCCTCAACAATCTAAAGCTTCTACCTTAAAGGCTACAAAACAACACAAAGAAGTGAAGAAGGAAAAAGGAAGAAAGAAGGCGACGTCGACTTTTCCTAAAGCAACTAGCGCATCACATAAGTTGAAAAGGCTAGTCCCTCATCAGTAAGGAAGAAGAAGATGATGATCTTCATTGGACCCAAGGAGTAAACAAGTCTCTAGTGAAAGGAAAGAAAATTATGGAATACTGACTGATTATGATTCTGAACTACTATGAAAGTGAAGTTCGTATCTTTCAAGAATGACTGACTGTGACATCAAGCATCATTAGTGATCGTGTCAGTTCCTTTTCAATACTTCAAAGAAATCACTCCACATGAAGTCTACATTATTGAAGAGTTAAAGACTTTTTATGTGCCTCATTTTCCTTGAAGTAATGAATGTGGAATTTCATTTTACAAGTCTGAGGAGTGCTATCACTAGGATTCTGATTGGCTCATGCAATTTGATGAATCTGATGATATGGTTCTCACAAGAATGCCAAAATATTATCCTCCAAGGATTCGCAAGATGATGCACAAATTGGGAGTTGATATTGGACAAATGAGCACTTCTTTGATACTCGGGATCTAAAAGTTCATAACCTGAAAGTGTGATAATCATACATCTAAAGGTCTTGGATACATTCAATGAAACACCATCAAAGAAAATATGTAACAGAGAAGAGACATACTAAAATTGAAAATGAAGATGATCTTTATGAGGTTTATCTGACCAACGATGAGGAGGTAGAAGCCAAGTCAGCACCTGAAGAGCTTGAGGATGGTGGACAGGCAGCTACCATGGATGAGTTGAAGGAGATCAACTTGGGAACAAAGGGTGATTCTCGCCTAACTTTCGTCAGTGCCCTTCTGCCTGATGAAGAGGTTGAAGAAGTGAAAGCTCTGGTATGTGAATTTAGGGATTGCTTTGTTTGGACATACTAAAATGTCGCTTATCCCGAGCGTTCATAAACCATTATTAGATGCAACACCTATTAAGCAAGCTCCTAAAGAACGAGATTGAGATCAAGAACAGTGATTGCAAAACTAAGAAATCAAGTGCTTTATCCGAAGAAAAGTATGCATTGATAGCCAATGTTGTTCCAAAGGAGAAAGAAGAATCAAACCTGATTTGCATTGATTTTCGAGATCTGAACAAAGTATGCCTAAAAGATGATTTTCCGCTTCCAATATCAGAACTATTAGTTTACAATACTTTCAACTATGACATGTTCTCATTTATGGACGGATCATCGGGATACAATCAAATCAAGATGGCTCCTGAAGACTAGAAGCACACATCATTTAAGACGTCAATTGGTATATACCGCTATGCCATGCTTTGATTGAATATCAGGCTACATATCGAGGCCATGACACTCATCTTCAGTTGATTCATAAAAGTAGAATGCTTGGGATGACCTCGTCCAAGAGCATAGATCGAGATCATTTTGGTGACCGAGGATGGTCTTCGAAAGAATTAAAGTCTCAAGATGAACCCTCTCAAATGTGCATTTGGGGTTTCCCGAAAGTTCCTCGCTATGTACGACATAAAGGAATTGAGATCAATCTAATAAAATCCTTTAAATGCCACGCCGAAGAATCTTCGCCTTCCTTGCGTGGATATTTGGCATTCATCCGACGCTTCATATCAAATCCGCGTGTCAACCATTTGCTAAATTGATGAAGCACCATTTAAGTGGACAATGAGTGTCAAGAAGCATTCGACGCATCAAAAGATACGTTAAATCCACCAATCTAGCACCAATCCCGAAAGTCTCTCATTTTGTATACCAGATAAGAATCGCATCAAGCCAGACAAAGAAAGGCAAGGAAAATCGTTGTACAATATCGCCAAGATTGATAGAGTCGAAAAGTATTCTTCGATCGAAAAGCACTGCCTTGTACCGATCGCTTTACATTATATGTTATCACATAAGATAACACCATCTCAAAGATCGATCCATCAAGTTCGATGACAATACCGGATGTGTTTTACACGATGGGCGACTCGCATAGTTCGATATTACATATGTATCTCTGAAAGCTGTTAAGAGGAAAATACTAGCAGATTTTCTCGCGCAGATCCTATCCCAGATTCAGAATAACGCGTTTTATCCGATGACGATCCGCTAATTCAAAAGGGAGGAGTTGCAGATATGGGAAATGTATTTCGACGGTGCATCATCTATTAAGTCTGCTCAACCTCAAAATCTACCAAAAGCAAGAGTCGGTGTCTGCCTTCATAACAGGGTGGCATAATGAGACGTTCATATAGGCTGACTGAGCCAAGAACCAACAATGAAGCTGAATATGAGGCATTGGTGGCAGGTCTCGAAGAAGTTATTATTGGCATTCAAAACTTAAGAATCTTTGGAGACTCTTAATTGGTAATCAACCAAATTTTGGGTCTCTATAAGATTAACAAGCTTGAATTACGCATTCATCATAAGTTTGAGCTTATGAAGCAAATTCCAAACATTAAACTAGTTCGAGTTTCTCGATCGAAGAATAGTAAAACAGATTGTCTGGACAAGCTAGCAAAAGAGATGGCAAACACGGACGACGACGATGTGTTGATTAAAGTGTTCACTCGTCGAGTTCTGCTACCAGTAAATTCATGTTCCTCGCAGGTAGAGGGGACATCAAACTCAAGTCAGCAGGAAGCAATTCAAATTGCTCATCACTCTCCCAAGGAACGATAAGTGCAAGAGATAGAAAAAATCAAAAGTACTACGAACAAATCATTCGAAACTTTCACAGTAAAAAGTCTGATGATTGGAGACAACCTTTCATCGATTATTTTAAGGAAAGCAAATTGCTGAGCAATAAATCACTAGCCACACAAATTACAAATAGAATTCTACGATATTCTTATGTCAATGACACATTGTATCGTAGATCCTTTGAGCAAATGTGACTGCGATGCTTAGGGACGGATGAAGCCAACAGAGTAATGTCTAAAATTCATGAAGGACTTTGTGGCACGCATTAGTCAGGTCCTAAAATGGCAACAAAAATTAAGAGAATGGGGTACTATTGACTTTCAATGGTGAAAGACTGCATAAATCATGCTAGAAAATATCACGAATGTCAAGTCCATGGAGATCTCATTCATCAACCTCCGAATCCACTACACCCAACAATATCGTCCTGGCCGTTCGAAAGTTGGGACACATATGTAATTGGACCGATTGATCCACCATCATTAGCGGGACATCGATTCATTCTAACAGTTACTGACTACTTCTCCAAGTGGGTCGAGGCCGCTCCATTTAAGGAAGTCACTGTTGATCGGGTCGTTGACTTCTTCACCAATAATGTTATCTATAGATTCGGGGTGCCACGAAGAATCATTTCAAACAGCGGTTCAGCTTTCAAGAGTGCAAAGATATACAAATTCGTTGATCGGCACAAAATCGATTGGCGATATTCATCAATCTACAATCCAAGGGCCAATGATTTAGCAGAGGCTTTCAATAAGACATTGGTAAAGCCGCTCAAAAAGATTCTCGCGAAGAATAAAAGAGGGTGACACACTAAAATGATGGAAACACTCTAGGCATACAGAACAACTTATAAAACACCAACCAAAGCCACTCCTTATGCTCTAACGTTTGGAGTTGAGGTTCTCGCCACTAAGTTGAGTCATCACTGAGTAGGCCCAATTCAATCTTACTCAAGATGAGAACTCTTGCCTGCGAATGGAAGAGTTGGATGTCAAACTCCAAGCTCAATAAAGTTTAAAATTTTTTCGAGCGAGGATGTCCAAAGCATTCAATAGTTCAGTACGTCCTTGGACATTCCAGAAAGGTGAATTGGTTATGGTGCTGAGAAGGCCAATCATCCATCATCGCAAGATCGGTGGTAAATTAGAAGCTAATTGGGAAGGTCCTTACGTCATAGAGAAGGTGTATGAAGGAGGGGCCTACCAGCTCATTGACAAGAATGGTCAACGACCGATGCCACCAATCAACGATCGATATCTCAAGAAATATCACAATTGACTATGGTTAAGTATATAAATACTTAAATCAATCTTGCACTAGTAAGGCTTTCAAATACATATGTAATGTCACTTGAAGATTCTCTCGTAAAATGAGATTGCATTTTTCAAGTTATTGCAAAAGCCTCCCCCTGTTAGACAGGGGGTATTTTTATATATTTAGCTAAGTTGATATCGCGCTTCAAGCCGAGATCCTTAGATAAATGTATATAATAATCAGAACGAGCTCTATTTATTTATATTAAAAAAGTTCAAACTTTGTAGTGTATTCCTGAATTAGTCTGCAATCCCTCTTTTAGACAGGGGACATTTTTTTAATTTTTATAAATCAAAGCTGTTTAATCATTCCCTGTGAAACAGGAGAGCTTCTTGTATATGCATTCAGGTTGACATCGAGCTTTATGCCGAGATCCTTGAATATATCTATAATTGTTATTGTTAAAGTTACAAGTCTTACAAGAATAAAGAGAATTTGCTTCAATGCACGAAAAGATAATCCTAAATGTCAAAAGTTTCTCTCCAAGATTCGTCAAATGTCGAAGATCAAGTTAGAAGAACTCCTAATTTTGGAAGCTTCAATCAACTAAGTTGGAAAAACATCAACCTCTACATTTTCAAGTCTAGAACACAGATGGATTCTAAAGGTCGACTCAACAAGCCCATGTGAAGGTCGACGCTTCTCCTCACTCAACAAGCCACAAGAAAAGGCCGCGAAAGAAAAATTTTCGTCTAATGACAAGACCGCTAAGCCATCACTTTAAGTCAAAAAAAAACTCGAGTGTTCTAAAGGTACTCAACAAGCCTATAAATGGTCGAAGTTTTGACGCCTCTCCTCACTCAATAAAAGCAGGAAAAGAGTTGCTTGT
This sequence comes from Cymbidium sinense, assembly GCA_021442155.1. Classification (NCBI taxonomy): domain Eukaryota; kingdom Viridiplantae; phylum Streptophyta; class Magnoliopsida; order Asparagales; family Orchidaceae; genus Cymbidium; species Cymbidium sinense. The sequence continues at coordinate 20,144,508 of CM038221.1, read as the reverse complement.
CCAATGACAGCTTCAATCTTAAACCATATCTAACTTAATGACTACAAATAACCAAAATCCAAGAGATCTTTCCGCTTGATCGATGGACCAAGATAATCTGAGGAAACTCTCAATTTAGAGTTGCTTCAAATCAATCTATATATTGCCTACAATGTGATATTTCAATCTCTTTTCAAATGATCTGATCAAGCACAAAGCACAGATCGAAGCCAATTCCCTAATCAAGTCCGCAAAAGCAGAAAGCACAAGACCGAGGAAGCGATTCCATAGTTCACACAAAGGCAATGGCCCGAACTAAAGGAATTTCATGGTTATTCAATCTGTTAAAGCACATAGTGCTAGACTTATAACTCAACATTGACTTAATATGAGCTGGATGCACGAAAAGACAATCCTAAAGTAATGTGTCAATCAGATGCATTCAACGAGTCACAAAACAAGAAGCACGGACTTAGGCGTACATACACTTCGACAAGTCAATATGGATAAATCGGTCAATCTTTCATCAAGTCCAAGTTTAAAGCAGGAATTTCAAATCTCAAAATAAACAAACTAATTCTTCCATCAAACCTGATCAAGCATGAAGCTAGGGTCGGAGGAAATTCAAGTTTACAACAACATAAGAGAAAGAGGTTTTCAACAAAGCCCATTGAAGCAGATGGTAGATGGAGAAGAGTTTTTATCCAGCCGAAAAGTCGATCTTGTCAAATCGATAAACCCCATCATCAAGCATGTACAAAATAAAGTATCATATTATTAACAAATCTTGTTAAAGCTCCATGAGCCATCGAAATCGAAGCTGAAGTTATCCAAGATCTGTGACCAACCCAAAAGGTCAAATAGTTTTCAACAAACATGACTCGTTTCTATGCACAATTTTTGTTGGGGGCATTTTGACCTTCATGCACACGCCATAAGTCAAGTCGAGCTCGCGTGAATTTGACGAGCCGACTCAAATCAGAGCCAAAATGCACTCAACAACATCAAAATCGCAATGATCGATCTAACCACTCGTAACGCCAAAATCATAGTATCTTGCATAATTCGACGGTCAATCGATCTAGGAGGGTCGCCGATGCGCTGACACGTATATCGAGATCAAGAAGTTGCGACGTTGCCCAAACGATCTCCGTTCGTGAAATTGATCGCTTCGCTTAGTTCAAACGCCTTATCAAATGAGACGCTCACGTTCGATGAATATCGAATATCGGATACAACATGCAAATCGGAGCTAAAATACACTCAACACCAAAATCTCGAACGACCGACTCACGACACAATCGACTCCCATCGCATTCAAAACGCCAAAATTGATCGAATAGATCTTGCATTCGACACCGACCATCAAAGAGGGTCGCCGACACGCATATCGATCGGAAGTGCGACGCCGCTCAAACGACCGCTCATAAAATCGCCTCCATTAGCGTCGAAACGTCAAAACCTATCAAATAAGATTGTTCGCGCTCAATTTGGACGAGTATGTGCGAATATCGAGCGAATGGAAGCAACGACGGGCAAATTTGAACTGAAATTGACCCCTTTAACGGACAACCAAACGACATCGCAAACGCATCACGCTATGCGGAACATCAGAGTAATCTCAAATTGACATATATATTGTCTATGTGACGATGTTAGCGCGAAAATCCAAATTATGGCAAATAAAATAGTAAAAAAATAAATCCTATAAATACCCCTCTTAAAACTCTAAACCTAATTTTTCTTATTTCCTCCCCATACTCTCCCTCAGACTCAGCTCTCCTGACGATCTCCCTCTGCTTCTCTCTCTCTCTCTTCTCTCTCTCTCTCATCCTAGCATCTGACGGAGTTTTCCGTAAACGATCCGACATCAGAAACACTATAAGAAAACACTGTACTACGGAGATCACTGCTCACTATACGGGCGACCCGTTTCACATCGATCTGAGGCGAGCTCATGCTGGCGCTTAGTCTGAGGTACAGACTCAGCTTCCCACAGAGCTGCCAGCTCATGCCAGACGCTGAACTCGCGCCATGGCGACGCCAGATGCGCCATGCGATGACTCAGCCTGGAGCTCCTGCAGGTTCTCATAAGACACCTGCCCGGACTGCTTTTGTTCATAAACACCGCGGCACCGCTGTACGACGGAAACCTGCGGTTTGCTTGACTATAAGTATCCGCACGTATTTGCTTAATGGAAATTGTATTTGGCTTTGTATATCATTACACGCCTTTTCTTGGCGTGGGCGATGCAAATGCTTCGAGTATCTTAGACCCATACATGTCTTTCAAGCATGGTTGGAAGATGATTCGCCGTGGTTTATACCACTACATACTTTTTTTTTGGCATAGAGTTAGCCCAAGAACTCTATGGACGTGACGTCAAAAGCCAAACGTCACACCACGGGACTTACATGTTTGATAAGAAACTATGTTATGATATGAAATGAGCTAACTTGCATGTGTACAGTAAGACTGCATTAACGCCTTTTCTTGCGTGGGAAATCTGCTTCAGGCCTTGAGCCATACACTTTCTTGATGATGAGAATGTGCATTCAAGCCGTGGTTTATACCACCCATACACACCTTTCTGGATGAAAACTAAGATACCAAGTACCTTATACCCTGACGTCGGACGTCAGAACACAAATTTTATACCGACATTAATAAACCGCTTAATGAAAATATATAAGAAAATTAATATTTTGACTTGACAAAATGTACACTTTTGGCGGTAGGAATATGCATTTTATATCAGAGAGCTCATACATGTCTTTCGGACATTTGAGAAGACGATTCGCAGATTTTACACCATATATGCCTTTTTGGTATGGTGGCCTCCTCTCCAGAATTTACGTGGACGACGATATCAATATTGTCAAAATTTTATCAAAGAAATTTATACTTGCAATAGAATTTGGTCAAAACAAGTAATATTATATAAATTTTTTAAATTTAAATTAGTGTTGAATCAAATACACCCGCATGGGCCCCGACACTATGCTGAATGCTTAAATTCTGTCGATGACGCATTGTTTCTATTGAGTCCAGACCGTCCCGTTAACAAAACCTAAAAAATCAAAGATGTATTATAATATATTCAATCTAATAAAATATCTGGTAGTTTACTCATATACGACAGATCATCCTATTACTAAATTAATAGAATCGGATCTCAAGAATAACAATAAACCACCATGATCGTGTTAAATGAAAATTTTAACCGAGGTAATACTTCCATCAAAATATGATTACAATTTCAAAAATTAACTTAGATTGAATATCAATCTAAATGCATAATTTAAAATATCGTAGCTACAAATGTTTAAATGAAATTCAATAAAGTTTTAAAGAACTCTATTCAATCCACCTTCCGTAATTTGTTAGGTAATAAATTAAGAAAATTCTAAATACAAAGAGTCAAATAAATCTGACAACTATGTTTACTCTCAAACAATCGTCAAGAAAGACGGCCCTCTGGATCAGATTTGGCCATGGCTCCACACGATACATTTAATACCGTTGACCGCCATTCGCTAAAATACCATTATATTATCCACGATCAGAATATAATGCTTAAATGGCTCGCCTTTGAGTTGTGAACCATGTTATACTTGATCAAAACCCTCTCGAAAAGGTTTAAGCTCTCTCCTGACAAACACTACCACGTACAAAGGATTTCTTGACGATATATATGCTATTGGCCGACAAGAATTCCGTTGGGTCAATCCCTCATCGACTAAGTAGACAGTGACTACGACAACCCGAGATAGAACCATGGGATCTGGCGTAATCGCTCCAACCATCCGCTTTAAGTTAAATATAATGAATTTAAATCTAAATTTAAAACTCCACACGCTATTATACGCTAATTAAATCCATACTCAAATTTTAATCGAAAGCTCTCTCAATATTGAGGGTAATTAACCATATAGTAACTTGAAATCAGATCTAAAATCCTCACAAAATGAGGGTGAAATCTCTGGGTAGTGTTTTATCTACTATTCTATCTATCTTCTGAAAACTTCACTGACGCATAAATCATACTCTCTTCATCGAGAGGTCGGTGGCGAATTTTCGTAGCCCACACCAAGTCCATTTTGTGCTGTAGGAGTTCAGCTAAATCTTGCTCCAAACTTTAGCAGGTTGACGGGCCTTCCCTTTAGCCATGCTACTATTTGCACATAGATGTTTTAGAGTGAAGCTTGGGGTACATTTCTAGTTTAGATGATAATAACAAAGTCAATAATGCCGCAGCTGAATAGGACCTGCTTGAATGATCTTGGTAACAATTCTTCTCTATGTTTTCTTAGGAGCTGATTTAGTCTAGACTTTTTCTTCTAACATTATCTGAATTTTCTTTCCTTTAAACTCGTATTTTTGGAAACCCTTGTCATAAGTGGAGCCAATATTATTGGCACTGGGGAGTAAACATAATTTGACTGTCTGTTGTAGGTTTAAAGGAACGATGAAGCTTATTTATACAAATTAAAATTGCAACAGTGGGACAGCCTTCTGTCGTTTTTTTGTCAAATATTTTTGGTATGGATCGGCCAACCTTTGCACATTATATTCAACAGTGACTCAATTAATTTTTGTCTGCAGCATGTAGAGGTCCCGATTCCTTCACCAAAGAAAGATGAGCTCTTGCTTAAATTGGAGGCGGCAAGCATAAATCCTGTTGATTGGAAGATACAGAAAGGGATTATTCGACCATTCTTGCCACCCAAATTTCCATTCATACCAGGTTCAAGATCTATTTTCGCCACATTTCTATTAGTTCAAGCATATTTCATGTCATATTCTTAAGCTAATTTTTTTTAGATGAAAACTATTAAATTATCGTAAGCTATACTTATGATTGTTCTGTTTTTAAGCCAACAATACTGCAAGTTATATTTGAGTTTTTTTTTTTTTTTAAAAAAAATTTCATTTCCCTGGACGTGTTAGAACTTACTTTGGAAGTCTTCTCCCTTAATTGATTAGCTCACCACCAGTTAAGCCTCTTTTAGGGCAATTAACCAGTGAAGATTTTGTTGTTTTTGGAAATCAACAAAAGACCCTAACTTTGAGTTGAATTTTGGCTATTGATGACAGTCTATTAGAACTTGCAAAACCCCTCCAGTGCTAAGGAATTTATATAAGGATATGATGAAGGCTTTAGAATCAATTTCTACAACCATGATCGTTAGTATTAATTCTTATTTTTTTGTTGCAAAAGAGACTTGATGAAGACTTGCATGCCTTCATTCGATAGAAACGTCAATTAAAATTTTGATTTGAGCTGGTAGGTTTTATTTATTCTGTATGTTTTTTTTATCCATTTCTATTATTTGTGGACATGTCTTTAATGAAATCCCTTTAAGGACGAGATGCATCCTGTAGTTTTTATTAAATTATAGGCAGCATCATTGAGTCATCGACAGTCATGCACCGCTCTACAGTCCTACGCCAGAGCAGTGCAGAATGGAGATTGGGAGTTGCGGAGCTATTATTTGTGAGAGTTAGCGCTTGAGGATGAATTAGTAGAATTGAAGCCCCTTGTAAAGCTTGAAACAACAAAGATTGATTTTACCCTAAACCCTAATCAAATGAAAAAAAAGGCAGTGTAACACAGGAAATGAAGGGTTGAACTGTTGAAGGCTCAGCTAAAACATCTCAAAAGGGGAAGGCTTGAATAAGATCCAAGACGTGAATGCATGATGCATTTATTAGGTTTATCAGGGCTTAAAGAGGCTATCAAACAACAACAACAACAACAACAACAACAAGCCTTAATCCCACTGGTGGTTCTACATGAATCCTTCGCCTATCATGTGTCATTCTCATTTAATTCAAGTATACTAAGATCATTTTTTATACATCTTAACCAAGTCTTTTAGGTCTACCTCTACCTTTCTTAACATAAAAATCAATGCATCTACTCTCCTAATGGGTCATCTGACTACGACGCTTTATGTGGCCAAAGGCGACTCTCCCTAATCTTATCTACCATTGAGCTACTCCAACTTTTTCCAACATACTCATTTTGCATTCTTCTCTCTAAGGGTAAAGCCACTCATCCACGAGCATCCTCATCGTAATACTTAACTTAGTCTTATGTTTCTTTTATTGGCCAACATTCGCACTATAAGTCATTGTCTTACCACCATCTTATAAAATTTTCTTAAGTTTAAGTTTAACTTTTCTATCACATAATAAGATGCATTCCTCCACTTCAACCATCCAACTTGAATTCTAATAATAATATCTCCATCTATTTCACCATCATTTTGAACAATAGAGCCTAAATATCAATCGCCACTCTTATTAATGACTTGATCACCTAAAGTCACAAACCGCCACAAAACTTCTACAACTAAAATTACACTCCATATATTCGCTTTAGATCTGCTTAAACGAAAACCTTTAGACTCTAAAGTTGACCTCCATAATTCAAGTTTCTTGGACTCTCTCTAGTCTTATCAACAAGAAGAATGTCATCAAGAAAAGCATACACCAAGGTACATCTTCTTGTAAATGCCTCGTAAGAACATCCATAACTAAAGTAAAAAGATAAGGGCTTAATGTTGATCCTTGATGTAATCCAATCAAATAGGAAAATAGTTTGTCAATCCTCCTTGTGTTTGGACACAAGTGACCTCTAGTATACATATCCTTAATGAATATAACCAATATTAACTTCTTCGTTTCTAACTCTCCACGAACATCTCTTGAGACTTTATCATAAGCTTTCTCTAAATCAATAAATATCATATGTAGATCCTTTTATTTTCTCATGCTTCTCCATCAAACCTCTTAACAAATGTATAGCATCCATAGTAGATCTACTTGGCATGAAACCAAACGATTGTGAGAAACTTCAGTATCACATCGTAACCATGCTCAATTTCTCTCCCATAATGTAATTACATTAACTTAATTCTCTATAATTTGCACACTCTTGCATCACCTTTATTCTTAAATATAGAACCAACAAACTCTTTCTCCACTCATCCGACATCTTTTAGTCTTTAAAATAACATTAAAAGATTTGTAAGCCAAGAAATTCCTTGATCTCCAAAACATTTCCACACTTCTATTGGAATATTATCGTCCTACCGCTTTTCCACATTTCATTTTCTTTAAAGCTTCACTAACTTTATTTACTAATCTTAATGATAAAAATGAAATTCTTATTTTTTAGGTATTGCTAAAATCAATCGATTTCGATCCTTCATTGAAAAGTTTATTAAAATACCTCATCCACCTATTTTCAATATCTTTTCTAAAGACTTTATTATTTTCATCCTTAATCTCACTAACCACTATGTCTTTACTTCTCATATCTCTTTGGTTAACTTATACATACATCTTTCACCTTCTTTCTATCTAATCTATTGTATAAATCACTAAAAGTTAAATTTTTGATCATATATCGCTTTCTTAGAATCTCTATGCCATTTTATATATTTCCCAATTCTCCGAAGTTTTACATCTAAACCAAGTTTTATAACAACGCTTCTTATTTCTTATCTTTTCGCAGACACCGACTCCACCACCAACTATTCTTATTAAGAAGCTTTTCCTTTGATTCGCCAAGACATCTTTAAGAACTTATTTAATAAAGATTTTACTTTTTTTCCACATAACGTTAATTTCATGAACATCCCAAACTTTAATTTCTTGTAGCTCTTAAAAATATTTTTTTATTCATGTTTTTGTCCCCATCTAATCCTGACAATAATTAAGTTTTATTTTTTCTCTTACAACCTTTCATCTTAAAATCTAAAACTACATGTTGACTTAAAATTTCACTGAATGACCTTACAATCTTTACAATCTAAACGATCTATTTTTCTTATCAAAAATAATCAATCTGGTTTTACTAGATCCATTTTATAAGTAATAATATGTCATCTCTTTTCTTAAATAAAGATAAGAACTAAAATCATGTTTCAAAAATCTAATATACCCTACCTTCTTCATTACCCAAATCCATAACCACCATGAATACTTTTAAAATTTTCTACCACTCTACCAACACATTTAAATCTCCCCAATAAATACTTTTCTTCAAGAGATCTTTGTATTAATCTAATTCATTCCAAAATTTTTCTTTTCAGCTTTACCTCCAAACCTACTTGAGAGCATGTATACACTTATAACATTGATAATCTTAAGATCAACAATAATCTTTAAAGCTATAATTCTATCTCCACATCTATTAATACTTATAACATTATCCTTCAAATTTTATCTATAATCACACCTACACCATTTCTAGTTCGACTTTTACCTACCAAAGTTTAAAACCTAAACTATCAATCTCCTTAGCCTTCTCCCCAACCCATTTAGTTTCTTGAACACAAAAATATTTATCTTTCTATGAACCATAATATCTATTAATTCCATTAATCTACCAGTAAGAGTACCTATATTCCAAGATCCTAACCTAATTCTATGGACTAACTTCCCGATCCATAATGTGGAACCCTTGCTTATTTAACACTACACCCGGCCAGCATCGCTTCTAGACATTTTTTCATCAGATATTACAAACAAGGCCGCTCTGGGACTCTAGCATTAACACAATGATTTAAAGGATTCATGTCATGATTATTTCGACAAATTTTACTTGGTTACTAATTAATTAACCCTCCACTTTTTGCATCCGGACTTGGGACCGGCAATGGTAGTGTTTTAAAGAGGCTATCCCTAATAAAATTTACTAGTTATTTTATTTATATTTAGTTTAATATCCCATGCCTACTAATATTTAGTTTGCTCAATTCCAAGTTTAGGGTCAAGCCAGCCCAATTGGCAACCCTAGTTATAATGTGTTAAATCGATGCCTCTAGCTAGCAAGGGTGGATCAAAATACATGAGATAGATTTCCATCGAAGAAAAGGGAAGATTCTAGAGTTTAGGTTCAAATCTTAGTTAGGATCCAGGATTCTGCTTTCTCCTGCAACCGGAACTTTGTCTATTAATCACAGGAAGATTGATGTAGCAGAAATGGCAAAAGGAAAATTTTACTGCTGTTGTATGATTGTAGTGTAGGTTGTTGCAAGTTGTATGTTGATCTGGAAATTAACTCCTTTTGTTACTTGAATTATTGACAAGTTCCATCAAGGACGAGTTCAAGCTGATTTCGTGAGTTCTGCAATCCAGTATTGTTAGCTTATTGGTCTAGTGGTCCTTTAGTAAGTTCTTTTAGTCAATAGGTGACTTCTAGAAATTTCTATTTGAGCTTAGTGTTTGGTCATCAAGGACCAGATTGAGGCCATTTGGTCCTGAAGGACCGGATTACGCTATTTTTAGGGGACTTGTTCAAATGCGTATGCCAACTTAATAGTAGGTGAGTTTTTATTTATTGATAATCTTATACCAAAGCTTGATTAACTTTACCTAGGGTGTATAACTGTTCTTCTCTAATTCTCTTCTTTTAGCATTGTAGATGTGTCTGCAAGCCTTCATTGATGATAAATTGTCAGTATTGTTTGCTAGTAGGGCTTCATGTTCGCTCATTGATTATCCCAGAGTCATCTTTTTTTGAGATAATTGAGCAAATTTATTCACAAACTCAAATACTCAACGTATGTGTAATAGCTTAAACCTAAGAACTCTTAGTTGAAAGCTTATGCTCTCAATCAATAGGCTAAGTTCTTTGCACAATTATCCCAAATCACCTTTTCTTCACCATCATTTGCCAACTAGGGCAAATTGATTACCACCCCAATACCATCTTCTACTTCTAAATACTTTATTTTATGCGACTGAAGGAATTTTTTCTTTCTTTTCTCCACATACGCCATTCCAAAGGAAGTTGTTCCCTTCCTTTGTCAATTATTTTTACTGCCCAGAAATCTTTCTTATCTTTCTCTTTGGAACTCTATTTACTCTTCCAACTGGAGAGACTCTTCTCGACTCTCCACAAGGGGTGGATATATATGTATATATATATGGAACATTGATACATAATTAATGAAATGCTTAGAATATCCCAATTACTTGAGATGATCTTTTGAGTATCAGTATAAATGATTTTTCCTTTGCATTCGGCTATAGCTGAAATCCCCAAATATAGAGCCGTTTAGCCTTATATATATAGATTTGCTAGACATTTAACTAAACTTTATAGGTCTAAAATGAACCTCGTGTCTTCACTACTTTCTTTCTATGATCCTAACTCAGAAACCACTCTGTTGTGAACAGTGAGCGATGTTGCAGGTGAGGTTAGTGATGTGGGTTCTGCAGTGAAGGATTTCAAAGCCGGTGACAAAGTTTTATCCATGCTTACCGTGAAGGTTTGCCTCGATTATTTTAAAAAAAATTTCCCCTCATCCATATTGCAGGAATTTTAATTATCTTAGTGTTTGAACCATATTGGTCACTAACAGGTTGGTGGTGGGCTCGCCCAATATGCTGTAGCACCATCAAGCCTTACTGTGCACAGACCACCTGAAGTATCGGCAGCTGAAGCTGCAGGCTTGCCCATAGCTGCCTGCACTGCTCTCCAAGCGCTCAAATCTGGCGGAGTCAACTTTGATAGCACTGGAAAACCTCTGAATGTGCTCGTAACTGCCGCATCTGGTGGCGTTGGTCTCTATGCGGTGCAGCTTGCAAAACTTGTCGGTGTTCATGTCACGGCAACCTGTGGTGCACGAAACATAGAACTTGTGAAGAGTCTTGGTGCCGACGAGGTTCTGGACTATAAGAGCTCAGAGGGCGCCAAACTGAAGAGCCCGTCTGGAAAGAAGTATGATGCAGTGGTGCATTGCACCGTCGGCATCGAATGGTCCACATTTGAACCAAATCTGAGTAATAATGGGAAGGTTATAGCCATCGCCCCCTCTCCCTTCACCTTCCTGAATGCTGCTATCAAGAAACTAACCTTTTCTAAGAAGAAGATAGTGCCACTGTTTTCTGTGCCGAGAAAGGAGGACTTGGAGTTTCTTGTAGGGTTGGTGAAGGAAGGGAAGCTGAAGACAGTGGTGGACTCCAACTACCCATTGAGCAAGGCAGAGGAGGCCTGGGCTAAAAGCATGGATGGGCATGCCACTGGTAAGATAATCATTGAAATTTGAGATGATGAAATGCCTTAGCTTTCGTACGTATGTTTGTTTGTTTATATGCGTGTGGTACTTGTAAATGTTTTAATGTTTTAGATGTTTATATGGCATGTGAATAAGTTTATACTGTTTGGGAACGTTGAAATGTATTGTGATGAAGGCTTTGTGTGATAATATCATATATGATCTATCTGATGGCTTGGTATATTCTAGAGATTAATTACTTATAGATGGCTTCTTGGATCAGTTTGTTGTGAGCGATTTAGCATTTTTTTTAATATTTTTGTTTATAATGAGTAATGAGAGCTACAACTGAATAAATTAAGTACAAATGGATGTACACTAGTGTTATGACAAGTGGAGCAATGGCAATAAGTGGTAGGTCCTAGCAAAAAGAGAAGATTCATGAGATCATTTAAATATGCAACCAAAGAAAAGAGAATTGAGTCTTTTTTTTTTTCCGAAGAACATGATTACTTGATTCCCCCTTTTGAGGGGTTATATGTCATTTTAAGATCATTTAAATATGCCATCAAAGATTAAATATTATAAATAAATAAATATTATGAGAGTCTTTATTCTTCATATCTCATTCATTTCTTTATTTGATTTGTTTGCTTTAAAGGCATCACAGGGTTTCCCAGGACAAGATCTTCTAGTCACTACTCATCCTAATCCCTCATAATATGAGTGATAGCCGTTTATGCTACACAAATTTGATCAATTGAAAACAAGACAAATAAATACAAAAATTAAGTCTTTATGGCCTCAAGCAAGGGAAATCGTAATTTCAATTTTAAAGCAATTCATTTCTTGCACTAGCTGTAGGCTCAATGATAAGCTATAATTATTTGATCAAGTAGGGCTAATAGGGTTCTACTCAAGCCACGTTTGAGTTAAGCCATAAACTATGCTTTTAAATTAGAGCCTAGTAAGGCTTGGCTTGCCTTAATGATATAGTAGTGCCAATCAATGTAGCTAGAAAATCCATTCAAGAAGGTGAGCTATATATTATTAGAAGGGAAATTATCATCATTATTTAGCTATCTAAAGAAGGAGCATTAACAAAGATGCATGCATAATATGAAAAACTAATTATCCAAATAAAATTAGAAAGCCTAATCTAGTTAACATTATAATGGGTGGAGTGACAAAATAGTGAAGCCTCTAGCAAAAAACGAAGATACTTAAAATATAAATGATCTTATTAGACAATTTTAAAATAATGAGAAAAGAAGCAACAATATAGAAATCAATCATGGTAGCAAAGGAGCTCATATAAAAAAAATAGAACTTTTTTTTTCTTCATTGATCTACTAATATGTATATGGACAAGAAGATATCATTAAATAAGATAAAAATAATTTTAATTAAATATTATTTTTTAAAAAAATTAATTAATTTTTTAAAATAATTGTTAATAATTCAGGTTATGTTTGGGCATAAGTGCGGTATGAAATAAAGAAAATTATTAAAATTTTTGCACCACATTGTTGCTCTAAACATAGCTTTAATCTCTTGTAAATTTGGCTTTGACTTAAGATTACTTTAAATTCATTTGATCTAATTTAGAGTCGGATCAAAGCTAGTTACAGAATAATTTGATATTGTAAAAGATAAATTAATGATTTAAATGATCAAAATTATCTTTAATAGATGAATCATATTAGATACCTTTAAGAAGATAGATAATATTTCTTTGCCTTCCAATATTTTAAAAATTAAAATAAATTCTTGTATTATTTAAGATTATAATATAATATTATACATAAATTAAATCAGATGTTAAATTAATTGGATAATTATAATTTGAGTATTTTTGTAATATCATATTATCATATTGATATTTATCATTTTCATATTATGTTGAAAATATATGAAGATAAAAAAAATAAATTTATCGTACTCAAATTTTATGTCAAATCATTGAGGTGATTTAATTGAAAGCGTACTTGAATCCATGGAAGAGCTAATTCGGGATTTCTAGCCATCCACTTCTAAAGTAGTGTTCAGAGAGAGAGAGAGAGAGAGAGCTTTCTTTTCACTCAATATAGGATGTGAGAAAAAATAAGAACCAACTCGTTTAGAACAATTAGAACAGGGACCATGACCCTATTTATATTTGAGTATTTTATTTTATTTAAACAATAATAATCATAATAATATACCTCAAAAATTTAAAATTAATTAATCTTTATTTGATCACAAAATTGATAGCTTAAAAATAAGATAGCGCTTAATGTATAATTAAATATATATGTGAACTCACATTCAAAATTCTCAATAATCTCTCACTTGTGCCATATGTATTGCTTAACAATTATATATTATTAAATACTTTAAGAGCTTAATGCTTGATATCTTAAAAGAGAAATATCTTTAAACAATCTGGTCCATTAATAATATTTATATAGAATCAAAGTGATCTTTGTTATATTTTTTCTATAACAAGACCCATCAGTGATCACTAAATCAATATGATTAACGACATAGATCAAGTATAGATGTGTAATATATAAATTTCATGTAATGTGATCATATATCATGCCTATTTCTTACTAATCTTATATTATAACTCAAAAGAGTTATAAATATAGTTTTATTTATTTATGCTAAACTGTAATTAAAATTAATAACTTTATTTCAAAGTTTTCAACTATAAGGTAATAACAATATTTTATTCTTATTTGAAAAATATATTTACAATTATTGAACACATAAGTAAACTCTCACTATGCTAACATATTATTAAAGTAAATCACTCTCATAGGAGCCACATGCTCATGAAACGCTTTAGGTGGTAAACTTTTTATAAGTGGATCCACAATCATAAAGTTTGTATTAATATGTTCAATAGATACTTGAAAACTCTGAACTTTTTCTTTTACAACAAAAAACTTTATATCAATATGTTTTGATTATGACGAACTTCTGTTATTTTTTTAATACAACTCAGCGATTCTATTATCATAATTTATTTTTAATGGTCTCTCTATTTAATCAAAAATACTTAGCCAGTGATAAAATGTTGCAGTCATATTCCTTGATTTGATGTCTCATAACAAACTATAAATTTTGCTTCCATAGTGGAAGAAGAAATTAGTGATTGTTTAGCACTCTTTAAAGATATAACTCTTCCAGTTAATAAGAAAATATAACATGAAGTGAATCTCCTACTATCGAGGCAACTAACAAAATCAGAATCAGAGTATCCCACAATTTCCAAATGATCTGATTTCGATATGTGAGCATAAAGTCTTTTATTCTCTTCAGATATAGTATAACCCATTTTATTATTTTCCAATACTCCATTATTGGGTTACTTAAATATCTGCCAAGTATTCCAACAATGTATGCAATATCCAGACGTGTACAAACTTGAGCATACATAAGACTCCCTATTATAGATACCTAAGAGATTTTTTTCATCTCTTTCTTTTCAAGTTCATTTCTTGGGCATTGAAGCAAACAAAATTTATCACATTTAGCAATGTGTGTATCTCCTAGCGCATAATCTTTCATGCCAAATCTAATAAGCACTTTATCAATATATGGCATTTGTGATAAACCACGTATACCACGAGAATGATCTCGATGAATTTGTATACTCAACATAAAAGATGCATTCTCAAGATCTTTCATTTCAAATTCACTTGAAAGATATTTCTTAGTTTTATGTAAAATGCATATATCACTACTTGCTAGTAGAATGTCATCACCATATAGCATTATGATGATGAATTTACTCTCACTGATTTTATGATAAATACATTGATCAATGGTATTTTCTTTAAAATCAAAAGAAGTAATCACTTAATCAAATTTCTTATATTATTGATAGAATGATTGTTTTAAACTATAGATGAATTTCTTTAATTTTCATACAAAGTGTTTTGAATCAGAAGATTGAAAATTTTCTAGTTGCACCATATTTATAATTTTTTCAATGACACCATTGAGAAATGCAGTCTTTATATCCACCTTATGTAATTCTAAATCATAATAAGCTACTAGTGTCATAATGATTCTAAAAGAGTTTTTCAAAGAAATTGGAGAGAAAGTCTCTTTATAATCAATGTCTTTATTTTGAGTGAAGCTTTTAGCGATTAGACATGCTTTATATCTTTTGACATTATTTTTTGAATCCCGTTTGGTTTTAAAAATCCATTTACAACCAATGACTTTTATTGATTTAGGAAATTCGACAAGTTCACAAGCATCATTGTCTTTCATTTATTTCATCTCATCCTCAATGCCTTCTATCCATTTATGAGAGTTGACACTTTGTTTGACTTGATTAAAAGAGATTGAATCACTTTCCAATCTAATGTCAAACTCATGTTCTTGGAGATATATAACATAATCATCTGAAATTGTTGATCTCCTCTCCCTAGTGAATTTTCTTAATGACACTTCAATTTGAGGTTGTTGTGATTCCTTAATATTAATGGGAGTTAACTCAATAATATTTTGATTATATGTATTTACAACTTGAATAAGATCAAATAAAATTATTTGATCATTTTTTATTGTAATCATAGAAAGAGTAACATATTGCTCTTTAAATATAAATTTTTTAAAGTTTATTACTCCCATCATATTCAATATCTTTAATAAATTTAGCATTGTCCGTCTTGAAAAAGGCTTTATTTGAAGAGTCATAAAACTTAAAACTCTTCATCCTTTATGAGTATCCAACAAAATAATAGCTAATAGTTCTTGAGTCCAACTTTCTTTCATTAGGTTTATATAGCCTAGCTTCAGATGGAAATCCCTAGACATGAAGGTGCCTAATACTAGGTTTCTTTCCAATATATAATTCATATGAGGTTTTAACTACTGTTTTACTTGGAACTCTATTAAGGATATAAACTGCAATCTTTAAGGCTTCTCTCCAAAGTGATTCTGGTAAGGAAGAATGATTTATCATACTTCTAACCATATTTATAAGGGTCTAATTTTGCCTCTTAGCTACACCATTTTGACTTGGAGCCCCTGGCTTTACTTGGAATTCTATTAAAGATGTAATATGCAGTCTTTAAGGCTTCTCTCCAAAGTGATTCTGGTAAAGAAGAATGATTTATCATACTTCTAACCATATCTATAAACGTTTGATTTCATCTCTCAGCTACACCATTTTGACTTGGAGCCCCTATCATGGTGTATTGAAGAACGATATCACATTCTACTAATATTTGATAAAAGGGCCTAGACATTGTTCACCTGATACATATATCTATTATAATATTCACCACCACAATCAGATTTGATAGCTTTTATTTTCTTTCTAAGTTGATTTTCAACTTCAGCCTTAAAAATTTTGAATACGTCCAATGACTGTGACTTCACATAAATCAAGTATAAGTACCCATAACGAGAATAATCATCTATAAAAGTAATGAAATATTATTGGTCATTTCAAGTAGCTATAGGGAATAGACCACAAATATCAATATGAATTAATTCTATACATAGTTTATCATCTAAAAAATTAAGAGAATCAAGAATTCCTTATCACACAAGTCTTTCAATTCTTTGTTTAGAAATATGTCCTAAACGATTGTGTCATACCATATATGAATTATCATTCATTAATTTTTTCCTTTGTACCAAAATTACTTGCATGCAAGGTTTCATTAATTTGTGAAGTAGAAAAATTTAATTTATATAGATTATCAACCAAAGTATCAGTACCAATAATATTTAAATACTAAAAGAGACTAAATTTTTCATTTCTAAATGAACAAGAATAACCAGATTTATCCAAACAAGAAATAAGAATTAAATTTTGTCTAAATGACGATACATAAAAAAGTCTCATATAAATTTAAAATACAACCAGATTCTAGATGTAATATATATTACCATATTGCTTCAATAGGAGTTTTATTGTCATTTTTCATATTGTTGCTTGCTAGATAACCAGTTACGGTAGAGTGAAAGTTTATGCCTTAGCCTTGTTGTGAAATCCAGTACACACACATGTATATAAAGAGTGAACAAGAAAACTCCAACATTTTTACATGGAAAATCTCGAAAAGAGGCAAAAATCACGGGGCCTAGCCCAATAGAAATCTTTCACTATGTATTTATTTTGGAGTACAAGTTTTCCCGATAACGATTACATAATTAGAAGGCGACAATGGGAATCCCAAAATCGACAACAATAGCCATAGTCACGTCGTGTTGTAACAGCTAATGACAGATGATGATGAGCGTGAAAGACCACCGACGATGAAGGTCATCATGATGGAGACCGGAGATTGTGACGGCAAGGATCGCGACGGCGTACCTGGTAGTGGTTGACAACCGTCGAGTGGAGGGACGATTGTGTTTGGAGGATTTTCAAGCTTTAGAGCTCTCTCCTCTCTCTTACTTGGCCCCCCCTCATATGAAGAATGAGAGGCTATTTATAGATTGGAGGAGTGATGTCTCTGTAAATACATGCAAAATCCGAACCACTCCTCTCCATAGGACAACTCAAAATGATTCCTTTGATCATATGATGTATTTTGTGCATTTGAATGCTCAAATGAAGTCGGAATTATGATATCTTAGGCTTGTTAGATCCAGCTCGTCAGGATGCTCGATTTGACTATAAACACTCCATGTTTAAGAGTCAATTGATAATAAGTGCTTGATCTCGATTCGTAATCGACAGCCGACATCAAGATTCGTAATTCAACTAGTGGAATTTTCAGGGTCATATCAGTTGCCCGCCTATTTTTGGATGAATAAGATACTGTTGTGTGCTAGAAAACCAGTTGCGGTAGAGTGAAAGTTTACGCCTTAGCCTTGTTGTGAATGACACACACGTATTTAAAGAGTGAACAAGAAAACTGAATTTTACGTGAAAAATCTCAAAAGAGGAAAACCATGGGCTAGCCCAAAGATAAATCTTCCACTATATATTTGTTTTGAGTATAAGTTTTCCGATAACGGATTACATAATTGTATGAGAAGTCGACAATGGGAATCCCAAAATCGACAACAACAACCATATAGTCGCGTTGGGGTTTAGTAGTATGGTGAACAATGGGAACAATCACCGATGATGAAGGTTGTCATGAGATTGACGATGTCAAGACGGCCGATGCGATGGGCCGGCATGTGGTTGACAACCCTCAAGTGGTGGCACGATTGTGTTTGGAAGATTTTCAAGCTTTGGAGCTCTCTCATTTCTCTTGTTTGGCCCTTCTCATATGAAGAATAAGGGGCTATTTATAGATTAGAAGAGTGGAGTCTCTGTAAATATAAGCAAAATCCGAACCACTCCTCTCCATCGGACGGTTCAAAATGATTCATTTGATCATATGATGTATTTTGTGCATTTGAATGCTCAAATAAAGTCGAATTATAAGATCTTGGGCTTGTTAGATCCAGCTCGTCAAGACGCTTGATTTGACTATAAACACTCTATGTTTAAGAGTCGATTGATAAG
Organism: Cymbidium sinense; assembly: GCA_021442155.1. Classification (NCBI taxonomy): domain Eukaryota; kingdom Viridiplantae; phylum Streptophyta; class Magnoliopsida; order Asparagales; family Orchidaceae; genus Cymbidium; species Cymbidium sinense. The sequence continues at coordinate 20,126,033 of CM038221.1, read as the reverse complement.
TGCTTGATTAGTCTAACTCTTGATTCGTAATCGATTGTTTTCATCAAGATTCGTGCTTCGACTAGTAAAATTTTCAGGGTCATATCACATATAAATGAATTTTTCAACATCAGTTGATATTCATCTCCTTAGACAACCCTACATAGTCACATTTATGTAAGTAGTTGCACCTATATCTATCTATCAAGTGTGATTTAATACTAATGATAAATTAAATTTAGAACAAACAAAGTTGAGACAACCCTACATAGTCACATTTATGTAAGTAGTTGCACCTATATCTATCTATCAAGTGTGATTTAATATTAATGATAAATTAACTTTAGAACAAACAAAGTTGAGAAGTTTACCTTTTTTCACGAGTCAATTTGTATACTTGGGACAATCCTTCTTTGCATGACCAACATTCTTACAAAAAAAAACAAGTAACAATATTATCTTATTTTTATTGCACCTTATGCTGTGAAGTCCTTTTATCTACAGTTCATTTGCATTTATAAATCTTTTTTTTTAGTAACACTGCCACGAGAAGAAGTAACAAAGTGAGCACTATCTATTTTGTCATGTTTCAATCTTTCTTCCTCTTACACACATTAAGCAATGAGCTCATTAAAGTCAATTTTTTCTTTTGAGTATTATAACTTATCTTAAAAAGATTAAATTGTGTAGGAAGAGAGATTAAAATTAAGTACACAAGAATATCATCAAACATCTCTAATTTGAGTGCTCTCAGTCTAGTAACAAAACTAGCATCTCCATAATATACCTCATCATATTTTCATTGTCTTTATACCGCATTGAAACAAGTTTACTAAGAATAGTACTCCCTTCGACTTTTTTAGAACTAACGAAACGGTTTGTTATTTAGCTTAAAATTTTTTTAGCACATTCTTCTTCAGGCATTGCACCTTTCATGATTTCTGAAATTGAATTCTTCATGATCATAAGACTTAAGCGGTTAGAACGCTCCCACTTTTTTTAAAATTTAGCCCTATGTTCAATCAAAGGGTGATGTGATGTGACGTTCTCAGATCACACATAATCAATATCCATACACCCAAGAACTATGATGATATGCTCTTTTTATTTCTTAAAGTTAATGTCGCTAAGCACTAAAATGTTATTCAAATTGATAGATATAAAAGAAACATTACCTCAAAATTTTTAAAAAATACTTACCGTTAACAAATTTGCAATTTTGTTATGCATATATAATGTAAACAAAAATATCAATAAAATACCTGCTTGAAATAAAATGTTTAATAAGATACCTAGCATAATATTGCAATTTAGTCTTTGGACATAAATAATAATTTATAAATGTTACTCTTAAGATAATAGTTAATAAATATTGATAATAAATTCTGGCAATGATACGTCTATTTTTTATCGACATATTGTATGCATAACTAATATAAATTTATCACATATTTGTTACTGCACAAAATCTGACAAAAAAATAATTTTTCTTTGTGCTGATTTCTTTTTGCATAGATTTAAATGTAATCCTTAAGTAATATTTATATATTTTAAAATTAAATAAATTGATATAATAGATATCACTTTGATAACATAATATTTCAATTTAAATTATTTTGAAATAATAAATAGCAACTATATTATTCTAGCAATTACATCAATCGATATAAACTTGAAATATTTAAAAATAATATAAATTCTAGTTAAATGTTTAAGTCAAAACAATAAACTCATATTTATATTAAGTAATTAATTAAAGTTGGATATTATGTATATTTGATGAAAATAAAGGAATGCATAATATTATAATTAATAAAAATAAGCATTCTTTGTTTCACATTAGAAATTCAATCAATTATATATTATTGAATTAAGAAATATTTATCGAATGTCAAAGCAATACTTATCCATAAAATTTAAATTAAAGTATTTATACATAAATATTTAATATTATAAAAAAGTTTCTTAAATAGAAAACCTTTACAAATGACAAACATTTAATAAATTATTACATTTAATTTAATGAAATAATGTTTAATAAGCTGTTGGAATTAGTTGCCCTTAAAAAGTTCAAAGAAAACGTTTAGTGTGTTTTCTAATTAAAGTATGAAGCATTTCTTTACTCGCCAATGTAAATGATATATATATTAAACAATTAAACCAATATGTCAAGACAAAGAAATAGTTCAATATTAATTATATAACCATTAAACTCCTTCAATTATGACGTTTCATATTCAAGTGGCTGATTAATGTTAATAGATGAAATTGCTAATCTCTATGCTTCATATATAGTATATATATATATATATATATATATATATATATATATATATATATATATATATATAATAAAATATTCACATCAACTATAATCGTACCAATCACCCAAATATTATTTTCAAGAAAAATAAGAGAGAGAGTGTGAGATTGAGAAAATTCATTAGTGAATTATATTTCTCAAGATAAAATCATAATTATGAAAATAAACATATAAAATATATAAAAGTTGAAATTGTAATCAAAATATGAAGCAAATATTAGCTAATCTTAATTACATCTTTTCACTTACATTCTAAAATAAAGAATGATATGTTAAATACATGATTCTCAATATATGAAAGCAAATAATTTGTAGAAAAATAAAATCAAATAGTTTCATCCAAAAATTTTAAGAAATCGGTAGAAAAGATTATTCTCAACAATTTAACATGATGATCATTCTGATAGCACTTGTTGGAAACCAAGAAGATAAAATAAATTTATCATACCCGGATCTCATATCAAAATATCGAGGAGATTTAATCGGAAGCTGATATGAACCAGGTTCACACTTGCTTAACCCGGGAGCCGGTTCACAGCGAATAACCTTGACCGTCGATCTTGACCTCGAACTGGGCGGATCTTGATTGCCTAAGAGTCGTCTGATTGAGATAGTGAGATCCAAATGGCCGTCTCTCCAGCATCGGATGAAGCTTATGAGGGAAGAAACACATCGATTTCGAATGGCAAGGATAAGTTTGGTTCTCGGCTCTTGAGCCAATTGGCTAGGAGGGGAGGCTGAGGGAGCGAGGGAAACCCTAGGTTTCCGTGAGACGTCAGGGCTTCTCAAGTAAACAAGAAGAAAAGGTTAGAGGAAGAAGGAGAAGAGGAAGGAGCAGAGAAAAGAAGGTTTTCTTTTCAGAACAAAATGGATTACATTCCCTATTTGTCCCTCTTAACTCTATTTATACTCTCTACGTCCTCTATCCCCCTAGATCTAATAGTTCTTTACAAGATTTCAGTTCTTGCTTTCAGTTATAATTGTTTTCTATTACAAGATCTGAGCTTCTTTCCTTTTTGGCTTGTACTGTTGTTCGATCTTGCTTTCTTGAGTCTTTGGTAGTATTTCTGTTAGCTAATCTAACCACCAGGGAATAAGTTTTGTTTCTTGTTTCAGTTATTCTTTTCTTTTGAGCTTTGAGCTATCTCTGTTTATTTATTGTTGCAGGCTATGCTTCTGGAATTATATTTGTGATTGTATGCTATCAATTTGTGATATTACTTGTTAGTATTATTGATGTTGTTGATGTTGTAATCTTGTTGACTGGTCTCTGTAAAATTATTATTATATGTAGCCTTTTACTTTTCTACTGATTCTTGCATCCTTGTATTATTTTATTATTGGACAATAGTTTCTGTTGTGTAGTGGTTTACAGTGGTTTTTATCTTTATCAATTCCTGTTTTATTTAGTAAAATCCTTCAGCCAATTTGGGGCTTTTCTGTTCCTTTTACTTCTAGTATATGTATGTGTATTTGGGGTCATATCATTACTCCCTCCCCAAACATTGACCTTGTCCTCAAGGTCAAAATTAGGAAATGTTTTCCGGATTTCTTCAATTACTATCCAAGAAGCCTCTGTTGCTAGCATTCCATCCCATTATACTAATACTTCTCTAATTGGTTTATTTGTTTGTATTATTATCCTTTGGTCTAAGATTTTGATGGGTGTTACTAAAGGATGCCCTTCTCTGAATTGAGTTGGTAGTATTGTTGGGTGTAATGTAGAATCTTGTCTGTATTGTTTAAGTCTGGAGACATGAAATACATTGTGGATCCTTGCTATTTCTGGAAGTTCTATTCTATATGCTACTATCCCTATTTTCTATAAAATTTTAAAAGGACCATAATACTTCCTCTGTAGTTTTATATAATATTTTCTTGAGACTGAAGACTGTCTATAGGGCAGTAGTTTTACTAATACTAAATCATTTACCTTGAGTTGAAGCTCCCTTCTGTGTTTATTAGCCATTTGCTTTATTCTATTTTGAGCTTCCTGTAAATTTATTTTAAGTTGATGTAGGATCTTGTCACTCTGTTGTAATACTGTTTCTACCTCTGTGTTGGTAGCTGTGTTACCATTATAGGGTATAATTGTAGGTGGAAGTTTGCCATATGCTATTTGAAAAGGAGTCATTTTTGTGGAAGTATTGATGAATGTATTATAGGATAATTCTACCCATGGAAGAAATTGTAACCAATTCTTTGGTGTCTCTAATACAAAACTCCTTAGATATTGTTCTAGTATTCTGTTTGTGACTTATGTTTGGACATCTGTTTGAGGGTGGTAAGCACTGCTGTGGCTTAGTGTTGTCCCACTTAATTTGAATAGTTCCTACCAAAAATTACTCATAAAGATAGGGTCTCTATCTAAAACTATGCTCTGTGGTATTCCATGTAGTTTGGCTATGTCTGAAGTAAAAAATCTGAGCTATATAGGTAGCTGTAAAACTGGCTGGAAGGGCTGAGAAATATGCATACTTTGATAGTCTGTCTACCACTACTAGTATAGTAGTTTTATTATGAGACCTGGGTAGTCCTGTGATAAAATCCATTGATACTTCCTCCCAAATGGCTGCTGGTATAGGTAGAGGTTGCAATAAACCTGCAGGCTTTTGAGTATCATATTTAACTTGTTGACATATAGTACAGGTGGTTATAAAGTATTGTATATCTTATTTCATTTGTTTCCAGTAGAACTGTTGAGTAATTCTGGCCAATGTTCTTTTAATCCCACAGTGTTCTCCTACTAGAGTTGAGTGTAGTTCTCTCATAATAATTTTTCTTACTTCTGACTCTTTATCTATGACAATTCTGTCTTTATAGTACACTAAACCATTGGAAACTTTGTGCTTTGGGAGCAAACTTGAGTCTTTTGATATTTGCTTATACAGTTGTTGTAATTCTAGACTGGTTTGTGTTTCCTCTTTGATTTTCTGTACTAAAGAAGTGAATTATTGAGTGTAAGCATATAAACTTTGATATGTAGAGATTTGAGAGCTGTCTGATGTAGATTGCTCTTCTGAATTATAAAATTTTCTGGACAATGCATCAGCTGCTTTGTTTGTAACCCCTGGTTTATATTCAATAGTATAGTCAAATCCTAGGAGTTTGATTAAAATTCTTTGTTGTTCAGGAGTCTGAACTATTTGTTGCATAAGTTCTCTAATGCTCTTTTGATATGTTCTTATAGTGAACTTGTTGCCTAATAAATATCGCCTCCATCTCCTACGCTTATAGCATAAAGTTCTCTTGCATAAGTTGATGTTTTCTGTAAAATGGGAGATAATTTCTTGCTGAAATGGGCAAGAGGGTGACTGTTTTGAATTAATACTGCTCCTATTGCAGTACCTGAAGCATCTGTTTCCAAAATAAAAGGTATAAAAAAAATTGGAAATGCTAAAACTGGTAAAGATACCATAGCCTATTTCAGTTGTGTGAATGCTGCTTTTGATTCTTCTGTCCACTGAAAATATTATTTAGCTAGCATTGAAGTTAAAGGAGAGGCAATTGTTATATAGTTTTTAACAAACTTTCTATAATATCATGTTAAGCCCAAAAAGCCTCTTAATTGTTTAACTGAATTTGGTATAGGCCATGATTGCACTGCTTGAATTTTCTTGGGGTCCACTTCTATCCCTTGTGTAGATAATATGTGGTCTAAATACTCTATTTTGTCTTGAATGAAAGAACATTTGGATGGTTTGATAAACAGGGTATGTTGCTTTAGTTGTTCCAAAACTGCTTGTAGATGTCTTTGGTGTAGGTTTGGCTATATATATATATCATCAAAAAATACTAATACAAATTTCCTTAAAAATGATTTAAGCACTGAATTCATTAGTGCTTGGAAGGTTGATGGTGCATTGGTTAATCCAAATGGCATTGCTATAAATTCATAATGTCCTTCATGTGTTCTGAAGGCTACTTTGTAAATGTCTTCTTCTGCCATTCTTATTTGATGATATCCTGAACACAAATCAAGTTTAGAAAAAATAGTGGCTCCATATAATTCATCCATTAACTCTTCTGGAGTTGGGATGGAGAATCTATCAGGGACAGTCACTTTGTTTAAGGCCCTATAATCAATACAGAATCTCCAAGTTCCATCTTTTTTTTTTATTAGTAGAGCTGGAGAAGAAAAGGGCTAGTACTTTCCCTTATTATGCATGTATCCAACATTTCTTTAATTAATTTTTCAATTTTTGTTTTCTGAAAATGTGGATATCTATAATTTTTAACTTTGACCAGTTGAGTTTCAGGTGACAGGTGAATCTGGTGATCTATATCCCTCTTTGGAGGTAAGTTTGTTGGAACTTGAAATAACTCTTAGTATTGAGATAATATCTGTTGTATGCCTTCAGGTAAATTGCTGAATTCTTTTGTAGAAAAATTTGTTCCTGTGGTATTTCTCTAATCTATAAGTATGATACTATCTCCTTCTTGTGCTGCAATTTAGTAAACTGATGGAAAGTAATGTTGTCCACCTTGGAGGATGTATCCCCTTGCAGTTGCACTAGTCTGTCACAATAGTGGAATTTCATAGTGAGCTTTTTGTAATCAATTGTACATTCTCCTAATTATTTTAGCCATTGAACACCTAATACCACATCTATGAATGCATTGAAATTAATTTCTGGAATATCTTCTTATATTGACAGGTTTTCTTCTTGATTTTTCTACTACAGGTTGTAATCCTGATCCTCATTAATCACCATGAGGGCAAATAACTTTGATTTACATATGTGGCCCCTATGGAATTTCTCATCACAGTTAAAACATAATCCCTTTTTCCTTCTTTCTTCTAACTATGTTAGTGTGAGTCTTTGTATTGGAATAGTTGGCTTGTTATTAATATTGCTATTGTGAATTGGCATTGTTGGTGTAGGGAGCAGAGGTTGTTGATATGGCTATTGATGTTTTATTGCTGGTACTTGATTGAATATTACGGTTCTTGCCATAGACACCTCATCTACTAACCTGTCTTCCATTAGTTTAGCTAACTGAAAGGCTTGTTAAAGAGAATTGGGTTGTAAAGCTCTTACTTCCCTCTTAATATCTTGTCTAAGCCGATTCAAAAAAACTTTGTAGAAATTCAGGTGGAATACCTGAAATTTGACTAGCTAACTCCTCAAATTCATTGTAGAATTCTTGAACTATGATTTTCTGTTGTAACTTAGCTAATTCTCCTCTCAAGTCTCTGTATAGAGAGGGTCCAAATCTTTGAATGACCTGTTCTTTGAACTGTGTCCATGAATGCAGTTATTTTTTTAAATGCATCCATTGATACCAGCTTAAGGCAAGTCCATCCATGTATACTGAGGCTATTGTGAATTTTTGGTCCTCTGATAAACTATATTACTGAAAGAACTGGTCTGCTTTGAATAGCCAACCTCTTAGATTTTCTCCATTAAATCTTGGCATATCTACCTTAACAGGTCTAGTATTTTGTTGTGTGTGTGGTCTATTCTAGGAAGAAAATTCTGTATAAGAAGAATTACACACCTGAGATTGTTGCTGTTCTTGAGAATTTGTTTCCAATTTGGCTTCTATAGTAGATAACCTTCTTGAAACTTTATTCAATATGATAGTAATTGAGGACATTTGTTCATCAGTTTTATTTAGTCTTCCCATGCATTCATCTAGTGTTTTTGTTGTATGCTTGGTACCTTCTGTCATTGCTGTTTATAGGAGTCAACGAGAGCACCAATGATATGAATCGGGTACACACTTACTTAACCCGGGAGCCGGTTCACAGTGAATAACCTTGACCGTCGATCTTGACCTCGAACTGGGTGGATCTTGATTTCCTAAGAGTCGTCTGATTGAGATAGTGGGATCTAAATGGCCGTCTCTCCAGTGTCGGATGAAGCTTCTGAGGGAAGAAACGCGTCAATTTTGAATGGTAAGGATAAGTTTGGTTCTCGGCTCTTCGAGCGGCCGAATTGGCTCCAGGGAGGAGGGGAGGCTGAGGGAAGCAGAGGGGAAACCCTAGGGTTTCCAGTCGGAGACGTCTGGGCTTTCGGTGAGTAAACAAGAAGAAAAGGATGAAGAAGAAGGAGAAGAGGAAGGAGCAGAGAAAAGAAGGTTTTCTTTTCAGAAAAAAAAATGGATTACATTCCCTATTTGTCCCTCTTAACTCTATTTATACTCTCTACTTCCTCTATTCCCCTAGATCTAATAGTTCTTTACAAGATTTCAGTTCTTGCTTTCAGTTATAACTGTTTTCTGTTACAAGATCTGAGCTTCTTTCTGTTTTGGCTTGTTCTGCTGTTCGATCTTGCTTTCTTGAGTCTTTGGTAGTATTTCTGTTTGCTGATCTAACCATCAGGGAATAAGTTTTGTTTCTTGTTTCAGTTATTCTTTGTCTTTTGAGCTTTGAGCTATCTCTGTTCTTTTTATTGTTGCAGGCTATGCTTCTGGAATTATATTAGTGGTTGTATGCTATCAATCTGTGATATTACTTGTTAGTATTATTGATGTTGTTGATGTTGTAATCTTGTTGACTGGTATTCTGCAGTCTCTGTAAAATTATTATTATATGTAGCCTTTTACTGTCCTACTGATTCTTGTATCCTTGCATTATTTTGTTACTGGACAATAGTTTATGTTGTGTAGTGGTTTACAGTGGTTATTATCTTTATCAATTCCTATTTTATTGAGTAAAATCCTTCAGCCAATTTGGGGCTTTTCTGTTCCTTTTGCTTCTATTATCTGTATGTGTATTTGGGGTCATATCAGAACCGTACATGAATCAATTGAAGAGCTAATTCAAGATTTTTGGCCTTCCACTTCTAAAATGGTGTTTTGAAAGAGTGAGAGAGAGAGAGAGTGTGTGTGAGACTTCTTTTCACTCAAGATGAGATGTGAGGAAAAACAAGAACTAATATCTTTAGAATAGAAATCATGATCTTTGATATGACCCTGAAAATTTCTACCAATCTAATCTTGATGAAAAGCAAGTCGATGTAAATTGAAACTAGTCGAGATCAAGCACTTAAAATATCATTGGAAACTTTGGGATATTAGTAAAATTCCTAAAAAGCTCTCAAATATAGAGTGTTTATAGTCAAATCGAGCGTCTCGACGAGCCGATTCCAACAAGCCAAAGATCTTACAATTCTGACTTCATTTGTGCATTTAAATATTTAAAATACATCAAATGATCAAAGGGATCATTGTGAGCCATCCGATGAAGTGGAGTGGTATGGGTTTTGCATGTATTTATGAGATGCCACTCCTCCAATCAATGAATAGCCCCTCATTCCTCATATGAGGGAGGTTGATATGAACCTAATTTCTTGAATTGGCCCGATCCGCAGCTTGAGTTCGTCATGTTGACTCACTAGGGGCTTGGAACACGAGCAATGAAGGACTAACTCGATTTTTCGAGTCGTTGGATGCTGTTTTGTAATTAGCGTTGGCTGATCGAGTTTCTCTTGAGCTGTGAATTGAGCCGTCGAATGATCTGATTTCTCCTCAACCTTTGGATTGGTGTTTTGATCAAATGATTCTTGATGCTAATGTTAGTGGATTACGATGTTGCTTCTCGGCGGTTTGATCCGGAAATTTGATCAACCTTTGTTTGTGGTTTATGGTCGCCGTATGGGATTAATCGCTTGAGAGAAACTAACCTTATACTTTGCTTTGTTTTTGTTTATTTGTTCGAGCCGAGACGCCTCAGAGGAAGAGGGATGCTTTGAGTGAGGAGAATCTAGGGTTTCTCCGGTGGAAGATGGTGGTTTCGTGAGGAAAACCTAGAAGAACCTGAGCAGGAAGAAGAGAAGAAGAAGGAGACTGAAGAGATAAGTTTCTTTCTGTAAATTGTTCATCCCCTCTGTTTTGCATCTTTCCTCTATTTATAATTTTCTTTCTGTCTTGGAGCAAGGCTTTCTACATCTTATGTGATATTTATTTGGTCGTATTTTCTCTCGTTCTTGGTGGTTTTATAATAATTTTATTTATTAATTTTCTTTATTCCTCTGCTCGAGGTCGTAATTAATCTTCCCATCGCTCGGGTTTTTCTTCTCTGTTGTAACTGGTTCCGCCTCAGTATATATAAGCAGATGAACTTGGTGGTTGTGTTTGCTTTCTTTTTCTATACCGAGTTTGTTGTTTATGGTAATTATTAATGTTGTATTATGTACTTGGCTTGGATGAATTGGATTCATAACATTACTCCTCTCAAACCGACCTTGTCCTCAAGGTCAAAATTTGAACATCTTCTGCTTCTTCTTCAATTCATTGCTCTGTTGATACTTTCCTCCCATTGACTATGAAAGTAGCAATTTGATTGTCGTTGGAAGTAGTATTCTTTTGTCAAATGATTGCTAGTTTATTAATAAGAACGAAATTCTCTTGTTGTGTAGACTTATTTCTCGTATGCTCATGTTCAGAATGGAGTATCACTATGGATATTGTAGTTGCTGGGAATTCACCAACTGGACTCATCTATTGGATAGGTATGTAATGAACTCGCTTATACTCTATATTAGAATAGTTTATTGGTAATTCTATGCTAGAGTAGGCTATGTAAGGATTGTGTTATCGAAAACACTAAGCTAGGATATAGTGGCTAATAATTATTTATACTTGATAGATAGGCTTTCTTAGTTAAAAATGGTTGATACATGAAGCTTGTTGCTAATATTTCTTCTTGTACCCATTGGTTGTCGGTTTGATTATCATGTTGTAGTTGATGTTGCTGGTCATCATTGACTGTGATTAATGCAAATAACTTGGATTCTGATATGCCCTCTATGGTACAGCGACTTTGTAGCAATTCATGTGGAATATGGTTAGCTAGGTCTTCAAATTCATTATAAAATTGTTGCATTGTGGTTTCTTTGTTGAAGCTTAGCTAGTTCTCCTCTTAAATCTCTATGAGGAAGGGCCAAATCTTTGCATAATTTATTCTTTGAGCTGGCCAAGAATACAATTGTTTACTTGCATCCATTGATACCACCAGCGGGTCCATCCATGTATAAATATATCTAAGTCTTCTCCATTAAATCATCCATATATTTTAAGAGATTGACATGGGTGTGTTTGTATGTGAAGTTGAATACATCACATACCTAAATTTGAGGTTATTTTCCAATCATTTTCTATGGCGGTCAATCTTTTTGATATTTCAATACCATAGTGAGGAGGTCATTTGCTCTTATTTTGTTTCGGTAACACATTCTTCAAGTGTTTTTGATGTGTTTCTTGTTTCTTCTGCCATTTTCTGAGTGTTGTAGTCAATAAGAGCACCAATGATACGAACCTAATTTCTTGAATTGCGTCTGATCCGGCTTAGCTTGAGTTCTGTTCACTGTGTTGACTCACTAGGGGCTTGGAACTTGATTCTTGATAATTGGAAGGACTAACTTCGGATGCTTTTAAATTGGATCTGGCGTGTTTTGAGCCGTTGGATCTGAGCCCTCGGATCGAGTTTCTCTTGAGCTGTGAATTGAGCCATCGGATGATCTGATTTCTCCTCAACCTTTGATTGGTGTTTTGATCAAATGGTTCTTGATTCTGCTAATGGCGTTAGTGGATTACAGATGTTGCTTCCTGAGCGGTTTGATCTGGAAATTTGATCCGAACCTTTGCTTGTGGTTTGCGTGGTTGCTTCTTGGCCGTGGGATTAATCGTTTGAGAGAAACTAACCTTATACTTTGCTTTATTTTGTTTTGTTTTGACTGTTCGAGCCGTCGAGATGCTCCAGAGAGGAAGAGGGATGCGATTGGAGTTGGAGGAGAATCCTAGGGTTTCTCCGGTGGAAGACGGTGGTTTCCGATGAGGAAAACCCAGAAGAACCTGAGCAGGAAGAAGAGAAGAAGAAGGAGACTGAAGAGATAAGTTTCTTTTTGTAAATTGTTCATCCCCTCTGTTTTGAGTCTTTCCTTTATTTATAGTTTTCTTTCTGTCTTGGAGCAAGGCTTTCTACATCTTATGGCGATTTCTATGGTCGTGTATTTTCTCGATTCTTGGTCAAGGTTTTATAATAATTTTTTTATTGATTTTCTTTATTCCTCTCTCGAGGTAATTAATCTTCACTTCTTGCGGTTTTCTTCTCTTTGTAACGTGCCTCTTTATATATAAGCAGATGAACTTGGTGGCTGTGTTTGCTTTCTTTTTCTATACCGAGTTTGTTGTTTATGGTAATTGTTAATGTTGTATTATGTACTTTGGTGCTTGGATGAATTGGATTCATAACATAGGTCAAGCAAGAGAGAGGAGAGAGCTCTAAAGATCCTCCAAGCACAATCATGCCGCCACTCGACAGTCGTCAACCACCATCGCCGGCCGCCGCCGTTGATCCTTGTCGTCAATCTCTGTCGGTCTCCATCATGATGACTTCTACCTGATTGTTCCAGTATTCTTAGTAATTGTTCCCATTCTGTGTGATTGTTCGCAGTTCACCATCATCTCTACTACTTGTTACAACGTCGTTATCACATGTTGTTCCTTTCTCATATACAATAATCCCGTGTCGGAAGATCTTGTACTCAAATAGATACATAGTGGAAGCTTTTCTTTGGGCTAGGCCAGTGGTTTTCCCTCTTTTTAGGTTTTCAGTAAAATTATGGAGTTTATTGTTCACTCTTTAAATATACATGTATGTGTTGGATTTGAAGCTAAAGGTGAAACTTTTACTCTTGCGGTTTTCTAGCATACAGTTTGGCGCGTGGGAGAAGATAACCCTTCAATCACAATTCATGTGAACACCCTCGTTATGGCAATAGGCGCACTGTAACAGCAGCTCGCTCCAACTCCAACTCCGTCACTCTCGAAACCAATCCTTGAACCAAGGGCCAACCTTGCCTCACTTCCCACGATAGGCGTGACCGCGATGAAGGCGGTAAATCTCTTTAGAAGATCATGTAGAATGGAAGAGTCTCAAAATGAGATGATCTTACTTTTGAGGAACCACGACATTACCGGAAAACACATCTCCCCAAGATCGATCGTTAGGCGGAGGTCAAAATGTTAATTTCCAGAAGTTCCTCGCGGAGGCCGTGATCGCGATCTCCTTGACCGCTAGTTCTATCCATCATGCGGCTCAGTGCTAATCCACCAATTATTTGCAGCTTGGCACATTCGTCCCGTTGACCCCACTCGTCATGTTATCGTGCGGTATGATGCTTAATGCAGAATTTCACCTCAAGATAGAAATCATCTTCCCCTCAGCTATGAGGAATCCTCACCTTTTGAAGCTATTCTTCAACATCTATTCCGTGGGTTTCAAGCTTCGAACATTGATTCTTATGATGGGCGGCCCACCCATGAACACATCGACCATTACGGGACTATCATGCATATCCAATGAGCTCGACACCTTTGCTTTGTCGGTCTTTCCGATTACCCTCAAGGGACAAGCTTCGCACTTGGTTCTACTCCCTTCAAGGGAATCCATCCATACCTTTGTGAACTCTCAAGATTTTTTTATAGAGCAGTTCATTGCAAACCGGAGGATCATTAAAATTCCTCCCATCTCTGCATTCATCAAAATGAGGGTTAATCACTTAAGGAATACTTCAGAGGTTCTCCTTGAAGCTCAAATACACAGGTAGACCACGAACTATTAAGAGGAGTTTTCCTTGGAGGACTCGTCAGGGCCTTTTACTCGTCACTAATCGAGACACGGTCCTTCATATGACTTGGTTCATCGTGTGGAAGCACAAATCTCTGGCGATGAGGCTATTACGCCCATGAACAATTTGAGCAATCTATGGAAAATATAAAAGCACCCAGGAATGCGGATGAGTCTATCAAAAGAAGCAACAGGCGTCGTGATCTCCCTCCATGACCCCCATATCGCATGAACCACGACGAAAAGGAATACATGCCGTGAACACATCTCGTGTTAACCTCCAATAGATGAAGAAAATATCAAGTGGCGCATCCACGAAACCAAATTAAATCGGAAATATTGTCACTTCCATAAGTGGACATACTCTTGAGGCATGCAAACAACTCAAAGAAGAAATCGAGAGGCTCATTCAGCAAGGATATCTACGTCGATTTGTGAAGAATCAATCGACTCAAACAAACATACCTCCAACTGCGGGGACAACCAGGACAATCATCACAGAAATAACAAAATAATCATCAAATAGTTGGAGAAATTGAAACAATCAGAGGACCTACTATCTAATCAAGTTCTCATTACCATCTCAAGAGCGAGTTAAAGAAGTCTCATCTTGATCATTCCATCACTTTTAATGACTTCAGTTAGAAGGAGTACATGTTCCTCATCAAGATCCACTTATCATCGGGCGAGGGGATGATGATCTATAATGTTAAGAGAATTTTGATTGACAATGGGAGTTCTGTTGATGTCTTATTTTACTCCATATTTCTTAACATGGGCCTGGTTAGAGAAAAGCTCCAACCATTGCGGGACCATTTATGCGGTTTGATAATCGCCATGCAGTAGAGGGACAATCACCCTTCCTATCCTTGGTGAATTTCCCGACAAGTGGCTCATTTAATCCAATTCATGGTGGTCAAGTCGATTGACATATAACGTTATCTTTGGAAGGCCCCTCAATCAATTTTGGTGCGGTCACTTGATATCTCATCTTAAGATGAAATTTCTAACCCGTTGTTAGAGTGGTGAAAATCAACAAATAAACAATCATGTTATCTCGACAAGCTCAACCACGCATGACCTTGACGAAGATTTTAATTTTGAGATGAAGAAGTACCTCAGAAAGCTTCGCCTGTAGAAGATTTGCTCTTTGTTGCATTATCAGATGACCAACCATTATGAGCGATTCAAGTTGGATCTCTCTCTCGGACGAACAAGAAAAATACATAGACTTCTTGCACATAAATCAAGACATCTTCGGAGTCAGACATTTGAGTCGACCCGATGATCATGCACTCAGATCGATCGACATTCAAACCGATCATCCAGAAGAAGCGAAGTTTTGCATCTGATCGCCTCAAGCTATTGAGCAAGAAGTTAACAAGCTTAGTGATTCATCTGAGAGGTACATTACCTACATGGCTAGCAAATGTTGTCATGGTTAAGAAAACAAGCGAAACATGGAGAATGTGTATTGATTACAGACCTTCAAGGCTTGCAGAAAGATAGTTTTCCTCTTCCTCGAATTGATCGGTTGGTTGATCTACATATGGACATCAAATGCTCGACTTTTGGATGCTTACTCGTTACAACCAAATAAAAATGAACGGATGAAGAAGCTACAACATTTTAAACATATAAAGGTTTATACTGTTACCAAGTTATGCCATTTGGATTAAAAAATGCTGGAAAACCTATCAAAGCCTTATGAATAAGGTCTTTAAAGACCTAGAGCCTGATGGAGGTATATGTGGATGACATGTTAGTGAAAAGCTTGGAAGAATCACAACATATTTTTTGACTTAGAAATATGCTTTAACCTTCTTGACGTTATAACATGCGACTCCGACAAATGTGCTTTTGGGGTTACGTCGGGAAAATTTCTTGGATTTATGGTAACCCAGTGGGATAGAGGCCAACCAGAAAATCAAAGCTCTCAAAATATGACTCCTCCAAAGAATATTAAGGAAGTTCAGCGTTTGAATGGATGAATTCTTTGTGTTATCCGCTTCTAGCCTATTAGGGGATACTTATCATTCTTTAAAATATTAAAGGGAGCTAAAATAATAATTTTCAATTGATGAATGTCGATCGCTTTTGGCACTAAGAGAGTATTTAGCATCTCCACCCCTACTATCCAAGCCTATTTAAGGAGAGATATTATACTTATATCTCGCAGTCTCTTCATACGCGATAAGCTCAGTTTTAGTGCGAGAAGAAAGTGGATACAACGACCAATTTATTATGTCAGCAAAATTCTCTCTGATATAGAAAGTCGTTATCCACTTGTCGATAAGGTGGCTCTAGCTTTAGTTTTCTCAGCGCAAAAATTGCATCCATACTTCCAAGCTCACACTATCGGCATTTATACTCATTTACCATTAAGGGTCATCTACGAACCGAAGCATCGGGAGGTTAATCAAGTGGTGTAGAATTGGGAGAGTTTGATATAAATTTTCTACCTATTATAAAGTCTCACATACTCAGACTTTATAGTGGAATGCTTGCCCAACTCGGAGGAGCTATCTACATGTCTTTTCGTCTCCTCAATGGACCCTCTATGTTGATGGAGCTTGATCAGTGGTCGTGCGGGAATCTTACTTATTTCCCCCCAGCAGAATACCCTAGAGTATGGACTTCGCCTAAAATTTCTTGCAACTAATAATATGGCTGAATATGAGGCTCTTATAGCAGGGTTGAGACTCGTCATTGACTGTGAAGCTCAAGACTTAGTGATACACTGACTTGTTGCCTCCCAAGTTGAGGGAAACTTTAACTCATAATCCCAGGTGGCAATACCTCCACTTGGTGAAGTCTCTTCTTGCCCATTTCAAGACACATCAAATCATTCACATACTGCGAGAGAAGAATACTTGAGCTGACGCTATCGCTAAGCATACTTTATCTGCTACTAGGGATCTATTTAAGAGAAGGCATGTTGAAGAAATACATTTTTCAAGTATCCAAGGGTCATGGGTAATTCAAGCAATTGATGAGATAAAGGAACATTCGTGGATGGACCACATCTGTCTTTTTTTCTAAGAAGGAACTCTTCACGAAGACCCAACTTCGTAATTAGTCTCAGAAGACAAGCTTCAAACTTTTCTATTATCGGTGAACTATACAAGAGCTTTCTCTAGGCCGTACCTCAATGTCTCCACTTGAGGCCGATTCGCATTAAGAAGGTCCACTCGGGGATATGTGGAGAACACACTTAAGGAGGAAGGCGACCCTTAAAATTATAATGCAAGGGTTCTATTGGCCTACAATGAAACAAGATGCCTTGGAGTTCACAAAAAAATGTGCAAGTTGTCAGTTGCACTCTAACCTCCCTCACATGTCGCATACAGAGCTCTCATCCATTCAAAGCCCGTGACCTTTTGCTTAATGAGGGATTGATATCATGGGACCTTTTTCGATAGCATCAGGGCAACGAAAGTTCATCATTTTAGCCGTTGACTACTTTCACTAAATGGGTGGAAGCCGAACCACTCGCTAAAATTACGGAGGCAAATGCTAAACAATTTGTTTGGAAAAATATAGTATCGATTGATTTTTTCTGCAAAGAACATCAACAACGAACACAATTCTTGGAAAAGTCTTTACGTCATTTTGCAAAGATCTTCACATTCGACTCGCATGGTACGTAGCATCCTCAAACAATGAGGGTGAAGCTGCAGACATTATAACTTGTGTTTTGTACGAAGCTATTATACCATAGATATCGGGTTCCAAGTCCAAGAGTTTAATTATTCGATCATGGCGGTAATGAAGAAAAACTCACGACATGGACCTACTCCGAGGAAACTTCGTGACATGGCCTACTTGGTTGCTTCTATCACCAAAGGGTAGCTCGTCACTGATAAGAGTAAAACTTCATCCCATATCTGTCGGTGACTTGGTCCTACGAAGTCTCGAAGCTGGAGGCAAAGGCCCTCAACGCAATAAGCTCTCATCTCTTTGGGATGGCCCATATGTGGTTATAGCTATGGTGAAACCAGAAACTTTCAAGCTCAAGGATTCAGAGAGAAAAACTTTACCTCGAACTTGGAACACTGAGAATCTCCGAAAATATTATCAGTAATTTCTACTGCATAATTATCGTAGCTTTTATTTTGTCTCGTTTATCATTTCCCCTTCATGTAGCCAACCCCACTTAGTGGGATAAAGACTTGTTGTTGTTGTTGTTGTTGTCATTTTCTCTTAAAACTCATATCCATGTTAAAATCATCTTATGATTATATCACTGAACTTATTAGAGTAATGAATTTATAGCTTTCTTCTTACAAACTTGTTTCTTCTTCATTTAATCCTCCCACTTGAGAAATATATAACTTACGTTATATCTCAATCGAAGCATGATCAATCCCAAGGGGACTTTCTATGACCTCTTCCACAGGTTAATGCCATCGAGCGAAGATTCTGACAAACAACCTAGGATAGGTCAAAAGGTCCTTGGTGGACTTCTCACAGCCTCTTCCACATGTTAACATCATCGAGTGAAGACTCTGACAAACAACCTAGGATAGGTCAAAAGGTCCTTGGTGGACTCCTCACGACCTCTTCCATACAGGTTAACGTCATTGAGCGGAGACTCTAACAAACAACCTCGGATAGGTCAAAAATCCTGAGTGGATTCAATTCAACCTCATCCATACAGGTTAGCATCGTCGAATAATATTCCGACCAATTATCTCGGATAGGTAAAAACAAAATAAGAGTGTATCATCTAAAAAAATTTTGATAGCATTAACATGATGATATAAGAAAGAATCAAGATTCTGATACAAACTAATAATAATACATATAAAAAAATGCATTCTCAAGTGATGCTACATCATATCAGTTGGTGATATCAACGTCCCTCACCACTGGAGATACTCCCTTGGACTCACTCTCAACTCCCATCTCGAATAGGATGAAGAGTCTTGAATACTTGGGGGAGATAGATCCTCAATACTAGCTCGGTCTTGCATGTACTAGCGGATTCCTTTTAGGAACCCTCGGATGAAGCCCTCCTCTAAATATTGGTGCTCCAAGTCCTTCACTTCAACATCAAGTATATGATTACGAGCTTCCTGAACATGGTCTTCGAGTGTACTGAGATAAGCCAGGGAGTTCTTAAAGTCTTCTACCGCCTTCAAGGAGATTTCATTTGCTTCGACATTATATGCTCCTTCTCGAAAAACGATCTATAATGCTTTCTTCTCAGTTAGAGCTCTCTTCTCAGCAAGTGCCTTAAGTCTTTTCTCTTTTCAAGAGTCTCGTCTCACCTCATCATCACGAGTCGCTCCACCTCGACCGGAGAAAGTCGACATGTTCTAGCTTCATTCGCACCCGGTCGGTGATCCTCCAAAGTCGCCACTTCTTTGGTTTTAATACTCATCTTTCGCTCATACTCACCTTGAAGATATTTTATCTTCACAAATTCATTATTCCACTCATCTAAAGCGACACCCAAATGAGCCATCTCTAATGTTTGAGTTACCTATAAAAAAACCATCACAAATATTACACAAAAGAAGAAGAAGAAGAAAAGAAGGAAGACAACATATCAATTCATCCTTTCGTTGCCCGACATATGTGATTTAACACCTCTTGAGGAATGCGAAACGAACTCCCCATCATGAGTTGAAATAGCTAAACTCTCGAGAGGTCAAGCTGGGCGAACATCTTCTTAGATATCGTAGTCACATGTCTTCTTTTTCTTTAGGGAAGAAACATTGCCACCACCCTGATTTCGTGGCGGGCTTCTTGAAAGAACCCTATGAATATGAGGAGACCTTTCATCACCTTTACTTGACCTCTTTAGTGGAAAAGAATGAGATCTCCTCACGGATGATAGAAAGGCGAACATTCTATCTTCAACTATATATTTGCCAATGTGGCGTAACTCATCGCAAGCTTCCTACATCAGGGATATTAAGAGTTGTCAGGATCTCATTCTCCGACATCAGCAATGGATCTGGAAGGTCATTCAATCTTCTTCTCTGAAGGCCTCACTCATTTTTCACAAAAGAATCCATTAGACCAATTTCTAGATTGATCCGTCTTTGAAAATTCTATCTAATTCTTTATAGTCAGATAAACACGTCCTTGGGTATCACATGTAAATCTGCACATTCGACACAAATATTTGATGTTCAAAGTAACACCACGCTCTCTGAAGAAGACAGCCAAACCGATGATGACCATTAAAGCTTGAAATGAAAGCGTGACAAAGCTACACCACATATTTTGAATATCTCAATCAAAAGGGAATCGTGGTCACGAAGAATCATCTTGAAGCGATAAAGTATACGGCGGTGAGCGAGCTCGATCGGACTTTTTGGCAACAATGGCCACCAACTCATTAGGGAAGAAAAATCTTCTGCGAAACACCATTAAACTATCTAATGTGACAGTGGATGGTATATCTTCTAGCGTCACTATGGGTTTTCTTGGTCATCACCACAAAATACATAATAAATAAAGAGGGAGAAATGACAAAAATTTGAGAATTTTGTAAAAGCAACTCACTCGCCTCAATGCTTGGGTGCCTCCTTTTTTGACTCTCTCGCTCACGGATAGCTTGCGATAAAATTTTCTGCCTATGATCTGACAAAAAGGATAAACATACATATGAGAAAAAGACAAAAAAAAAGAGGAGAGGGGAATATGATGCTCATAAATTACCTGCCAAACTTTCTGAGTCATTTGAACGATAGTTCTGCTCATCTTGGCGGTTATCAAGCTAAATCATCCATTAAAGTCGTGAAAATCAATTTCCTAACGAAAAAGTTGGAACAAGCGGATTTGATTACTCCGAGCAGACGGTCATGAGGCGGTGATGCCTCTTCGAGAAAAAGCTGGAACAGCGGCGTAAGTACCGTGGGCCACTTGATTCGCCTCAAACCCGGACGGTCAGGCGAGGCGGTTGATGCCTTTTCGAAAAGCTGGACAACGGCGTAAAAGTACCGTGGGCAGTCGCCTCGAGCGGACGGTCCGGCGAGGCGGTTGGCGCGCCTCTTCCCGAGGGCAGACGGCGGCATAATGCTGGTGGGCACTTGATAAGCCTCAAACCGGGGCCGTCAGATGAGGCGGATTGACACCTCTTTGAGGGAAAATGGAACGACGTAAATCGGCGCATGCTCGAGCAGGGTCCAGTGCGATTGGCCCTCTTTCGAGGGGAAAACGGCGGCGTAAATCTGTCGACTCAAGCGAACTTCAAAGAAGAGCGAAGCAGAGCATTGAAAGTGTGTCTTCTCCAGCCTAGGGGTTTTATAGACCCACCAGGGGCAAAAGAATAATGTCGTCAAAAGCTAAAATGCAAAAAGTCAAAATGATGGTTTGGGCCCCCAGGCTGTAGCGGACCGCCGTAACGTGCAGCTGCCCTTGAGCGTCGCCCGTATTGCCCGCCGAGCGTCGTTCGCAACCCGAGGCCATTCTGCGACCGCCCGGCCCGTCGTCTGCCGCCCTTGACAGCCGGCCACCCGCTGACCGCGGCTTTGTCGCATGTAGCGCCCAGCAGCGAACTCCATTGGACCGGATGGGTCAAGTAACCTCAAAATTTCCGCTCGCACATACATGCATAGTTGTTCGCGTGCATCTTAATCGTAATCGTGCTCAGTGAAGATCGTTCTCTCAAAATGTATGGTTAATAAACATGAATTTCATTGAAGAATTTATTATTTTCAAGTATTCGGCATATATATTTTTGGATGATTGAGATAATATCATTCAAAAATAAGGGGACAATTGATATGACCCTAAAAATTCCTCTAGTCAAAGCACGAATCTTGATGCCAAAAGCAAGCTGATCAGAAATTGAAACTGGTCGAGATCAATCGCTTAAAATATCATTAGAAACTTTGGGACATTAGTTAAATTCCTAAAAAGCTCTCAAATATGGAGTGTTTATAGTCAAATCGAGTGTCTCGACGAGCCGGTCCAACAAGCCAAAAATCTTACAATTCCGACTTCATTTGAGCATTCAAATATTTAAAATACATCAAATGATCAAATGGATTATTGTGAGCCGTCTGATGAAGTGGGTAAAGTTTTGCATGTATTACTGAGGCACTCCTCCAATCTATAAATAGCCTCATTCCTATATGAGGCCAAGCAAGAGAGGAGAGAGCTCTAAGATCCTCCAAAATCGTCCGATTGACGTTAACCACGCCATGCCTCCATCAGCCGTAGTTGATCCTTGCCATCGATCTCACGGTGTCCATCATAATGACTCTACCAGTGATTGTTCCTTACATTCTAGTAATTGCATTTCGGTGATTGCTCCGCAGTTATCATTTCTACTAACAATCAACATAATCACATTGTTCTCTCTGATTACATGTCCGTTATGGAAGATCTTTGTACTCTTAAAAGCAGTACATGTGGAAGCTTTTTTGGGTTAGGCAGTGATTTTTCCCTCTTTTCGAGGTTTTTAAAATTAAAATTAGTTTTATTGTTGTCTTTAAATATTGTGTGTTGGATTTCTACAAGGTAAGCGAATACTTTTACTCTATCTGGTTTTTGTGATAATCTTATTTATATTTGAGTGTATTTCATTTTATTTTATCATAAAAATAAAATTTCTGATCTCTACATATGATAATTCTATAAAAAAAAAATTAATGAGATATCTCAAAAAGTTAAAATTAATTAATCTTTATTTGATCATAAAATTAATAATCTTAAAAATAATATAATATATAATATATAATTAAATTCATATATTAAATTATATTCAAGATTCTTAATATATTATATTATCTTATTATATTATATTATATTGCGATAATACTAAGGAACTTATAGAGCCGCACACGGTACACTGTTTCTTTTTTTAAACAAAAAAATAATTAATAAATTAAATTCAATAAAACCAGATAGAGCCACGCAACTAATAGTTCCAAAAATTACGCTGGCTTCTGAGCTACGGCGCACACATTGGGGCTTTCTATTCAGTTTGTCGGCAGAGCTTATTTATTTTTTAAAGATTTATATATATATATATATATATATATATATATATATATATATATATATATATATATATTCTTATTGATGTCTTTTTATAATTAAATGCATGAGTGCACTTATAACGATTCGCATACTTAAAAAAAGTGCGAGAGAAAACATATTGAGGAATACACGCATCGAAGAAAAATGTGAATTAATGTACTTTTAAAAAGTACTAATTATATGATTTAATTGTGATAAATAAAATTACATTCACAAGAAATATAAAATGTTAGTAAAATGAATAACAAATATGATTTTTATATGACTTGACTTTAACTTGTATATGTTCACATCTAAATCTCATTCGAGTTTTATTTTGAACAAAATTTAAAACTCTTATTAAAAGTACCTATTTAGCTCAAACGTACTTGGAGTTTACTTATATCTATTAGTAGAGTTCTAATTTTGAGTTTAAAAATCTTGTTCAAATAAGGGTATAAATGGTGAGTTTGGTATTTGAATCGCTTCTTAGTGTTATTCAAAATTGAAATGGTTGAAATTTATGTTCAATTTGAATTGTTGAATGGCTCATATGAAACGAAATCTGATAATCAGAAAAAATAGGCAGTACTTTTGGCGTATAACTTGATCACTAAATTATACTTGCAATTTGATATAAATATGTGTTTGTATATATTATAATATAAAATAATATAAAATAAATTTTTATTTCAAGTTAAATCGAGTCGAACACGATCGAGGATTGTTCATATTTGACTCATTTATAAATTGAGCTTCAAATATTTGTTCCCATTCGGTCACTTAGTTAATGAATGAGTCGAACATAATTTGTTTACGAACAATAAACTTTTTTGACAATCCTATATTTAAATAAGAATATATTTCTAATATATGATTCAAATCTTATTCATTTTTTAAAGTTTGGATTCTTTTGTATCTTTACTATTATAATCTAAAACTTTTGGCGATGAAAGCATTTAAATTTAAAAAATTAAAAGTATAACCACTAACATTAAACACATGATAGTTGAAAGATAGGGATTATCGAACTTTATTGTAAATGAAATAAATCACATGAGCTTTGAGATCATTAGCGATAGATATAGCGATGGAAAGAGAGAAATTTGAATATTTCCTCATTATAAGATTGTATAGGTCACAATTCTAAGAGTTATAGCTCACATATTTATATTATAAATATATTTTTATTTGAGATAAATGTTCACACATTTTATCCAAATAATTACAAAAAATATTTCATCATTTACTCAATAATATATATTATGAGATATAAATCAAATCTTCATATATATATATATATATATATATATATATATATAAATATAACACTGCTTATAATTTGTAAGTTATTTGAAATAAAAAATTATACATAATTTGCTTAAAGTTAAAAGCTTTAATTCTCTTTTAAGCTAAGTTTTATTTTATATGTCAACATAAGATATATAAAACTATACCCATTTGATTTTGAAATTTAAAGTGTTAGTATTTGTCTTTATTTTTGAATAAGTACACAAATTGAATTTTTTAAAAGAATTCATATGTACACTTATTACAATATAGTAAACATTTAAATGATATTATAAAATTTCTACGGCATCCGTGTGGCCTACGGAGTCTCCTCTGTATGGTTATAACGATATTAAAGCCTGACTTGCTTTCCAAATTTGCGGGACGATGCCCTCTTCTCCGAGTCCGATGGCCGGAAAAACCATGCCCGCCGTCAGCTACAGCGCCTACGGAGGCGGCGCCGCTGCCCTGACGGTAAGAATATTATACTCCATTGAATCGTTTGACTTTTGGGCTTCTCTCCCTTTATGGCAACTAATTCTTAAGTTTAGAGAAAGATACAGAAATGGGAGGTTTCACAAATAAGAAAGGATTGTTTGGTTGGAAGAAATCGTAGGATATTTAAATTTATTTTTTAGAAAAAAATTGGATTAAAATCATTATTGAAAATTTTGAATTTATTTTAAGATGAATTTGAGAAAATAATTATATTTGAATAGATCTAACACTCATTAAATTTATTTCAAAAATAATACTGCAGATAAAAAATGTACTGCGCTAATTTGAAGGTAAATTAAATGATTTTTAAGCTTATTTTAATATAAATTGTATTAAGAGATATATAAATTTAAATTTTTTTTAAAACTTCAAAATTTATCTCTCATTTTGATCAAATTTTAATAAGGATTTGCTAATCTTTTTTTTTTTACGTTTCATTTTTCTTCAAATTTTATATCGAATATTTGATTTTTTTAATAGAGATAAAAAAATTATATTTATTTAGCAAATATAAATAAATGTATTTTTATAATCACATTTCTCTAAATTTATCATTGTGTTTCTCATCAGTCTAAATAAAAATGAAATTATTATTAAGGGACTATTTAATTGGGGGACAATTCAAGCCGGCTAGCCTTAACTCAAAGAACTTTTTGGTTGCTTGTTAGAATGCTAGCTTACTTCCCATGCCACAAGTGGCATACTAGGGACTTACACTTACACTATGTACTTGCTATCATTAAATATGATATGAAAGATTCAGGCTTCCCGAATATATTACATCTTCAATACTCTATTGACCAAACAAAATAATGTACATTAGTGCATATGTCGATACAAATAATATAATGTTGCGTAGAGTAATCATTCCTACAAGAATTGAGCAAAGTGCGTAAATTAAAATTAAGTTAATTACTAATCTTCGAAGTTAATTTTTATCAAACCTATTTAAAAAGTTGAAATTAAACTTAGACTTAATTTGTAAAATAACTATATAAAAAAGAAATTTTAGGATTTTTGTAGATTATGTTGATTTTGATCTTTAGTTTTTAAAGTAGTAGTATGATTGATATCTTGTTTTGAAATTTTGTGTGCATAAATGTTATATCATCTATGTTTAGATCAACATAACCAAATCGCTTCCTTTAATTAGTTAATCTTTCTAGTATAATTAAATTTTAAGTGATTGCGTTATTCAAATTTTCTTTTAATAGTTGTGGATCTGAAACAACATATTCTTATGTTTATTTAATAAATCTGTTTATTTTTCCTACTATTCTTCTAAAAATTTTTTGGTGTCTCTAGATCGCAATCCATTTAATATTACAATTTACCTGATTGCAAATAAATTAAGTGCAAGAAAAAATAAAATAACATTTTTTTGAAAAGCAAAATTTTTTTTTTATAAAAACTCTAAATGTACAACTTGACATAAATGAAGAATTAGAGAAATTCATAGCACTTTATAAATTTAGTGCTCATATTAGAAGAGAAGAAGAATATATTTGAAATAATAAAACAAGACACTAGAATAACTAAAGAAAAAAGAAAGGATAAACCGAATAATTCTTCTAAGCCTTCTTTTTACGCCCCCCTATTACTTCATCGTAGAAATGCACAACCCCCGCAGCAAATCCTTGGTTTGGATTTTCCTCTCCAAGCTTCCAACAAGAACATCACACCATTATACAACTCTCACATTGAACAAAAAACACACACATAGCACTTCGAGTGTCACTCTCCAAGTGCCGCTTACACTCACACTCTCACTTACACTATGACTCCCCCTGCTTGCCAAATCTCTTTCCTCCAGCAAAACATCCCATGTTTATTGCATGTGAGACTCTTTTAAGTTCTTCCCCTGCTCCTCTAAAAACTGTCTTGGAAATTGCACAAATCGACTACTGGAGCTACTTGAAACTATTTTGTCAGGCCGCCAGGCCGTGGCGTTAGGTATGGCACTTTGACATTGGCTCTTCTGTCTTCTACTTGATTCCTGGACTCCTTGGCGCTGCAAAGTCGTGATTGTGGTGCCTAGGCGCTATGTGTGCATTACTTGAAAATTTTCTAAGCCCTCAATGTTGTGGTGCCGAGAATCCAGAGCTGCAGCACTAAGTCTTCTATCCTTCAGCACAAATTTTGATCCTGCTTGGCATCACAGTGTTGCTGATACAGCGCCTAGGCATTGTCTTCTCTATTCTTTGCTCCAAAATAGGCACAGGTGCTTAGGCACTGATTATGTTTTTTTTCATTTTCTCTATTTCTTAGAATTTTTTTGAAACAATACCAAAATAAACTGTAGATAATGTGTTTAAATATAAAATAAATATAAAACACATAATTTAATTGTAGAAATTTTACTATGCAAAACTCTTGTCATCTACCATTTTGCATTTCATTAGTCCCAATTTCTTCTATTGAAAGAGGAGTTAATTAATTTAAAAATATGTCATGTCATTGTGTTCGATTTTCGATAGTTTCATTCAAGAGGTAATAAACCTTCACAAAATTATTCCTGCAACTCCACCTATTAAAATTTCATCCATAAACATCGATGCGCTTGTAAGATCATTGCTAATAATAGTGCATATTTAGATTATTAATTGAAGATATGGCTAGTTTGGGTCTTGGTTAGTTCGTTTTGTCAATCTAAAGAATCATATTTTGATCATAATAATGGGAGTATTTTCTCTCCATTGTTAATAACTGTAAAGAATATTCTAGATAATAATCTAAATATCACTTCTAAACATATAAATATGCCCTTAAATTAGTTTGTCACATGTTTGCAAGAAAGGGGGTTTGATTTTGACGGTTGAGAACAACTTCTAAAGATTGCTTTACATCCTCCAAAACATTGTATTCATTATCGTCATCGACTAAACTTATGTTATCATTGTCTTTTATTTCAATAGAATTTTTGTCCTTTTTACTAGCTACAATTAATACTATTAATTTCATCCTCATTACTTAAAATACATCTCTAATTACAACATGATGCGACAACCATTTATACCTTTATAATAACTTTGATAACTTATTTTATGACATTGTATTAGCAACCGCTTTTAAAGGATTCATATCATGATTATTTCGACAAGTTTTACGCTAGCTATCGACTGCCTATCGCAACTTATTTCGATTAGTTTAGGGTTTAGGTTTTATTTTTTATTTATTTTTATGTTTTTTTTAGGTTTATCTTTTAGGTTTAGGTTTTTATTTTATTTTATTTTAGGTTTATTTTATTTTTATTTTAGGTTTATTTTTTCTTTTATTTGTATGATAGTTTATTTTATTTTTAGTAGTTTAAAGTTAAGGAAAATTTTATAAGATGGTAGGTAAGACTATAATGATTTATAGTTTAGAATGTTGTAATAAAAGAAAGCATAGACTAAGTTATTGTAAAGATGAGGATATGTGGATGAGTGGCTTTACTCGAGATTAGATCAGAAATGAGTATGTTCAAAAAGTTGAAATAGTGGATAAGATTAAAGAGAATTAGATGGTTTGGCCATAAAGCGTATAGTCGATTTGTTGGGAGAGTAGATGCATTAGATTTTGCTTATGTTAAGAAAGGTGAGGTGGTATAAAAAGACTTGGTTAAGATGTATAAAAAAATGGCTTAGTATCTTGAATTAAATGAGTGACACATAATAGGGATAATGGAGAAGGATTGATGTAGCCACTAGTGAGATAAAGGCTTGTGTTGTTGTTGTATTAGCACCCGCTTTGAATGATTGGGGGAAGGTTATAGATGTTCAACTTGGAAAGGCCTCATGTTTTTCTTAAAAAAACATAGCTCCTTTTTTATATTTTTATTAATCGTGCATGTGATATCAAAAAAACTATGATGATCGAAATCGATCCTCACTCTTTTAGCTTAATTTCTTGCATGAATGTTTCTTGCGGCACCATTTAGTCAAACTAAGTTGAACCACATTCCCTTTTGGTGATGTCTTGGGATTCACATTCTCATGTTAAGAATTATACTTGATTAGATAGTGATTTTTGGAATCCCAATAAGACTATTCTGAGAGGACATCTTAATTTAGGTTGTAAGAAGGAATGTGAAAATTTTGCTATACTATATTGGGTTAGTGAGCAGGAGAAGAATATTCAATAGAGAACAAGTCTTCAGTAGTGATCAGGCTATTTATCCATCTGAAACCTGCCTGACATCTGAACAACTAGAGGTTTATCATAATATGTTGTGATACAATATATGCTTGCTCCACCTTACAGATCTCTCATCTCTCTCTCTCTCTCTCTCTCTCTCTCTCTCATTCATTTTATTTTATGTAAATGATAAGGAAATAACATGGTCTTGTAAATGTTCCAGATTTAAAGCAATTATGAAGCTTTTCATTTATAATTTAGACGAAAACAGCGTTCACGCCATTCCGATAAATCTTGATTACATGGCTTCTCTCTGCAGCATGTTGAGGTCCGAGTGCCTTCACCAAAGAAAGACGAAGTCTTGCTGAAGCTGGAAGCAGCAAGCTTGAACCCTGTTGATTGGAAAATTCAGAAAGGAAACCTTCGACCACTGTTTCCACCCAGATTTCCATTTATACCAGGTTAAACATTATTCACTTTCACATTTCCATCTTAACAAGCAAGTCTCTCTCAGACCATGTTCTGGGAAAAAAAAAATCATGGATTAGGAAAATTTTGTACTTTTCTGTTATGGCAATGCTAACAGTATAGTAGTCTTTACCAGTTTAATGTTATGCTTTTATCTGGAATAAGAATGGTTCTTGGTTAAATGGAAGCCCTTCCTTGTGACAGGGACTTCTTCTTTTTTGCTGTAAATTTATTTATTTATTCTGGATAGATCATTTTTGTAATTCAAACCTATGAAATCTAAGTCATTACATGTGAAAGGTAGGAACTTGTCCGGTAGAATCAATGGGAAGGAAGGTGAGAGGTTCGACCAATTCATAAGAGGTTGAATATGATTTGACTTGGAATGTAATTGGCAAGTTGTGCTGTTAGATTGACCTAATGGAGAAGAAATTGTTTAGTTGGAAAGCTGTATAAAAGAAATAATCAAGAAAGAGGAAAAAAAAAAAAACCAAAATAGACAACACTTAATAGATTTAAGTCATTTGGCCTACCAATCTATACACACTTATAGGTGGGAGGCGGGGAAGATGATTTCAATAGATGGAATGAAGGAGTAACAAATAGTCATCTCTTTTTGAAAGCATTCAAGCTGCAATTTGGCAAGGGATCATTATAGGCTTATGTTCATATCCCCCAAGCAGACCAAAATGAGTGGATTTATAGACGTTTGATCGTCTAGAGATGAGGTCAAAATCAAAAGCGACAACGATGTTGGAGCGAGAAAGGAATCGCTCTGGGAGAGGCGCTCAAAATGGGGCACATAATAGGTTGGCAAGCAACTTGATTTCACATGGTGGGCATCAAACAGTACAAGCTTATTAATAGGTGATTATTATTCTTAAGATCAATGGGGATTCATAGCAAGGATTTGTTACATGGTCCAAGGTTTATTTGGATCATGGCAGTTCTTCATACAGAAGTGATTGTGGCTTCCTCTAAATGGGAGGAAGGAGGGCGACGATAGTTGCTGTAGTGTCAGAGCAAAAAAATATATAATTTTAAGGACATGATGGAGG
Source organism: Cymbidium sinense (assembly GCA_021442155.1). Lineage (NCBI taxonomy): Eukaryota > Viridiplantae > Streptophyta > Magnoliopsida > Asparagales > Orchidaceae > Cymbidium > Cymbidium sinense. The sequence continues at coordinate 20,095,741 of CM038221.1, read as the reverse complement.
ACCCATGTCATGTGGTTGATGACCCTAGTTTTTTTTTCTATTGAATAAATCCAATCCAACTAAACCAAAATTTTCCCAACTATCGATTTTTGGAACAGTTACTGATGTTGCTGGAGAGGTCATTGAGGTGGGTTCTGCAGTCAAGAACTTCAAAGTTGGAGACAAAGTCGTATCCATGCTTATCTTTATGGTAGTCATCAATGCCTTCTTAATCTTCTCTTTAATTGATTAAACTTCATAAACCAACACCAAATCTCTAATTATCTCCTTTTTCCTCGCATTTATAGAAAGGAGGTGGGCTTGCAGAATATGCCGTGGCCTCATCAAGCCTAACAGTTCACAGGCCACCTGAAGTATCCCCAGCTGAAGGTGCAGGTCTGCCCATAGCCGCTTCCACTGCTCTCCAAGCGCTCAAATCCGCCGGCGCGAAGTTCGACGGCACCAACAAGCCCCTCAATATTCTCATTACCGCTGCCTCTGGCGGCGTCGGACACTATGCGGTGCAGCTCGCCAAGCTCGCAAACCTCCATGTGACTGCAACCTGCGGCGCTCGAAACATAGACTTGGTGAAGAGCTTAGGTGCAGACGAGGTTCTCGACTACAAGAGCCAAGATGGTGAAACCTTACGCAGTCCATCAGGTAAGAAATATGATGCTGTGATACAGTGCACGACCGGCGTCGAATGGTCTGTGTTTGAGCCTAATCTGAGCGAGAATGGTAAGGTGGTGGTCGTCACTCCCAATCCCATGACCTTTGTTAGGTATGCTCTGAAGATACTTTCTTGTGCTAAGAAGAAGGCTGTGCCAATGGTGCTGGTGCCGAAGGAAGAGGACCTGAAGTTCCTGGTTGGGTTGGTGAAGGAAGGGAAGATGAAGACGGTGGTGGACTCCAGGCATTTACTGGGGAATGCGGAGGATGCATGGGCTAAATGCATGGATGGCCATGCGACAGGTAAGATAATTATAGAGATGTGATGTGTATGCTAGAAGCTTGAATTCGGTATTTGTTTGAATGGTTGCTGTAAATATTTAATGTTTGTGAGAAATTTATGTGGGCTTCTTTGATGAAATGATCGAAAGGATGATGCTCTGCAAACGTTTTTATTTTAACACGAAATTCCATTTTATTTGTTGTTCGATTTTTTTTACACATATTTACGAATCAGGTTACACCCTGTTATTACTAACGACTAACTATTCAACTTCACACAAGTGTGTACACGTCTTCTTAATTTAATGATGATTTATAATATACTTCATATATGATGATTATGACATCATCGTAATCTCTTCTAACCGAGCAACTTCAACTGAAACCTAGATTGTTGCAGCTATCCCCTCACTCATAACTTCTTAACTTAGTTTGACTAAGGATTTGGATATTACTAGATCAATAATTTTAAAAATCATATAAAATATTAAACTATGACAGACAGAAAATTCTAAAAATTCAACTAAAATTAAATAAATTAAAAATATATAATAATAACAATATTACAATAATAATATTTTTATCAATTCAATATATTATATTCTAATTTAAGATACTACATAATTAAACATTTTAAATTTGATTCTCAATCAAAAATATGAAACATGCTATTTTAATCATTTCTTCTATTTTTAATAAAAAAATGTTCATCTTTAGATATCAAATTAAAATCAAAAGTCAAAAAAAAAATTAACGAGAACTGAATAGTTTATCTAAAATCAATTCAAATTCAATTCACCAATTTTTGCAATCAATTACAACACTAATTAAAATTGGAGGGTTTACAATTAAATTGATCGAACAGATCTAATTCAGTTTTTAAAAGCCTGATTGGATCTCCTCAATCTTTACTTTCTTGAAAGGGAAGATATAGAGCTTCTCTATCAACAAAGATCCCCAGTCACAGAAGATTTCTTCTTTACAATTTCATTGTTATTTTTTTTTTTAACCTCATCAAAACAACAAGCAAGATACCATCGACATTCTCCATTTTTACCAAGAAATTAACTCAACAACATAATTATTTACAATCAAATTATTTGAAAGAAGCTTGCACTAATATACAATGATATTATAATTTGATTAAGTTTATCAAATGGTATACAAAGTACTAATATACAATTGCAAGGAATTTGATGGATAACAAAATTGGGAATCCAGCAAGAATGGCAAAGTGGGCGATCAATGATTTTCTGAACTCCAAATAGCATATTTATGTTGTCAGAATAGCTATCAATCATATATCGCCTGGGCTTCAATTATGCTGTGCTGACTGGTTTTTACGAGTTTGAAATAAGTCACAGAGAATAATGAAAATTGCATGAAAAACTAGATCAAAACATTTAAGCCTTACTGCTCATCCTTGGTAACACGATAGTATTTCTCAGCATGTTGCCGCTGACCAATTTGCTGAGCAAAACGCTCATCGTGAGTGATAACTATAAGCTGAAAATTCTCTTGCCCCTTGCGATCTTCCATAATTCTGGCAAAAGAAGAGAATGTGAAGAGATATTTGAAGCAGAAAATGGTAAAATTTTTGAATTAACAAAGTTTACAGAAGTACCTCAAGAGGGCGGCAGCAAGACTTTCAGTGTTTGGACCATCCAGGTTAGTAGTAGGTTCATCCAATGCAAGTATTCCGCAATTAAGACAAAATGTCTCGGCTAGTGCCAATCGTATAATAAGCGAAGCAAGAACCTGAATACAATTAATATATTGCTTAATTTCACGTAGTAAACTAGAAGATTCAGAAGTGCTCATTATAATAGCAAGATATCAACAGTTGCAGAATCCTCTCCACACTCACCTTCTGACCAGCACTACACCTTCCACGCATTTCCAACTCAGCATCACCAGTTTGCATAAGGACCTATATATATTTCAATTCAATGACAACTAAAATTGGGAACATGAGTTTAAATGAACTTTATAGCCAAAGAAGTTCACATGGCTTACTCGGTAACTGTAGGATCGAGTTCCAGCACCTTCCGAATCAGAATGTATACTTATGTAATCAATATCCTGTCCTCGGTACGTCTGCTGCCATAGCTCCCTAATGATCTTATTTATTTCCTCCATCTTCATGGTGTGGAACCGCATGAGTGCCCTAGTATAGAATAATTATCAAACAATTTAATCACACAGATGATACTGTTAAGAAAGCTTCTAGCAGCGCAAGTTTTTGCTGCATGGGCTTTTTTTTAAGAAAACAATATTTTTGCAGAAAACTATGCAGCTTTAATTCCTTTCATAGGTTTTATGGGACTAATTTTCAGTGTTCACTTATTCCAAACTATTTGAATGCACAGGTATGCATCAGATCAGATAAACTGAATAGCAGCAGTAAAATTCAGGATGCATGTGTCATAATAAGAGCACTCTATTATAGAGCAATTACTTGACTAACATTACCTTTCATTTAGGAAAGTCTCCTTGTTACAGTAAGTGGATCATATTTAATTGGGAATCCTTAGGGATATTGTATTCAAACCCTTATTTTTATATAAAAGGTTTTCAAAACAAAATAATATACGTCACCCTTTTTTCGTAACATATATAAGCGGGATTGGCAACTCTATTTTACGCCAACCTTTTCCCTTGACATATATAACCAGGATTGGCAACCATATAATAGGTCATTGGTATTGAATGACTACCTTTCTAACTTGCATAGGGATCTAAATCCCCTCCTTCCAACATTAAGCCCACCTCATGTCGATGGGTGCACACCATCAATTTCATCCTGATGATTTTGTTTAAATATCTAAGGCATGTAGCGAACCCAAAGATTTGGAGATGACTGCTTTGACACACAAGTTTGATCATTATTATAAGTGGATGTTATGACAACCTTACTAAAGTTATTTATATGAAATAATTTTGCTCAGGAGTGGACTAGAGTCTGTAAGCTTCATAAAGCAATCTATGAGTTTAAACAAAGCCATCAGACTTAGATTGATAAGTTTTATAAAGTTTCAGTTGACATTTGTTAATTATGTCACACCATTTTTATTCGAGACACTTGTTTTTGCCTTTTCTCTTGCTTGTCTATGCAGATGAAATTCTATTTATTATAGTGATCAAAAAGTAGTTATTAATGTAAAATATTATATGCAAAAATATTTTTCGAATAATGATAATGGTCATCTCAAATATTTTCTAGGAATTTAGCTTTGCTTGCAACAAAGTTGTTTCCTTGCAACAAGGAAAACGGTTGATCTTCTAAAAAAGATAATCGTTAAAGTGGTAAACCTGATGATACTCTAATTACCACTCAAAATGTTCTTAATAAAAATAATTTTTTTGATGAATTTTCTTGTTATCACAAGGTTGGTCTTGGTTGGTAAATTGCTCTTGTTGTCATCACACTCGATAACTCTGTCATTGTAGGATTCATTAGCCAACAAAAGCAAACTCCAAATAGACACATTAGGAAGCTATTATTCATATATTAAGACATTAAAAGTCCCCAAAAAAAGGCTACTATATACCTAGGTATACCATGGGTAAGATGGACTCACCTAAGGAAGACAAACTCAAGTTAGATTGGATACCGATCACTCGCTCCCTTGCTAGGGCACATAAAGATCACTCGCTAGCCATTCACTAACTCAATAAATGGTGGACTCGTCATCAACCCAAGACAAAGGACTTGCCACTCAAAACCCTCAGACTCACCCAATGTAGTAAACGGGCGACCTCTACAAGACAACTCGTCGAAACACTAATCACTTGACATGGACATAAGGTGGCAGACTTGTCCCACCTCAAGATCATGGCGATCGAGCCCACACATGGAACGATGCCACTTATGATCTATACACCAGCTACACCATGATATGTATATTACATGTGTCAGTGTTTTGTTTGTCCTTGGAGTTTATACTATTTTATTTGTTCTATGAATTTCCTATAGCCATATATGTAGCCTTTGGATCCTATAAATAAAAATCTAGAAGCATTTAGAGGACTTTTTCCTTTTGATATTTAGCTTTTAAATACATACTTGTACTCTAACGACTCTTGTATATTGGATAGTCCTTGGCTTGGGTTATTATTGTACTCTCCATTATTTCTAGACCTAGAGGATATTACTTCATTTATTTGCTCCCCAACCTCAGTATGGGCGATGATTCCTTTCATACAAGCGACGAGGAGACTTGATTCCAGAGGTGAAAGGGGGTGGAGCCTTGACCAAGAACTTTCTAAGAAAATCACTGAAACTGCTTGCCATTAAATTCAAAATCCTTGCATGGGAGTTTTATAGAGGAAGGATTAACCAACCATGTCATCTATTTCGAGTCTATTACTTCTCTACTCAATCTTGAGAATGCGCTTTTTAAGGAGTCCTCTATAAGATGATTTTTGCGTATGCCAGTAGGCATCATCACATCCTTTGTCGAGTTCAAGAAGATGTTCATTACTCAACTTGCCAGTGTGTAGAGACCTTAAAACTCGCAAGCTCTGCTGCAGATGCACCAAAAGTCAGGTGAGCTATTGAGAACATTTATTACTGATTCCAAAGGGAGATACTGAAAATAAAGAATTTTGAGCATGTAGTCATACAATTTGCACTCACCTAATACCTAAGGGAAGGGGAATTTAAGTACGCCCTTAGCCTTCAACAATCGAGAACATTGGCAGAGTTATTGGAAGTCACCATGTATATTCAAAAGAATAAAATAAAGTTGCACAATTATCTCAAACGAATCGCAAGGAGACGCTAGTGAAGCAATCACCACTCGCTCCCCATTTTGGGTAGAGGTTGTGACTGACAAAGACAAAAAAGAGATCGAGTGCATCGCACCCTCACTAGCTACTAAATAGGCATCCTCCATAGGCCTGCACTTAAGCCTGCATCACTAGTTATTCATTAAGAGGTTCCACAACCTACTTGCCCTTGCTAGAGAGAGTACCAACTGCACCATTTGCTCGTAACAACTCGTTGAGGGTATTAATGAATGAGTTCGTTGCGGTCATTCAAAATAAAGAATGCTCTAAATGCCCAACGCTAATGACGACTAATGGGCCACTACACAATAAATATTGTGCCAATGACAGAGACCACAATCACAACACAGAGGAGTGTCAGTGCATGAAAAGTTTAGTGAAAGAGCTCATCCAAGCTAGAAAACTAAAAGAATTTTGAGACAAGAAGCTATTGAAAACCAATGAAATGAACCCGTTCTCACCAGGGTTATCCATGTTATAGGAGTTGTTCTTGTAATTCTAAGAGGAGGTGGGTCGAATCTACATGATGAGCTAACCTCAAGCAATTAAGGTTAAAAGAGATAAACTCAATAGCCATGGCTCGAGAGCTAAGCATGAAGATAGTTCAAGTTAGCTTTGTAGAAAAGAATCAGCCTGCGACTAACAACCCATTCAACGAGATTGTTATTGTCACAATGTTGGTCACCAACTACTAGATTGACAGTATACTAATAGACACTGGAAGTTCTATTAACATCATCTTTAGGTCTGTTTCTGAGAAGATGAATTTGATGAGTTTAAAACTCACACTATTGGACCATTTTATAGATTCTCAGGAGAGAAGATGGAATTAGAAGGGATGATTACTCTCCTGATGACTTTAGGAGAGGGAGAGAAATAGTTTATCATGATAGCTAATTTCATCATTGTAGATGCACCAATCACCTAGAATGTCATTTTTAGTCATAGACTACAAAACACTTTCAGGTATAATATCTACATCCATTCAATGGGCAAGAGATTATAGTGATAAGCGACCTCAACCAATCAAGAGCATGTTGTTTGAGAGTAGTCGACAACTCTAGAAAGACAACCAAGAAGCTACTATAACTAAAAGTCGCATGGCCAGGACTAGAGACCATAGAAGTAGTTGAGGAGTTGTTGGCGACTTAGAGCGAGTCTTAAAAATTAGCTCCTCTTATAACAACGACATAAGGAAGCCCTGATCTGAGCATTGCATGATTACTTAAATGTATTTGTATGAACGACTGCAGAAATACAAGAGATCAATATAAATGTGGGTTGCCACAAGCTCAATGTCGTAAAAGATGCTAGCCCTATAAAGTATAAGATGCGCAAGACTGCGACTTCACTCATCGAGCCAATTAAGGAGGAAGCAAACAAGTTACTTGAAGGAAACTTCATTAGGGAGATCCAATATCCGAACTAGATCTCCAACGATATTATGGTGCAAAAGAAGAACGAAATGTGGAGGATGTGTAGACTTTGCCAAAATAATTTATGCATGCCCAAGAATGGTTATCAACTGTCGTGCACTGGTGCACTCATCAATTCAACAGTGGGATATCCATTGATCTTCTTAAATGCCTTCTTAGGCTACAACCATTTTAAGATGCACCCACCGACTCGAAGGAGACTACTTTCATAACAAGGGAGGGGGGCTTTATTTCTATAAGGTGATGCCCTTGACTTAAAAAATACAGGTGTAACTTATCTTAGAATGATGGATCATTTTTAAGGAGCAGGAAAAAATGTAGAGATGTATGTGGACGATCTACTAGTGAAGAGCAAGTTACCAAAAGCAATGACTTAAAGGAGACCTTGGCTACTTTAAAGAAATACAACATATGCCTTAATCCTTTGAAATGCACATTTAATGTGGGATATGACAAATTTTTGAGGCACCTCCTCACCCCTGAAGATAAAAAGATGAACCCAAATAAAACCAAGGCCATCCTAGACATGCTTTACTTAGAACGACCAAAGAGGTGTAGAGACTCACTAGGCAAGTTGTCTGTTTAAATAGCATCATCTCTAATATGGCAATGAGCACAACTCATCCATCTTTAAGGTCCTTGGGAAGCCAAGAGATTTGAGTGGACACAAGAATGTAAAGTTGCCTTTCAAGAGCTAAAGTCCCTGCTCAACTCACGGCCCTTGTTACAAAACCAAAGGCTTGAAGAGACATCACTATGGTACCTTGGAGTACAAGATATTGCAAGCTCAGTGTTGATCAGAGAAGTAAAAAAGTAATGAACAATCTACTATATAAATAAGTTGAAGGATGTAAAGTTGTGATACCTTATCATAAAGAAACTCATACTCAATCCCATTGTTTTTGTGCAACAACGGCAACCCAACTTCTAGGTCGACTCAATACACGTTATTACTAACCATCTGCTCAAAGTTATATTCACTAAGCCTAACCACATCGAAAGATTGCTTAAGTGATCTATTAAGTTGAGCAAATTTGATATCTCACACTTGCCCTATACTGCTATCAAGCCCAAACACTAGCTAATTTTCTAGAGATGTGAGCAGCATCAGAAGTTCGCGCCAATGCAGTTGGACTAGAACCACCTCAGACTAATCAGCAGCCTACTCATTTGTTGTATGGGGAATGGACATCGTTGGTCCATTACCACTCACCAATGATTAGAGAAAGTTCATTCTTATTATGATCGTTTACTTCTATGAATGGATCAAGGCCACCGCTTAAGTAGTAAAAATTTTTATATGGTTTGACATCATGTACAAGTATGACTTGCCAATGGTTATCATTATTGAAAACGATTGCAATTTGCCAACAAGAGCTTAAAGGAGCTCTATGAATCCTTGGGAATTCACCTTAAGTTCACCCTCATGCATCATGCACAAACTAATGGTCAACTTGAAGCTGCTAATTAATAAATTCTTAATCTGTGAAGACCAAGTGCGGGTGGAGGCACTACCACCAGTACTCTAGTTCTCACAACAACACCTTCATTGTCAACCAACTAGGATGCCATTCATATTGTCACATGAAGCTGAAGGCCTACTACCTGTCGAGTACGAATTGCACAGTCAACGAGTTATGATAGCTTCCAAGTATAATTAACAACCCATCGATTAAGAGAAGTAAAATGAGGAAGCAATGAAAACAACACTCGATCTATTAGAAGAACTCAAGATGCAAACATATTTGAAACAAAAGGAGATGAATAGAAGAATAATAAAATGCTATAATAGTAATGCCAAGAAGGGTTTTCAACTTGACGATCTAATACTAAAGAAAACGGATGTTGTTGTTTGCCAGAATTCACTCAACAAGCTCAGTTTGAACTAGGATGCCCCTACATCATTAATAAACAAGTTAGACCCAACAAATATCAACAATAGACTCACTCGGGGAAAAACGTGCAAAGGACTTGGAGCACTTTTAACCAAAGAAATTATATCCATGAGATAAAGTCCCAGTCCTTCTATATTTACCATTTACACAAAAAGTTCTTTTTCAAATTACAAACTTATAAAATTCTTCCTAAAAATTCAATAAAAAGCCACTCATCGAGTACTTGAGTAACTTGCTACACGAACATGGCGAGATTCATTATAATTGTACCATTCAAAAATGAACTCGCTTATGCTTTACCATGCTCGAGGAACTCGCACACCAAATGCGAGCTTACAATAACTAATCGACTACATCCTAAACCTGCTCAACTACTTCTACAACTAGCTAACTTTAGATTAGGGCAAATGAGACCAAGATGAGTAAGAACTAATCGACTTAACTAGAGCCACCGACTATAAGTGCGAGCTCATTAACATAGAGGTTGACAACACTTTGGCCTCAAAGTGTTAAAAGGCGACGAGGCTACTCACTGCAAGTAAGTAGAGGCCCCAAGACAAAGGATCTACACGTTAGCCTAATAAGTTCTAAGAGACAAAAAAGTCTAAACTTAAAGGACAACTTGCTTTAATCTGTCGAGTACATCTTAGTCGCCACAAAATGAATGTACAAGCGTCAACTTTAAATGCTCCAAGAACTCTATTCACAAAAAATAAAAAAAAACAAAAAAAGGAAGAGGACTCACATAAACCCTCGAGTCTAGAAAAGAAAAAAATAACTAAGCTCTAACAAGTACTCCCCTCTTTTAGAACAGCTCCACATTAAGTAGTATGCAAGTCCCTCTTAGATGGTAAATCTTGACGCAAGCCCCCATGAACACCCATGAGCTTAACGAAAGTGTACCAAAGGCGACAACTCCATAATGAATAGTAATCAAGGTGAATGCCCCTACAAAAACTCAAGTGTCTAGCGTAAGTGAGACACACTTAAGGCGATTAACCTATCTTCCTCAAACAAGCCAATCTTGATGAGTATCCTTGTGAAAATCTATGAGTCAAGGGAGCAAACAAAATACAAATTTGCTAGTACAATTAAAGTACAAGTTGTAACACCCTAAGCAGAGATGATTTCAATGTGACTTATACAACCACAACATCTATCTGCGTTCATGGCAATTACGTATGAAAAAAAATGAGGAAGATGCAAATTAACTCTCTCCTTGCAAACAAGTACCAAATTTTTTTTTTTAAAAGAGAGAGAGAAAAGAGAACTAGCTCATAATACTCACTTCATCACTATCCTCAAAGCCTGACAAGTCTTGGACATTGCCAAAGTCTAAGAATTTCTATTGAGTCAGCCATGTTCAACCAGCTTCTTAACAGTAAACTTTGCACTTGTCAGAAACTTGGACCTGAGAAGCACTTGGTATTCCTCAATCTGCAAGTAGTCTCCAAAATATGACTTTCTTTAGCAGAACGTCTCTTCATGACCTACAAGCTCTGCAACAAGTCTTCCTTTTTCCTCTTCCGTATTGGCAAGTGTGGTGGCCAGCTTATTATTCACCTCCTTAGCCTCTGTCAAGGTGCATTCAACCACCTTGCAAAAGCTCAAACTCATCATAGAGCGACTTCCATGCAGATTCACATTCCCTTCCAGTTCACGTTAGCTCCTTTAACATCTCCACATAGTCCTCGCACAACTTGAAGGTAGCATATCAATTCAACGGTTGAACATTCATTGCAACATAGTGTAGCCTCTTACGAGAAATGGCGTCAAGGCACTTGTTGATGATTGGTGAGTAGATGAGGTCATCTATGTTGAATGTAGCCTGAGAAGCTTTGTTAATTTGAGAGTCATAGAAGACCTCTTGCGTCTTAAGAACCTTTGCGGAGGGCCAGCCTCAGCTATCTTTGCTTTCCCCTTGCCCTAGAGGTTCCTCTTAGGTGGAGCTCGAGAAACTATAGCCCCTTTGCTCAATGACTTTTTCTTTGACATTGGAGTTCACACCTCAATTTTGAATGTAAAGGAGACTCCAACTGTACTCGTCACCTCCTTGGCAAACTCTGCGAGTGTTGTAATAGAAATAAAAATTGCCTCAATCAATTCCTCGCCCCATGGTGACCGTACAAGAGGCTTGCATAAGAAGGAAAGAACCTCAGGATCGGTGAGGTAAATAGCCAAGATACCATTGCCAATAAAGGAAGATGGCATCACTAGATGACATAAATATGAAATAAAAAAGTGGGATGATGAGTTCTTACTATATATCAATTTATAAATCAAGGTTGCGAAGAGGTCGATGTTGATGTTTCTCCCCCTCAATTTTTTGAGGGACACCTCTTTTGCCAGAGTTAGTTCTGAGTAGGGGTGTGCATTTTTTGATTAAAAATGAAAAACTGATCCAAACCAAATTTTCGAATTCGGTTAGGTTTTATAAATTTTTTATGGATTTCAATTTTGAATTTGGTAATATTTAGTTTTCGATTTTCAGTTCGATTTTGTATTCTCATAATCTGATTAAACCAATTAAACCAAAAATAACTAATAAATTGATTTCTTTTTCATTTTTTGAAAATTTTCTCTCAAGAAAGCAATTTTAATGATAAACTTGCATCTTATTGGTTCCATTTATTAATGAGTTGCTTAATTTTGTATGAAATGATTTGATAAAATGATGTAATTCTTTGATAAATAATTGTTATAACAATTTATATTTTCATTTTTTGATTTTTTTCTAAATAGAACCCAAAATTGAAAAAAAAAAATTCAGTTTGGATCGATTCAGTTTATGTAATTGATTAAACAAATTGCTTTTTTCGAATTCCAGATTTAAAACCAATTGGTTTAACAAATTTCAAAAACCAATCCGTCCAAACAAACCAATAGTAGACCCCTAGCTCTGAGACGACCACTCCTTTCAGAATAAGATTGGTTAGTCAACATGTGTCTTCTGATAGAACTCTTGATAAAGAGAAACCTCTCCCTCCAGTTCCTAACCTTATTCGCCAAGCTGGACATCCTCCTCTGCACTGTTGAGAACTAGAAAGTGTAGTCTTGGTGGTCTACATTGATAACCCTATGTGGAACAAGTCCAAACTCCTCGAAATCCCTGCTTATCTCGACAACGAGATGAAGATCATCAAACTTGCCACGGAGTTCAGAAAAACTTGAGTTGGCACAATGTTGGAGAAATTCAAGATTTCTATCAACTCAACACAGAGTAGGAATCGCAGACTGAGTTAGAAATGGTCAAGAGGATGCAAAGTTCATCATTGTTGATGCTATTGAACCTCTCGTCTTCGTGCTGAACTCTCATTGAGAAGTTTGACTAGGTGTAGTAGTATGCCAAGAAAGCGACACCAATAAACTCGCATAATTGACACTTCATAATACTTGACATTCGATAAAGCTAGAGCATATTTCTTCATCGGTGCCATAATCATGCATGACAAAAAGGAAAACTTTGAACAAAAGAACTCACACCCGAAGGCCAAATGCACTTGTCAAAGAATTTTACCGCAATCAATAAACGGACTTATTGTGAGGGAGGGTATTTATAGGCGAAGTAACTTCTCGATATATAGAGCAACATCAAATCAACATTTAATTATCACAAAACCTCGTCTAATGCCAATGCTGAAATAGAAAGACAAGGCATTATGTAATGTACACCGCATGGGGAGAGAAATCATCAAATCAACACAAGATAAAAAAAAGTTGCAGAGATATGTACATTCAATATAAATTAACTCGATAAATAATAGAATTTTGTTCATAAATATCATTTACATTACACTCACCATTACATCACTTTTACAAGAAAATCTAACTCCCAGAAAACTGCAAAAGCATAAGATTTACTAACTAGTCGCGACAAATAGCTCTATTCCTTATTAGATACTCCAAAAACAAAGTCATCAACCGCAACAAATTAGGCGGAGCCAACCAACTCATCGGGCAGTGAGCGACAATGACCACAACACGCAACTCCAGCATTTCGTCCTGTAAGAAAAAAACCTTGAGACAATTGTTGCAATTGAACTAACATATGTTCAAAAAGGATTATCTTGTTGAACAGGGTGGCGAGCTTAGCTTGCAACTTGATGAACTTGCCCTTCTTTAGGTTGCAACTACCACCTAGCTAGAGATGATCCACGATCAAACCCGAGCTTGTCCTACTCCTCCAAAGGGGAACTCACCACATTAATAAAAGAGAGGGAATGGTCGATCTCCTCTCTACCGAAGCTCGTCGATTCCCCTTCTTGAGCAATGGGAATACATGATGTGGGAGCTATATCATGAGAAAAAACAACTTAAGGTCTGTCGTATGGTGCACTCAGTCAAACGCAACTTCCATTAACTCATCCCATTATATACAGATTCGAGACTAGTAGATGAAAACTGAATCACACCAAATCATCATGAATAAACCAACAAAATCAAATGCAACAAGGTTAGCGCCCAATTTAAAAATCACTGTAATAGGCAATGTCATGACTCGTCAAAGGTGTCACCTCAAGATTAGAAAGCTATTAGGTAATCAGATACACTTCCGTTCATTTGGTGTTTGACCCAACAACTATCTCACACAGAGGTGGAAGCTTGGTTCACAAAAGTAAGTACTCACCAATCTATCAACAAGAAATGCTTCAATTACTGACTCACCTTTTGAGGCAATCGGCAACCAACTAATCATCTTGGATAAGCTCAATATGCTTGTTAAATCAGCATCAACTAATCCTGACTTAGCTCATTTTTCTTAAAAATAACTCATCATAGAAAAAAAAACATTATCTCGATGAGACAAGCCTAAACCAACTCGTTGAGCAACAAGAGTGCCCTCTTGTCACCACTTTCTTTACTCGACGTTGCACTAGCGACACCTCTTCACAAGGCACACTCAGCTCAACAAGAACAAGAACAGCTAGATGGGGCAACTTGATAAGTACCACTTCCACCACCAAAGTTATTTCCATGAAAGTAGCAATCGCCACCTCAATGTGACTAACAATCCGATGCTACTTCTCGGCAACAATCCATTGCTTTTTCTCCTTATGGAGACTCATCCAAAGGGTATCGTCAGCAACATCTCCAAGCAACTTCATGGACTCCATCTCACGCAAAAAAGTGTAGCTTAATACAAATAGGGGAAAAGTTGAGACCCTGAAGCTCCACCGACCACCTTATTTATAGACAAGAGTTGCTCGAACAATCACGTCAACAATCAAATTAAAAGTGATGTTACAATTCTCAATAGATTTCAATCAAATAATCATTGCTCCTATAATTGGTAATTACTATAGTTGACCTAACTTTTTCTCTATCTCTAATTCTCTCATCCTTTTTCTAAGTTGCATCTACAAGGAGTGAGAGAATCAGGCAATTAATTGTATACTAAAGAGTATACTATGGACAAGATGGACTCACCAATGGAAGATGAACTCAATTCAGATCAAACACCAGTGACTTGATCACCAGCTGGAGCATATAAAGATCATTTTCCAGTCATATAAACAGTGGACACAACAACAACCCATGATCATGAGACTCACCGCTCAATCAATCCATCCAGTCAAACCTTTAGACTAGCCTAACATAGCAGATGAGTGACCTTTACAAGACAACTCTTCAAAACTTATCACTCAATATGGACTCAAGGTAATAGGCTCACCTGACCTCAAGATCATGGGGAGTGTACCCATATGAGAAGCCACGCCGCTTAGGATCCACACACCAACTACACCTTAATGTTATACTATTTCTTTATAAGTTTTATGAGTTTCCTATAGTCATATATGTAGCCTTGAGATCTTATAATTAAAGGATCCAGAAGCATTTAAAGAACCTTTTTCCTACTTTTTGATTTTGAGCTTTCAAAGACCTAGTTTCCTATAGATCAAATCATCCTAAGACTTTGATTATTATTGCCATCTTTATATTTTCAGATTTATCGGATATTACTTTATTTACTTTATGCCCCTCCTACTTCTCATAGCAAGACTTGTCAATAAAATCTAGTATCATTCTGCAGACAGATTTGAATCCAACAACTATAATACACTAAGAATGTTCACCTCAATGTAGAAACCTTTTTTTTGTTGATTGTGTTGAATCAAAATTTATATATTTATTACAGGTAGCATGATCACATGGAAGAGCATGAAATAAATAGTGGCTACAACAAGTATAGAGGTAGAGTGCAGAGCTATAGGATAATACACAAGTGAAAATAACCTAGGTAAAGACCCATCTAGTGGAATGTGATTTCTCAACTGCTTAATTGATGATTTAAAATGTTGACAATCTTATTGTCATCTACATTGCTATAATTATATATTTCATACAAGAACATAATATATAGAAACTAATTGTCAATTTGTTTAAAATATAATGCAATTAATAAAGATTGTCACCCATGCTCCCAACTCAGAACTAGTGATATAGTTACCAAAGCTTTAGGTCCACTTCAGCTTTACAATTAGATAGTAAACTTATGTGAATTCATATGGATTATCCAACTTAAGGGGTATTGTTAGTGCCAAACTTTGGTTTGAAAGTTTCCTTTTTATAGAAAATAGAACAAGTTTAATTAGGTATCCTTTGGGACATCATATTCATTTCCTTATTATAATAAAAGGATCCCTCTCCTAAATAATATAAACTGAAATTCTTTTTTCCTTGACAAACTAAGATCTTTGCATCCCAAGCTATCAAGCTTCTTTGGAATGAACCATGTGTAACAATAATAAGAGAAATTTGAATTCTTTCATTTAAACTACATAATGAAAGAAGCAAAATCTAGTTCATTATCCAAACAAAATGAAATGTAGGGCATGAAATCAGTAAAACGTTGAGTTCTTACTTATCAAGTGCAATGTAGTATCTGTCAAGGTCCTTATTTGCCATTTCTGTGGTCTGCAGCATCAAACTTAAATTTGTGGGCATCCTGACAAATATTTAAAATCTAAAAGGACATCACAAACCCAATCAGTTACCTTGAGTTGGATGAGTTGGTCAAAGTAGCGCTTGTCAATCTCATTGTACTGTGTTTGCTTAAGATCGTGCTTGTTTTTTGATATATTACTTAGGTAAACTGAAATCGTTCCTTGGCATCTATTCAGCTGTAAAATGTTTTAACAAGTCAATTTTATCTATCATGTAGATATGCAAGGCATAAAATATTAAAATTCAACAAACAAAGAGTTGACACAAACTATTCAAAAGAAAACACAACACTAAAACTTGTTTTTATGGCATGCAGTTTAAGAATATAACAGTAAAATGATGCGTCACTCATAGAAAAATAATGAAGCAGACTAAGCCATGAAAAATCCAAATAAAAAAGCCTAAACACTTCAGGCCAGACACAAGCTAAGTTCCAAAAGAAACCAAAAGAAAAAAAACCAATATTTTGGTGGCGAAAGCAGTAGGTGACATCTGGAAACTTATAACTACCTTATTAAGTTAAATGCTACATATGCTTAGCAGTGCATTGCAAATATGAGCTATATCAGCTATGCTACTTAGCATTTCCTTCAAGCAACTGAAGTTATATTTAAAGCATCAAAATCACCACCAGTCTTATCAAACTGTTGCATTATTTTAGTTCTTTGTACTCTTTATCGGAAGAACCCTGCCAAACATTCCATCAAGCAATCAATTGAATACTGGATCAATTTTAACAATATTATCAAAAGCACTAGGATCCCCCAAAATAGTATGGATAAAAAATATCTGAGACGATAGGAGCTAGACAAATTAAACAAAACTAATTTATCTAATAACCATATTGAATTATGAAGTAAAGTTTTAAAAGTAAAAAACTAGAATCAAAATAAGAATCAATGTTGGGTATAATACTAAATTCAACATTTGCTGCATTTTCAAGTTCCAAATTCTTGTTCATTTAGAATATTAAAAAATGTACCAAAAAGACATCTTTAAATAACTTAAACAATTAAACCGCATAAGTTTGTATATCATTGAACTATTTTAATCATTAAACAACTAAACCGAATATTATATTCCATCTTCATCAATGTAATCATCAATGACAGACCTGGTGATGGCCACCTAACTTGTACATGAGGGATTACTACCTTAACTCACTTTGCCAATGTATAGGTGTTCACTTGTATAAAAAAATTTATATAGAAACTTACACACACGTCTCCCCACTCTACTCCCCACAATGCGCACGAACCTCATTTCATTGAACCCCTAAAAGAACAAAACCCCCCTATTCACCTCCCCCACACTTTGTTCTCTCTCCCTTGCAAGATCACACACATGCTTCTCTATTTTGGTTCCCTTGCACATCATCATCCATAGCTCCACTATTAGCCCGCCTATCATCTCTCCCTTCTCTCCTCAATTCCGCATGCTTGCCCTCATGTTGTGCTTGCTATCTCTCTCCTCCATTTGTCCTAAAAAGAACAACCGTTGAATCAGAAGCAATGTGAAACAAAGAGATTTGCCTTCTTACAACATTCCATATTTTGTTATAGGAGAGAGGAGAAATTAGAGGAAAGAGTTTCTAATGTCATGTAGAAAAATTAAAAAGACAAAATTTCATCTTATATCAAGTACAAATCATTTGATTAAATATATCAGGCTTGAAAGACTTTCCAAGGAAAAATCTCATTAATCATCATCACCAAAATAGGAAACCAAGAAAAAACATCATGAAATTTGAAACTAAGAATATAACTAAATGAGGTAATGTCCATTTATTACGATATGGCATAAGAAACACGTAATAGTTGGCAAAAATATCATCTATCGCACTCTCAAATTACCCCTGAATTGCTATAACATAAATAAAATATATGCAATTCCATATATGAATGATTTCAGCATGCATACAATTGCCATATATATGCTTAATCTCAACGTGATTCATTCACTGAATACATATAACAATCCAAAGTCAATTCAACCGTGATGAACTCACACGATTTTTGGGATTATAAGAATAATTATGGTTTTCTATGTGATTATTGGTGATTTAAAAGTGATACTGAAGGTTCATTGCTTGTCTTCAAAATTGATCCAACTTAGGTGAGGATTGCTTCTAGAGTTGAGTACATGTAGTTTTCCTTCCTCTCCCCTCATTCCTAATTAAAGTATTTCATTATTGCATTAATTCTATGTTTGTTCTTCTCTCTTCATGAATTCTCAAGCATAATTTGTCTCCCATAGACACAACAGACCTTAAATCCAGACACTTGTCCGGTAAGGATGCAATAGACCATAACAAAGGAAAATAGGATTTTATGATCTTCCTATGATTTGTTATGACAATCCTTATCCAACTGGTAAAGAAAAATTTCACAAATTCCTCCATCATCATATCTAATAATTATTTATCTTCATATAATTTTTTATTAATCTTTAGAAGATATATGATTGAATATCATAAAATTGATTTGATGTGCTTCAAGGAAGAAAAGTGTATGTTCAAGATATATTGACACAGCAAAAATATGTACAATGAAGCACTGATTATTGTTAGAAGTAGTTATAGAGTAACCTAAGTGTTGTCAATCACTATAGGTTTAAATCAATAATTCAGATTGACTCCATATATTTTAATAATATTATCAAAATGCTTACAAAAGATAATTAATGCAAGGAATCTTGGTGTATGCTATCCGTAGATTATAATTCTAAGTAGTGAGACAATCAACAAAGTAATTAAAAAACTAGAATATTTAAAGAATGCTTAGAAGATTAAAACCACTAAATTAGAAGAACAACAAATAAATATATAATATATAATTTTATTAGATATGATGTTAACAATTATTAGTCAATATTGTCAAAAGATTATGTAATTACAAGGTGTGATAAATTTAAATATATTGATCCATCATTCAAACGAATTTAGATACAAATAACAATATAACTTCTAAAGTTAAGCTCGGATGATTAAATGAGATATTATCTACAGAGTTTTGCATGATTAGATGATATTATGAAAGCTTAAAAGTAAATTTTATAAAATCACAGTTAGGTTGGTGAAGTATGGATCTGAATGTTGGACCATAAAAAATAATTAATATCTAAATAGAGTTAAGATATAAGAACATCAAGCTGGATGCATGACAAACCTAAACAAAATAAATTAGGGGATGATTATATAAGACAAAATCCTCAAGGGACATCAATTGAAGATGAGATGATGGAAATGTAGTTGCACATGTACTACAAAAAAAGGCCCCTTGATGAGTTGATGAAATTAGTATCGAAAGATTAAGAAGGAAAAAAAAGTAGACCTATGTTTCACAATAGATGTTTAAAATAATTTGTGCAGAATAGGCTTAACACTTCAAACATTACACAATAGAAATGAAAGAAAAATGAGGATTCATAATGCTAACCCCAAGTAGTTGGGATAGGATTAATAATGATGATGGTCATATGAAAAGCAACAAGCCATATCCAAATTGTTAGAATGACATAAATGATGCTAATTTTGAGTTAGAAACACCTAGTTAAATTTAAATCAATATTTATCAGAAGAACCTCAACATGTATGAAGTACAATCAACTGCAAGAACTCCTTGCAGACTTCATTTTATTTTATTTAAAAAAGAAATACTTCAAAATTGCAGAGTAATCCATGGCATGTAGGTTGAACAGACTGGGATTCAATACATCTACATGTATGAAAATTAATAAATTGAATTTGCCAAAAATAAAAAAAATTTATTTAGCCAGTTAAAAATGTTTATTATAATTATTATTATTAACTAAGAACTTTCTTAGCAGCACAAAATCATGTTAGACCAACATGAAAAGTTTAATGTGAGCATGAGCCCAACAACAAATAATACTTCATATGTAATCTAGAAGCTACCTAACAAAGAAGTAGATACCATTGCCCAAAAAATATCAGCCAATCACATAGAATCACAAAATATTAATAACATATGAAACAAAAATACCTCTGAAAGAAGCCTTTCTTTTTCTTTTAAATGTTTTTTAACTTCAGCTTCAATGGAAGACGTTCCTCCAAGTGCCAGTACTTTTTCCTCAAGTACCTCAATCTCACGAGTAAGTTCATCCACTTCAGCTTTTGTTTTTCTGTAATTCAAGTTGTCATCTATGTTTCTTTTTAATTGATCTTGATTTCTGAGTAACCCTTTACTCTTGTTTAAATCCATTAAAATTTCCTGTTTCCTGCTCTCACATTTCTTCAATTGAGACTCAGATAGAAGGAGCTTGTCCTTCAATTCCTTTAGTTTTTCTTCCCTCTTTGAGTCAAGGTACCTGATAAGATATTATAAAAAATCAGCAAAACCAAGTTATGACAGAATAATGGAAAGTGTAGATGAAGTTTAAAGTTTAAAGGCATACTCTTTGATCCTAGAAGCAAGTTTTAAAAGCATTTCAAATTCCTGTTGAAAACTTCTTTTGCTTTCTTGCAGTTCCTCATATTCTTCATCGAGCTTTGATTTCAAATTTGCATGTTCCTGCAAAGCCTTCTCCTTATCCTTCAACAAGGGAAGAAGAGATTCTACTAAATGCTGAAAAATACAAGAAAGCTCTGGTTAGTCGGGTAAAGTTTTAGAAGCCAACAACATTGATATATAACAAAGTTGAAATAATTTTAATGAGTTCCTAAAAAAAATTTGCTGTTTATTCAACCGAAAACTTGCTATGTTATGACTAGTCACTAGTTTTAATTGACACAATAATTTATTAGCTTAATAAAGATGATGTTTTTGATATTTTTATATAAGAATAAGAGTGATAGACTTGCTGAAATGAGATTACAAAGAAAAAGGAAGAACTTCAGTAAAACAATGAAAATTGAATTGCTATGGTGGAAAATAAACTAAACATTAATGTAATCGATAATAATAAAGACTATTTTTCAAATGCAGTCTTGTGTTGCGGTTGTCATCAACCTTGGAAGTCTATCTCCAAGGGTTGTGCCATTCATACTCAAGAGATCCTTTACTTAAGTGAAACATAACAAAAGTAGAAATTCAAGAAGTGAAACTTTATTCAACAATCAAGTGGTTAACATTACAAGAGACTTCTTATTTAGAGAAATGAGATGGGGACTAAAATATACTACTTTTAAATTAAACATTTCACCAAATTTTTATCTACTAGTGTGAAAATCCTAAAAGTAGCACAGTAAATTGTAAGTTCAAATCTATTGTGCCATCTTGCCAATCCGAATCTGTTGTGCCTCCAGCGTTATCTTAAAAATCCATTGCTATCTTAAAAATCCGTTGCCCCTGCACCTCCTCTGTTAGATGCAAATGCTGGCAACTATGTGATTACCTTGGACATACGCCACAATTTTGCCTTCCATATATAGTAACCCAACCACTATTTCCTTATGCTGAATAAATTATAAAATGCTGAATTGATAGTAAATAATTCATTTTCCTATTTGTTCCCTTTTTGTGGGCTATATATCTCCTATAAATGTTTTATTTCTTCTATCCATTAGAATAAGAAAATATGTAGTATTCTTCTTTCATATTTCTCAACAACTACAAATCCTAATAATATAAAATCCTTTTCTAAAAAATAATTCAATCCATGTATGCCAGAAATAAAGACACAAATGGTCGACCATAACACAATGACTTAAATACATAAAAAATAAAACTACGACATCTCATCATATAAAAAACACTCATGCATAGGCTCTCATAAGTACAACATAGTGAATCTAAGATACATGAATATAAAATCTTGAAATACTAAACTATGTTAAAAATGCATCCTACATCAAACATTCAAGCTGAAATCTAGCAAATCTACATAAAATTATAAGAATAATATTAAACCAATGTACAAAATTGTTTGCAAATAACAAAATGAAAGCAACAAGTGGCCATAGTTATTGCGCTTATGTTAAATGAAAACTATGCACATATTGTATGCTTTGCAAAAACTGGTCACATGGGTTGTAATGATAACACGAGTTTGTGAAATATTAATTGCTTAAAGGGTAACTAGTATGCCAACTCCACTCTAGCAATTAATATGCAATCCAAATAAATACTCACAAAGAAGGAAAATTTTCAAAGCAAATTGGACATCTTATAATTGAAAAGCTATAAATTGTCTAATTGATAAATCCAATATGTATTTTATAGAAAATAAAATAATAGAGAAAAATCACAAGAATTTTTATTGGTCTCACTTTGTATGAGAGGGAGGTATATATACATCTCCAAGAGGTATTATAAAATAAAAATAAAAAATAGGAGAAAATAAGAAGGGATAGGTGGCCTTCCTTATAAGGACACATAGATTGTATTTGAGGCTATAAAGTAATTGATCCAATAGTATATGGCCTTGATACTTATGCCTTGAGCTCTTTACTATGATTTGAGAGTGGGTGGAGACCACCACAGAAGAGAGAGTGGAGTGATATTGTAGTGCGCTATAATACCATGATATAGTAGCCAGAAATTCAACACTCTATCATTTCATGTTTGTCTACAATATTATTGAATGTGGGGTTGTATAGTCTTTTAGTGAATATGTCGAAACTAGTTGATTTCTTGTATATATGGAGTACAAATCAACCTACTCTTTAATTTCTCATTTATGAAGTGCCTATCAACCTAAACATACTTGGTATAAACATGCTTATGGCTGATTTGTTCTCATAATATATTTTCAAAAGCACTTTTCATTTTTATTCACATCACTTAGTATGATTTTGATCCATAGATGCTCATAAATTTCATCGACAATGGCTCTGACCTTAACTTCAGCACTCAATCTTGAAACTACAAGCTATTTCTTAATCCTCCAAGTTATAGGATTCATCTAAAGAATATACAATACCATGAAGTGGACCATTGTATCACAGATGATCCAACATAATTTGCATAAGTGTGCACCCTTTAATTTATAAGATATAATTCCTTTTCCTGGTATTGATTTAAAATGTATGAGAATTCTATAGGTGACTTAAATATGTGACTCTTTGTGTTCGTGCATAACTTGATTGACTAGACGTACTACAAATACAATATCTAACCATGTGTGAGATAAATAGATTAGTTTTACTACTATCATTTGATATGTTCGACCCTATATTAATATCAATTCCTCCTTTATTGAGATCAAATTTTTATCCTAGTTTAGTTAGAATTGCACATGGCTTACATTCAATTATATTGATTTTTTTTAACAAGTCCCAAACATATTTTTATTGAGAGAGAGATATCTCTCACTCAGATTGTGCTACTTTTGTGCCCAAGAAGTATTTGAATTTTCTTAATTTTTAATTTTTATTTTTTTTGCGATTCTTTTAATAAGAGCTTCCTTTTTCCTCATTATCGATCCCAGTAACAATCATATTGTCAATATAAACAATAAAAATTAAGGCTTTACCATCATAAGAGTGATTTATAAAAAGAATATGGTCTCCTTACTTTGTTTGTATCCAGCTCCTATAAATCTATCAAACCAAGTTCTTGGTGAATGTTTCAGTCTATATATAGAATTCTTCAACATACATGTCAGATTTTTTGAAAGGAGCCATTGAACATTGGTAATGGATCCATATAAACCTTTTCTTTGAAATCTCTATGTAAGAAACATTTTTTATAGTATATTGTTGTACGGGTCACTCATGATTTGCCATTAAAGATATCGTAATCCGAATAGTGTTAAAGTTTGCAATAGAAGCAAAAATTTTCTTGATAGTCAGAGCCATATAATTAAGTATATTCTTTTGCTACCAATTTTATTTGTACCTTTCCAAAGTTTCATCTATTTTGAATTTGATTGTGAAGATCTATTTGCATCTTGCCATCTTTTTTTGATAATTCAATAATCTTCCATAGATGATTTTTTCTAAAGCATTCATCTCTTCTCTCACAGGTTCTTTCCAACTTCTACTTTTTAATACCTCAAATAGAGTTTGTGGAATATAAATTGGGCTAATGTGGAAGTTGAGAGAGAAAATTTATAGAAATAGATGTAATGAGAGAAGTAATAATGAGCTCACCAATGTTAACTGACGATGATTCCAAGTCTTAGACTTGCAAGAGATCCCTAATTGCTCTTTCTTGTATAGACTTAAAAGGGTGTAGTTGGTAGAAAGTTTATTTTTATAGGATTTGGGCTTACAAGAATATCAAGACAAAAAATATAATCAAACTTATCTTCATGTAAGGAATTCAACTTTCGAAGATAAGCTTGAGTAAAGAAACTATGAGTTTTATCAAAAGTGGTGTCCATTGAAGTGAGAAATATTTTTGTGAATCCCTTTTATGTGGTGGAATATCCTAAATAGACACTTAAGAGCTCTTGGATCAAGTTTTTGCCTATTTTATTTATGTCTATGAACAAAAATTTTAAGAGAGATCTTTGAGAAGCTATTTGTAGAAAAGAACTATACTAAATAATTTAAGAGACTTTTAGAATCAGTTACATTGGATGATATTTACTAAATTTCGAAAAAACAGAATTACTCAAAAATTGATTGCTAATAAAATATTTGATCCCTCTTAATTTGGAACCAACCCACAAGTACTAATGCATTATAAAAGAAGATTAAATATAAGTAGTTTTACCATCCCCCAAGCATATATAAATGAGGCCAACTATAGTAGTCCTAAATTCAAGCAAGTGATGCCAATGAAGGTTGATGATGACTTAAAGACCTCAGTTTGTTGATTTATAAACATTTGAAGTTTATTGAGGTCTCAACAATCGATCAATGATGTAGCATTGCGGATCTATCTTGTCATGGCTGGTGGTTACAGAAAGTGGCCAAAGTTATGGTCCGCATGGTGGTCAAGGTGAGGTGACTGACTACAAAAAGTTATTTTAGTCTCCTGAAGGTCACCAAGTGAGTCATCAATGGCAATAAATCAAGGAAAATGAAAGAATTTGGTAACAATTTTTTGTAATGAGACAACATGATGAGTGATAGTTTGGCGAGGTCCTTGCAACGGCAAGCATCGACATCCAACAAGTTGTATTGCAATGGAGGCTAATAGGCTTTGACTAATGTGGCATTTAGCTTAATAGAAGAACAATATAGTATTATTTAGTGCCTTCTATAATAGTTACAAAAAACAAGCAAGCAGTCTTTAATTATCTATCGCTGCAACATCAGTTCTTGAAAAAATCAGAAAGAAACAGAATTTTTATTAAAAAAACTCATACTTAATAGTATGATCACAAGTAACTGGTTATTTTATAAAAGAGTGAAACAATTTATGTTATTGAAGTTAATAACAACTTTTCGACATTCTTAGGGCACCATAAGGATGGAAAGACTTTATGAATCATATACACATAGGGAGAATGTTGATGAGTTGAGGCATATGTTTTAATAAGTTTCATATAATAATTAATATAATTTCTAACTAGAATGATAGTAAACTGAAAGATGGCAATCAAAATATAACACACACACTACTAATTTGTACATATGCATATATACATTCATATAGTGTATTATTTCAATATCTGATTAAATAATTGTATTCATCCATAAAAGGAAGAGCAACTCACACACACACACACACACAAAACAACAACAACAACAACAAGCATTTATCCCACTACATGGGGTTGGTTATATGAATCATTCTTCATTGTGTCCTATTAAGTGGAAAACATGATTACAACACTGCCTTTACCGGGTCCCAAATCCTGGATGAAAAAAGTTGAGGGTTGCGTTAGGTAGTCGACAACCAACGTAAAATTTTGTCGAAAAACATGACATGAATCCATGGCGCACACAAAAAAAAAACCAATTTAAATTTACTGAAATAAAAGAGAAACAAGAACAAAAAAAGATAGATGTTATAAAAGGAAAATAATAAATAAAGGCAGATACCTTCTCATCAAACTCAGCTTGAGCCTTTTCCTCGACTAAAACAATCAATTCCTCTTCTGCTTTTTTCACTTTATGTAATATACCTGATGCCCTTAGCTTCTCCTCTCTAAGAGCATGCCACCTCATTTGTATGTTAGATAAATCATCACTCAAGAATCTCTGCTCTTCCCTCAGGCATTCTACTTCTGAACTCAAGGCATCCCTGGTCACATGAAGTTTTACTCAAAATTGCAATGATAAAAGAATGTTACATATGTCATATTACGCTAAAAGCCATTTCAAGACGATTTAGTTTAATATCATTCTTTCAAACCAAAGAAGGGAAATGCCCCACCTGATAAATGATTCTACAATAACTTGTAACAAAAGATCGCAGTAGTAGAAATACCGGTTAAAGCCTCCATTGTCCATTTGTTACATCTATCATATCATGGCGAATAGCAAGAAAAAGTTGTGAAAAAATTTTGTTGCCCGGTTCTAGAGTTTTTCATATGTATACATGTGAGTGTAGATGGGAGAGCAAATGGAAGTCTAAAATTAGCTCACAATTCCATCCCCCCTCTTCCATTAGATAATCTTCAAGGGTATTTAGACAGTTGTTCTCCAATAAAAGTAGATATGTATGGACAAAATCAATCTAGTCTAAAAAGATCATATCATTATACCACTGAAGCCTCTCCTTTCTCCAACGAATCGAAACCCTCAAGCACTTACGTGACAACACCTTTAGCCACAATCATCACGAGAATCATGCTATCTTCCTCATGCTCCCCATTGCCTTTGCTCCAGATTTAAATGATGATGCTACTAGGGCATCACACTTCCTATCTCTCAAACTAAGTCGCTAACCCTATCCGACCATCCTCCTCACCTCACCTTTTCCTCACAGCCACCTAGCCTCCTTTCTCTCAACCAAGAGCTGCTAATTTTTCTCTTAGTCAACCAAGAGCTGTTGATTTTTCTTCTGGTCTTATCTTCCTCAACCGAACAAGAATAATGAATATTTATCTCTTATCTTCCCTCCATCTTTCCTTCTTTCTTCCTTGTAGTTTCCTATCCCCCAGTCTTTTTTATTCCTTTTAGTGGCTGTCATCATGTCTCCTCAATATAAGTTGGCAAGAATAATTATTTTTCTTTGTATTTGAGCTAAATAAATGCAATGTTATTTATTGTTTGGTTCAGGAATGTGCTATCATAAATTTAGAGATGCTTTTAATTTGACCTATAATGATAGGTTTGGCGTCGAATGTCTCATATTAATATCATAATTTGAGTTCGTTAACTTTAGACTAATTTATATAGTATAGATTTGAGAAATAATCTTAATGTGGTTATTTATGGTAGTAAAATTGAGTTATAAGGCCTTAAACAATTAACTTATCATTAGGATAAGTCCTGCATATCCTTAATTTTTTAATATTAATTTGTCTCATATTCATAAGATCTTCGAGTTAAACTTCTTTAGAATCGTGGGTGGAACTTCAATCAATTTGCAATTTTATATAGTTCGTCTCAAGGTAAGTAACTATTATTTTCAAAAGGACAAACATATCATTCTTTGTTAGAAGCATAATCCATGTTGCTTGCATTAGATTTTTAGATAATTTGTAGAATTGTCAGTTTTATCATTAATATTTTAATTCCTATTATGCATGTATTGGTAGACTATCTTCTATAATCATAATAAATAAGTTTGTTTCACTGATAATTCACCTTGATTTATTATTGCACATTCTCATGTCCATCTAATTTTTGTTGGTAATTGCAATATTTATTTTCATGCACGCTACTTCTATTAAATGTAATGGATTTTATTTCAACAATTCACGTTTTGAAATATAAGTATTGCTGATCATATTAATGATAATACTCTTACTAATCATTTACTAGTGATGTGTAAAATATGCATGTTATTATAATAATGGTTATGTCGATATTAAACTTATGGCTAGCTTGAACGATAAGGTCCTTAAAAAAGTCATTAGGTTTTCACAGGATTGATGCCTCTCGTAGAATATCGTCTATATTTGTATATACGCACAGACACACACACACAAATATATATATATATATATATATAAATATATGTGTGTGTGTGTGTGTGTGTGTGTGTGTAACAATGTGTTTATTCAGATGCTATCAAATAGCAACAAATGACGGATGAATCATTAGACAAGCATACATGAGTAATTTGATGTGATTGCATATAATTATGACATATAGATGTGTGCTTGCAAATCTCTCATTCATATATGATATACATATGAGTCATATAAATTTCATAGATATATGGCATTCCTTTACAAATAAAATACCGTTGTAGTCTCAATAACTTGATATAAACTATCGTGCTAGTATTTAATCATTGATGTATTAATAACCATATTTCAAATTTTAATTACTGCATGGAATGATGATAATTTTGCCCTAATTTATCTTATTACTTGTATTATTTATTTATCAACATATGCCTTTTAAATATAAAACAAATCTCTCCTTATTCTTCTCATCACAACTCATCTTGTCAGGGCGTGCAACCTTCCAAACCTGGAGTGTGACAGGATAAATTCCTAACAAATTTCAATTATATTGATCAAAATGATCTATTAAGAATAAATTAAAATATCTCAAACACACTCTACAAGAATGGAGAAAATTTAAGCAATATTAATACCAACTCCAAATGATTGCAATATGACTAATGTTGATGATTAATTATATGGGATCCTAGATTGCAATTATCGTTCCCAAGTATTTGGATAATAATCAAGTCTTGATATGAGATTGTAAAGGCAATTATTTTCTTCTCTTTCATTTCATTTTTCCTTTTTTTGGCTGACAATAGAAAAACCTTTTGAAACATTTTTTTTCCCAGATGGACTTAGTTACACAAAATATAGTGAGTTAAGAGTCTTGAAAAAGTAAATCAAAGCATTAACAAAAGTCAGAATGCAACAAGGAAGTAAATCCACAGCACACCAGCGCAATAATGAATGGTACATGCCACAATATCGCAGACTTACTGCTTAAACTGAAAAACAGCTGAGAAATGTCTTTAAGCAACTCCATCCATCTTGTAACCAATTATTCATCTTATCTAGTATTATTCATTTTGCTATTCTTGCTAACTTCAGAAAACTTGTAATAAAAAACTATACAATCAGAAAGAAAATTACCTTTTGCTTTGCAAAGAATTTAACTGGGATTGAATTTCCCCTACAGATTTCGCTCCCTGCCCTCGAGCATCAAGTTTATACTCCAAATCCTCAATTTGAGGTTTCAAATTCTGAATTTCAAGAAAGTACCTTTCAAACAATTCTGCAGGTTGCACCAAAATTTCCACTACATCCTTCTCAGCCTTGATATGAGCCGTAACACCAAGAAGCTGCAAATAAGATGTTAAATAGCAAGAACGAAACGAGATTGATGTCATAACTAGGGCATGAATAGATAAGAAGCGGAAGCATCACAATAATAAAAAATGATATGCTACAGAATAAAATAAAGGAGAAAGTGAAAATAATTCCAAA
The DNA here is from genome assembly GCA_021442155.1 of Cymbidium sinense. Classification (NCBI taxonomy): domain Eukaryota; kingdom Viridiplantae; phylum Streptophyta; class Magnoliopsida; order Asparagales; family Orchidaceae; genus Cymbidium; species Cymbidium sinense. The sequence goes on along the minus strand of CM038221.1, from coordinate 20,066,316 downwards.
GAGAGATCAAGATTTACATGATTCAGCTTCAACCAAGCATACGTCCATGAGAGAAAATAGAGAAACAAATCCACTAAAAAAACAAAGTCAGGAATGTGGTGTACAAATAAAGAGAAATCACCACCATTTTCCAGTTCTTAAATATATCCATGCACAAAGAATAATAAAGAGAAACCCAAGAATCATCACATAAATTAATATTGCCTTATACAGAAATCTTCTTTTCAAATGCACCAAAGTTGGGCTATACCATGAGTGGAAGAGTCCATTTGCAACCAATAAGTTCATAGGTACAAACAAACCACTTAGCATTTACACACACACACACACACACACACACACACACACTAAAAAAAAAAAAACTATCCAATATAAGATTAAGCCCTAATAGCTTCTATGATTGAACAATCTTTTCCTCATGTTAAACCCCTCCACATCAACCATCACTACCTGTCAAAGAAAAACATCAACAAGTATCATGTACCAAAAGCTCATTTAACAATGTGAATCCATCATGAGAGTCAACTGCCTTAACCATGGGGGAAAGGTCAAGACTAATAGAGCCACCAACAACATAAAATCATGAACAACTCAATCCAATAAAACCAACTTCAATGTTACTTATTTATAGATTGCAAATCAAAGAGAGATAAAAATTGGCATAGATAATGTCAGTGGTCAAATCTATTTTAAACTTCAAATTTAAGCTTATGGGTAATAAGACTCTCAATCTGTATTTCTACAATAACATATTTTTCAACCATTAGATTTGAAAATAAACTCAAATTGCACATGCATTAATAGTTGACATGATTGTTCTTGTGAGCTCCACAAATGCATGCCCAACCTCTCATTAAGAGAGGGTTTTGTGTGGTTCCTAGTCAAACTTTGGAAGAGATTAATTACGTCGATAAAGTACTACATAGAGATTTCTTCCTTAGTTTGTGAGGACTTTAGATCTAGTTTTAGATTTTTCATAAGCATAAGAACCTATAATTAATTATCCCTTCAAGTGATGTGAGAGAGCTCTTTCAAATAAACCTAGTTATTAAGTCGTTTAAATCACGACACGTAATAACAACAAAATAAGTTTATATTTTAAAAATTTATCATCATTAACTTAAAACAGATGTTAAGAAAAATGATGGCCGAACAACCAAGATCTCACGGTTCATCATCATCTATCATGGTCTTGTCTACTACAGGAAATAGTCGGCATGAAAGATCCTCATCAACAATCGTGAGTTGATTCATCTAAGAGGATCTTATAGACTTGAAATTGATGCTTTTCTAAAGGTGCAACTATAAGTTGATCTTAACTAACAAAAGGCTTTTTAGTTTATCAAATACATTCTATGATTCACAACACAAAGAATAGAGTCGTTGAGAAACTTGTGGGTTGCTATCGTGATGCAATTTAATGGAGTCATATAGGGCTAAATCACTAGTCAACAATCTCTAGTCGAAACCACTACTTTTTTGTGGTGTTAAATAGAGGCAAAACCACATAGACAATGTACGAGAATCACATCCTTACTAGCATGAGATTATTTTAAAGTAGAGGTTAGCTTCTTTGTGAGCAAAATTTCTTGAGGCAAATAATGGATGAATTTCCACTTCAAGTTTTGATGATGAATTTCAATCAATTAATATCTTTTAATAAAAAAGTATATTTTTATCATTTCATAATTGATTGCAATTTCAAATTTGTAATTGGACATTAAAATTAACACGAGTAACATCCTCGGACACCAAGTTTAGCATATACACTGAGGCACATGTGAATCTTTTCAAATTTATTGCACAATATTTAGTACACATGCATTGTATAACTACACAAATATCAATGCAATACACAATTTTTGATGATTCTGCATAACACACTTGCACGAATTTCAGTACAATTGTGTTGTGCATTAACAAGTCTTTTAATAAACTCATGAGATGCACTTGCACGCTTTTTGATACACTTGTGTTGCATGCTAGTATGCATTTTAGAGCATTTACATGACTTTTGGGGCAACAATGATTTGACTCAACCTTTACTCCGAATCAACATTCTCAGACCATGTTTGAACATTCAAAACATAAGTCGAGCGCATGGAGGTCTTTCAACTTTAATGATTTGCACACACTTCAATGAACATGCAAAATGCACTTCTTCCAATATTATTAGTGTATTTATAAGTGCATTTGTAATCAGTCGCACGAGTTTCAAGGCACGAGTTTCAAGGCATTATCATAAGGTGTGCAACTCTAAAAATCACTCAAATTATAAATATTTGTGTGTATTTTGATATTAAGTTGAGCGTAAAATTTTACTTTAAATTTTCAAATTATGTCTTATATCAGCTTGTATTTGAGTGTTGTGGATCTAGTGCAGTTGGGCATTTTAGATTCTTGTTGTAATTCAGAAGATTGCATCATTGCTTGCATTTGGCCTACGATTTATTGAATCTTTAAGTTTCAAAGGTTACCTAGCTCATGCTTATTAAGGAGCTTATAAATCTTTAACAAGTCATTATATTCAGTACCTATTATATGCCATAAACAAGCTATTATACCTCCTTTGAATCATTTTGTGATAATTCAAGCTCCAGTCAATTCTTTTAAGGTAAGATGTGATGCTAGTAAAATGTCTATCGAAAGGTCATATTCATGTCTGTAGGTGAACATCGATTTCATTACAGGTACCATTCGTGTTCAATGGCAAGCCATCAAGTTCTTTAGAAGTTGTATTTAAATTCTTTCAACTCATTTCAACATGTTCAGAGCAAGTTGTAACACAATTCAATTGTTCAATGAATTCGTGCTCATTAACAAGCTGTTCTATTCCCTATATCACATTCAAATTTGATATTTGTAACTTTATTCTCATTTTAGACTTTGTTCATCAAATTGATTTGCAATTTAAGCCCCCAAAATTCAGTTGTTTCATCATGCTTGAGCTCCCAATATCCATTCAAACTCCGACAGCAATTAACATCTTCCCCACATGGAGGGCTACCTCAAGAATGTTGGGCTTTCTTGTCATGCTCAGAAGAGCGTGGAGGTTGATGTCTTGCGACATCATAGCCTAGGACTTTTAACAAACCAATCTTCTGAGCATAGCGGGCCTTCAGTATCTACATGAGAGAATGCATAAGTTTCTCAACCATGTTATGGAGATACATACGAGTACATATTTTATAATTTTATTTATTATTTTTGTCATTTATATTTTATCTTCATGATTATTTTAATTAATGTATCCCAAGTCCTGTCAAACTCACGATATCTTTCCGACATAAAGAGGCTACCTTGAGAGTATTGGGCGGGCTCGCCACGCTCTTCTTAGCGCGGTAGTTGATGCCTTACGATATTGTGGCCAAAGTCTTCAACCTACCACGCTCTTCTGAATGCAGTTGATCACTCAAGAAAAACATATTTGAAACCTTTGCCATCTTTAGGATGTTAGAGAGTCTTCATGTGTCAGGTTGATTTATACTCAACTAGATTTCTCCTAATATTATGTTATGGTTTATTTAGACCTGGGTCCTACTCCTATGAACGCATAGCATCCATAGTTAATTACTTATCTTATTGTAGTAGGAGAGCACTCATGATTAAAATTAAAAATAAATGTAAATAAATCAATCCGCATCGTGAAGAATGGACTCCCTAACATCCTAATGATGGCGGAGATTTTCGAGATGTTTTTCTGAGCGATCAGACTTACATCCATTGGAGGACTAATGTTAAATAGTCTGCTTTGCAGATATAAACTAGGCTTATGTCAATTGGAATGTCATGGATGTGAATGAAATTTGCCTTGCAAATACATATTGGACTTACATCTATTAGAAAGCCAAAGTTAAAATATGAATTTTATTTTTATGAATATGAGTTTGTCTTAAATTTATTAGAATGCCTAGAGTAAATGCGGGTCCACCTTGCAAACAATGACCTGCTTACATCAATTAGAATGTCGATTATTAAATGAGTGCTTGTGGACAATAATTGGGCATACATCCATCAGAACACCAATTTTTAATTTTGTGATTTTTTTTTTATAATTGAGACAATCTTTAAATTATCAGTTTGATTCTTGTCAAATTGTTTTTGAATCCCTGACACATTCGATTGACAATTATTTATAATTAAGCTTTAACTTACTCACGTAAGCTTTTAAAAGTTAGTTCTCATAGTTCATGAATTTTATGAAACTTATTGAATGAGTGAATTAGTTTTAAATTTCTTAATGTGTTTAAATTCACTTAAAAAACTAATTATTTAGGTTTAAAATTCTCAATTTATGATCGTGTTATTTTAATGTGAGAGGAAATGAGGATTGTTGTTCGTTAAATTCAATAAGTTCTTGACTTTGATAAATATATTTAAGTGCAAATTTTCTTATTAAATTTTGGCAGAATAACTATTTAGCAGTGCTACGTTTGTGAAATTAAGTACGATTGACGCACTCTTCTCCCTTGCATCAAACCTAAGATCGGAGAGTATTTCTTCTCTTGTCGGAATCAAGATCGATACGAGGTTTTCATAATTTTCTCGGTTGGACCCAAGATCATCGTGCACGAGTCTTCTAATTTTTGTATTTCACACGCATTTGTTATTGAAATATTATTTTGACACTCACTTGATCAAAATGGTTATGTTTTCTTCATACAAAATGAATTGTTTTCTTCGTACAAAAGGAACTCATGAAGTCATCAATTTGGTACAAACTTAATTGGGTGGAACCCACCAATTTCACCCTAAAATGAAGTATAAAATAAAACATCTTAGTTACTGTTGAACTCTTATGACTCGATAATGTGTGGATTAAGCCCTTCATACAAGAGTGCCCTATGCTTGATTTTTAAATAATTTAAGTTTGGGCAATTTTTAAAAATTTCATCAGCATGACTGCTTAGCTGTGTTGTATTTGTGAAATTTAGCATGATCAGCGCTCTTCTTACATGCTTCTGGCTCAAAATTGACGGAAAAAGGTTTTCATCTCTTGCCGAACCCAAGATCAACGAAGGGAGATTTCATCTCTTACCAGACCTAAGATCAACATGCATAGATCTTCAAAATTTTATTAACCGCTAATAAAAATTTCTTCAAAATTTTAAGGATTAGTAGTCAAAATGCCTAATAGGAGTTTAGAATTCTGAAAATAGCCCAATTTTTAGGCTATGCACATAAATATTGGTGTGACAGGCTTGGACGACTCTTGTTTCACGGGGCTTGGCCTCCCTTCACGTGATAAAGTCACCAGTAGGCTAGGGCAAAGCACAACTCCACCACTCGAACCACCCTCTCTCCTTCACATGAAGTCGCTAGCTCCTGCTTCCTTCTTCACACATGCAGTCGATCCTCTTTCCTCTGTTAGCTCTCTCTCTCTCTCTCTCTCCCCCCCCTCCCTCCTACGGATGCAACAACAGCCACTTCAGGCCCAATCAATCGGCCTCTTACAATGGTCAAACCCTAGATTGGGACCGTGCAAATCACGGGTGTTTGTGTGATGTGGGAGTGTGAGGATCAAAGCTGCAGTTGTGGAGGCCATGGGCAGAAATCATGGAGTTTGTGGTGTCACAGGACATGGATGAGAAATTTCAGTTTCCCTTCCTTTCCTTCCTCTTCTTTTAGCTGCAAACACATTCATAACAAACTATCAATAAATGAAACTCATTTCAATAGTGTCACAGTCTTAGGACAGCACTAGAATATCATTAAGTATTTGATTACGCATGACAAATTCACAACTTATATGGTATTTACAAGTATGAAAGAAATGTAGAAATTCGATGGTAATAATATTTATCACAAAATGTGTAACGTGAAATAATATTAATTGACACAAAGCTTGAATATGAAGGAAAAAAAACTACTGTGCAAGGAAAACAGAAATTTGAAGGGATATTAGTCGCAGTTATATCAATACACTAGATGGTTTACATTGGTAAAGTTTAATAGAAGGAACTGTGTTAAGGAGTGATGCCTTTCAGTATTATTGATGGAATTAAATGTGGCGGCATCTTGGACTGGAAACAGTAGAAGCACTAGGAACTATAAACAAATATCGCATGGTTGTAGACATTTTTTTTCCATGAAAGCATAGGACATTCTTTTTCTAATGATAATGACTGAAAAATCATTGAATCATGCCGGCGATTGGTAATTATGCCACAGCTCCACATCCAAGAATCAGACAATGCCAATCAATACTTATATCTTTTAATGGACATTACTATACGGGAAAAGTGCAATGGGACACACAAAGTGGAAAGCACATGCTTAAGTCAATTAAATTGAACATATCAGAATAAACATTAGTACTATCAAAGAACAAACTAGAAAAGAAAATTATGAGCAACTAGTGAGCAATAGAGTATGGATGCAGTGTGATGAGTAGTGCACGATATTAACCCATCATGGAATTGTCTTCTTTGTCCGACATACATCACATGCTCTATAAAGTGATAATAAAAAGCATGTTTCACCACTTTGACTAAGCTTGGTGATTTAAGCCAATTTCTCTGAAGAGAGATATGCATACTTAATGTGCACACTTCTTTGTGTTTTTAAAGACAATAACATAATGCTAGTTTGTTATTAAAGTTAGAGTGCAAAACTATACAACCATACATAATATATAACACACTACCTTTATTTCTACTAACTTGTTAGCACTAAAAATAATGTCAACTATATGATGCTTATTAGTCAAATGGACTTCATAAATGTATATAGGTTCACAAGAAATAAGTTCCTAATAGATCAACAAGAAAAAACTGATAAGAGAGATGTAATCATGAAAGGCAGTTTAACAACAACAAGCCTTTGTCCCACTATTGGAATTGGCTACATGAATCCTTATTCTCTATTGTATCTTATTAAATACCATATTCTCATGTGATTCTAATAAAATAAGGATACTTTTTATACTTCCTGATCAAGTCTTTTTAGGTCTACCTCTGCCTTTGACTTTCTTAATACAGACCGAATCTACTACATCTACTCTCATAACTAAATCATTGGGTGGCCAATTTACATGACCAAACCATCTGAGGCGACTCTCTCTAATCTTATATGCCACTAGAGCTACACCAAACTTTTCACATAAATATTTGTATCACATTTCATCTCAAAGGGTGAAGTCACTCATCCACCTAAGTATCCTCATCTCTGCAACACTAAATTGAAGATCCATCTTCACCATGAGGAAAAAAAAATTCTACTAACATCACCATATCATAAGTATTCACATGTAACATAAATTATAATTTACTTCACAAGCGAGTGGATGACCATCCAACATTGTATGATGATATCATCGAAGGCTGCATTCATCATCAAAATAGTAACATAAATCACGAATGTACTAATATTTTGCAAATGAAACATGAGTCCTCAGCAATGCATTCTTCTTATGGGCTAAAATCTAATGTTAATACATTTACAAAACCTCTGAAGCATCATCACATACAATTGTTAAATTTAATGAAACTAAATGATACCCCATGATGAATTCTAACTAAACTTAATACTTTCAATAATTTGAGATTTTGATTAATTCTAAAAATTTGTCACAAAGAATTGCTTAAAAATAATCATGGTATTAATGCTTATGCACTGAAGCACCTATTTGTTTACACTAAAATTTGATCAAATTAAATGTGGAGGCTAATCAAGCCCTTAAATAACAAAATAAATTTTAATTAATAATTAGTGCTGCCGAATTAACCAATGTGGCAAATAGATCTAATTTAAACTCGAATTTCACAAATCAAGCTTAATTAACTTTGACAATTTAGTCAAGGTTTGATTAAACTACAAAAATGTAGGCTCATTTTTATTTTTTCAAAACCTAATTACCCTAATTATTGTTTAATCAACTTAATTAGAAGCTTGATATGAGACTTGATTGGGTTTGATGATTAAGCTTAGGGTTAGTCAACTTGGTAAAGATTTAGATCCTTCAAACATAGCACAAAGAACTAAGCTTGGGGCTTAATAGATTACATCACCTCTAATTAAGCTTAGTTGATAATTACATGTACATTTGAGACTTAAAGAGATTGATAAACATCTCAACTAACATGTTAAGTAGGTTAAAATTGTATCATTATTTTGAGAATAATTTCTAGAATAGATAAATAAGTGAATGAAATAAAGGATATTGGGTTAAATATCCTCCTTTAAAAATCACTCACGTCTACAAGTCCAACCACATGTAATGCCTCCCCTAAAAATAGATCTACAATCCCAAGTCAAATCAGCACACCCTCTTCTCATCCATGTCTATATCATCCCATCCATGTATTTGTTCAAGCAAACAAGTTCAAGATGCATATCCTGCACCGGAGCCCAAACACATGACTACCAACAGCTCGCATAATTTCCTACACCTCACAACCTTCAAGATGGTCTCCTCTCTATACCAGTCTCATCGGCACCCACATTTCCTCCCCTCCTAAGTCCTATCACATCACCCACAATGTTAGGAGACTCTAGTAAAAAAAAGGGTAACAATTGTAGCTTTTACCTCAACCCAACCCCCCCACCCCTCACTAACTGAAATCAAGAATTCCCCATTTGTCACAAGATAAAACCATAATGTCATGACTGCACAAATGTAAGACTCCTTCACTTCTCCTAAGTGTTGACAACATGTACTCATGTTGTGATGAGCTTACTTCAATGATAGCAAAAATATAATTTAAGATGCAAATATCTCAAAATCAGAGATATGAGACAACTATAACACATGTAAATACATAAGAACTGTGTAGAATTTATGTAAATCTTTCAAATAAAATTACAATGCAAAGAGAAGAGTGACATAAGAAAAGAGATTAACATTACATCATCATAAACTTGAGACTTCTGATTGAGATCTTCCATCAAGTCTTGCAAATTCTTTTCCGCTAAAGGTATGTTTTCTTTTCCAAGTTTCACATATTCTTCATAAATCATACGGAGCTTGTCTAATTGCTGGAAATGTGAATCAGCATTTGAAGACTCAACTGCCAATACTTTCATATGCTCTGCAGAGCTAGCGCTTTTAGCTCTTTGCTGATATGTAGAACAATGATAAAAAATGAGTTTTGTAATTGAGCAAAGCTAAATAGAGGTAGGTAAATCAACATATTAATACAAAAATGCACCCTGCTCTATAGCAACCACTGACCTTGCTAACGAAATCATCCTCCTCCTTTGGAGTGAAAGGTCGCTCACAGCATGGACAAATATGATGTGCACGCGCAACTCTTTCAAAAGGATCAAACATTTGTCTCATCCCATCAGCAATGTTGTATTTACTGAATCAAGAGTTGGAAAGGTATGGTGCATGAGTTGCTTTAGATTTAATCTATACTTGAAATATCAAAATGTTCTCATCTAAAGAGAGATGAATTTTACTGTAAAAATAAAATATGAGAACCTTTTCTGCACATCTCTTTTCTCCATTGCTTCAAGTAAAACTTTAGGAAAGGAGTCAATGATATAAGACTGCTGAATCACAGAGTGGAGTCTAGAGTCGAGGAATCTTCCCTTAGCTACAAAAGTTGAATATAATTCAGAAATCTCTTTCATATAGCAGATTTTGCATAACTAGCTATGTGAAATCATGGTGAAGATTTTCATCCACAATAGGCAAGCACAAAAAAAAAAGGAAAATAAAAAATAAATAACTTCGTCAATCAGCTAGAAGGATGGAGTATCAAGTGGTGCTTATAACAAAGACCTTCCATTTGTCCTATTCGTTATTCTAAATACAAGAAGAAAGACTTTACATTCCCTCATGTTAAGCATAAATGTTAAAAAGAATTGCGTCCTTCCAAACTATAGTGATGCTGCTCAAAACTACAAATAGGTCAAATTAATCCACAAAATCCGAACTGACAATAGGGCACCAGCAATTACAAGGAGTCAAGTCATGAAAGATCTAAATAGGACCCATTTATAAGCCTTTAGGCCCATTTCTATTTATGGCTGAATTTTATTTAACTTTTATTTTAAATTATTTAGGTTTATTTTATCTTGGAATAGATAAGCTTTAACTTTAAATTTGGTTGACATTAGATTGTATTAGATTTGCATTAAATGTTGGGCCTAATTGTTGTAACCCTAATTTTCTAAATAGGAATCCATGATATAGATTTGGATTGATTGAAGATAGAGTGATTGAAATTATTTGTAACCAATTAAGTGCTCTTTAGACCCAATTTTCAATGTGGATTATGTTACATCAATGATATCCAAGAAAAGATATTTGATATCTATTTTCAAGAGTTTTTTAAAAACAACAAAATAGAAAAGATTAAACTTATTTAGAAGTAATCCCTAAAATCATTACAAGATGTTTCAAAAACAACAAACCAGAGAAGACCATTCCAAAATTTTCACCGGGTAGGATGATGTAAATTGATACAACAATGCTCGTGGTATCATCTATAACAGTTTAACTGGAAAATTACTGAGGTTAAATTAAATTCTAAAATAACTACTGGATTAAAATAATCAGAGCAGCACTTACAATTTGTGAGAACTATATATTTTTAGAATTATGAAATTTCAGGTCACAAAAGTAAAATACAAAGCAAAAAAAAAAAAAGGGCTATATCAACAATTTACCATCCATTTCTTTTTGAAGTTTGGATAGATGATTCTTTGAATCTTGTATTTTCATTTGAACCACTTTCACCTCTTTCTCTGCTTCAAGAGTTTTGGAGTTCAACACATCATACTCTTTCTTTAAAGAGCTGAAGTAGAAATAGATGCTTGCCTTGTTAGCCAAAAAAAATTTCATTTGTTCTTCAACTAACATGACAATAACAAAATGAAAAAGGACACTAAAAAAACTAGATAGTACCAAAATTTTATGGGATATCAATATGCATTAGAAACCATATGTTATAAGATATTAGGGCTAAATCTCATAATGGTCCCCCAACTAGTTGCAAGTGACCAATTTATTAGTCTCAGAGTATCCCTTTTCTCTAATTTAGTAACCTACTATATAAATATAATCCAAGATAATCCCTCAAGGACTAAATCGGGATCAATTTTGTATCACTTTTATATAAGACGAATTGTTTTGGATCAATTTTGTATAGTCAGGAGACTAAATTGAAGAAATGTGATACTCAAAGATTAAATTGGCCACATGCAAATATCGGGGGACCATCATGGGATTTATTTCTAAAATAAGGCTAATCTTTCTAGAAATTAATTTCATGAAACTTCTTTAAGGACACATTCAAAATCCAGGAGGAGAATTACTTTATTCTTCAAACTTCATATATTTAATTAAAATCTATAATAATCTTGGATTTGCTATAGTTAATTGCAAGTTCCCTTTGAATGTTTTTATGATAATCATACATATGACAAATGAAGGATGCAATACAATATAATACATATGATAATAATGCTAAAAACTTACAGGCTTCCTAGTGATGACACTATAACAAATTCCAAGGGGAGCAGATAAAATATAAAATTGATAGCTATTAAATTCTAAAAGTTATTTTTTGACAAGAAAACAACAAAAATGTGACATCTATAGAATGAAGGATAAAAAGAATAACTATTTCAATAAAAGTAACTTAAATTATGTACAGATTAATAGTAATAAATTATGCACTTAAAAAGATTAAAATTTAAATTTTATATTTCCTAGAAAAAAATTATCATGAATAAAGTCAATATATATGCTAATGTAATTTTACTTTCTTCATAAGATAATTCTTATAAATTTAAGAAAATAAAAATTTTAAATTTAAATTAATATCAATTTGATTTAAAGACTAGGTGATAATTTCAATATATAATAGGATTTGCAGTATCAGATAATTCAATTGAATTAAAAACTTCATCATAACTAGATCAAAATCAAAGATAGATTCAAATTCAAATATAAATATAAATTCACAAATTATCTCATGCTTATATTCAATTCTATAGTTATATTTTTACTCTTAATTATAATTCAAGATCATGAACATGACTTAAAATATATTTTAATGTTAATACAAATTTAATAAAATCAAATGTATAATCATATTTGCATCAAATGCATAACTAGAAAATATTTATTAACCATAATTTTTCAATTGGATTGAATTTCATCATGCATGATTTTTGGTTCTTGCATTTGTATGTATTCAGCTGGCTTTAAATGAGATTTTAAAAATATTATTAGAAAAATCAATCATAAATGTTGTGATCCCAACAATGAGATAATTGCAATAGTTCTCAACATCTAAAGCTCCATATTAAGCCTCATCCAAAATCATTGAGAACTATAACATAATTCATATTTCATTTTAAGATTAAGAACTTTAAGATTATGATTATAATGTACTCTTTAGACAAATAATATATAGGAGCTATTTGGTTGACTGTTCTTGTAGTCTAAAGTATATTCATGCATTTTCAAAATATAGGTGTTTGGTTGGCTGCATTTCAAATACAAATGCATTTTGTTAATAAATTCCAAATTTATCATCTAGTTTAATCTTCAAATCAAGCAATTTTCAAATATAATGCAAATTCTGCGTTGTTGTTGTCGTCCACCACCACCATGTCCGATAAAAGTAAGGTCACTGCAACCTCATACTGCTGGCAGCCAGTGGCCGCTAGCCACAAGCTATCGCAGGCCATTGCTGGCTAATTTAATATAATTTTATTATTATGTTAGCTAGCCTATTTAGTATGTCTTAGTTTTGTAGATATTATGGCACACCTTAAGCTGATGTGGAAAGTTTTAAAACTTTAGTTTTCTAATACAAACCTAAAATGCAAAGTTGTGCTTGATTAAATGAAAAGATAGACATTTTGTTTTATAAATTTTCAAGATGAGATGAACAAAATTTAATGCAATGAAAGCAAAAATAAATATGCAAATTTTATGCAAAGCAAACTATCAAACATGAATAGTCAATAACTACCAAAGATATGATTGCATAGAAGTAAAATCAATTTCAAGAAAAAAAATTTTATCTCCAAAGAAAATCAATAATATAATGTCAAAATCATGAAAATAAAAAAAACTAATACATCATGAATATAAATGAATCTAAAAATATACTAAATTTATACATACATCAATTATACTGTTAATCAATCACTTATTAAAAGAAAGGAAAAAAAAATTAATCTAAACAATAAGCTTGTCACTCGAATCTCTTCAAAAATGCTTCAAGTCTTACACTTGCTTAAGATGTGAAGGATCCAAAGAATGAAGAAAACTTTCACATTCACAAAACCTAAAAATTTTATTCAAGCAAAAGTTATTTTTGCATGTCTCAGAATACCCAAGAGCTATAGTAACTAAATAGGAAAACGATATTCAATTGTAAATTCCAGGTGTCAAAAAAATCGCAAATCAGGAAGAATCACAAACATGAAAACACAGGAATAGTCCTGCTATAGACTCAAAAACAAAAGAGTTCCATGGATAAGAATAAGCCACAGATATGCTTAAGTGCCACTGGGAAAAAGCCACGTACAAGCTACAGCAAAGGATAAGGATAAACTGCTAAAGAATCATGGCTGTTACAGCCCTTTGTAGAAGAAGGTTAAACAAGGAGAAGCTACATGGAATCTGCATCAAATGTCCATATTAGTCTTTATTTCTATGAAAGAATCATCCAATTTGGCACCGGGTAGAATTGAAAAGAAAATGGAAAAAGTGGGCACTTTGCATGGCGCAGCAGATTTCATTTTCCTGTATAATGAATGAAACACACCTTCAAGTACTGATTTTTGATAATCAGACAGCAGATTTCCAATCCATACAACAGAAATAAAAAAGTTAAAAAAAAAAAACAAAAAACATCGCATAGATCAGATGAATCCTTTAGGGTTTAGCTTGCTTCAGTGTGACAAGGCTGATATAGAACAGAAGCAACTACTTTCAAAATTTCTGAGAAAGATGCTTTTTCAAAAAAGTCGGGAGCAGCATCAAAATTGTATGATGGTAAACTGTTCAAAGGAAAGCCACGAAATTACCCAAAGGCATTAACAATCTCCATCTTCAGATCCTTTTCTGCAGGCAGTCTCCTTTTAGCACGCTTCGAACTTTATCTTTATGCTCATCCATTCTGAGAGTTACAAAAAACGTGAGAAACATGATATTAGTGTAAGAAATGAGTGAAATCTTAAAGTTGAAGTCAAGGAAAATTTGCAGATCTTGCATTTTTTTCTGTTTCTTCTTGTAGTTTTCTAATTCTTCCTTCTTCAAATCGAGCTTGACTCGATCTTCTGAATCACTTGCCATAACGTCCTTTTCACGATAAAGAGCTCTAATTTTTTGCTCCAAGCTAAATATTTCTGTTCTCTTTTGATTTATGGTAGACTCAAAATCTTTCTCCCCTAATGCCAGAGTCTTCCTCTCAACCTCTATTTGCTTCATAGAAAGGATAATTGTCTCAAGACAGTTTTATTGAATGGGAAAAGTTGTGCAAAAATAGTTTCTAATGTACAGAGATATTCACCAGGTTTCTTTCCCTTTCATCTATATGTGACAAGTTAAGGCTTGATAACTCTTTCTCTGCAAGATCACGCTCGTTCTCTCTCTCTTTAATGCGGTTTGATATACTAACCTGAAAGTACTTATAAACATTAATGATCAACAAGATAATAGATCAAAAATGAAAATCAGACACAAATAGTAGAATTTATATAATAATAAACAACCTTAGATTGGATCTTAGCTTGCTTTTGACCCTCAACTTCACTACAGCGAGCATTTATTGTGACAAAGCGCTCCCACAAAAGTGTGAGTTCAATTTCATTAGATTTCTGCAAAAGAAAAAAAACATTTTCAGTAACAAGCTTGAATAAAAAAAGATCCATTAAGCAGATTTCGATAATAATAATAAGTATTCAAAGATCATGTATGCTAATGACAAGCTTTTCATTTTTCAATTTGTTTCTGATTCCATGCAGATTAAGCACTATTAGAAAGAAATATATAGATCAAAATCATCAACTAGCAAGCTTTTGATAATAGAAAATTCTGCCTCAACAGTAAGGGTCATTTGATTTCCTGCAATTTGAGTGTGATATGCTGTAAATGCAGAGTAATTTGATGCAAAAATGCATAGTAAAATTTTGAGGAATTTAAAAACTCATTCCTTAGCTGTGCTTTTTTTTCTTTTTTTTCTTGTGAATTCTAGAACGGTGTACTTACGAATACACTAAGCAATCCAACATCTGCCACCGACTCCAACTCCTATCATAGCCATCGCCCCCGTTGGCAGCACCATCGCGACGATGACAATTGCTTTCAAAGTTTACACTGAATTCATTTTACTTTAAACTAAATACAAAGAAGTATTATATTACATATGTTTTACACTCAACCAAACATTTGGTAAACATTTACTTTGCATTTCTTATTGGCAAACTAAACAGCCACTAGATTTTTAGTTTTATACTTCACAAACATCAAATAACAATTGATTTAACAAATAAATATTCAAAATGCATTCAAAAGTAACATGAGTTTGGTTTTTCATATGATGCAAGAAATTCCTGGTTTATTTCACCAACTAAGTATATGTCCATTTTCTAATGAATTAAAAATAAATATGAGAGACAAAGGAAGAAAAAATCTTAAAATATTGAAATAATGGTTCTAAGATTAATGCATATATTAAAAAAAATTAACTTTACATGCTCCATAATAATGAAAATTAAAGAAATATGTTTAATGTTGTAAGTTCATTTTAGACCAAAATATCATTGTTTTTTAATCGTGGAGTGTTATTTACAATCTGTCATGAGCAACATTAGTTAAAATAAGGATCAAGCAAAGTTTGAACTATATAGCAATAAAGTTTAAGTTTATTGATGAATCATGTTCAAATTTTAAGCAAACCTTATTCAGACAAGATTTGAAGCTTATTTGAACCATTTTCAAACTTTGTTCCAAAAAAGTTTGAAAAGGATTCAACTATGGATTGAATAAGGTTCAAGTAAAAATCGAATAAGAGTTGAAACATAAATTGACAAGGGTTCAATCATTGTTTAAATATGATTAGCACATGGATCAAACAAGATTCAAAGAAGGTTTGAATATAGTTCGAAGAAAGTTTGAACAAGATCTGAACATAGTTTCAATAAAATTCAAATATGGATTATAACACAACACAATATTTATAACAAAGCAACTACAACACAAAAATCCAAGATAACGGAACAAGTATATTTTAACGCACCTCACAACCATCATTTTAAATAAGATGCAAAGAGCTCTTTACAATATGTATATAAGATCCAGTTAATTTTTTGTTAAATTTAGAAATGGTTTATATTATAGCAGCCTTAGGAACCTCATCTCTGGTGGCCTTCCTCCACCTCTATAAAGATTTAGGATAGAAAAGTTCTATCTATTATCAAATAAACCTACCTACTCAATAAACTAGAGAATCACTTTCAGAATGGAGTCATTATTGCTTACAAAATCTACCTTACAATGAAAGAGGGGTCACAGTAATATAATGTTATGACCATTGCACATAGAAAAATCTCATATATTCAATTATCTTTATTCAAGTTCATTAGATAATATATGAGTTCTATGCCAGCCGATGATTTCATTAGCTTGCTTTACTCTCCAATGGCATATATCAATGCACCTTCCAACCACTAAATGAAGCCATTACTTTTGACTTGTTCTATATGGAGACCACTATTCTACTCCTTTAATAAAAAAATTCATCCGACAAAACAATGTAAGATCCATAGGTCCATAAATTCTCCCTTAATTGAAAACATAAAGAGTTAATCTACTGCCAAAAAAACTAAAAATTAGACTTAGAGTAAAGAAGATCTAATATTTCATACTTCTAATGAAGTAAAACATTTTTTATCATATTATCTAATTATATTACTAGAGTATTCAACAGCCAGAATAATGTTGCACTTCCAATGCCTACTCTAACACCCCAGTAGAGTGGTCAACAAATCATAATATCTAGGAGTTGGAAGAAAACAAATGGTACTCATCATCGGGTAGAGTGAATCAATGGCATATGGATTCATGGTCTCCATGCCTTTACCTAGATGGACTATGAAATCCCCAGTTAAGTACTTTTTGCACTTCCGTGATCTACTTTTAAATCCTATTAAATGTACATCACACTTATGTATAATGGCAAGGGATGGATTGAAATCTCATACATTCTTAACCTCTTAATCTACAGGCACAATAGCAAGGAATTAGTCCCTTATCTCCTCCACCTCTCCCTCCACATCCACATATGTTTCACATCCCACTCCCTCTGCACCTTATTCCCAACATCAACTAAAATCCAAGCTATGCCAGTAACAGGCACCTCCTCATATCATCCTTCCTCTCCTGTTCATCCTTATGTACAAGACTCTGGACAATAGTGGTAAAAAAAGTTAATTTTTGCTCCAGTCTTCTTTAACAATTCTCTAGTCTAACTTGGCCACACTTCAATCCTAAACAATAATAAATAAATAAATAAATAAAATTGCTTTAACTCTCCATATTATTGTTGAATTTGAAATGAGGTAAACATAGCTTAAACAAAATCATCATCTTCCTAATAACCTTACCGATAGACTTGGAGAATCAATTGGTTAAATTGAATAATAATTGCCACAAATTATCAAAACACTACCCAAAATTGAAATTAATCATCCAATACTCCCCTGAGTCCAATATGATGCTAAACCATTCTAGAGTCATGTCAACTAGGTTTTGACCATAAACAACCCACTTTGACCATTTGTCCCAATTACACTTAATGGAACCTAAACCCAAAACTAAACCTTAATTTGACATTTAAATGACTTAGGATCAATTCTTAGATCATTTAGGAATAGTTTGACTGCTAGCTAACCAAAGTTAATTTAGTAAAAAAATTAAGTCTTAGTGGAGACCACATAATACAATCATTATTCTCTTCAAAAATTTGGTTTCTAATGAACTAAATCATTATGAAGGATACTAAGAACCATACTTGAACTAGAATAAATCACCTAAGCCCTTGGGTCAAGCTCATTGACCCAAATAACCCATTAAGAGGCCATTTGTTTGGATGTATTTGTAGTGTCATGTATTTGGAATGCATGTGAATTCAAAAAATTTGGGGTTGTTTGTGAGCACTTTTATTTTTTATTTTTTGTTTTATATTTTTATTTTATTTTGTTTATGTTTATATTTTGTTTCAAAGTAAAACATATTTGGTGGTTATTGTTATTTTTAAAAATACTCAAAATATCTAAAAGGTGTTTTGAGTATTTTAAAAATAATGTTAATTATTTTTTAAAATAAAAAATACATCAAATAAATATGTTTTTAAAAATATAATAAAAATAAATAAATAATACAAAATAAAATTAATCCCAAATAACACGTTAGTGTTTGCTTGAAAATTTTGAAATGTAATGTAAAATTTTAAAGAATTCCAAACTCACCTTCTGGTACATATTTAGCGTATTACAAACTTGCCCAATTTTGGCCAAGTTTTAAATACACCTAAGTCGTCACTATTGCAACCACTCATAGTGGGCCCCACCATAACTATCGGACCCCGCCACCCACCAATGGCCATCTCCACCATCGACCGACCACCGCTCGTAGCCCGCATATCATCATTAGCTAACAGCTGCTAGTTCATGTCGTCAAATACTAGCCGCTAACCACAACACGCCCCACCCTGTCATCATTGCCTACCACCGCTCATTGTCGCCTTCCATTGTTGTCCATCATCACTGTCGTCCACTTTTGAATTATATATTTTTTTACCTCAAACCAAACACAAAAAATAGTTTAATGCATTTATTTTACATCTAATCAAATAACTCTTTAGTATTTCATGTACACTACATTTCAATTGTATTGAATTCTTTTTACACAGCATTTCTTTTTCCAGAAACCAAATAACCTCCTAAGAATATTTTAAAGACTAATACAACCAAAATCAAACAAATTCCATCAAATCTATCTAAACACTTCATAAGAGCCTAAAGAATGCGCTTGAGCCAAAATTGAAACTAATTGAATCTAATCCAATTTAAAACTCTAATGACTTATTATAACATATTAAGGTTGCATTATGTCAAATGCGCTTAGATTAAACTTCACCTAATTAAAATTTGTAAAATATCATCATAATAACATTAATTAGACATTTGAAATCATAGTTAATTGAATCCAATTAAACATGAATTGATTCATTATGGTCATATTCACTCGATCTCCAAATTACTTTCATCTCAATCCAAATCTAACAAAGTTTTTTTTTTGAAGACCTAAGTAACTATTAAGGCTGCAAATGAACTAAATGTTTGACAAGATACTCATGGCTCGATTTAATTAGAGCTTGTTCTTGACAATTTGATTAACTAATCGAATGAGCTTAACACATTTATAAATACTCAATAGCTAAAAGAACAAACTTAAACAACTTGTTTAATTCATTTATGTTCATGAACAATATCATTTAAAGCTCGCGATCAAACTTGTTAAGAAGCTCGACTAAGGGTAAGGGTCAATTTGGGACTACTTTATATGAAAAGCAAGAAAGTGGAAGCAATTTATATACAATTTTTTTTTATTTTACAAAAGTCAAACGCAACTTTCTGATAGCCACCATAGATAATCAGGTCAAGTTGAAAGAAAAGTAACTTTCACACAGTAAATTCTTCAAAACGCAGCTAGAACGTAGTGTCCAAATGTAATCAGAAGGTAACGCGACATCTTGAACCGCACAACCACCTCCACCCCAAACAGGCCTAAAGCTCAATTAAGACTCATTTGTGACCAGTATCATTTAAAACTTTATATTTTAAGCTAAACAAACTTTATTTATAGCTCATTTATATTTCCCAACGAGCTACTAGTGAACAAGTTTAATTAAGGCTTGATTAAAACTCGTTTATTTCGTGAAATAAGTTGCTCGTTAATAAGCTCGATAATCTCAATATGAACCAAGCTCAAACAAGATTTTAATAAACAAGCTTGAGCTTGAACACAATCTTAAAAGCTCGAATGTTAATAAAGCTTTGAGGTCAAACAAGCACCTGCTAGGCTTGGCTCGGTTCATTTACAACTCCAGTAACTATCTAAGTCAAATCCAACACTAAATGGCTACCAAAAAAAAAATCAAACCTAAACTAAACTAAACATAACTTTCTCTCTCCTCCCCACGACTTGAGCTCTGGCAATTTCAATTTCCCTCATTGGCACCTATGTTCTTGATGTCTTTCTCGTCAATTTCCCCGTCAATCTCGAAGGCTCGCTTGGCCTTTGGCCACTCTCCACCTCTTTAGGATGTGGCAGACTTGATTATAGCAACTCCAAACATGAATTCATGGGGTATTTCTCAAAATCTTGATGGCCTGCCTAGGACATTAGGATTTTTGGGTAAATCCGACTCTCGTATGGCTTCAATCTCTAAATCCTTTAAGGAAGTAGTTTATGATAATGTTGATTCGTTAGATCCTCTTCTTGAACTTACTGTTACTGTTTTATGTGGTGTTCCTATGATTTTTTGTTCACATGAAGTTGTGGAAAAATTGGCTAAGCCTTATGAATTTACTCTTGTTGGAAAATTTTCTTTAAAACGGCCAAAACTAGAGGATATCTGATCCTTTCCTTCATAGTTTGAAGCTTTTTTGGACTTCTTTTGTTGGTCTTATTGTTGCTAGACAAATTTTTGATCCAATTAAACAATGATTTGGATTATAGTTGAGTGCTTTCTTGTCACACTTATTATGTTTTCAATTGTCAAATAAGGCTTTTAGAATGGTCTCCTTTTTTTTGATGTTAAAGAAAATCTCCTATTGTTATTCTTTGGATTTCTTTGTCAAATATGAGGATTCATTTTGTTAATCATTAGTTCTTGTTTGTTGTTGGCTCTTTATTTGGTCGATCTTTACAAGTTGATCAAGCTACTACGTCTAAAACATGTCTTGCAATTGCTTAGAATTTAGTGGAAGTAGATGTTACTAAAAAATATCCTAAAGAAGTTTGGCTCGGTTCTGATAAATATGGTTACCTCCAAAAAGTTGAATTTGAAAATTTCCCTATCTTTTGTACCCACTATAAAACACATTGTCATGACTTTTCGGAATGCTTTATTTTAAGGAAAATTTTTCTTTCTAAAAAAACAGCAGTTCAAAATGATAAAAAAATTCTAATCCTATTTATCAGCAAAAGATGCAAGATACTATGCTTGACAAATCAAAAGGATTGGTTTCTCTGAATCTGCCTTCATCTTCAAATGATCCTATTAAAGAATTTCCTAATTTAGAGAATCAAGATCTTCATAAAAAACCTAATGATGGCTTGGATACATTCAAGAACCCTTGAATGAGAAGTTTATTAATAACAAGTGTTCTCAACTTATGGATGACGAATCTGATTCTCTAATTCTAATAAAGATGGTGGTGATAAAGAAGATTATGTAGATTTCATGCCTTCTCTTATAGAAGAAAATGAAGGTAAGGTTGATTTAAATTGTAAGGAATCTGGGAGAATTCTAGCTCAAGAAACCTGCCAGATTAATAAATCTGTTTCTTTGTCTTCCTTAAATTCTAATTTTGATCTTAATAATAATTTGGAAAACAATTCTAAGAATGATTTCAAGGAGAGTGTGCTCCTTCAATTGTTCTGAATATTTCAAATAATGCCGAGAACGCTCTTGTGAATTTTTTATCTGATGAGGGATTAATGAGTAAAGATCAAGGCTTTTAAACAGTTTATAAAACGAAAAAAAATGTTAAGATTTTTCCTCCTAATATTTCAAGGGATACTCATTCTTCTTCAACTAATAATTAATTTTCTATGATTAATTTTATGATTTAGAATGTGAGAGGATAGATACCCTCTCTATTCGTAATAGAATTAGAAATCTTTGTTGTATTCATAATATTGTTTTATTAGTTGTTCTAGACCTCTTTATTCATGCTAGTAAAATTAATCATACTGCTAGGATGATTGGTTTATCAAAAAAAATTTCTAATGTCAGTAATAAGATTTAGATTTTTTGAAATAATTTTTTTGATATTTCTATCATAGAAGATTTTCAACAAGTTGTTAAAGCTAAAATTATTTATGGTTATTATTGTGTTTTTAGATACTTTGTTTATGCCTCTTATAATAGATCTAATAGAACTATTCCTTGGGATCATTTGAGATCCTTTGCATATTCTATTAATAAATCTTGATTTGTTGGTGGAGATTTCAATACAACTTATTTTCTTCTGAAAGAAGTAGAAGTTGCTCTCCTAATTTACACTCATGGAGGAATTTTCTAACATGATTCTTGATTGCAATTTGGTTGATATTGGCTTTACGGGTTCTAATTTTACTTTGCAAAACTCGAGATTATGGCAAAGGTTGGATAAAGTTCTCTTTAATAATTGGATTGATCAATGGAGATTGATCAATGGATTATTACTTATGTTGATCATTTGGGCAGAACTCTTATGATCATGCTCCTCTTTTGATTTCATTTAAAGATAAAAATGATAGACTTAATAATTATAAATATTTTAGATTTAAAAACATGTGGATTCAACATGTTGATTTCTTTAATGTTGTAGCTAACAATTGGAATGATCCTTTGCATCCTGATAATTCGATTATGAGTATGAATAGATTTTGGTTTAAGCTTAAATCTTATGTGGTGGAACAAACACTATTTAAAAAATTTATTTATTAATATCAAGAAATGGAAAACATTGTTTGTGATCTTGAAGTTTTAGCTATGTCGACCCTACTAAGATCAATGCTTTAAATGAGGCTAAAGATAAGTTAATTAATTTTCAAGATTTAGAAGAAACATATTGGCGTCAAAAAGCTGCTAGTAAACCTATTGCTGATGGTGATAGGAATACTAGATATTTTCATGCTTTGGTAAATAAAAACTAACTTTAAATCATATTCATAAAATTAAAAAACGATGATGGGAATTGGATTATGGAGATAAGGATATTATGGATTCTATTGTAATTACTTTAGACATATACTTAATTAAAATTGTACTTATAAAGATATTCCTAATAATCGATTCATTTCGTCCATTGTTTACAATTATTCCTACTGAAGATGAGATTTTTGAAGTTTTAAACAATATGAATATTGACATTGTTGCTGATCCTGATGGTTATACTATGCATTTTTTTTTAAATATTGATATATTATTAAAAATGATTTGATTGAAGTTGTTATTGATTTTTTAAAGGGAACACTTTTCCCACATATTTCTCCAGCACTGATTGTGCTTGTTCCTAAAAAAGAGAATCCTAAGCATTGGAGTGATTTTAGACCGAATAGTTTATATACTTTCTTTAATAAACTTATTCTTAAAATCTTAGTGAATAGACTTAGTACTTTACTTCCTAAAATTATTTCTATGAATCAAATGGATTTTGTTAAAAGGAGATCTATTTTGGACAATGTTTTATTAGCGCATGAATTAATTCATGACTTGGACGCTAAAGTTAGAAGTGGCAATATTTTTTTGAAATTAGACATTACTAAAGCTTATGATAATATCTATTGGAATTTTCTTTATAATATGTTGAGCTTATTTGATTTTCGGGTCAATTTATTTCTCTTGTTAGGAATTGTATTGAAAATGCTTGATTTTCTATATTGATTAATGGAGAATCTTATTATTTTTTCCTCTTCCCAAGAATTAAGACAAGGTGATCCATTATCCATCGCTTTATTTATTATAGTTGTTGAATATTTATCTAAAAGCATGGATGACATGTTTTTCAAATGTCTAGCATGTTTTATAGAACTCTTTATGGCATACCTATTTCACACTTAAGTTCTACTGATAATTTCATTATTTTTTGTAATGGTTCTATTCATTGTATTAAGAAGCTTAAAAATTTTCTAAATAAGTTTAGTAGAGAGACTAGTATTTGTATCAATAATACCAAAAACTATTTTATTACTTCCTGCCATATCTAATAGTAAAATTAATCACTTTTAAATATTACTAATTTTAAGCACCAAGATGGCAAGATTTACCTATTAAATATTTGGGTGCTCCTCTTTATAAAGGTCAACAAAAAGATCTAATTTCTTTGATGAGCTAATTCAAAAAAATTTGAATAAAATCTCGGTGTGGGAATATCATTTACTTTCTTTTGGAGGTAGGCTCACTATTATTAGAAGTAGTATTTGTTCTATACCCATCTATTTGCTCCAAACTATTAAGCCTATTATTTCTATTATCAATTGAATTAAAAATTTACTTAATAATTTGTTTGGGAGCTCTGATAGTTCTGTTAAAAGAATGCATTGGACCTTTTGAAACAAATGTTGTGATATTTTGGGTAAAGGTGGGCCTTAGTTGTAAATATATCAAAGATTACATAACTGTCTTTTCTAATAAATTTTGGGGAACTTTAGAAATAGAAATAGCTTTTGGGCTAAATTTATAAAGATGAAGTATTATCAAGGTAAGCATCCTTTAATTTGTGTCTATAAAACAAGTGATTCTCCTATTTGGAGAAGGCTTTGTTCGATTAAATAGACTTGAATCTTAATTTTTTATGGTGTTCAATCTAGTTCTTCTTTCTTTTTGTAGGATAATTGGCTGGGTGAAGAATCTATTGACTCATTATTTATGCAATCTACTGTTGCTACTAAAATTAATTATTTCTTGTTTAATAATTCTTGGGAAATAGAAAAACTTAAAAGTATGGTTTTTGAGATCATTATTAATAAAATTATCAAAATTTCTATTTACACTGATAAACCTGATCAAATTCTCTTTAGACTTTCTTAAAATGGTGACCTTATTTTTAAAGATGTTTGGGAATGTATTAGAGAAAAATAAAAATTTTCAAATGTTTTTTACAAGCTTTGGAACAATATTATTTCAATCTCTTATTTTGTTTTAGTTTGGAGAATTTTGAAGAATTATATTCCTATTGATTCTTTGCTTTGGGAGAAGGGTTTGTATTTACCTTCTAAATGTCAATGTTGCTTCCATATAGAAAATGTTAGCCATGTCTTTATTAATGGTCCTATTGCTTCCAAATTTGGATTTGGTAAGTTGATTTATTCAATACTAATCTTTATATCATCTTCTTGAAGTATGTTTCCATAAGACTATTAAAGGCCATATTAAAATCTTGGTTACTATTACTCTTATATGATTTATTTAGATGGATAGAAATGATGCTAAATATCGTGATATTCCTATGAATCATAGAAAAATTATTGCTAGAACCAAAGAAAAAATTATTGCTTTGTTTTAAAGCTAAATTAATTAAGAATATTCACTTTAGAGGCTATAAATTTGTGGCTAAAAAATTAGGTATATCTTTGTCCGAATGTTCTATTCACATTAAGCAAAGGATCATTTATTGGATTAAACATAAAATAAATACAAATGGTTATGTTTCTACAAATAAATATGGTTGTGGATGTATTCTAAAAGATAATTAAGGTAATGTGGTATGTGCTTTTGCTTATCCCCTTACTACTTTGTTATTTATGTTGAGCTTATGACAGTCAATAAAGCTATTGATATTTGTTTGTCTAAAAGTTTTTCAATATTTGGCTTGAAGTAGATGCAATTTTATTGATAAATTTTTTCTCTGATAAAATGGGAAATACTGATTTATTCTACTTACTGAATCACACTAAAAAACTTATTTCATAAGTTTGTTATAAAATCTCACATTTTGAGGGAAGGTGACACATGTGCTGATTTTCTAGCCAATTTAGGTTTGGAGTTATCTGATTTTACTTTATTTTATAATCACAATCTTCCTAAACAATTAAGAGGTTTGGTTAATTTAGATAAAGTTGGTTTCCCCTATATAAGACTTAATTTGTTTTGATATATCTTGTTGTTATTTATTTTATTTGTTTTAGTTTTTTCTTTGTTAAGATTTATTGTTATGATGGCTATGATGTTTTGTTGCTTATATATTGGGTTGGTGACTTTGGTTGCAACCCTTTTAATTTTAAGCTGGATGGCAATCTTTTGTTGCCCCTAATACTGAATATCAGTTTTGATGATTATCTAGGGTAAATTCTTTTCTTGTTTTTCTTTACTGGGCTTGAGCTGATATTGTAAAAAATATATTTATTTAGTGTTTTGGCCTTTTTTGTTGAATTGTTTTGTTACATTGTTTGTGGCTAAAATATAAATTTGGCAACCTTTTATTTATAGTTCACTTGGCTGAACTTCTTTGTTAGTGCTTGTAGCCTTTATTGGTTGTGTCTATCTTTGTCGAAATTTTATCTGGTTTTTGATTGGCTCGTCTATCCATTTCGTCTCTAAAGGTTGATTTTTTGGGGTTCTTTTGTTGGTTAGTAGTGGCTCGTGTTTCTCATTTTTGGGTTATTTTCCTAATGTGATCTTCTTTACTTGTGGTATATTCTATATGGAGACCACTATTGTAGGCTTTTTAGCTTGTGGATATCTCTTGGATATCATTATCTGTGCTTTATTTTCTATTGGGTCATGGTTAGAAGTGATGGATTGTGCTGGATTGCTCTTTGCCCATTTGTTGCTGATATTGGCATGGCTATGGGGTTTTCTTTTGTCTGGAGGTTTCAGTTGGGAGCTTGTTGTCTCTTTTTGGTGGTGTTCTTATGGCCTCTATTCTGGTTCTTAGGTGTATGGATTGGATTGAGTTTTTTTTTTTCTTTGGGGTTGGTGTTTCTGTGGATGGTTTCTGCCATGGCCTTCTACTGTGTTTTTCATATACCTATGAGGTATAATGTTCCTTCTTTATGGTTGATTAATTTTGGTGGTTTTGTTGATTTTTGTGGCTGGGACAGCTATGATGTTTTTTTTTCCCTTGGGTTGGCAACATTTTGTTTGTTTGCAGATTCCTTCTTTTGAAGTTGGATGCTTAAATAAATTTGTTGCCCTTATAATTTTAATGATTAAGAATAAGTTGTGCTAATCTTAGCCTCATTATCCTGTTCTAAACTAAACCTAAACCTAAACTTAAAACTAACCTTAACTTTTCTTAACCTATCCTTCTTCATATTTTTTCACTAATTATGATTTGCTGAACCGGAGCAACTTTTTATGTTTTAACTTTCTTGTTATTTCTATAGCGGTGTTATGATCTTGTGGCTTCCTTTCCTTAGGCTCTTAGATTGTTTGTGGATTATCGCTTTATGTTGAGTTGTTTTTTGGCTATTAACTGGCATGGATTATTTCTGGTTTATGGAGCTGTTAAGACTGTCTGTGCCTACTTTCATTTTTATTTTGGCTGACTTACTGGTTGCTGAATTCTAGTAGGTTTATGTTTCTCTACTTATCTTCTTTGGCAACATGGATTTTGGGTTTTATTTTGATCTTTTTCTTGGCAGAGATGGTTGGGTTGTCTTTATACTAATTGCTTTGGTTACAATTTATATGTTTGTAACCCTCCTATAGAGAAGTTGGATGCAAACATTAAATTACTACCTTTGTTCTGATGGCCCTGGCGATGTTTTTATTGCCTTATTCCTTATCCTATTCTCTCTTTCTATTAGTGCTCGATTTATTCTTATCTTTTCGATGAGCCTGAGCCGATTTTATTTTATAATTTGGGTGATCTATACTTTTAATTGGCTGGTTATATTCATTTTGCTAATGTCATGTTGATCTTTAACATCCTTTAGTTGAACATGCAGGTTTTCAATTAAATTCTTTACAAGGTGAAGATTCTCTTGCTCTTGGTGCTTTCCCATGGTTTCAAGTTCAAATCTGTTGAATATTTGAAGATCTTTCTTGGAATTTTGAAGATTGCTTGAACGTTCTTTAGGATTTTTATTGGTTTTATTTCTCTTTTTGATGTACTCTTAGTTTTTGGGATCAATCTCTTTAGATTTTATTGTAGCTCTTTTGAGAATTAGTGTAGAGATTAATCCCTTTAAGGACTATGTACCATTTTCTGGAGCAATAAAATTTCGACGTTTGCTTAAAAAACAACTAAATGGGTACAAAATGATTTGAAAAATCCCAAAACCCACTAACAATCTATTAAGATCATTTACAATGAAACCTATCCAAACCAACTTTAATATCAACAAAATAAGGTCAGGCTCTTGGTTAGTTTCTAAGCTATTAATTGAACAATATCCAGCCTAATTGAGCTCAAAGACTAAATTGACCTAACCTGGATAACATAAACACATTCAATTGAACCTCTAAACTAGATTCACTCAAACCCTAAGCATTCACATAGGCAATGAGAGGTCAAGCTAGGGCAGTTATGCACTTTAAAGTGAGTGGGCATCAAATGCATAAAGTATATTTACCAAGTTTTTCTATTTTAATTTTCTTTTAATTGATTCATCATATTTTTAAATAGATTTTTATGTCTTTTAATTAGAATTTTATTTTTTTACTAAATTTTAAATTTTTTTGACAACTTTTCATTTATTTTACCTTATTTTTCCTTTTCTTTTTATTTTAATTAGTTTGTCTTCACTTTGTTTAAGACTTTTGCTATCTTTTAATTGTTTTTTATTTACTTTTAATGGAGTTGTTACTTGTGTTTAAACACAAGAAAGATTGACAAAATATTTTCCTATTTTAGCTAGATTACATCAAAGATGACAATTAAGCCCATATCTTTTTGCTTTGGTTATGGATGTTCTCACTAGACATTCACAAGAGGATGTACCATGGTTTATGTTTTTTGCTAATGACATTCTTCTTGATGATTAAACTAGAGAGGGAGTTCAAGAGAAACTTGAATATGGAGGTCAACCTTAAAGTCTCAAGGTTTTCGTTTAAGTAGATATAAAACTGATATATGGAGTGTAATTTCAGTTGTAAAAGATATAGTGGTGGAGTTGTGACATTGGGTGATCAAGTCATTAAAAAGAGTGAACAATTTAGATATCTCAAGTCTATTGTTCAAAATGATGGTGAAATAGATAGGGATGTTATTAGCAAAATTCAAGTTGGATGGTTGAAGTGGAGGAATGCATCTGGCCTGTTGTGTGATAGAAAAGTATCGCTTAAACTTAAGGAAAAATTTTATAAGATAATGGTAAGACTTGCAATAATTTATGGCACAAAATGTTGGCCAGTAAAAGAGAAGCATAAATTAAGTGTTGCGGAGATGGGGATGCTTAGGTGGATGAGTGGCTTTACTCTTAAGAGATAAAATGCAAAATGAATATATGCGTGAAAAGGTAGGAGTAGCTCCAATGGTAGATAAGATTAGAGAGTCACCTTAAATAGCTTGGTCACATAAAGCATCGGCCATCCGATGACCCAGTTAGGAGACTAGATATATTAGATTTACCTTATGTTAAGAAAGATAAGGTAGACCCAAAAAGACTTTGTTATGATATATAAAAATGATCTTAATTATTAGAATTAAATGATAAATTGTCACTTAATAGATATAATGGAGAAGAATGATTCATGTAGCCGACCCCACGTAATGGGATAAAGGCTTGTAGTTGGTGTTGTTGTTGTCGTAACAATTTTTTTGTTTTCTTTTAACTAATTTTTTTAATAGATATTCTACATAGAAATATGAAATTTATTTTAGAATTGGTTGAGAACTTTTCACAAAAATAGCATTTAACATTTTTTTCCGTACATCACGTTGTCTCACAAAGCAACAAGCCATATGAATTAGAACCCAAACGTGAGTAGTGCCTTGGACTTATTGAAAACATGATAAAATTTCCAGTAATAAATGTTTTCTAATAATATTTCCAAGGTACAAAATGCCAATGTTAAATCTTAACTTGGAAAATGAAATCTAAGGAATAATTAAAAGTTACCTTTCTCTCCTGCAAATCCTTGTCAAGATCGAATAACCTTGTCTTTATTTTATTTGTAAGGTTGTTTGCCAACTCAATGCTGAAAGGAGCATCTGGAAGGGATCCAAGGTTCCACTTCACAAAAATCCTTTGAATTGTTGAATCATGTTCTCGCTTCACTGACATGTGTGCCTAGAAAATTAACACACATAAAAACCACATTCTGTCGAAAAGATCATGAAATATCAAACAAAATCATGGAACATTACATCACTTTCAGCCTGAAGCTTTCCATTCTCCCGCATAGAATCATTGATTGCCTGTGAAAGCAAAGAACTTTTGGTCTCTTCATCACTCATCTCCCTCTCCTGCTTACTTATTTTAGATTGAAGCTGTGCTATCCTTTCTTCAAATTTTGTTTGCCATTCTTTTAACTCCTCGTCCATATCTAACCAAGTACAACTCAAAAAAGAAAGGTTATTCAATATCAAGAAAATAGGATTAAAGAAGTAAATGCTAGCTAACAAAGTAGAAAATGAAGCTGTGATCACTTAAGTGAGGCAAACCACTTGAATATCAAATAATTTTCCAATCTAATTATGCAAAGCCCAAGAGCAGATCTACGAGGAGTATGTGCCCTCTCCAAAACTTTAGGGTTTACGGTTATAGGTATCTATGGAAAAATCTTGAAGGTATTTTTAACATAGCCAATTTGTAGGTCCACTAAGAAAAACTTTTGGGTACACTATTGTGAAAGCCAAACTGAGTGGATACAAATGTCAAACAGTACTACTTGACAAAACAAGTAAACAAAAGGCATATATTAAGTAGCTACATAATTTTAGTATTATGAGAAGTGAAAGCCTAAACTTAGGAGTGATTAGTATCAATCTTACAAGAAAAGAGGTTGAAAAATGTGTCTGTAGAAACTAGTAAAATCACAACCACTATTAGGTATAAATAGAAACGTTTAAGGGAGTTCAAAGTCTTAAAAATAGTTCACATTAGTATAGGGAATAACCATAGGTAGAATGCAAACTGACATAAATCAATGGCAAAGACCTAAAAATCAAAAGAACCTGAAGATGCTTTGACACACAGACGAGATAATAAGTCCAAAGCGTGGCTAAGAAAACTAAGAAGGAAAAGTCAATGAATTCAACAAAACAAAAAAAAAAGTGACCCTTAAAAACACCTAACTCACAAGTGCACTTCTCCACACAAGAGCACAACTCTCATCTACCCAGCACCTCTGAGAATTTTATTCTATGCAGTGCTCGCTTCAATAATCTTTCAATGACACAAATAACAATTTCGCTTACAGATGTATCCATGCATATATTGTTCGTCCACAGTAATACTTATAAATTACATTTATTGTTAAATTGCTACATGCTGGCTTTCATGCTAACCAGCTTTGACTAAGCCATCTCACAACCAAGAGTACGAAAGAAAGACTTATTTATTGCCTAAATACTGTTTGAAATTAGGGCTTTGGTAAAATAGGCATGCAGCATTATAAATTAAATACCAGTATTTAAATATAATACTAACAAACATGCACAAATCATTCAATAAATGGATACCCCTGATCATTAAAAAAAATACACAGTCAACTTTTTGGAGCAGTAAAAGAGATTTCTGATGCATGGCACGCCACAATTTCTCCATTTAACTACTACCTCAAAGCTCACGAAAATAAATTTACATAAAGCTCTTGTCTTCAAATATAAGTAGATCTGAAGCATTAAACTTGTTTAGCTTGTCAAAAGGACAAAACCTTCATTTTCCTCGGCAAGGGCAGCATATTGAGTTTGTTGAAGTTTAAACAAAGTGCTTCTTGCAGTAGTATGCGTTGATATCTGATCCTGAAGTTTACGCAACTCTTTTAAAGTAGTTTCTTCATGCAGGATTTTACTCTCAACATCTTGAATACTCCTCTCCCATTCCTTAATTTGAATTTTTAAAGATTCAGTTTTTTCTTGATCTTGAGAGATGCTGTCACGGAGCTGTAAATAGCAATCGTTAAATGATTGAAACAGTTTTATCAATAAATATGTATCCTTTGCAAAATTACAAGAAAAATAGTCAAACTTAGAACACAAACTCTCACATTCAACCAAAAAAAAAACAGATATGATGAGTGGCACCTGTATCATGAATCATGAATTAAAAATCCTGAATTAACCCAAGCTTCTTAAAACTGGTAAACTCGCTTCAGAAAAAATAAGATGCTAATAGCTTCAGTGCCAAAAAATCAGCTGAAAAGATATGACTTTCAGATCTGTGAATTTCAAATACTATAACAAATATATAAGAGTTAGAGATAAATCAGCCTATGACTTTTAAAACTAAATAGCTAGATAAAGAGAAATAATTATAATCAACAACACTGGATAGGACAGTTCAGGATTAAAATTTCCTAGTGCAATTAATATGATGCACGGTATAAATTTACCTCAAGTAACTTGCGTATTCACATATCATAAGCCATCTAGTAATCCAATAAATTCCTTTTTTAAAAGTAAACAAGCAATACTTGAATTAAAACCAACAAAAAAACTAAAAAATAACAATAATTTGAGAAATTCAACAAGAATTTAGAACTATATAAAATCAATAAGCAATTATAACAAAAATTTTACAGATTGAATTTCTGATGTGCCGATTTGAAAAACAAGAAGATCATTAATCAATCAAATATCAAATAATATAGATAAAAAAAGAAACAAATACCAAAATATATGAAACCAGGCCTGGCACAAGATAATTTCCCCCAAAATTAAGTAATTGCACATGCATCGCACAAAAGTAATCATACATCCAACGTGCACTCATGAGATTGAAAATGGGAAAGAAATTTTATTCAAACAAATTGTTCAATGACATGCCTCGAAACATTTGTTTATAGACTCTTTATTCCCTACACTAGTAAATATAATTTGGCATAAAATAAATTATAAACATAATCTATATTTAATTTAAAATATGCAAAACATTAAATTAATCCCAACCAGATTTGAAATCCATGATTCTTATACAAAATAGAAGAACAAATTAGCACACCTAGAGAAAAGCACAAAACTCAAAAGAAACTTATGATGCATGTTCTACAGAAAATCAAAAAGTCCCATGCAACAACCCACAAGAACACAGACTCCAGATAAAATACCACAACAGCCAAAACAAAATCCAACAGCAAAAACCATTGCCCCAAAATAAGGCCAACATTTACTGTCCAAAACAATAGCAATAATTCAGCTCTTTGTAATTTACTTCCCACATATAAAACACAACTTCACCATCCAAAAGATGATCTCATCTGATATACTACCTCCAAAACTCCAACACCAATCCACAAACACACCCAACAACAATTCAAAATCAACAACAAACAACCTTTAAACTATAGCAGCCATTTTATTCTCCAAATCAAAAACCCACTATAAAAACTAACATAAACTTAATCAAGATTGAAACCATGACAACCAATTAAACTAACTGAATGCTAAGAAATAAAGTGCATCTCTCTCAAGGTCATCATCACCAGTATGTTCTTAATTACAAAAATAATCAAATAAAAATTAACATTATAATATAAAACAAATAAGTTGTGCTCAAATCATTGCTTGATATGATGCTGCTAACAAGAATAAACATTAAGAATTTTCATCAATATATAATAAGGAGTGCACATATGGTGCTAGAATGATGATGATCTAAGATTAATCATAAGATATTTCAAATTACTTGACAAAAACAAAATAATTTAGGATTCACTCTTATCAAACCATTTGCAGTGCAACATAGATTTGTGAATGTAATTTAAGCTATTTATCTTATAGATAATGTAGCTTAAAAAAACATAGAAGTAGAATGGACTCAAAAAAACCATAAAACTACAATGCAATAGTTTTGTAAAGCAAGAGTATGACATCACCAAATTGTTTAAGTAAGATCCAGTTTATTCTTTCAGTTTCTTTTTAGGACTACTTGTTGAACTAACAACAATCTACTATTCTTCAGCTATGCCTACTAGGAATTAGAGTGGTTGAAACTAAAAAGGATTTAAAAAATTGCATAACTACTTTACAGTTCCTACAAGAGCTACATCAAGACGTCATCTGCTAAACAAATTGGATTATCAAGAGAGATTTTTCATCCATCTTGATTTTATTTTCTTCACCAATCTTAAATATATTTCAGTGACATATGAGTTCATTCACAATACCTTATTCAATTAGAACACCAAACATCTTGGTTCTCCAAAATGCAGTAAACCAATGGAAGAGAAGAATCCTCGACCTCTTCGATATTAGTTTGAGGGGTAGTTAAATAGTGATAATAATAGGTTACACTTTGACTTGATTGAACTTTATGATTTTATCCTCTAAAATAAATAATAATTTCTTTCTATCTTAAATGGGTAGATATCCTAACAAATTATAATGTCAAAACATCATAACATTACCCAGCTCTTTTATTATCATACTTCAATTTTCTTTAGATCATATGAATCATTTAACTCAATGAATTACTAAAATATCAATACGTTCCATGTGGTATACTAAGTGGCAGCCAGCAACAATAGCATGAAAGACTCAACTACCAGCAATAAAAAAAAGGAAAATAATAGAATATGGAAAGTAGATTGAATTAAACTCCATTACTTCCATATTGCATCTCAGCAAAAGACAAAAAAATAATTTTCAAACTAAGTGATTGAGACCACCTGAAATGAAAATCAACAAGAAAATCAGCAAAAATAACCTTATATGCTGCATCTTTAATAGTTTGGAGATTCTCCAATTTCAGTTTATATGTCTTTATCTCCTGTGCTTGATCCTTATGGAGCTTTTTGATGACCTCTAAGGCTTTTGTATAACTGGAGAAAAGCCCTTGAAGGTTAGAGACAACAGTGATAATACAGCTGATAACAAATTATCTTAGAAATGCAAAAGACAAGATCCTAGAACAAAAAAAAAAGTAAAACAGGATGTACCCTAAATTTCCATACAACTGACCAAAAAAAAGAAAAACCATTAAATTAATCAATAAGATCCTGCTGCATTCAGCTTCTAAATTTAAAAAGTGGATGAAAAGGTTTTCCTCTGCCATTCTGTTATAGAGAAGGCAGGAAGAATAATAACTTCGAATTCTACACAACTTACCAGTAATTACTCAAGCATTTAAACCTAAAATGATAATTTGACATCATTACCTAGTGGGAGAATCTTATCAAGACGAGAAGTCCTGTACTTATTTGGTTTCCGTCAGTCTTTCTCAAGAACATGCCAGATTTGGATTGGCTTATTAAGCCCTCACACAATCTCCCTGTATATATGGATTTAGAAATCCCAAGCACAAACCCAACATGTCAAATTAGGACAACAGTTTAACTTTGGGCTATGAAAATTTTAGCCTTGCACTATCCACAAATATATCCTCACAGATCTATTTCTTTTGTAATTGGTTTTTCTGTCAGTCTACCATTAGACTAATATATAAAGTTCCTATGATCATTTTTCTATGTATAAACATTTCAAACGTCACATGCTAAATATAACCTGAAAAAGCAACAAATCATTAGTTGCATTCCTTCAAGTGACAAAAACAGTTAGAGTAAACAAAATAGGTAGCAGATATGCCGTTAAATTAATCTCTCAGTATAAAGGATAACGAAGCCACAGATTGGGGTATGCTAAAATTTCAAAAGGTCTATTTACATTCTAATTAATCAACATAAGAAACATAAATCTAGTTCTACAAGAAAACATTCAGAAACGCCTATGCCTGCATTACTTTCTGACCAAACCAGCACAGCACATACTTTCTCAATAGATGAACTTACCAACTAGGAAAGGCAATGTAAAGGCAGTTTATGTCGAGAGAGAGAGAGAGAGAGAGAGAGAGAGAGATCCTTTTTATTCAAATATACAGACTGTAAATTCTTCATAAAATATGTTCATACACTCAATTGAACAAAGAAAGTAACCATTAAATACCGAGTGGCAGAGAATATGTCATCAAATTTCTTCTTCAGTGTTGATGGATCCTGTAGTGGCCAATTTGAATCATCCTGGTGGACAAAGATGACATTATCAAGAATAGCTTTGGAGACACCCATCAGAGATGGAATCTCCCTATCCATGTCAGCGCATCTATAACTGAGGCATACCTTCTGCAAATTAACCAAGAAATAACAACAACAACAATCTCCATAAGAGAAGGTAAAGGTCGTTTGATCTTACACAAAATTTAAAGAGTAAAAAGGAAGTGGCGACAGAACCTCCGCAGTGAGGGGGTTGATAGTCTGGAGTACACTCTCAAGAGCCTTGAACTCCATCTTAGATGCTTTCTGTGTTAGCTGGAAAGAGCGTATGCACACCACATCTTTGCCGGCAGCAGTCTTGAACCGGAGTTTGATCTGTCCCTTAGTCTCCGTCTCCCCCAAAACCTATCAAACAGGCAATTTCGTGAGTAACAAGCACAACCCGCCAACTCCAAAATATCAAATAAGCGTTTTAAGCGTAAGAAGTTACACCTTGGGGTCGTGGATGAAGCTGTGGCCCGAGCGGGAGTTGGGAGGCAGCTCCCCGGTGCACGCTAGCTTAAGGCATTCGATAATGGTCTTCGATTAAAGACAAAGAGAAACGAGAGCATAAGACCTTTGACATCATTACGCTAGAAAGAGAGAGAAAGAGATTCTGTTTGTGTACAGTTTTGCCGGCGCCGTTGGGGCCAACGATGAGGGTGAGGGGCTTGAAGAAGGCGATGACATGCTTGTTCTCCGGGTCGAAGCTCCGTATGCCTTTTATCAGCATCTTGTCCACTGTGCTCATCTTTGATCAATGACTCCAGCTTCGGCTCGATCGCGTGAAGAGGAATGGGGATATTCGAAGGGATTTTGTGAGGGTTTTGTTCCGTCTTGTTCGGCTTCTCGGAGAAGCAGAGAAGAAAGAGTAGCGGGAAACTGTCCTGAGCAATGCGCCACGATGAAACCAGGTCAAGACTTACGAGCAGACCCGGCCGGCAAGCATGTAAAAGAACATTCCGATCCGATAGATGTGTCTTGTGCCACAGCTATGTACGGCCCGACATTTCTCTCTTCAGAACGGCGGGTATGGTCGGCTCATTCTTCCAGTCCGGGATTTCTCCTTGGATCGCGGCCCATATTATTCTTTCACGTTAAGCAAATTTAATTGAAGAAATATGAGTTAGTTAAGGGTCACGAGTTCAGGATTTATGAAGTGGAAAAGGCACAATATCAATCACTCATCCGCCTCTCATGTCATTAACAATTACTATACAATTTGATCAATGCATGATAAAAACTTATATACATCTTAAAATTGAATACGAGACAATCATTATACAATGGGATCATGTTAAAGCATATGCAATCTGCATGTGCAGAGCAAAAAGAATGACCTAAGAAAATCACACTAACAAATATATTTCAACTTTTATAGTTCACTTTTATTTTAGGGGGCTTTCTATTTATATCATTCAAAGTTTTACTATTTACATATATAACACATAAAGTCTCTAATTTATATTTCTGATGCCCATAATTTTTTAATGTATCATAAATATCACTCCCCATTGTCACTCTCAATCATTATTTTCTATCGCTCGTGTAACTCCTCATGTCATTCTCCCGACCATTTAGTGAAGCTTTCCTTCCGCCCAAACATTCTTCCTACAATGTCTCTCTCCTGCAAACTCAATCATATATTCTTTCGTACTTTTTCCGACTCCACTTTCTCTCATGAGCCAGTGTGATCATTTCATGCTTCAAGGAGTAAGGAAAGCTTCATAAACTATATTTTTAACTTTCGAAGTCCTCTCCCATAAGCGCAAAAAAATTGAAAACTTCCCTCTCAATCATGACTATCCTATTTAAGCGATCACAAGATGCTCTATCATTTGCCCCCTCTATATTTATGCTAATTAATGCTTATAGTGGATGTCATTATATGTGCTTATGATTCCTATATTATAAAAAGTAGTGAATATAATATTCTAAAGATCATTACTTTCTAAGTCCATTTAACTTTATCATTAAATGACATTTATTAGTAGCTAACATATTTAAAAGAATAGTTAATGTGACTTTTCTATTGTTTCAGTATATATCTACATCAATTTTCTTAACTCCATTAATGTAAAGTCATGCAAATGTTTATTTTTTTTACTAGTTTAATAGAAATTTAAGATTTATTGTATCTCTACTATTATGATTTGGCTCTTTTTAGTTAGCATTAATTAAAGATGTAAACTTTAATCCTTATAATGAACTTGATGTTATTGCCATTGTTACTAGAAATAAACTTGCATCAGTTGTGACGCACAATTTGGTTTAGTTTGATGCTTGAAAGTAATTGATAATTCTATATTTTGGTTCCCATTTTATACAAAGCAATGGTTCATTTTATATTCACCACTTTGCATTTTTAAAGCATCTAAATTAGAAAAATCTATAAATGGTTGACATAATTTGTTCATTATTGCATAGAGGTGCTACATAAGATAGAGCTATGCACATTATGTTGACTTTTGTCATTTAAATTAAATTTTTATTAGTTGTTTGTTGAGCAACTATATGTGTTTTTAAGTGGCAACTAAAAATCATAAATAAATAGTGATTTTTAGTTAAAATTTTAATATGATGTTCATTGTTATACTTTAGCTTAAGTTAATTAGTGAATATTGAATTATTAAAAATGAGCTCAACTTAGTCATCAACAACAAGTGAAATCCTCTAAAATAGTTAAGTGAACTACAATTGCAACTTATGGTTTATTTTATATACATGTCATAGGAGATAAAAGTATTAGAAGAAAATTCTATCAATGCTAATGAAAACAAGCAAATGTTGATTACAAATTTTTTCAACTGAGTGAACAAAGTTGAACCATCAATACATGATGTACAATGTTAATTATGAGCTCATGATGAAATGGTTAGAAAGAAATTCAATGCTATTGCATTTCAACTCAAAAAATTTATTGGTGTTATAGCTATGATGTACTTATCATGTGTCAGCTATTTAATTGTTGATGTTTTAGCAATCAATGTGATCTAAGACATCTTAATTTGTATGGGTGAAGTGACTGTCTTCATCTATCATAAATATTGTAATCATCAATGTATTCTTGAATTCTAATTATCATGTTATTTTGCTTTATAAATGTGCTCTAAAATTTCTAATTCTATTCAGTGATATTAATATGTATTGTGGTTATTGTAAATTTATGGAATCGATAAAAACAAATTGAATATAAATTTGATATTTATGAAGTTCTTGAATTGTGTTATAGTGATGAGAGCAATAAGAAGTTTATATTCAATTTAATAAAATTAAATAATGAGATGTTCATAGTTTAATTCCTCTATAAATCTTATAAGCAAACAGCAAAAAACACATGATACAATATGAAAAAACCTGATAAAAGTTATGGTTCTTAGAGAAATTATTATGAAGTCTTAAGATTTTATGTGAACATACTTATCACCAAAGCCAAACCTCTTCATATTCCATCCAAACACTTCAAAAGTGTAGAAGAAGAGGTGGGTTACAACAACCTCATTCTCATCCTTACAATTAAACAATTCTCCTTTCCACTTAGGAAGTATAATAATAATTCCCTCTATAAATTTCTCAATCTTCTCAAGCTCTTCATCTTCTTTAAATTTATCTATCTTAATGTGGTTAGTAACAACCATCGATGAATTTTGGTTGAGGAAATCATATGTTCATTTGGATAAGATGGCATTATGATGGATAAATCAAATCCCAGCCATCCAAAGTGCATCAAATGGCTATGAGTGACAACTACACCCACATAATCCTTGCATCAAATTGTGGAGAATCCATACCCAATTTCTATTTATGCATTTTCATTAATAATCATTATGAAAAAATCATATATATACATCATAATTTGTAGTATTTGAGTACTAAATGAACTCTGATATGACCATCTACAAGCAACAAAATTTTAAGTGATTGTTGATGCTTTAATATCACTTATATTTGATCTTCCCTCATAAAAACTTTTGATGTTTATAAAGAGCCATTATAATGAATAGTGTTTATTTCTTATGTTGTTGCTAGGAATGACTTTGTTTAGTATGTTAATCATAAGTAGAATAAGAGCAATAATGCTTGATGCAAAAAAGTAATTAGAAGAAAACTGTGGTGTGTTGAAAGAAAATTTTTAAAAGCAACAATAAATGACATAACACTCAATGAAACCAAAGAATTTGTTGTTGCTATTGGCTATAAAAGTATAATGTTTTTATTAAAATTTTATAATTATCAAATTCACTACTAATAACCATTCTCAACCCAGATCCTTTCAATTATAGCCAAATTTATCACCATAAATCATTCTCACCACAAAAAAATAGTTCTAAACTTATAAGGCTATAACTACATTGATTCAAGGGAATTCATCATCACTCCAACTGCTATGTGTGGTACAACCATGGTTAACATCATTTGATTCTTTAAAATATTAAAAAGAAGATAGTCAAAAGTATGCAGACTCCTTCAAAAAGGGATTGCCTTGCTTTCTTGACATTAATAATGTTTGAGTTTCAATTGCTTGTGTATGCCTCATTTAAACTTGATCCATTGCTTATTACCATCTGCCATTTGCTCTATTATACAATTACAATTGAAGTAATCTTCTAAGAATAATGGTTACATGGTAAATTATATTAATTATATTTTCTTGGTTGAATCTTGTAATAACCACATTTTGTTGGTTGTAGCTTTTATAATTTAATTTTTAGACCTAAAATTTTATGCAACTTTAATGATTGCTAAAAAAACTGTACAAGTTTAATGACAAACAGTAACAATTATAACTCAATAGTTGAGAAGCATCAATTTCAACACTGATAATTTTAGAAAAAAAATGCACGAGTATATATAAACTATAATAGTATAAACACCAAAAAATTTCTTACATTTTTAGTGAATATCAATAAAGCGAAAAGATTAAGAAATGTATTGGAATTCACATTAAGAACCTTTTCTTGAATAGTTATCTAAATATAACATTTCATGCCTAAATAGTAAAGTCAAATGTCAATGACTGCTAACAAAATATAAAAAAAAAATATTTCATGTAATATGTTAATATTATTGACTCAAAGACATCTACATTAATTATTTCACTGAACAACATATATCCAATTCCCTCTTCATCCTTTCTGATTGACAAATTAGTTCTTCATCCTTTTTGATATGTAATGTAACTCAAAATTCAGTTTCATCATTTATTCATATAACCAATGTGTCCTTGTTCTTCCCCATGTATCACCATATAAGCTTGGCTAAGATGATTTTTGCAAATGCTTCTATATGTTCCCCAAATATCACACATTCTATATTTATGAACATTTTTTTTTTATTTTGGGCTGGTGGTCTCAAATAGATTTTTAATTCTCATCTTCTTTAGCCTTCCACACGACCTTAATGTTTTAGACATGTAAATGTTTAAAATGTTTAATTTATCGTTTACAATTATCCATTGGTCCTTCATTTGAAGAGTTGCTATTTCTCATTCATACTTCTGTTTATATCTATAATTATTGAGAGTTTGTTAAAAAAATTTATCAACGCTTAATTAGAAAAAAAGAAGTTATATATATATATATATATATATATATATATATATATATATACATAAATATGTCAGAAAATATACCTTTTTACTTCTGTTGAAAGCAATGACGTGATGCAAGATAACTCAATTATTTGTCAAAATTTACAATTGTACTCATTACTTTCATGTCCATCTTATGTCTTTTCTAAATGACACCCAACTTAGTCTTCTATACTATTAATTACCTGATAATAAAAATACTCTTTTATAGTAGTTATTTCTCTCATATACTCTTAAATGTGAGGAACTAACTCACCATTTCATCTTGTTCCATCCATCTTCCTCTCAACCCTTTACTCCATGATCATATTCTAATCATCTCAATAAGATCTACAATAAATTACCTCTAAAAAGTCTATTTTAAGAATAAAATTTTTTCTCCATGCTATTAGAGTTACAACTATTCTTGATTTCAATCAAAAATGCACTCTTATACCACTTATATGGCAATCAACATAAGTATGAATGAATTTGAGGATTAATATTAAAAATCTAAGCACATTTAATATCAAGTTTATGCTTTGTAAGGTATTTATAACTGATCATACTAAACTTTGTAGTTTATGAGTGAAAAACTTATTGAGATTATTTTCACATATGGCATATACATACTCTATAATATGTATTAGGAAACATTTTTTTATTACTTCACATAATCTTTTTTTCTTATCTGAAATGAAAGGCAATGGATATAACTTAAAGTCAATTCTCTCAAATCATTTTTTTTAAATCATTATAATAATTTTTTGACTAACTCTCTACCACCACGAATGACAAGTTGAATGAACTATTATTGCCATGAAACAAGTTTGCAGATAACAATGCCTACAAATATTTTGATTTTAAGTGACAAACATAAACACCTATTAGATGTTTAAGACATACTAGAAAGCTATTAATGCAAACTTTGAAGCTCCTATAAAATCATTTAATGAATTGTTATCACAATCTTAAATATATGTAAAGTGTTGTGGTGTTTATTTTTGGTTGATGTGTGTGTGTGTCCATATGGGGCACCAATGCAGATTTGAGGGTGTACTTATTAAGGTGATCGGGTATGATATCAAAGAATAGTATACTATCTCGAAAGATAGAAATCACTACCCTACGATGGACCTAATTACTGTGGTGAAAAATTTCTATATAGTCGCCTTCATAATGGTAAAAAGTAAGAATATAAAATTTCATCTTTTGGGGACACTACGTAGATCCACAAATGTGCTTATTCAGGTGATCAGATATGTCATCAAGGAATATTGTATTATCTCAAGAGATAGAAGTCACTACCCTTTAATGAACCTAATCACCTCAATAAGGCCTCCTAAGGACAATGAGTCTACATATATACGAGAAATTCTTCCCCTACTTTACATGAAAAAGTAAAGCAGGGAAAAAATCTGTGGTATATATGTAGACTCATTGTTCTTAAGAGTCCTTATTGAGGTAATTAGGTCCATTAAAGGGTAGTGACTTTTATCTCCGAGATAGTATACTATTCCTTGATGACATACCCGATCACCTAAATAAGCACATCTGCAGATCTGCGTGGCATCCAAAAAAAAAGATGAATTTTTATATTCTTGCTTTCACCAGATGAAGGCATTATATAAAAAATTTTTCACCATGATTCCGTGACTCCATTAGGGATAGTTCCTCTCTCCATCTTTGGTAACTGATCATTGTCTTTGAGTATCGATAGTGGATTCATACTTTGGTATGAATTCGAGACTATCTTTCTTTCCGTTGGCACTTAGCTTATTTCATCCTTAAGTTGAGTTAGCCAACATCCTTAGATTATAGGACCTCACCCCGTGTTAGTCTTGAAATCTCCATTGGGTAAAAATAAAAAGATCTAAAGAAAATATTTAAAGACTTCCTCCTTATCATTTTTATGATAAGGAAAGGTTCATTCTAAAATAATAAAGACAAAATAATTTTTTTATAAGAACTTTTCTTGTCAAAAAGAACCCTTTCAAAAATGCACATAATAAAATATTTTTCACAAAATTTTCTTAAATCACCCTCATTTAACAATTCTCATAATTGTTACATGTAGAGATTTTCAAAAATAAAACTAACAATCTTTCCAAAAGCACAAATTAACATCTTCCTTCAACTCATTTTTGATGAAGATTTCATTTTCAAAATAAAATGAACAATCATCTTTCTAAAAATTACAACTAAAAACAAAACTTTCAAAAAGCACACATGAACCTTTCCATTCAATATACTCACACCTATTGAATGAAAAATTTTATTTTCAAATAAAATTAAATTTTTCCAAAAGCACATATGAACATCTTCATTCAATATACCCAAATTTATTGAATGAAGATTTCATTCCTAATTAAAAATAATATCATTTGAAAATCCTACTTAAACATATCCCACATATGATTAAGTTGGAATTCCCTCTTTCAGAAAGCAATAATCACACACAAAATAAAATTTTCACATTTGTAAAAATAAGATTGATTTCCATCCTTACATACCCAAATTTATTGAATGGAAGTCTTCTTTTCAAAAAATCCAAAATTTAACAATCATATTTTCAAAAAAATTCAAACACATTTGAAACTTCATTTAGCATACTCAAATTTACTAAGAAAAGTCTCCAAATTCCAAAATCAAACATTTTCAAATATATTTGGAACTTTATTTGGCATAATCAAATTTGCTAAGTAAAGTCTCCAAATTCAAAATA
Organism: Cymbidium sinense; assembly: GCA_021442155.1. Classification (NCBI taxonomy): domain Eukaryota; kingdom Viridiplantae; phylum Streptophyta; class Magnoliopsida; order Asparagales; family Orchidaceae; genus Cymbidium; species Cymbidium sinense. The sequence continues at coordinate 20,022,197 of CM038221.1, read as the reverse complement.
AAATTTTTAAACACATTTTGGAACTTCATTTAGCATACTCAAATTTGCTAAGTCAAGTCTCTAAATCCAAAATCAAAAATTTTCAAACATCTTTGGAGGGTGTATTTATTGAGGTAATCGGGTATGGCATTAAATAATAGTGTGTTATCTCGAAAGATAGAAATCACTACTCTACGATGGACCTAATTATTGTGGTGAAAAATTTATATATAGTAAATGATCGTTATCTTCGAGTATCGATAGTGGATTTGTACTTTGGTATGAATCTGAGACTATCTTTCTTTTGTTGGAACTTAGCTTATTTCATCCTTAAGTTGAGTTAGCCAATATCCTTTGGTTTTAAGACCTCACCCCTTGTTGGTCTTAAAACCTCCATTGGGTTCTCCAATGGGTAAAAATAAAAAGATCTAAAGAAAATATTTAAAGACTTCCTCCTTATCATTTTTATGAAAAGGAAATGTTCATTCTAAAATAATAAAGATAAAATAAATTTTTCATAAGAACTTTTCTTTTCAAGAAGAACCCTTTCAAAAATGCACATAATAGAATATTTTCCACAAATTTTCTTAAATCACCCTCATTTAACAATTCATAATTATTACATGTAGGAATTTTCAAATATAAAACTAATAATCTTTTCTAAATCACAAATGAACATCTTCCTTCAACTCATTTTTTATGAAGATTTTATTTTCAAAATAAAATGAACAATCATCTTTCCAAAAATCACAACTAAAAATAAAACTTTCAAAAAGCACACATGAACCTTTCCATTCAATATACTCACACCTATTGAATGAAAGTTTCATTTTCAAATAAAATTAAATTTTTCCAAAAGCACATATGAACATCTTCATTCAATATACCCAAATTTATTGAATGAAGATTTCATTCCTAAATAAAAATAATATCATTTGAAAATCCTACTTAAACATATCCCACATATGATTAAGTTGGAATTCCCTCTTTCAAAAAGCAATGATCACACACAAAATAAAATTTTCACATTTGTAAAAATAAGATTGATTTTCATCCTTATATACCCAAATTTGTTGAATGGAAGTCTTCTTTTCAAAAAAAATTCAAAATTTAACATTCATATTTTCAAAAAATTTCAAACACATTTAGAACTTCATTTAGCATACTCAAATTTGCTACGTGAAGTCTCCAAATTCCAAAATCAAACATTTTCAAACATATTTGGAACTTCATTTGGCATAATCAAATTTGCTAAGTAAAGTCTCCAAATTCAAAATAAAAAATTTCAAACACATTTTGAAACTTCATTTAGCATACTCAAATTTGCTAAGTCAAGTCTCCAAATCCAAAATCAAAAAATTTTCAAACATCTTGAAACTTCATTTAGCATGCTTAAATTTGCTAAGTGAAGTCTCAAAGTCAAAACCAAAAATTCAAGCACTTTTAGCTTCATTCTTTAGCATACCAAATTTGTTAAGGAGAAGTTTCCTTTTTTTCAAAACCAAAACACAATAAAATTTTGAACATATCTTTTGGAATTTCATTTAGCATAACCAAATTTGCTAAAGTGAAATTTTCATTTTACAAATTAAGTGGGACTTCATCCTTAACATACCATATTTACTAAAGTAAAGTCTCTACTTTCAAACAAATCAAAACAAAAATGAAACTCAGTAGTATTTCCTTAGTATACCAAAATTTGCTAAGGATCTTACTTTTTCAAAAATCAAAGATGCAAAATCAAAGATGCAAAATAAATCATATTTTCAAAAATCAAACAAAACACACTTAGGTTCTTCACTTAGCATACCTAAATTTGCTTAAGTAGAAATTCCAATTTCCAAATCAAACATAATTCACCAAAAAGAAAAAATTATTTTGAAGACCACTTCACTTAGCATACCCAAATTTACTATGTGAGTAAAATTCCAAAATCATCAATCAAAAATAAAAAAAAAATCAATTGACCCTTACTTTAACATACCCAAATTTGTTAAAGGAAAGGGTCTTCAAATCAAAAGAAAATCTAAATTCAAACAAACATGAACCTATGGAAGCATCCTTCTAAAAATATTTGAATCCATCTTTCAACATACCCAAATTTGTTGAAGTTGATTTATATTCAAAATTCCTCTTTCAATCAAATTTCTAAATCTTCTCAAATCCATTTGAACCCCACTTAACACTTCCAAGATGTTGGATGTGGGTTTAAATTTTCAATTCAAATTTCAAAAATTAACAAAGACAAAAATCTGATATGAGCTCGTTTCCTACTGCAGATTCTCACCATCAATTACAATACATCAATAGTTCAGTTTTTCAGTCTTTATAGTTAATATGAAATGGCAGGCTCATAGAAATTTATTTTCACTTTCCCTCATGGCATGGATTTGGGCCAGACCAACTTCCCTCGATTGGATCATACACACCTTATCCATTTTGGTAGGGGATTTGAGGGAGTCAGGATCTCATGTGAGGGCGCTCCCCTCACGACAGTCAGTAAGACCACGGTGACCGGGAAGAAGCCGATCATCCGAATTGATCTACCTTCTAATTTTGATATCTCCTCTGAAGAAAAGCGCACCCACCGTGAGTGACATGTCAATGCCTATGGTTTCTCAGCTTCCCCAAGTGAGGGCTAGCACCCTCATCCATTCCCCAAGGGCAAGGCTCCCTTGATCTCAGGGATTACCTCACCTACTTTTGAGTATGGGTCTAGCTCTCACTTCTCTCATCCTACCAGACACGTAGGAACAAGAACCACATGATCAAGCGATATCACACTAGGATTGCCAAAGAGATGGAGGCAACTGCCCATTCAGCTGTTGAGGAGTTTCCCATTTTTACTTCACCACTAGTTACAGCAAACCAGTTTCATCCTATTTATGGGTCAAACGGAGAGGATGCTAAGAGGATTCACACATCACCTCCACCATTGGTCTAGCATAAGCAAGCAGTTACTAGGAGCAGGAGGTCATATGCCCACCTTCAATCAATCTTGCATCAGGTAGGTGGAGCTTACGGACGTTCAGAGTTTGGAGCTCAATTTGATCTGAGATCTATCATCCCCCACAATATGGGGAAACATATCCGTCAGGAGAGGGCTAGAAAGGCCCATACATTTGCTCACATTACCAGTAGGGAGAGGCAAAGGTTCAGTTGCCAGTCGGCAGTCGACAGCTTCTACACTTATTGATTTTCTAGCTCAATGCGCTACCCGCGCCGACCATACCGACATCATCTTACTTATTGGGACTAGTCATCATAGGAGGACAACTCATGTTCATAGAGAGTCAGTGGTGTCTCCACCACACTGCCCTACCCCTCGTCCACCATCACCAGTCTAGGTCACAACATCTCCAGTTCCATCAAAGGCCATGAAGGCCATATCTAGGGAGAAGTGCACCCTGTTGGTGATCCGACTATGACCGAGGGATCCTACTTCATCCACTCCACCTACTATGGTGAGGCCAAGATCTCCTTGACCTTCTAACTTAGTGGTGGTGCGGAAGGAGTGGCTACCCTGAAGCATAGTGGTCATCCCTTCACCAACTCAGCCAGTTCAGCAGGACGTGGAGATGGTGGCAGTTATTTCAGAGGTTGCAGATGATAGTCCAGCTACACCAAAGATAGTGGAACCTCTTAGAAATGTCACCCCTCTCATAGCTAGTGACAATCAAGAGTGTCTCTCATTTAGTGAGTACAGTCCTCATAGAATTGACTCCCCAACAGCTGGTGAGGTCCGGTGCCTCTCAGTGCATGATAGTGATCACAACAGTCAATCGAGATTATTTGTACCTGCTCAGATTAATCATTTTTAGATGAAATAGTGGCTTATTATTTCATGGAAAAGAAGGAGATTTTGGGGTATGATTGGTCAGATGAGGAGAAGGTTAGGTTCGATCCCAACGAAGATGACTTGTTGGGAGACTCAGCTGGAGTCTGTATGGTGGATACCAGAGGATCTCTTCTCAGGGAGAAGTAGGCCATGGAAGGTGATGAGGTTGATCAGGAAGACACCACCCAATCAGCCCAACACCTCCATCATCAGTTGAGGCAGAAGGATGAGCAAACAAATAGGATGACATGACATTTAGAGGACTTGTTAGCTGCAATTTCAGTACTCCAAAAATAAGCCTTAGGAGTTCATCCTACTATAGTCGACATTAGTCAGCCTGAGTTAGTGCATGTCTTGGACCCAGCCAAGACCTTACCTCCAGTTGAGTAGGGTAGCACTAGCATGTATAAGAAGGTAGTGGAAAGTACCTCCATATAATGAAAAAGACATCCGATCCATGGTTGAGTAGCAAGTGAAGGAAGTGTTGGCTCAAGCCTGGGGAAGATCATCGGTTCCAAAGGGTAGACCCTACCCGGAGGAATTCGATTCAATCCAATATCCTAAGGGGTTTCGTGCCACCTTTCTTCAAAATCTTTGATGGTAGTGAAAACCCAAGATATACAACACTTTTGTTGCTGTAACTTGGTGGCGCTATTCTCGCTTATCATTTAGCCTAGGTGGGATTGCTTTTGATTGGTATAACTGCCCAATAGTTCAGTAAAGATATTTGCTGAGTTAGAGCAACTCTTCATCAAGAGGTTTGTTGGAGCTCAGTAAAGGGTCATAGGTGATCTCGTTGTAGCACAACATCACCCAAGTGAGTCCCTTGTTGATTATATTCTCTGATGGTGTAACCTGAGTATGAAATGTGAGCCACAGCTGTCTGAGTAGCATGCCATTGAGATTCTTTTAAAGAATATCCATGGCCCGATTGCCTTCATGCTTAAGGGATTCATTATTAAGACATTTGAGAAGCTAATCAATAATGTGGCTAGTCTATAAGGAGAGGCCAAATAATTACCTTTTCAAAATCAATGCCTAAAGCAAAGCCACAAAAGGCCTATGAGAAGAAACTGGGAGTAATGATAGGTAGATAAGGGGAAGCAGCCAACTAAAGATCAGTCCGAGAGACCATGACCTCAATAGCCTCCACCTCCTTTACCACTACCGAGGCAACCCTATTGGCTTCCACAGCCTCCACGGCTAGATTGCGCCTTCTCGCATATCACAGAAGCACACCAGGCCATATGGTCCACCTACTCTTTTAGATAAGCTTAACAAACCTTATTCATTTAAGAGGGAGGTAATCAGGAAGATCTTTAAGAATCTCTTAAGGAAGCCTGATTTTCAGCTACCTAAGCCTAGGAGATCAGAGGAAGTAGGTAAAAGTCATAATCTAAACTTTTGCCCCTACCACCCTATGCTAGGCCATATTTTGGAGGATTGCTTCACATTCAAGGACTAGCTTGAATATAGCTTCAAGATCGGTGCTATAGTTATCCTAATGGAATACCTTATGGAACAACTATCCAATTCCATTAGGGTAATCCTTGGGGATACATGTGATCCTTCCAAAACTAAAGAATATTGGGATATTTCTTTATCCAAAATCTCTAAGAAGATCGTCCATAAGATCAAAAAGTTTTCCTTAGATGTGCCTGAGTCAACTCAAACCTCCAACACCAAGGAAGGTTTATAAATTGCCAGTGCCAACTCGAAGAAAGGGGAGCTCAGAGAAGATGTGCCTACTCAGATAGCCCATTAGCTGAACCATCGACCGAAGTCCGCCTCAAGCCTACAATTGCACTTTCCACCTGCAACTTCTTCCATTTGCCTAAATTTCTCTTCTTCTACTAGTAGAACTATTGTATCAGCAAATAAGGGCACCAAATCCCTTACCCTTCTTATTCACTTGATTTCTACTTTGTTCCTCCAAACAATTCCAAGAAATTGAAGAATAAAGCTAGTTTGAATTACATCTGTGTCACTTTTGATGGGTTGTCTTCTTCTATTCCTAATGATAACTCTTCAAGTCAAAATAACTATAGCAATTCTGATCTTCCTCTTTCTGATTCAGAGTTAGATTTTCCTATTATGAATACTACGGGTTTGCCTCTTAAGATAGACTTGGAATCATCCGATTCTGAGGGTTCCATAGGAGAAGCTGTAGGTGAGCCTGATGTACAGGTAGAATCTTTCATTACCCTATCACAAGAGATTATCAAAGTCATCCTTCATAATGGCAAGGTTCTACCTCCTAGGGCAGCACCTCAAGATAATGAGAAATAAGTCATTGGTACAAAGGATCGAGAAAACCCTTCACAGGATGCTCCACCCTGGATATGCTTGTGGAGGACCAGCCCAAGGTGGACTACAATGTCCTTTCCATCTAAGAAAGTTGTCCATATAAGCTAAGCATATATGATGTCTTTGTCTTATCCAAAGAGATGAGGGAATCATTAATCAAGGCTCTCCTAGATCTTGAAATATGATTAGCTCAACTGATTGCTATAGGTGAGGAATCATATTATATAAAAGAAGCTCAGGGGATCATCTTCATAAATGAAGACCTTCTTCTGGGGGACTTGGAGCACAACCGTCCCCTATACATCACAACTGACATGGACAGGTTCAGACTTGCCAAAGTTCTTGTTGATTTAGGTGCATCAATGAACATTATGAGTCTAAAGACCTTTTCTTATTTGAGGATCAACATCTCCACACTCCGAGGAGATCAGATAATATTGAGAGGATTTAATGAACAAGGTGAGCGAGCTTTAGGTTATATACTGTTACCTTTGGAGATAGGTGACTGGAAGACTGAAACCAAGTTTTACATCATTGATTTGAATACTTCATTCATTGCTTTGCTTAGTAGGCCTTAGATACATTAGAATAAGATCATTCCATCCTCCCTTCACCAGTGCATCAAGTTTAGAAAAGATGGGATTGAATACTGTGTCAACAGAGATGAAAAGTCAATTTCAGTTAGAGAGATTGAGATTTATGAGGATGTGACCTACTATCTTTCTCAAAGCACCCTTTCTCGTGAACTTGGACAAAATTTAAAATCAAACACAAAAGAAAAAGAAAATGAAGAAAAATAAGAGATAAAAGAAAAAAAAGAAAAATGAAAGTCTAAGTGAACAAAAAGAGGAATTGAAGAAGAAATAGATCACATATCACATTCCACCCACAGTTCATTCCATTATATGGGCATGTGGGTAGGATGGCCTAACCTCCACCAGGTAGAGGCAGAGGCAAAAATAGAGGTAGTTCCAGAGATGGGAGACCCCCTAGTTGGCCATCAGCCAACAGAGGTCATGTTTCAGTTCATAGGAGTACTCTTACTATTCATATATGCTTGGAATCCAGCTCGGAGGATGACTCTAATGTGATTAGTATACCAACCAACCCCTCTCAGTGGGTTTCATTGGAGGTGACTTTCGATCCAGATAAGGACCAAGACCAGGCCTCCAGACAAAGCAAAGTATTCGAATTAAGTTTATGTGAAACTATTAGGTAGTTGAGAACCTTAGCTCTAACCTCACTTACATCTTAGAAAGTTGAAGGTTTGGTAGTTAAGGAAATCCTTAAGTCTTCCAATGACATAAGGTAGAAGAGATTCTTTTTGGGATTATCATCCTCAAGTCCTGAAAGTTGATGTAGAACTTGAGGAGGATTCATTTAAAGAAATAATGGAATTACCATTTGAATTTACTCGCATTATGTTCATAATCTTATACAGAAAGGTTTAGTTCCTCATACATGGTCCAAGCACAGGTCAGAGTATTTTGAAAAGCTATGGAACAATATAGGCATGGAAGCACAATCAAGAGCAGAAATAGGATTTGGTAGTGGGTCCAAAGTTAATGATGACGATTCTGCTTAGTTGTTGCCAATCATTTGAAATATGATATGTTCTTTTCACACACCCCAACTTTTATGAGCATCTGTGTTTAAAAATCTCATATGATCCGAATGATCTCCAAATCAAAGGGGCACCATCAAAATTTGAAGAGGAGATTCATTCAATAATAGACAAGCTTAAAAAAAATCAACCTCGAGATATAAGAAAATTCACGCTTTGTTGTTGAATGAAGAAGAAACTAATGACTCAGTTAGGCTATTAAGTGAGTTTAAAGACTACTTTGCATGAAGTTATGAAGAAATGCATGAATTATCTCTTGACGTAACAGTCCATAAGCTAGCAATAGATCCTAATGCTATCCCTATTAAGCAAGCTCCTAGACGTATGCGATTAAAAATTGAACAACAGGCCATTTCTGAAGTCAAGAAACTGATCGATGCTGGTTTAATCAGAGAAGAAAAATATCTTACCTGGTTAGCTAGTGTCATTCCAGTTAAGAAGAAGAATGACCAAATTTGCATATGCGTTGATTTTAGGGACTTAAATAAGGCATGTTCTAAGGATGAGTTTCTTCTTCCTAAACCAGAATCAATGGTGGTCATCACCTCATCTCATGAAGTCTTCTCTTTCATGAATGGGTCATCTGGCTATAACCAAATCAAGATGTCTCATGAAGATGAAAGAAATACTGCTTTCTAAACTCCGATCAGAATCTTCTATTATAGGGTCATGTCTTTGAACCTTAAAAATGATGGTGCTACATACCAATGAGCCATGACTCAGATCTTCAACGAACTCATTCATCATCAAGTTGAGTGCTAAGTTGATGATCTAGTAGTCAAGAGCAGAGAAAAGAAAGACCACCTTTTTGACTTGAGAGTAGTTTTTGAACATTTAAGATAATATAATCTTAAAATGAATCCCCTAAAGTGTGCCTTCGGAGTAGCTTCAGGGAAATTTCTTGAGTTTGTTGTCGACACCGGAGAATATAAATAGATACAGAAAAGATTAAAGCAATCTTAGAAATGCCACCTCCTAAGAGTTTAACTCAACTCAGATCCTTCCAAGGACGGCTGGCGTATCTAAGATGCTTTATCTCCAACCTATCAGAGAGATGCAAACCATTTTAGCATTTGTCAAAAAGGATGCCAAGTTCAAATGGGATGATGGGGACATGCCTTCAAAGACATCGCAATATTTGGTGAAGTCGCCGCTAGTCTTTGGGTGCACCACTCATTCTCTACATTGCATTAGATGACTCTCTGCTCGTTGGCCTAAGTAATGACAAAGAAGGAGAATGCTCTCTCTCCTCACCATCGTCGATTCGCTTGAAGTGAACTATCCACCTATTGAGAAATATTGCCTAGCTTTGATCTTTGCATGTCAAAAGCTACGATATTACATGCTTTCTCATATGGTAAATTTGATCTTCAGAATAAATTCACTACAGTATCTCATGACACAACCAACTCTATCCTGATGTTTGGCACACTGGTACATGATTCTCTCACAATTTGATATTACATTCGTACCCCTCTGTGCGGTAAAAGGATAGGCACTGGCGGATTTCTTAGTTGCATACCCACTTTATGTTGATTCTCCACTTAGAGATGATCTCCCTGATGAATAAATCATGAACTTAGGGGAGGTTGCCAACCATCAATGGGAGATGTATTTTGATGGTGCAGCTTCTTTTCATAAAAGGGAAGCACCATGATCTATTTTCTCAGGAAAGATAGGGGTAGGAATAGTTCTCCGTGTGATGTGATGAGATTCTCATATATCTTTTCAACCCATGCACCAACAAGGCGAGTATGAGGCTTTGATTACAGTGCGAATTAGCATCACTATCAATGTCAGAGCATCAACATCTTTGGGGATTCTCAATTGGTCATCAACTAGATTGTCGAGGTTCTCAAACCCAAGCTTTATCATTACCACGAGTACCAAGTCGTCACCCGAAGTCACCATCTACAAGGTCGAGAGAATATAGTAGCAGATGCTTTGGCCAAACTTGCCAAATAATTAGCATGTCCGGAAGATGAGTCTATTTCAATAAGGGTCCAAAATAGACTAACCTTATCCATTATTGATGAAACTCATCGAGAGACTTTCTCTTGAAGGAGATTGATGTTGCCAAAATGGACAAAGAGCTAGATTGGAGATAACCATTCATAGATTACTTAAACACGACAAACTACATCAAGAAAATTCACAAGCCCATTAGGTGAAACAAAGAGCTCTCTCCTATGCTCTCGTTGATGGCAGCCTGTACCGATGGTCCTTTGACCAAATGTGGTTACAATGTTTAGACAAACATGAAGCATGTGGCATATTGAATCGAGGTACACTCGTGTGCGGAGCACATCAATTTATCAGAAGATGAAGACGAAGATCAACAAGATACTTGGCCGTCAATGATTACAGACTGCATGGATGTAGCTAGGAGATTCCATCAGTGTTAGGTACACGGTGTGGTCCTCCACCAACTACCTAATATTATGTACCCTATATTGGCCTCATGGCCATTCGAGTGTTTGGGTACTGCATTATGGGTCCGATCGATCCTCCTTCTTCCAAGGGGCATCAGTTCATCTTAGTTGCCACCGACTACTTTTCCAAGTGGGCGAAAGCCATCCTTCTCAGAGAGGTCATATCTCAGCATATGCTTCCATTTTTTAGGAACCATATCTTATGTAGGAATGAAGTACCTCGATGAATTTCAATAATGGTAATGCATTCAAAATCATGAAGATCAACTAAGACAGATAGACGAGAGATCCACCATCTACTACCCCAGAGCAAATGGCTTAGCAAAAGCATTCAACAAAACTCTCATCCAGATATTGAAGAAAACTCTTGATGATAATAAACGATAGTGGAACAAGTAGTTGGTTAAAGCTTTGTTGGCCTACCACACCATATACCAAACTCCAACTCAGTCTACCCCATTTTCCTTAGTGTATGGGTTTAAAGCTATTTTACCTTTAGAAGTTCAACTCCCATCATTAAGGATGGCATTGGGTAGCAAGATCACTATAGAGCAGAATGCAAAGTTACGGTTAGAAGAGCTCGAAAGTTTGGAGGAGAATCACCTACGGGTGTGCCAAAACCTCGAGTTGTACAAGGCTAAAATGATTCAAGCTCATAAAAAGCTGGTCTACCCTAGGTCTTTTTGAGTAGGAGAACTTGAGTTAGTCCTAAGGAGACTAATTGTTTCCCATCGAAAGATAAAAGATAAGTTTTAACCTAGTTGGGTAGGCTCATTAATTGGAAGTATCAGGTATTCCCCTTTATAATCAATAAGCAAATAAGATCCTCCTTGGTAGGCTTTCTCTATGACATAGGCGTCTTCCCAAGTGAGTTTAAACATACCTCCCATATTTTGATGAGAAACAATTAGTCTCCTTAGGACTAACACAAGTTCTGTTACTCAGAAAGATCTAGGGTGGACCAGCTTATTGTGAGCTTGAATCATTTTGGCCTTGTATAACTCGAGGTTCTGGCACTCCCATAGGTGACTCTCCTCCAAACCTTTGAGCTCTTCTAATTGTAACTTTGCTTTCTGCTCTATAGTGATCTTGCTACCCAATGCTATCCTTAGTGATGGGAATTGAACTTCTAAAGGTAGGACAGCTTCGGACCCATACACTAAGGAAAGCGGGGTTGATTGAGTTTGAGTTCGGTATGTGGTGTAGTAGGCCCACAAGGCTTCAACCAATTGCTCGTTCCACTGTCACTTATTGTCATCAAGAGTTTTTTTCAATATCTCGATGAGAGTTTTGTTGAATGCTTCCACTAAGCCATTTGCTCTAGAGTAGCAGATGGTGGAGTATCTCCGATCTATACTGTGACTTCTGGTGAAGCTGTTGATCTTTGTGATTTTGAATGCAGTACCATTATCAGATATAATTTATAGATTCACCCTGAACCTATATACGATATAGTTCCTAAAAAACTGAAGCATATGATGAGTTGTGACCTCTCTAGGTGGCATGGCTTCCACTCACTTGGAAAAGTAATCCGTGGCAGCTAAGATGAACAGATGCCTCTTGGAAGAAGAAGGATCAATCAGACCCACAATGTTAGTACCCCAACACTCGAATGGCTATGAGGCCAATGTAGGGTGCTGAATGTTGGGTGGTTGGTTGAGGATCACACCATGTACATGACACTGATGGCATCTCCTAGCTACATCCATGCAGTCTGTAATCATGGACGTCCGGTAGTGTCCTAGTCTCTTGATCTTCATCTTCATCTTTGAATTGGATTGATGTGCTTCACATAGACCTGAGGGTGCCTCAGTTATTATGCCATAGGCTTCGTGTTTGTCTAAATAGTGTAATCACATTTGGTCAAAAGACCGTCGCAGTGGTGCCATCAACGAGAGCATATGAGAGAGCTCTCTTTGACCTGATGGGCTTGTGACTTTTCTTGAGGTAGTTTGTTGATGTTCAGGTAATCTATAAATTATTGCCTCCAATCCAGCTCCTTATTCATTTTGGCAACAACAACCTCCCCTTCAAGAAAAAATCTCTCGATGAGTTCAACATCAATAAGGGATATGACTTGTCTATTTTGGACCCTTATTGAAATGAACTCATCTTCCGGACATACCAATTCTTTGGCAAGTTTGGCCAAAGCATATGCTACTACGTTCTCTGCTCGGGGAACCTTGTAGATGGTGACTTTAAGGATTTGGGCCAACGGATTCATGACTCGTGGTAATGAAGAAGCTTGGGTTTGAGAACCTTGTAGGACCCGATAATCTGGTTGATGACCAACTGAGAATCCCCAAAGATGTTGATGCTCTTGACACTGATAGTGATGACTAACTCCAGACTGATAATGAAAGCCTCATACTCAGCTTTATTGTTGGTGCAGAGGTTGGAAAGATAGTAGGAGAATCTCATCACATCGCGGTATGGAGTTAGGAGAATGCCTTTCTTGGGAAAATAGATCGTGGTGCTTCTCCTTTGTGAAAAGAAGCTACACCATCAAAATATATCTCCCATCGGTGGTTACCGGCCTCCCCTAAGTTTATGATTTGTTCATCAGGGAGATCATCACTAAGAGGAGAATCAGCAGGAAGTGGGTGTGCTGCTAAGAAATCCACTATTGCTTATTCTTTGACCATATGGAGGGGTACAAATATGATATCAAACTACAAGAGAATCATGGACCAGCATACCAAATGTCTAGATAGTGTTGTCTGTGTCATGAGATACTGCAGTAGATTTATTTTGGAGATCAAGTTCACCTTATGAGAAAGCATACAAAGCTGTAGCTTTTGAGATGCAAAGATCAAAGCTAGACAATGTTTCTCAATAGGTGAATATTTCACTTCAGCAGGAATCAAACGATGACTGAGGTAGAAGAGAGCATTCTTCTTCCTTTGTCATTGGCTTGAGCCAATAGAGTACCAAGAGATTCATCTAATGCAGCAGTATCGAGAATGAGTGGCCTGCCCGGGATAGGGGCCGCTAGAACTGACGGCTTCACCAAATATTATTTAAAGAACATAAAATTTGTATGTGATGAAAAATTTATATATAGTCGCCTTCATCTGGTGAAAAGTAAGAATATAAAAATTCATATTTTTGGGATGCCATGTAGATCTGCAGATGTGCTTATTTAGGTGATCGAGTACATCATCAAGGAATAGTATACTATCTCAGGAGATAGAAGTCACTACCCTTTAATGGACCTAATCACCTAATAATGACTCCTAAGGATAATGAGCCTACATATATACAAGAGATTCTTTTGCTACTTTACATGGAAAAGGAAAGCAGAGTTTATTTTAAACCAGGTTTGTTAAGTTTCCTACAGGGGTAAGCCCTTATAGTTAATTACATCATAAAGAACGGGATCACTTAGGAATACTCTCGATTAAGGTAAATGATCATTATCTTCAAAGATTTTAATAGGAAAGGACTATCAATTGATTAGTTCATTTTTGAAATATTAAATGGGATTGATCAAAAAGAGGGAGTTATTATCAAAGCTAAAAAGGAAGATAAGTAAGAGATGCCCACGATGTTAGGAAACCTAACGAGCATCTCAAACTATCCTATTGTTGGGCTTTACATTTTTGAAATTGATTTAATTTATTTGAGTTTAAATTTTCATTAGAAATTTAGGACTTATGATTCCATAACACAAGATTATGGAAATGCCTAAGATGTGAGGATTTTAGCTTATGGCCCACAAATAGAAGAAGCAACCTCAGAAGCTAAATCTAGGGAGCTTTGGCGAGAGCCAAAAGGACAACCTAAATTTAAGGTGAAAAATGGGTATGTGGTTTATCTCCACAAGAGAAGACAAATCACTCGATTGCTTGGACTACAACTACTTAGAGGTGGCCGCCAACTAACTCCTCCTAAGATTTTAAATTCATGTAGGCAAGTCTTATGCTTTATGCAAGATAGTTACACTGTTATTTATTTAGAAAGAGACTACATCCTTAAACTCACTCCCTAAAGAGACTAAATTATGTAAGGATAAGCTTCAAATGATCTAAATCTAATGCAATTCATATTTCATTTTATTTTTATTTTGGACAATTATTTTGACTCAGGCTGATAGGATTCATATGCCTAATGCATGAGAAATAAAGTTATTGGCTAAAATCAGTGAGAAGGGAGGAGGTGTGTTTCCACCATGGCTCTCAAAGATCAAGCCAAGTTTCTCTAATAAAGGTGGAAGCCCTCCAATCAAGAGTGAAGCAAGATGCATTTGTGCATGATGTTATAAAATAAGTAGTCATCCAACTAAGGGGTTGTTAATTCTTTTATATTGATTTTAAACCTAAGCTTTAAGTAAGGTTATGAGTTCTTTATTTTTAGTTTTGAATTATTAAGTTTGGTAAAAGATTTATTTTTTTCTAAGAGCCTAATCCCCATCCAGGCCATACATAAAGCAAGGAAGAAACTAGAAAAAAGATGCCGCTTAATGCATAAGCTAAACAATCCATCAATCAATTTATAAAGCTAATTGCAAAAAGACTAAGAGGATGTTGTGGTCATGTACCACCGCACAAACCTAAAAATAAATTGGGTAGCCGAGCTCTACCCTTATACAACCTAGATTACAAATGAATTAAATATAATTTAAGCAAGAAATTTATTATTATGGGGTCTTCTTTCTTCTTTTCTTCTTTCTTCTTTTGGTTCCTTCTTTTGAATGATTGGAATGTGGATTCTCCAAAGGCTTCACATGGTACATAAGATGTGATCTTATGACCAATATTCATTCTAATCCCCATAACAATCATTCCAAAATCTAAATTGCAAAATTTACATGAAAAGGAAAAGTAAATCTTGCTAACACCTGCAAAATAAAGGTTAGCTAAACAAACCACCAAATCCCAAGCATGCATATTGGATTTATCACCCCACACATGGGTGACTAAGTCCACCTAGCCTATTGATTATGCTTAGGGGTATAAGTACATGCACAATAAAAGAATTTATATTTTATTTATTATAGCACCCCTTAACACTACCTTTGCCGGTCCCAAGTCCAGATGTGAAAAGTGGAGGGTTGCGATAGGTAGTCGACAATCAGCGTAAAACTTGTCAAAATAATCATGACATGAATCCTTTAAATCATTGTGTTAATGCTACATCCCTAGAAGTGACATCAGATGACTTGAATACAAAAAAATGTGCAAGGCCATCAGACTGCAAGTGTTAAATAAGCAAGGGTTCCCACATTATGGACGGATGCGGGCAAAGAAGTTATTCAATGAAACTAGAATTAGGTTAGGAACTTGGAATAGGTACTCTTATAGGTAAATTAATGGAATTAATAGATATTATGGTTCATAGAAAGATAAATATTTTATGTGTTCAAGAAACTAAATGTGTTGTGGAGAAGGCCAAGGAGATCGAGTGTTTAGGTTTTAAACTTTGGTATTCAGGTAGAAGTCAAACTAGAAATGGTGTAGGTGTGATTATAGATAAAAGTTTGAAGGATAATATTATAAATATTAATAGATGTGGAGATAGAATTATAGCTTTAAAGATTATTGTTGATACTAAGATTATTAATGTTATAAGTGTTTATGCTCCTCAAGTAGGTTTGGATGTAAGCTCAAAAAAATTTTTTGGAATGAATTAGAGGGATTAATATAAAAGATACCTCTTGAAGAAAAAATTTTTATTGAGGAGATTTAAATGGATATATTGGTAGAGTGTAGAAGATTTTAAAAGTATTCATGGTGGTTATGGATTTGGAGTAACTAATGAAGAAGGTAGGACTATTTTAGATTTTACTTTAGCTTATGATTTTGTAGTTGCTAATACTTTTTTAAGAAAAGAGATGAACATATTATTACTTATAAAAATAGATCTAGTAAAACACAAATTGATTATTTTTTGATAAGAAAAATTGATCGTTTAGATTGTAAAGATTGTAAGGTTATTCCAAGTGAAAGTTTAAGTACCCAACATCGATTGTTAATTTTAGATTTTAAGATGAAAGATTGTAAGAGAAAAAATAAATTAAATTATTATCCTAGGATTAGATGAAGACACTTAAAATATTTTTAAGAGCAAGCTATAAGAGCTTAGAATTTGGGATGTTCATAAGGAAGCTAATATCATGTGAGAAAAAGTAGCAAGTGAAATTAAGCAAGTTACTAAAAATTTGCTTGGATAATCAAAAGAAAAATTTTCTTTGAATAAAAATAGTTGGTGGTGGAGTCAGAGTGTGCAAGAAAAGATAAAAATAAGAAGCGTTATTATAAAACTTAGTTTAGATGTAAAAATTCAGAGAATTGGGAAATATATAAAGTGGTCTATAGAGATTCTAAGAAAGCAATATATGATATAAAAAATTTAGCTTTTAGTTATTTATACAATAGATTAGATACCAAAGATGGTGAAAGATGTATGTATAAGTTAGCCAACCAAAAGGATAGGAGAAGTAAAGACCTAGTTCAAGTGAGGTGTATTAAGGATGAAAATAATAAAGTGCTTTTCTTGAAAAGGATATTGAAAATCAGTGGATGAGATATTTTGATAAACTTTTCAATGAAGGATCTGAAAGTATGATTAATTTTAGCAACCTTAATACCCTAAACAAAAATAGAGAATTTTTTTTATCGTGATATTAGTAAATCTAAAGTTAGAGAAGCTTTAAAGAAAATGATATGTGGAAAAACAATAGGACCTGATGATATTCCAATAGAAGTGTGAAAATGTTTAGGAGATCAAGGAATTTCTTAGCTTACAAATCTTTTTAATGTTATTTTAAAGACTAAAATGATGCTAAATGAGTGGAGGAAGAGTTTGTTGGTTCCTATATTTAAGAATAACGGTGATGCACAAGAGTGTACAAATTATAGAGGAATTAAGTTAATGTGTCATACATTAAAATTTTGGGAGAGAGTAATTGAGCATAAGTTACGATGTGATACAAAAGTTTCTCACAATTAGTTTGGTTTCATGCCAGGTAGATCTACTATGGATGCTATACATTTGTTAAGAGGTTTGATGGACAAGTATAGAGAAAGTAAGAAGGATCTACATATGATATTTATAGATTTAGAGAAAGCTTATGATAAAGTTTCAAGAGCTATTCTTTGGAGAGTTCTAGAATAGAAAGGAGTTAATATTGGTTATATTCAAGTCATTTAGGATATGTATACTAGAGCTATTACTTGTGTCCAAACATAAGGAGGATTGACAAAATATTTTCCTATTTCAGTTGGATTACATCAAGGATCACCTTTAAGCCCTTATCTTTTTTTTTCTTTAGTTATGGATGCTCTTACTAGGCATTTACTGGAAGATGTACCTTGGTTTATGCTTTTTATTAATGACATTCTTCTTGTTGATAAGACTAGAGAGGGAGTCTAAGAGAAACTTGAATTATGGAGGTCAACATTAGAGTCTCAAGGTTTTCATTTAAGTTGATCTAAAACTGAATATATGGAGTGTAATTTTAGTTGTAGAAGTTCTAGTGGTAATTTAATTTTCTTAATTGAACATAGGCTCTTGAACACCTAAGAATCTACCCAAAGTAGATTAATTAAGTTCTGGAAAGTTTTAGAAATTTTAAGAAATTAATTAAGAGGATAATTAATGAATTAACCCTTAATTAAGAGAGATTATGGAAAGAAAAGGGTTTAAGGAATAGCTTAAAGGAAATACCCCAAAATTATTTCCTAAGCCTCTTATTCACTAGATCAAACATTAATCAACTTTAATAAGGGATTAAAACACTAATTAAACCCTTCATTATCCTTAATTACAAAGAGGGTAATTAGAAATACATTCACAATTCTCTTAATTAAGCCATTAATAAATGCTAAGAAAATTAGGGGAGGTAGAAGTCATCCCGAAAAATATATCAAAGAAGTTTTAGATTAATTAGAAGATTAATTAAGGAGTAATTAGCAAATTAAAATTTTCATTAAAAGACAAAATTAGAAAAAGATATAATTCAAAATTTATTAAAACCAATTTTAGAATATTTTAGATTAAATTATTTTTTAGTGAAAATTTTCCTCATATTTTTTGATTTTTATTTAGGTAGATATGAATTTTTAAAGCTTAGAGGATTAATTAGAATTAATTAAAACTTAATTAAACCTCTTAATCCACAACATCATGACATGGCGGATGGTGGTGCACTTTCTATCGTGTGAGGAATGACCACTTAAACATCCCATCATAGTAGGCGTGGCGGCGGCGGTACATGGTTTAGCCTCAGCCGGCCGATTAAGGATAGGACGGCTGAGATTAATGCTACCATTCCAAAAGGATTAAATGAAATCTAAGCATGTGTTTAATCTTGGCCATCCATCCAAAATGCACGGATGGATGGGCAGGATCATCCCTATTCTTCCTTGAGGATTAATAGAGGTCATCCACTTTGAAAGGGAAGATCTGAGCTTGATCGAGCTCGGATTGGAATGAAAACTTGTGCACACCATCTAACCCTAATTACAAGCCTATCCAACTATCAAAATCTTATGCCATGAAACTTTCTTTCATAAAGAACCAACACCCCTTTAGTCTAGTGATCAAAAAATGCCATACCTCGCTAGAGGTGATCATCGACACTTGATTCCGTTGGAGAAGCTTCGACTGGTTGAGACGAAGCTGTGGTGAAAGAATTAGCTCTTGAGGTTGAGTAGATTGCTCTATGGAACAACTCCCTTGCTCTTGCTTGCGGCCTTGATCGAACTAGCTCTCCTCTTGCCTTTGGAGCTCATGTGAAGGCTTGGGTGCACTCGACTTAGCCCCTTGATGGAATGTGCAAAGAGAATTGCACTGGTTTTGAGTAAAGAGGAAGTTTGAATTTCGATTTTCCTCTCTTGTTTTCAATGTTCAAAAGCTGAGAATGGGAAATGACTAGAGCTCTTGGAGGCTTGGGATCACTCTCTGATGGCTCCTAACACTCTCCCTTACTCAATCGACAATGAGAATGTGAAAATTGAAGTGAATTAGGGAGAGTATATCTCCCCCCATGGAAATCGGAAGACCGAAGCTATCTTTACCATTTTGATCCAATTGATAATATGAAAAATGCCTATTTGAGTTGTTATGGGTTGGCACATGGTCAGTTTTAGCTAAGGATTGGATTGGTAACCTCTCATGTGCTTCAAGTTGAGTGGAAGGAAGTTTTCTATTTGGTCAATTTGAACTATGTGGTCGGTTTTGGCCTTGGGTCCATTTGGGCTAATCAAAACCCATTGGGTTGGGTGTACCACTCTCAATAGGGTTCACTTGACTTATTAGGAAGGTATCATGTTGATATGAAGAGGGCTTGACCAAATTCCCCATGGATTTGACCAATATTTGTTCTATCTCCTAGGGGTATAATGGTCATTTGGCTGATTTTTGAATTTGAATTTGTTGGGTATGTTAGGAAAATAGGTTTAGCTAAGTTTCATTGGATTTAGAGTTCATTTGATATGGTTTGGCTCATGTTGACCCATTTAGGTCAAAATGGGTCAACTTGGGTCAAGTTGACTAATTGGTCAAATTAGGTCAAACTAAGGGTTGGGTCAAGTTCATATGACCAATTGAAATTTTTGGTGGCTTTGTTTTGATTTAATTTGGTTTAGTTTTGAGTTTGGCTCATATGACTTTATTTAGGTCAAATGGGTCAAGTTGACCAATTTGACCCATTTGAACTATTTGAGTTAGGTCATGGGTAGGTTTAGGTTTGGTTAGTCATATGGAGTGGATTGGTATCTTTGTTTCCAATCAATTTTGGTTAAGTTTGAATTTGACTCAACATGGCTCTTTAGGTCAAGTTGGGTTCAAGGTCAATTGGGCTAGGTTAGGTCTAGTTGGCCAATTGAGGCTTTGGTCAAGTTCAACAAGTGATTTGGAATGAACTTGACCCATTGGTTTCAATTAATTTGCCTTAGATCAAGTTTTGACATATTTTGACTTTTTAGGTCAAGTTGGAACTTGGGTCAAGTGGCCAATTGGGCAAGGTTAGTCTCAAATGTTGACTTGGTCAAGTTCAAACATAGGTCATGAATGAACTTAGATCAATAGTTTCAATCAATTCGGCCTATGATAGATTTTGGCTATGTTAGGTTTCTTTTTGGCTATGTGTTGACTTGGTCAACCCTTAGGTTTGACTTTGTTTGACCCAATTTGATTGATTGATCATCACATGATGATTGTTGATCATGATGAGAGGCATTGGTGAGTTTGATTCAATCCAATTTGGTTAGGATTAGAATTTGGCTCATAAGGGTATTTTATGTCACTTTGGGTCAAGTGAACTTAAAGTCAAGTTGCTTAGTCAAAGCTTGATTTAAGTTTGATTGAACTTGTATATGGACTTATGATTGAAATATTAATCCATTTGCAAGTGGTTTGAAGTCAAATGAGTTTTTGATCCATTTGATAATTTCATATTTAAAGGAAGAATATGAATGGATTTGGGGTTTGATTTTTGAATTGACTTTTGATTTAGTGATTGAAGTTTGTATTTATATTTGGATTCATGATTGTGGGGTTGATTGAATCATGGAGGAAAATCAAGAGTCTGGCTTGATTTGAAATTGATTTGGCTAAGTTCAAGATTTTGACTTGAAAGGCTTAGGCTAGATTTTGAGTGGATTTGAGTTTGATTTTTGGAATTAGTTTTGATTGTTTGAATTTATATTTCATTTATATATATGAATATAAATGGATCATGAGAATATTTTAAGGATTTGAAGTGATTTGATCATGATCTAAGCTAAATCTTTTAAGAGGGAATTTTAAAGGACTTAAAAACTTTTTGGAGTTTGAAGCTTGAATTTTTGAATTTGGTTTGATTGATTTATATTTATGTTTCATTTATATATGAATATAAATGAGAATATAAATGAGTTATGAGAAAATCCTATGAATTTGAATTGATTTGAAGATGATTTCGGATAAGTCCTTAAGAGGAAAATTAAGGACTTAAGAAAGATTTTAAATTTGTAATTTAATTTTTAGATTTGATTTGATTAATTGATATTTATACTTCATTTATATATGTGCATATAAATGAGAATATAAATGAATTATGAAAATTTCTCATGATCTTGAATTGGTTTGATCATGATTTATGCTAAGTCCTTAAAAGAAGATTAATGACTTAAGAAAGATTTTATATTTGAAATATAATTTGTTGGATTTGATTTGATTGATTTATATTTGTATTTCATTTATATATGTGAATATAAATGAATTATGAGAAAATCTCATGAGTTTGAATTGGTTTAATCATGATTTAGGCTATGCCCTTAAAAGAAGATTAAGGACTTAAGAAAGATTTGGACTTATGAATTTAATTCATGGGTTTCAATCATGGATTTCAATCATATGGAGTTGATTTGAGTTTGGAGAAAATCAAATAAGATTGATTTGGAGTTTGACTTGAAGGAAAGAAGGTGAGGAATGGTTCAAGCTAAGGGTAGGCAAATTTTCCTAACACCCCTAAGGCATAACCTATTCCTATAGATAACTCTTCTAAGTCTCTAGGGCTAGGTTGAGTGTCCACCTAATCACTAGATGTGTTTTAAGGCTAAGGAACTCTTAAGGTCTACGAGAAGTCCTATGTCTAAGATGGAAGGGTTGAGAGCTCATTCTAAAAATGAGGTCAATAATTACCTAATAAAGAATCCTAAGGATGATGGGTCTTTGAATGTACCATAGATTTTTTCCCAACTTTACATGGATGAATAAAGTAGGATTTATTTAAACTGGGTTCTAAAGTTCCCTATGGGGTCAATCCCCCATAGTTAATTACATCCTAACAAATATGAGTTCCTTATGAATACCATCGATTAAAGTAGGTAATTATTATCTCCAAAGAATTCAATGATAGGACTATCAATAAATTAGTTATATTTGGAAGAACAAATGGGATAGATCGAAAAGAAAGACTTATTATCGAAGCTGAAGGGAGATGAGTAGGGGATGCTCATGATATTAGAAATCCTAGTGAGCATCATAAACTATCTCATGGTTGGGCTTTATATGTTTGAAATTGAGGAGAATTATATGTTTGGGTTGAAATTTTATTAGGAATCTTGGACTTATAATTTCACAACACAAGATTGTGTAAATGCCCAAAAGGTGATGATTTATGCTTGTAGTTGTGGTGTTTTAATTTTTTTTGTGTGTGTGTTGAGAGATTTTGTGTGTGTTTATGTAAGGGGACACCAGGCAAATCCGTAGATATACTCATTAGGGTGATTGGGTATGAAATTAAAAATAACATACTATCTCAAGAGATAGAAGTCACTACCCTATAATGGACCTAATCACCTAATGAAGACTCCTATGGCATGATGGGTCTTCGAATGTATGAGAGATCTTTCCCCTACTTTACATGAAAAAGTAAAGTAGGATATATTTTAAGCTGGGTTCGTTAAGTTCCCTATGAAGACAAGCCCCCATAGTTAATTACATCATAAGGAATGAGATTCCTTAAGAATACTCTCGATTAAGATAAATGATCATTATCTTCAAAGATTTCAAAGATAGGACTATCAATTAATTGGTTATTTTTAGAAAATCAGGTGGGATTTATCAAAAGGAGAGAGTTATTATCAAAACCAAAGAGAGATAAGTAGGGGATGCTGTTGACCTCATTTTTTTTAGGATGAGCTTTCAACCTCTCCATCTTAGGCATAAGACTTCTCTTAAACACTAATAGTTTCCTTAGTCTTAAGCCACTTCTAGTGATTAGGTGAATACTCAACCTAGCTCTAGAGACTTAGAAGAGTTAGCCATAGGAATAGGTCATGCCTTAGGGGTGTTTGGAAAACTTACTTACCCCATAGCTTGAACCAAATCCTCACTTCCTTCTATCAAGTCAAACTCAAATCAATTCCAACTTAATTCATTTTTCCAAACCCTAAATCAATTCAAACTTAATTTATTTTCTTAAACTCAAATTAATTCCAAATGATTGAAGCTTACGATTGAAATTCCAAGTTCAAAAATCTTTCCTAAGTCACTTTAATTCTATCTTATGGACTTAGCCTAAATCAAATCTAAATGAATTCAAATTCAAGAAATTTTCTCATAACCCATTTATATTCACAAATATCAATTAAATATAAATTCAAATATCCTAAAATCAATTCAAAAATAAAATTGAAATTCAACCAAAAATTAACTTAAACCTTTCAAGTCAAACTCTTGAAGTTAGCCAAATTAAATTCAAATCAAGTAAAACCCTTGATTTTTCTTATGATTCAATCAATCCTTCAATCATGAATCCAAATATAAACATAATCTTCAATCATCAAACCAAAACTAAATTCAAAAATCAAATTCAAATTCAACCAAAATTTAACCCAAACCTTTCAAGTCAAATTCTTGAACTTAGCCAAATAAAATTCAAATCAAGTCAAACCATTGATTTTTCTTCATGATTCAATCAATCCTTCAATCATGAATCCAAATATAAACATAAATTTTAATCATCAAACCAAAACTATATTGAAAAATTAAATTCAAATTCAACCAAAATTTAACCTAAACCTTTCAAGACAAATTCTTGAACTTAGCCAAATCAAATTCAAATCAAGCCAAACCCTTGATTTTTCTTCATGATTCAATCAATCCTTCAATCATGAATCCAAATATAAACATAAACTTCAATCATCAAACCAAAACTAAATTCAAAAATCAAACCCAAATCAAACTCATGTTCATCCTTTTGAACTTGAAATTGTCAAATGAATCAAAACCCATTTGGCTCCAAATCACTTTCAAATGGATTTATATTTCAATCAAAAGTCCATATGTGAGTTCAATAAAACTTGATTCAAGCCTTGATCAAGCCAATTGACCCATTTAGGTTCACTTGACCCAAAGTGACCTAAAGAACCTCTTATGAGCCAAATTCTAATCCTACACAAATTAGATTGAATTAAGACCACCTAAGCCTTACATTATGAGCAACAATTATCATGAGATGATCAATAACTCAAATTGGGTCAAACCAAGTCAAACCTAAGGGTTGAGAAACTTAAGACTTAGCTAAAATGAAACTAAAATTAGCCAAAATCCACCATAGGCCAAATTGATTGAAACCATTAATCAAAATTCATTCATGATCAATGTTTGAACTTGACCAAGTCATCATTTGAGCCTAACCTAGCTCAATTGGCCACTTGAACCAAGTTGACCCAACTTGGCCTATAAAGTTAAAATGGGTCAAAACTTGATCTAAGCTAAATTAATTGAAACCAATGGGTTAAGTTCATTCCAAATCACTTGTTGAACTTGACCAAAGCCTCAATTGGCCAACTAGACCCAATCTAGCCCAATTGACCTTGAACCCAACTTGACCTAAAAGGTCAAATTAAGCCAAAATCAAATTAAACCAAAATTGATTGGAAATAAAGATACCAATATATTTCATATGACCAATGAAACCTAAACCAACCCATGACCTAACCCAAATGGGTCAAATGGGTCAAATTGATCAACTTGACTCATTTGATCTAAATAAAATTAAATGAACAAAATCCAAAAGTAAATCAAATTAAACCAAACAAATGATGCCAAAATATTTCAAATGGTCATATGAACTTGACCCAACCCTTGGTTTGATCTAATTTGACCAATTGGTCAACTTGACCCAAGTTGTCCTATTTTGACCTAAATGGATCAACATGAGCCAAATCATATCAAATCAATTCCAAATTCATTGAAACTTGGCCCAACCCATTTTTCAATTATACCAAACATACTCAAACTAAAATCCAAGCCAAATGTCCATTTTACCCCGAGATTAAAGGGTAATTTTTGGGTGAATTCACTTGGAATTTGATAAAATCCTCTTCATGGCCACTTGACATACTCTTAGTGGACCCCATGGACACCAATAAGAGTGGTGCACTTGACCCAATAGGTTTGGGTCAACCAAACCCAACCCAAGGCTAAAACTGCCCACTCCCTTCATTTCAAGCACATGGCAATCACTCCTCCACCCAAAATTAGCACATGGCACTTCTCCACTACCCCCTTTGCAAAAATGAACCATTGAAACCCTTAACAGCCAAAATAACCCATTGAAGGAGGTGAATTTGATCAAAATGGAAATGCCTTGCTCAGCCATTCAATCCTTCAAGGGGGAGATATACTCCCCTCATTTCACTTGAATCCAACACACTCACACTCGATTGAGCTAGAGACCTAGAGCTAACACTCCAAGCTTCCTCTGGAAATTCCCAAGAATTTCTTATTCTCCATTTTTTAGAATCCTTCAAACCAAAAATAAGGGTGGCTAAGGGAAATTGCAACTTATCCAATACCCAATTGCAATCTAATTCCTCCTTCAAGCATCCTCAGACGACCTAATTAAACTCATCCAAAGCTTCTTCCAAGCTTCAAAGGCAAGGGAGGTGGTTGCTAGATCAAGGATGCAAGCATTTGAAGAGGAGCTTGTCCATAGAGAGATCTACTCAACCTCTGCCCCTCAAACCTTCAACAGGGCTTCATCTCTACTAGACAAAGCTATCTCGATGGTTGGGAGCACAGATGATAGCCTCCGGTGAGGTATGCCTTTGAACAGAGCCTAGAATAGGAAGTGGTTGGTCCTTTGTGAAGAGAATTTTCCCCTATGCAAAATTGACTATTAGATCTACTTGTGCTTACTGCTAGAGGGTGTGGGTAAAGTTTGAGTTCAATCTAAGCTCAATCAAGCTTGCATCATGCCCTAAAGAGTGGATGAATGTCGTCTCCTGCATGCAAACTCAGTGATAGATCATGGACTGTCCATCCTCATATTTTGGATGGACGGTCATGATCAAGCTGTGTGGGATCCATGGATTTATCCCTTAAGAACTACAGGATCGATCTTAATATTTGATTGGATGATCCAGATAGAAAGCATGTAGCACCGCCGCTAATGCGACATGGGATGTGACTACTTAAGTAGCGAATCCTGTCACGCCACGTCGAAAGCGCGTACTACATCAGTGGTCCATGACATTGATGGGATTAACTATTTAATTAGGTATTTAATTAGGTTTTAATCATGGTATCTTCAAATATTTATAACTAAATGTAAAAAAATCATAAAAAATACAAATAAAAATGCATTGTGAAGATAATTTAGTAAGGAATTCACTAAAATTATTTCTAATGGATTTTGAATGGTGCAAGTTCCTTAATTTGGGTTTTAGTGAAAACTTAATAACCCAAATTACTCCCAAATTACTTCATTAATTCATTTCAAATTTTTCATATGCATTTAGTGGGATGACCTTTGCCTCCCCTAATTTTCTTGGGATTTATTGATGAGTTAATTAGAGAAATCAATTAATGAATCTTTAATCACTCTCTTTATGTAATTAAGGGTAACTAAGCATGTGAATAGTGGTTTAGTCCTTTTATTAAGTTTATTAAGCCTTGCTTAAGTGAAGAAGAGGTTTATGAAATGGGTTTGGAGAATTTTTCCTAAGCCATTCCCTAAACCCCTTTCCTTCCTTTAATCCAAACTTAATTAAGGGCTAATCCACTAATCACCTACTTAATTAACTTGATAAAATTTTCAAAACATTCTAGAACTTAACCAATTCATCTTGGGTAGGTGCTTAAGTGTTCAATAACCTAAGTAGCTTAAGAAAATCAAAATCCAACCCACATGTGTGGGAAGGGTTATGAAAGTACTTAAATTAAACTCTTTAGCTTAATTAATCACTAATTATGAGCCAATTGCATTAAGCCCTTTCTTTCTTAGGTGCATTTCTTTGTGTGGTTTTATGTCATACATTGGCTCATAATTATTTGATTAAATATGTTAAAGTCATGTAGGTAAGGGTTAATTAATGAACTTAATGTCCACCTTAACCTAAAAAAAATGTAAAATCAATCTACTGATTCTAAAATTAAACTAAAATAACATACACATATGGGAAATTGGTTAGGACCAACAAACCTTTTCACATTTCTTAAATCACATCAAACTCAAACAAAAATTAAAAATCTCTTTAAAATAAATTTGATTCACTTTAAATTATTCTATTTCATAAGAAGATGAATTTAGGAATTAATTAAGGTGAATGAATTTACATGCTTTCATCACTTTATTTCTTTCCTAATATGATAAATGTGTTTGTCATATGAAAATCATCCATTCATGCCTTTTAAAAATTAAATTAAAAATGAAATGTTTCCTTTTTGTCAAATTGCGTGTTTTGGCTTAAATAAAAATATAAATGACTATTATCACTATTAAATCCAAAATTATCTTCAAAACCCATAAATCAAATATTATAATTGAAAGGTATGCTACTTATAATTATTTATGAGCTTGCATGTGAGTATAAATATAACGATGTGCATTGTGTGACTTTCCTTCTCTTCTATTTTAGGATAGTTTTGAATAAGATTTTGCAAAGTGTATAGTTCATTTGAAAAGAGCACAACACTTGCTTAAATTCATTCCTATTCGTTCTTATGTTATCACTTAAGAAGGATATTCACACTTGCATATGTAAATTGCATAAACAAATCAAAAAAACAAAGAAAAACTTTTTGCATGATTCTCTTTCCATGCATTTCTTTTTTGTACATGCACATGTATTTAAGAAAAGTGGTATATTAGTCTAGTCAATCTAGAGGTTGTGAGCCTTTAAGTAGCCCTAAGTAGGTCTTGTACCTTACACCCCTTGTGCTAACAATGATGCCATACTCACTTATGTCTTTTATACTTGTAAATGTTCATATGAAAAATGGATAAAAGAATCACTCTTTTTCTACTTAACCAAATCATGCATCATGAAGTATCCAAATTTTCTTATGTAACATCCCTTAGCATTCATCATTAAGGTGTGCTAAACATTTCCATTTGCATGTATAAATATGCTTATGATTCATCCAAATGCATGTTACACATGTTGGGAAAGAAATGAAGTGTTGTATGTTTTTTGATATTATTTCACTTTACTTAATCTTAAAATGCCTTTCTTTTTGAATAGGTTTGTTTAGGAAAAAAATAAATTTAGGATTAATTAAAACACATAATAAAACATTCACTAAATAAAAATCAAATATAAATCTGCCTTAAAAATTACTTAAGGAAGGGAGGAAAGAGAAGTTCTCTTCTCTTTTCCTCTCTTTACAACACTTAATAATCAATTGTAGATTCAGTCAAACCTGATCAAATCAAAATAAAGATCAACCAAATCAACTAAATCATTTAAATGAAACTACCCTCTAAGTTAAACATTTTCACACTTAGAGAACTTCAACCTTAAAACTTAGCTATGCATACCACACAAACCTTAAATGGCATAAACATTAGGCTAAGTCCTCTAGCTTTAGGTTAGGGCGGTACATGATTTGATGTTTATTCTTTTTTTATGATGTGATATTTTAATCTGCATATTAGGGTGTATGTACGTAGACTAAATGGTAGGACAATCTTAGTCTAACTATTATCTTCTGCAAGGGATTGTGCTTAAGGGGCGTTGTAATAAAAATATAACTACTTTTGCTGTGCAGGTGCTTATACCCCTAAGCATAATCCAAAATAGGCCAGTGGACTTAGTTCCCATGTGTGGGGTGCTAAGTCCAATTTATATATATACATGCTTGGGATTGTATGGTTTGTTTGGATAATCTCTATTTTGCAGGTTTTAGTTAGATTTCCTTTTTTTTTTCCATTTTTCATGTAATTTTGCAATTTAGATTTTGGAATTATTATTATGGAGTATTAGGATGAATATTGGTCATAAGACTTTGTCATATGTACCATGTGAAGACTTTGGAGCAACCATATTCCAACCAAAAAAAGAAGAAAGAAGAAGAAAAGAGGAAAGAAGAAAAAAGAAATGAAGAATGAAGACCCCCATAACAATGAATTCCTTCTTGATTGTAATTTATTCATTTGTAATCCGGGTTGTATAATGATAGGGCTCACTACTAATTTATTTTTGGGTTTGTGAGGTGGAGCCTGACCACAAATAGCCTCTTATTCTTTTGTGCTAGCTTTATAAATTGATTGATGTTTGTTTAGCTTGTGCATTAAGATGACATCTTTTCTTAGTTTCTTCTTTGCTTTGATGTATGGCCTGGATGATGATTAGGCTCTTAGAATAATAAATTTTCTATCCTACTAATCAATTCAAACTAAAAGTAAATAACTTATAACCTCACTTAAAGCTTAGGTTATAAATCAAGATAAAATAATTAGCAACCCCTTAGTTGGATGTTGTATTACTTTTCTCACATCATGCATAAAAATATATTATTTCACTCTTGATTGGAGGGCTTCCACATTTTCCGGAGAACTTGGCTTGACCTTTGAGAGGCATGGTGGAAACACACCTTCTTGTCTTGCTAATTTTAGCCCATAATCTAATTTCTTATGCATTAGACATATGAATCCTAAAGCATGTGTCAAATTGATTATCTAAAAATGAAAATAAAATGTGACAAAATTTGTATTAGATTTAAGTCTTTAAATCATGCCCTACATAATCTAGTCTCTTAAGGAGTGTGTTTAAGGACTTAGTCTTTTTCTAAATAAATAATAACTAGCTATCTTGCAAAAGCATTTGACTTACCTACATGTATTTAAAATCGTAGGAGTTAGTTGGCGGCCACTCCAGACAGTTGTAAGTCCAACAATCGGGTGGTTTATCCTCTCTTGTGGAGGTAAACCAAATACCCATTTTGGCCTTAGATTTATGTTGCGCTTTTGGCCATTACCAAAGCTCCCTAGTTTTAGGTTCAGAGGTTGCTATTTCCCTTTGCAGGTCACGAGTATAAATCCTCACCTCTTAGGCATTTTCATGACCTTGTATCATGGAATTGTAAGCCCTAGTATTTTAATAAAAATTCAACTCAAATAAATCAATTCAATTTCAAAAATGTAAAGGCCAACTATAGGATAATTTAGGATGCTTACTAGGCTTCTTAATATCCTAAGCTTCCCCTACTTATCTATATTTGGCTTCGATAAGAACTCCTCCTCTTAATCGATCCCACTTGCCTCTTCTAAAAATAAACCAATCGATTGATAGTCCTACCTTTCAAAATCTTTAGAGACAATGATCATTTACCTTAATCGAGCGTATTCTTATTCCTTAGGGTGTAATTAATTATGGGGGCTTGCCTCTCTGAAACTTAGAACTGATTTAAAATAAACCATGCTTTACTTTTCTATAGTAGGAATCTCTAGTACATTCAAAGACCCATAGTCCTTAGGAGTCCTTATTAACGTGATTAGGTCCATTATAGGGTGGTGACTTCTATCTTTCGAGGTAGTACACCTTTCCTTAATACCATACTTGATCACCATGATAAGAATATTTGTGGATCTGCGTGGTGTCCCAACAAGGCTTTATATTTTTGTTTTCATTTATTCTTTGTAAAGGGGATAGATGAAGGCAGGAATATTGTTCACCATAGATTTTTCTGGTGACTCCTCTGGGGATGGTTCCTCTCTCTATGTTTGGTAAATGATCATTATCTCCAAGTATCGATAGTGAGTTTGAACTTTTGTATGAATCCAAGACTATCTTTCTTTTTCATTGGCACTTAGCTTGTTTCATCCTTAAGTTAAGTTAGCCAACATCTTTAGATTTTAGGACATCACCCTGTGTTGGTCTTAAAACTCCCGTTGGGTTCCCCAATGGGTGAGAATAAAATATAATAAAAATAAAATGATCAAAGGCTTACTTGTTATCATTTTTTATGGTAAGGAAAGGTTCATTCCAAAAATAAAGAAAAAATAAATCCTTTATGAAAAATATCAATTTCCAAAAAGCACTTTTTCAAAATGTACATAATAAAATGTTTTCACAAATTTTTTTAAAAATCACCCTTATCTAACAATCCTCGTGATTGTTACATTATTGGATCATTTTAAAGTTAAAATCAAAAGAAAAATTACACTTTCCAAAAGCACAAATGAACTTCTTCACTGAATTCATTTTAATGAAGACTTCATTTTCTAAAAGTAAAATCCACAATCATATTTTCAAAAAAGCACAAAATTTGAAGATGGGCCATTCTATTCAATATATCGAAATGTGTTGGATGGATGTTACATATTCAAGCAAAATCACAACTTTGAAATTCCACTCACACATTCCACATGTGTTTAGTTGGAATTTTCACCTTTTCAAAAAGTATATATGAAACCTCTCCATTAAATATACCCATATTTATTGAATGGAGGTTTCTTTTCCAATCAAAATCAAAATAAATTTCCAAAAGCACATATGAAACCTCTCCACTCAATATACCCACATTTATTGAATGGAGGTTCCATTTCCAATCAAACCCAAAAAAATAATTTTCAAAAAGCACATATGAAACCTCTCCATTCAATATACCCACAGTTATTGAATGGAGGTTTCATTTCCAATCAAAATAAAAAAAATAATAAACTTTCAAAAAGCACATATGAACATCTCCATTCAATATACCCAAATTTATTGAATGAAGATTTCATTTCCAAATGAAATTACACTATTTTGAAATCCCACTTAACATATTCCATATATGATTAGGTTGGAATTTCCATTCAAAATAAAAAGTAGTAATCACACACAAAATTACATCTTTGAAAAATAAAACATAATTGATTTCCATCTTACATACCCAAATTTGTTAAATGGAAATATCTCTTTTCAAAATCAACAAAACATAAAATTTTTAAAACACATTTGAAACTTCATTTTAGCATACCACATTTTTTAAAAGTGAAGTCTCCATTTTCAAAACAAATCTTTTTTAAACCCATTTGGAACTTCATTCTAGCATACCACATTTACTAAAGTGATGTCTCCATTTTTAAAACAAAATTTGAAACACATTTTGGAACTTCATTTTAGCATACCACATTTGCTAAAGTGAAGTCTCCATTTTCAAAACAAAATTCGAAACACAT
This sequence comes from Cymbidium sinense, assembly GCA_021442155.1. Taxonomy (NCBI): domain Eukaryota; kingdom Viridiplantae; phylum Streptophyta; class Magnoliopsida; order Asparagales; family Orchidaceae; genus Cymbidium; species Cymbidium sinense. The sequence goes on along the minus strand of CM038221.1, from coordinate 19,990,131 downwards.
TTTTGGAATTTCATTTAGCATACTCAAATTTGATAAGTAAAATCTCCATTTCACAAAATTAAAAAAATACATTTGGAACTTCATTTTAGCATACCCAAATTTGCTAAAGTGAAGGCTCCTGTTTCAAAAATTTAAAAAAAAAACACATTAGGATTATCTTAGCATGCTCAAATTTTCTAAGAATCCTATTTAAAAAAAAATTGAAACAAAACACATTTGGATCCTTCATTTAGTATACCCAAATTTGCTAAATGAGGATTCCATTTCTAAATTCACAAATGATTCACAAAACAAGCAAAGAAAGAAAAAGAAGAAATTGTTTTCAAACACCTCACTTAGCATACCTAAATTTGCTAATTGAGCAAATCCCAAATATCCAAAAAAAAAAAATTGATTTACCTTTTACTTTAACATACTAAAATTTGTTAAATAATGGGTCCTCAAAATCAAAAATCAAAATTCAAACATGAACCTATGGAAGCATCTCTAAAAAAAAAAAAAAAAAATACTTGAACCCATTTTCAACATACCTAAATTTGTTGAAAGTGGATTCTACATTAAAAAATTCTCTTTTCAATCAATCTCAAAATATCTTCTAAATTCATTTGTGCCGCTTAACACTTTCAAGATGTTGAGTGTGGGTTCAAATTCTAAAATTCAAATTAAAAAATCAACAAAATAGAAATCTGATTGAAGTTTGTTTTCAACATTGCAGACTTTAGTCAGCGTCAGCTTCAATTTCTGTTTTAGTTTCAGTTGATTACAATGGTAGCGCAGAAGTATGTGTTCACATTTTCTCATGGGATGGATTTGGCCTTGGATCACGCTAGCTTTCCACGATCTGACTATGCCCACCTCATCCACTTTGGTCAAGGCATGCATGGGGCTAGGATTACATGTGAGGGAACCCCCCTTACCATAGTTATCAGGAGCATGGTGATCAGGAAAAGCCATTGAGGTCGACATGCCATCTGATTCGGAGATCCCCTCATTGAAGAGGAAGGCTGTGGCGGTTCCCACAACAGCAGTATCATGTTTATCTCATTTTTAGAATGAGCTCTCAACGCCCCCATCTTTGACATAGGACTTCTCTTAGACTTTAAGAGTTCTTTAGTCTTTAGACACATCTGGTGATTAGGTGGACACTCAACCTAGTCCTAGAGACTTAGAAGAGTTGGCCATAGGAATAGGTCATACCGTAGGGGTGTTAGGAAAACTTTCCTACCGTTAGCTTGAACCACTCCTCACCTTCCTTCCTTCAGATCAAACTCCAAATCAAATCAACATCAAACTTAAATCAATTCTAGCCTAATTAATTTTTTCTAAACTCAAATCAATGACACATGATTGAAATCCATGATTGAATCCATGATTGAAACCCATGAATGAAATTTCAAACTCCAAAAATTTTCTAAGTCTTTAATCTCCACCTTAAGGACTTAGCCTAAATCATGATCAAACCAATTAAAACTCATAAAATTTTCTTGTAACTCATTTATATTCTCATATATAAATGAAATATAAATTTAAATCAATCAAACTAAATCTAAAATTCAAATCCAAAAATCCATAATTTCTAAGTCCTTTAAATTTCCTCTTAAGGACTTATCTAAAATCATCTTCAAATCAATTCAAACTCATGATATTTTCTCATAACTCATTTATATTCACACATATAAATGAAATATAAATATAAATCAATCAAATCTAAATCCAAAATTCAAATCCCTACTCCAAAATTTCCTAAGTCCTTTAAATTCCCTTAAAGACTTAGCCTAGATCATGATCAAATCACTTCAAATTCATCAAATTTTCACATAATCCATTGATATTCTCATCTATATTCACACATATAAATTCAAACAATCAAAACCACTTCCAAAAATCAAACTCAAATTCATTCAAAATCCAACCTTAGCTTTTCAAGTCAAAATCTTGAACTTAGCCAAATCAATTTCAAATCAAGCCAAACTCTTGATTTTTCTTCATGAGTCAATCAATCCTACAATCACAAATCCAAATATAAATACAAACTTCAATCACTTAATCAAAACTCAATTCAAAAGTCAAGACAAAATCCATTCATGTTCTTCCTTTGAATATGAAATTGTCAAATGAATCAAAACCCATTTGACTTCAAACCACTTGGAAATGGATTTATATTTCAATCATAAGTCCATGTACAAGTTCAATCAAACTCAAATCAAACTTTGACCAAGCCATTTGACCCACTTAGGCTCACTTGACCCAAAGTGACCTAAAGTACCCTTATGAGCCAAATTCTAATCTTAAACAAATTGGATTAAATCAAACTCACCTATGCATCTCATCATGATCAACAATCATCATGAGATGATCAATCACCAAATTGGGTCAAACCAAGTCAAATCTAAGGGTTGGCCAAGTCAACACTTAGCCAAAATGAAACTTAACATAGCCAAAATCCACCATAGGCCAAATTGATTGAAACATTGATCTAAGTTCATTCATGACCTATGTTTGAACTTGACCAAGTCAATATTTAAGCCTAACCCATCACAATTGGCCACTTGACCCAAGTTGACATAACTTGACTTAAAAAGTCAAAATGTGTCAAAACTTGATCTAATAGAAGTTGATTGAAACCAATGAGTCAAGTTTATTCTAAATCACTTGTTGAACTTAACCAAAGCCTAAATTGGCCAACTAGACCTAACCTAGCCCAATTGACCTTAAACCCAACTTTCCTAAAGGGTCATGTTGTGCCAAGTTCAAACTTAAACAAAATTAATTGGAAACAAAGATATCAATCCACTTCATATGATTAACCAAACCTAAACCTACCCATACCCTAGCTCAAATAGGTTAAATGGGTCAAATTGGTCAACTTGACCCATTTGACCTAAATGAAGTCATATGAACCAAATTCAAACCTAAACCAGTTTGAATAAAAAAAAAGGCTCCAAAATATTTCAAATGGTCATATGAACTTGACCCAACCCTTGGTTTGACTAAATTTGACCAATTAGTCAACTTGACCCAAGTTGACCCATTTTGACCTAAATGGGTCAACATGAGCCAAACCATATCAAATGAACTCCAAATCCAATGAAACTTGGCCAAACCTATTTTCTCAACATACCCAACATATCCAAATTAAAAATCAGCTAAATGACCATTCTACCCCTAGGACATAGAACAAATTTTGGTCAAATCTATGGGGAATTTGGTCAAACCCTCTTCATACCCACTTGATTCTTTCCTAATAGGTCAAGTAAACCCTATGGAGGGTGGTGCACCCTACCCAATATGTTTGGGTAGGCCCAACTTGACCCAAGACCAAAACTCAGCACATGGCTCAAATTTGGCACATCAGAATCATGCTCCCACTCAATTTGAAGGATATGGTGGAGTTGCCATTCCACTCCCTAGCCCAAACTGACCATGTGAAAGTCTCTAATAGATCAAACAACCCACTGCCTAAGGTCAATTGGATCAAAATGGTATGTGAAGCTTCGACCGCCATTTGATTGCCTAAGGGAGAGATATACTCCCCCTAATTCACTTCAATTCCAACAAAGCCTAATTCAATTGAGTAAGGGAGAGTGTTAGGAGTGATTAACAAGAGTTCCTAAGCTCTCTAGAAGAATTTGGAATTGGCCATTCTCAGTTTCCCTTAAGCAAAAATAGGGGAGCTCCAAGGATTTGCTAACTTCCACTACACTCCAATTCAACCAAATTCTCTTTGCACACTCCACTAGAGGCTCAAGTCAAGCTTGCCCAAGCCCTTTCCCAAGCTCCAAAGGTAGAGGAAGACTCACCTAGATGAAAGTCGAGCTCACTAGGAGGAGGGGTTGGTCCATAGAGCTATCCACTTATAAGACTTTCACCAAAGCTTTGTCTCAACCAGATGAAGCTCCTCCAAGGGAATCGAGCAATTGGCGATCACCTCAATGGTATACATTTTACGACTTATCCATGTGTGTTGGTCCTTTCTGAAAGAAATGTTAATGGCATGAGATTTTGACCATTAGATGTGCTTGCCATTTGGGTTAGATGGTGTGTGCAAGATTTCATCCCAATTCGAGCTTGAATCTTCCCTTTAAAAGTGGATGACCTCCATTATTCCTCAGGGAAGAATAGGGATGATCTCTGGCCATCCATCCAAATTTTGGATGGGAGATTAAATCTATTATATCCTATTTTATCCTTTTAAAATTGCGGATTAAATCCCAGCCATTCGATCCTTGATGAATAAGAGGCCAGCATAGCGCCGCCACCACGCTTATGTGATGTTTAAGTGGCCACTCAGTGGATGACATGTGTAAAGCACAGCTGAATTAGCAGCTTGCATGGCACGTAGATTAAGGGATTAATTAGGGTTTATTTAATTCTAATTAATCCAGTAAACTTCAAAAATTCATCTCTCTCTAAAGAAAAATTAGAAAAATATGAGATAAATTGCCACTAAAAGATAATTCAATCTAGAATATTCTAAGATTAGTTTTAATGTATTTTGAATATTGTCTTTCTCTCATTTTGGATTTTATTGGAAATCTTAATTTACTAATTACTTCCTAATTAATCCGATTAATCTCAAATTTCTTGAGTGCATTTTAAGGGATGACTTTTGCCTCTCCTAATTTTCTTGGGATTTAGTGATGGCTTAATTGGGAAAATTTCTAATTCATTTCCTAATTATCCCCTTTATGTAATTAAGGTTAATTAAGGGATTGATTAGTGATTTAACACTTTATTGAAGTCGATTAAGGTCCGTTTCAGTGAATAGGAGGTTTGGGGAATAATTTTTGGGACATTTCCCCTAAGCTATTCCTTAAACCCCTTTTCTTAATCCTATCTTAATTAAGGGCTAATTCACTAATTACCCTCTTATTTAATTTTTTAAAATTCTAAAACTTTCTAGAGCTTAATTAATCTACTTTGGGTAGATGTTTTGGTGTTCAAGAGCCTAAGTCCAATTAAGGAAATCAAAACTTAATTCATATGTGTGAGGGGTGTTTTAAAATTACTTAAACCCTTAGTTTAATTAATCATTAATCATGAGCCAAATTGCATTAACTCCTTTCTTTCTAGGTGCATTGCAAATTTAAATTTGTTGAGGTTTTTTATGTCATCTCATTGGCTTATAATTATTTGATTAACTATGCTAAGGTGGTGTAGGTAAGGAATAATTAACATGTTTAATTGATACCTTAATCTAATCAAAATATAAAATGAATATAATTATCTAAAATTTAAGCAAAAATATCAAACACATGTAGGAATGGGTTAGGAACAATAAACTCAATTCACATTTTCAAAATTCAATTAAATTCTAAATCAAACAAAAATCATATTAAATAAATTTTGATTTACTTTAAGCTTTCTTATTTCATAAGATTATCATTAGTATTTAATTAAAGTGAATGTGTTCACATGCTTTCATTGCTTTAGTTCTTCCCCAACATACTAAATATGTGTGTCATATGGTTTCATGCATCCATGCTTTTCAAAAATCAAATTTAAAATGAAAATGTTTCCTTTATGTCAAATTGCATGTGTTGGCTAAAATAAGAATATGAATGGCTATTATCACTATTAAATTCAAATTTTTTTTAAAACATTTGAATCAATTATGAAATCTGAAAGTGTGTTACTTATACCTAATTTATAAGTTTTCATGTGAGTAAAATATAAGGATGTGCTTAGTGTAGGTTTTTCTTCTCTTCTCTTTTAGTATAGTTTTGAATAGGATTTGGCAAGGTGTATGGTTCATTTGAAAAGAACCTAACACTTGCCTAATTCCATATCCTATTCATTCCTATTCTATCACTTAAGAAGGATACCTATGCTTGCACATATAAATTGCATAAACAAAAAAAAAAAAAATCAACCAACACCAACTTTTGTATTCTTTCTTTTCCATTCATTTCTTTTGTATAGATGCTTATATTTAAGGAAAGTGGTATATCAGTCTGAACAATCTCAAGATTGTGAGCTTTAAGTAGTCCTAAGTAGGTCTTGTACCTTACACCTCTGGTTAACAATGACATCGTACTCACTTATACCTTTTATACACTCATATGTGCATGTGAAAGTTGGATAAGAAACCCCTATTGCTACTTAATGAAAATCATGCATCATAAACTTTCAAATCATCTTAAATGAATTGCTTAGAATGCATCATAAAGTGTGTTAAACATTCTCATTTGTATGTATAAATATGCTTAGGACTCATTCATATGCATGTTATACATGTTGGGAAAGAAATAAAGTGATGTATGTTTTGCCAATCTAGTTCATTTTACTTAATCTTAAAATGCCTTTCTTTTGAATATGTTTGTTTATAGTTCATCTAAACTTAGGAATAATTAAAACACCTAATTAAATTGTTTACTAAATAAAACTAAAAAATGATTCCATTTTAGAAATTACTTAGGTTAGGGAAGGAAAGAGAAGTTCTCTTCTCTTTCTCTCTCTTTATAACTTAGTAATTGATTGTAGGATTCACTTAAACCCAATCAAAATATAAAATAAAATCAACCCAAAATAGTTTCCTCTAAGTTGAACATCCTTCACCCTAAGGAAATTCTAACTTAAAGCCATAACTAAGCATATCACACAAACCTCTAAAGCATACAGATTAGGCTAAGTCACAACTTCTAGTTTTAGGTTAAGGTGGTGCATGGTTTGATGCTTGCTTTTATTTTGTGAGATATGTTTTAGTCTAGATGTTAGGATGTATATGTGTAGAATGAATGGTAGGGTGATCTTAGTCTAACCATTATCTTCTGTAGGGGATTGTGCTTAAGAGTATAAATAAAAAATATAAATACTTTTGATGTGTAGGTGCTTATACCCCTAAGCATAATCCAATAGGCCAGGTGGACTTAGCCACCCATGTATGGGATGATAAGTCCAATACACATGCTTGGGATTTGGTGGTTTGTTTAGCTAATCTTTATTTTAGGTGTTAGCTTGATTTACTTTTCCTTTTTTATGTAATTTATGCAATTAGAATTTTGGAATGATTGTTTTGGGGATTAGGATGAACATTAGTCATAAGATTTCATCTTATGCACCATGTAAAGCCTTTGGAGCATCCACCTTCCAACCATCCAAAAGAAAGAATAAAATAAGAAGGAAGAAAAGAAAAAGAAAGAAGAAAAGAAGAATGAAGACCCCCATAATAATGAATTCTTGCTTAATTGTATTTAATTCATTTATAATATGGGTTGTATAAGGGTAGAGCTCAACTATCTAATTTATTTTTGGGTTTGTGTGGTGGTACTTGACCATAATGACCTCTTATTCTTTTGTGATTATCTTTATAAATTGATTGATGATTTGTTTAGCTTGTGCATTAATGGCATCCTTTTCCTAGTTTCTTCCTTACTTTATGTATGACCTAGATGTGAATTAGGCTCTTAGGAAAAAATAAATCTTCTACCAAATCTAACAATTAAAAATCAAAAATAAAGAACTCATAACCTCTTCTAAAGCTTAGGCTAAAATCAAGATAAAAGAATTAGCAAACCCTTAGCTGGATGAGTACTTCTTTTATAACATCATGCACAAATGCATATTATTTTCACTCTTGATTGGAGGGCTTCCACCTTTGCTAGAGAAACTTGGCTTGACCTTTGAGCCATGGTGGAAATACACCTCCTCCCTTCTCGATTTTGGCCAATAATCTCATTTCATGCATTAGGCATTGAATCCTAGCACGAGTCAAAATGATTGTCCAAAAAATAAAAATAAAATGAAATCAAAATTGCATTAGATTTAGGTCATTTAAAGCATACCATTACATGATCTAGTCTCTTTAGGGAGTGAGTTTAAGGACTTAGTCTTTTTCTAAATAAATAACAGCCTAGCTATCTTGCATAAAGCATATGACTTGCCTACATGAGTTTAAAATTGTAGGAGGAGTTAGTTGGCGGCCACCTCCAGGTGGTTGTAAGTCCAAGCAGTCGGGTGGTTTGTCCTCTCTTGTGGAGGCAATCCAAATACCTATTTTTTCCTTAGATTTAGATTGTGCTTTCGGCCTTCGCCAATGCTCCCTAGATTTAGGTTCTGAGATTTCTTCTCCCCTTTATGGGCCATAAGCTTAAATCATCACCTCTTAGGCATTTCCATAATCTTGTGTTATGGAATCTTAAGCCCTAAATTTCTAATGAAAATTCATCTTAAACAAATTAAATCAATTTCAAAAATATAAAGCCCAACTATAGGATAGTTTGAGATGCTCGCTAGGTTTCCTAGCATGGGCATCTCCTACTTATCTTCCTTTAGCTTTGATAATAACTCCCTCTCTTTGATCAATCCAATTTGATCTTCCAAAATAAACTAATCGATTAATAGTACTACCTATTGAAATCTTTGGAGAGAATGATGATTTACCTTAATCGAGAGTATTCCTAGGGATCCCGTCCTTTAGAATGTAATTAACTATGAGAGCTTGTCCCTGTAGGGAACTTTACAAACCCAGTTTAAAATAAACCCTACTTTACTTTTTCATGTAAGATAGGGGAAGAATCTCTCGTACTTATGCAGACTCATTGTCCTTAGGAGTCCTTATTCTGGTGATTAGGTCCATTGTAGGGTGGTGACTTCTATCTCTGGGATAAAACAACTTTCCTCAATGTCATACCCGATCACCTTAATAAGAACATCTGTGAATCTACGTGGCATCCCAACAAGGCATATATTTTTATTTATATTTATTTTCATTTATCCTCTTTTCCAAAAGAGGGGGATAGATGAAAGCAATAATTATATAAAAATATTTCACCACAGATTTTTTTGGCGACTCCACTGGGGATGGTTCCTCTCTCCATCTTTGGTAAATGATCATTATTTTCGAGTATCGATAGTGGGTTTGTACTTTGGTATGAATCTGAGACTATCTTTCTTTTCATTGGCACTTAGCTTATTTCATTCTTAAGTTGAGTTAGCCAACATCCTTAGGTTTTTGGACATCACTCTGTGTTGGTCTTAAAACCCCCATTGGGTTCTCCAATGGGTAAAAATAAAAAAAGGATCTAAATGATAAGAAAACATTTAAAGACTTCATCCTTATCATTTTTTTATGATAAAAAAGGTTCATTCTAAAATAATAAAGATAAAATAAATTTTTCATAAAAATATTTCTTTTCAAAAAACACTTTTTCAAAAATGCACATAATAAAATATTTTTCACAAAATTTTCTTAAATCACCCTCATTTAAAAATTCTCATAATTGTTACATGTAGGAATTTTCAAAAATAAAACTAACAATCTTTTCCAAAAGCACAAATGAACATCTTCCTTCAATGCATTTTGATTTTATTTTTAAAATAAAATGAACAATCATCTTTCCAAAAGTCAAAATCAAAATCAAAAATAAAATTTTCAAAAAAAGCACATATGAACCTTTCCATTCAATGTACTCACACCTATTGAATGGGAGTTTCATTTTCAAACAAAGCTAAATTTTTCAAAAGCATATATGAACATCTCCATTCAATATACCCAAATTTATTGAATGAAGATTTCATTCCCAAATAAAAATTAATTGAAAATCCCACTTAAACATATTTCATATATGATTAAGTTGGAACTCCCTCTTTCAAAAAAAGCAATAATCACACACAAAATAAAAAAAATTCACATTTGCAAAAATAAGATTGACTTCCATTCCTACATACCCAAATTGGTTAAATGGAAGTCTTCTTTTCAAGAATCAAAACTTAACAATCATATTTCAAAATTCAAACACATTTGGAACTTCATTTAACATACTCAAAGTTGCTAAGTGAAGTCTCCAAATTCAAAATCAAAAATTTTCAAACACATTTGGAACTTTATTTAGCATACTGAAATTTGTTAAGTGAAGTCTCCAAATTCAAAATAAAAAATTTTCAAACACATTTGAAACTTCATTTAGCATACTCAAATTTGCTAAGTGAAGTCTCCAAATTCAAAACCAAAAAATTTTCAAACACATTTGGAACTTCATTTAGCATACTCAAATTTGCTAAGTGAAGTCTCCAAATTCAAAATAAAAAATTTTCAAACACATTTGAAACTTCATTTAACATACTCAAATTTACTAAGTGAAGTCTCCAAATTCAAAATAAAAAATGTTGAAACACATTTGGAACTTTATTTAGCATACTCAAATTTGCTAAGTGAAGTCTCCAAATTCAGAATCAAAAATTTTCAAACACATTTGGAACTTCGTTTAGCATACTCAAATTTGCTAAATAAAGTCTCCAAATTCAAAACCAAAGATTTTCAAGAACTTTTGAAACTTCATTCTTTAGCATACCAAATTTGCTAAAGAGAAGTTTCCATTTTTAAAACCAAATCAAAACAAAAATTTTTGAACACATCTTTTGGAATTGCATTTAGCATACTCAAATTTGCTAAGTGAAATTTCCATTTCACAAAAATTAAGTGGAACTTCATCTTTAGCATACCATATTTGCTAAAGTGAAGTCTCTACTTTCAATAAAAAAAAAACAAATCAAAAAAAACCAAAACACATTAGGTTTCCTTACCCAAATTTGCTAAGGATCCTACTTTTCAAAATCAAAATATCCAAAACAAATGAAACACCTTAGGATTTTCTTAGCCTCAAATTTCTAAGAATCCTATTTTAAAAAAAATTAAACAAGACACACTTGTCACTTAGCATACCTAAATTTTCTAAGTGGGAATTCCAATTTTCAAAATTAAATAATAATTCACAAAAAGAAACAATTATTTTCAAACACTTCACTTAGCACACCCAAATTTGCTAAGTAAAATTGCCAAATCAAAAACAAAATCAATTGACCCTCACTCTAACATACCAAAATTTGTTAAAGAAAAGGGTCCTCAAATCAAAATCTAAATTCAAACAAACATGAACCTATGAAGCATCCTTCTAAAAATATTTGAATCCATTTTTCAACATACTCAAATTTGTTGAAGTTGGATTCATATTCAAAAATTCCTATTTCCAATCAAATTTCTAAATCTTCTCAAATCCATTTGAACCCCACTTAACACTTCCAAGATATTGGATGTGGGTTCAAATTCTAAATTCAAATTTAGAAATCAACAAAAATACAAACCTAATCTAAGCTCATTTCCTATATTGCATTCTCAAAGATCGCGACAAAGCATGCTTTTTTTCAATTTTGCGCTTAATTTGAAATGGCGGTTCATAGAAGTTTGTGTTCACTTTCCTCATGGCATGGACTTGGTCTTAGACCCGCCACTGGATCATACCCACCTTATCCATTTTGATAGGGGATTTGAGGGAGTGAGGATCACATGTGAGGGCACTCCTCACAACCGCCGAGGACTGTAGTGTGGGCGTAATCATCATCCGCATCAATTTTCCTTCAGATTCTGATATCTCCTCATTGAAGAGGAAAGTAGTGGCAGTCCCACCAGCTTCAATAGTGACACTATCAGCACTAGCCCCAATTTCAGTGCACCATGTGGTTTCTCATGTTGCCCTAGTGAGGGCTAGCACTCTCTCATCAGTACCCTCTAAGGGTAAGGCTCCCCTAATCTCAGGGATTGCGTCCTTTACTTTTGAGTACGAGTTTAGATCTCACTCCTCTCATCCTACTAGAACACAGTGAAGGAACAAAAATTGCATGATTAAGCAGTATCATACCAGTATTGCTAGGGAGATGGAGGCAGTTGCTCATTCAGTCGTTTAGGAGTTGCCTATTTTGACTTCACCACTGGTTACAACAAAGCAGTTTCATCCTCTCTCTGGGTTAGACAAGAGAGGATGCTAGGAGGATTTGTACTTCACCTCCACCAGTGGTTTAGCATCAGCCATTAGTTACTCAGAGCAAGAGGTCGTATGCCAACCTCCAATCAATCTTGCGCCAGGTTGGCAGAGCTTACGGACGTTCAGAGTCTGAAGCTCAATTTGATCTGAGATCTATCATCCCTCACAGTGTGGGGAAACATAATTGACAGGAGAGGGCCAAAGAGGCCCATACATCTGTTCATATTACCAGTAAGAAGAGGTAGAGGTTCACTAGTCAGCAGCTTCTGCACTCATCAATTTTCCAGCTTGGTATGCTACCCGCGCTGACCATACAGGTAGCATCCTACTTACTGGGACCAGTCATCATAAGAGGACAACTCCTGTTTATAGAGAGTCGGTGGTGTCTCCACCACACCACTCTACTCCCCATCCACCATCACCAGTTCATGTCACAACATCTCCAGTTCCATCAAAGGTCATGAAGGCCATACCCAAGGAGAAGTGGTCCCCATTGGTGATCCGGTTATGGTAGAGGGATCCTACTCTATCTACACCGCCTACTATGGTGCGGTCAAGCTCTCCTGCTTGACCTTATGCCTCAGTGGTGGTGCAGAGGGAGTGGCAACCCTGAAGCATAGTGGTCGTCCCTTCACCAACTCCACCAGTTCAGCAGGACATGGAGATGGTAAGAACTATTACAGAGGTAGCAGATGATAGCCCAGCTGCACTGGTATAGTGGACCTCCTAGGAATGTCACCCCTTTCATAGTTAGTGATAGTCTGGAGTGTGTCTCCTCTAGTGAGTACAGTCCTCACAGGATTGACTCTCCGATAATAGGCGAGGCCCGGTGCCTCTCAGTGCACAATAGTGATCACACCGATCAGCCAAAATCATTTATTCCCATTCAGATTGATCATCCTCTCAAGGAGTTAGTAGCACATTATCATGTAGAGAAGAAGGAGATTCTGGGGTATGATTGATTAGATGAAGAGAAGGTTAGCTTCGAACCCAATGATGATGATTTATTGGGATACTCAACCAAGGTCTATATGGTAGATACCAGAGGATCTCTCCTTAGAGAGTAGCAGCCATGGAAGGTGATGAGGTTGATCAGAAGACATGGCCCAATCAGCCCAACACCTCTGATATTAGTTGAAGTAAAAAAGATGAGCAGATAGATAGGATGACATGATAGCTTGAGGACTTCCTCCACTTTAGCTAGTTCCTCTTCTTCTACTAGTAGAACACAGCAGATCAGGGCATCAAATCCCTTATCCCACTCACTTTACTTGACTTCTACTTTGTACCTCCAAACAAATCCAAGAAATTGAAGAATAAAGCTAGTTTGAATTACATCTCTGTCACTTCTGATGGGTTGTCTTCTTCTATTCTTAATGATAACTCTTCAAGTCTAAATAACTATAACAATTTTGATCTTTCTCTTTCTGATTTAGAGTTGGACTTTCCTACTATAAATACTACGGGTTCGCCTCTTGAGATAGATTGGAATCATTTGATTCTGAGGGTCCCATAGGAAAAGCTGTAGGTAAGCCTAATGTGCAGGTAGAACCTTCCATTACCTTGCCACAAGAGTTCACCGAAGTCAACCTCCATAGTGGCAAGGTTCTACCTCCTAGGGCAGCACCTCAAGATAGAGGGAAATAAGTCATTAGTATAGAGGATTGAGAAGCCCCTCCACAGGATGCTCCACCCTTGGATATGCTTATGGAGGACCAGCCCAATGTGGACTACAACATCCTTTCTCATCTAAGAAAGTTGCCATCTAAACTAAGCAGATATGATTCCCTTGTCTTATCTAAAGAGATGAGGGAATCATTAATCAAGGCTCTCTTTGATCTTGAGATATGCTTAGCTCAGCTGATCACTACACATTATGTAAAAGAAGCCCATGGGATTACTTTCATGGATGAAGACCTTCTTCTGGGGGACTTGGAGCACAACCGTCCCCTTTACATTACAGTTGACATGGGCAGCTTCAAACTTGCCAGAGTTCTCATGGATCCAGGTGCATCGATGAACATTTTGAGTCTAAAGACCCTTTCCTATTTGAGGATCAATATCTCCATACTTTGAGGAGATCGGATGATGTTGAGAAGATTCAATGAATAATGTGACCGGCTTTAGGTTCCATAGTGTTACCTTTGGAGATAGGTGATTGGAAGACTGAGTCCATGTTTTACATCATTAATTTGAATACTTTATTCACTGCTTTGCTCAGTAGGCCTTGGATACATTATAATAAAGTAATTCCATCCTCTCTCCATCAGTACATCAAGTTCAGAAAATATGGGATTGAATACCGTGTCAATGGAGATGAAAAACCATTTTCAGTTAGAGAGGCATAGATTTATGAGGATGTGACCTATTGATCTTCCTCAAAACACTCTTTCTCATGAACTTGGACAAAATTCAAAGTCAAAATCAAAAGAAAGAGAAAATGAAGAAAAAGAAAAGATAAAAAAAGAAAAGAAAAATGAAAATCCAAATGAACAAGAAAGGGGAATTGAAGAAGAAATAGATTTGCATATTTCATTTCACCCACAGTTCATTCCATCATATGGACATGCAGGTAGGATGGCTCAACCTCCACTAGGCAGAGGCAGAGGCAGAAATAGAGGCAGTTCCAGAGGTGGAAGACCCCCTGGTTGGCCATAGCCAACAGAGGTCATGTTTTAGTTCATAGAAATACCCCTACTATTCACATAGACTTGGAATCTAGCTCAGGGCATGAGTCTAATGTGATTAGTATACCAGCCAACCCCTCTCAGCAGGTTACATTGGAGGTGACTTTCGATCTAGATAGAGACAAAGACCAGGCCTCTAGACAAAGCAAAGTATTCAAATCAGGTTTATGTAAAACTATTATGCAGTAGCTGGGAACCTTAGCTCTATGATCACTTACATCTCAGAAAGTTGAAGGTTTAGTACTTAAGAAGTCCTTAAGTCTTCTAGTGACATGAAGCCAAAGAGATTCTTTTTGGGATCAACATCCTCAAGTCCTGAAGTTGATGTAGAACTTGAGGAGGATACATTTAAAGAATTAATGGAACCACCATTTGACTTTTATTCGCCTTGTGTTCATAATCTTATAGAAAGATTTAGTTCCTCATACATTGTCCAAGCACATGTCAGAGTACTTTGAAAAGCTATGGAACAATACAGGCAGGGAAGCATAATCAAGAGTAGGTGACTAGATTTGTACAAGGGTCCAACCGATGATGATGATTACGCTTATTACCAATCATTTGGAGTGATAGGTTATTTTCACACACCACCAACTCTTATGAGAATGTGTGTTTATAAATCTCAGATGACCTAGATGATCTCCAAATTAAAGAGGCACCACTAGAATTTGAAGAGGAGATCCATTCAATAATAGATAAGCTTAAAGAAATTAGCCTCGGGACAGAAGAGAATCCACTCCCACATACATCAGTTCATTGTTGAATGAAGAAGAAACTAATGACTTAGTTAGGCTATTAATTGAGTTTAAAGACTACTTTTCATGGAGTTATGAAGAGATGCTCGATTATCTGGGTACCACAAGCTAGCAATAGATCCTAACCCCTATTAAGTAAGCTCCTACGCGCATTAGAAATCAACAACGTGTCATTTCAAGTCAAGAAACTGATCGATGCTGGTTTCATTAGAGAAGAAAAATATCCTCCCTGGTTAGCCTGTGTCATCCCAGTTAAGAAGAATAATGGCTAAATTCGCATATGCATTAATTTTAGGGACTTAAATAAGGCATGTCCTAAGGATGAGTTTCCTCTTCCTATACCAGAATTAATGGTGGACATTGCCTCATCTCATGTAGTTTTTTCTTTCATGGATGGGTCATCTAGCTATAACCAAATCAAGATGTCTCCTGAAGATGAAAGAAATACTATTTTTTGAACCTCGATTGGAATCTTCTGTTATAGGGTCATGCCTTTTAGCCTTAAAAATGCTGGTGCTACATACCAATGGGCCATGACTTAGATCTTTAATGAACTCATCCATCATCAAGTTGAGTGCTATATTGATGATCTATTAGTCAAGAGCAGAGAAAAGGAAGACCATCTTTTTAACTTGAGAGTAGTTTTTGAATGGTTAAGATAATATAACCTCAAAATAAATCCCCCAAAGTGTGCATTCAAAGTAGCTTCAGGGAAATTCCTTGGGTTTGTTGTCTGACACTGGAGAATATAAATAGATCCAAAAAAGATTAAAGTTGTCTTAGAAATGCCACCTCCTAAGAGTTTAACTCCATTCAAATCCTTCCAAGGATGACTGACATATCTGAGATACTTTAATTCCAACCTATCAAGGAGATGCAAACCATTCTCAGCACTTGTCAAAAAGGATGCCAAGTTCAAGCAGGATGACAAGTGTCGTCATGCCTTTGAAGACATCAAACAGTATTTAGTGAAGCCGCCAGTTCTAGCAGTCCTTATCCTACTCAGGCCACTCATTCACTACACTACTTCATAGGACAACTCTCTCGGTGCTCTATTGGCCCAAGCCAACGATGAAGGGAAGGAGAATGCTCTCTACTATCTCAGTCTTCGTCTAATTCCTGTTGCAGTGAACTATCCACCTATTGAGAAACATTGCATAGCTTTGATCTTTGCCTCTCAAAAGCTATGACACTACATGCTTTCTCATAAGGTGAACTTGATCTCTAGAATAAATCCATTGCAGTACCTCATGACATGACCAATGCTATCCGAACATTTAGCATGATAGTCCATGATTCTCTCATAATTTGATATCACATTCGTACCCCTCATTATGGTAAAAGGTCAGGCTCTAGTAGATTTCTTAGCAGTACACCCACTTCATGCTGATTCTATGCACAGTGATGATCTCCCTGATGAACAAATCATGAACTTAGGGAAGGCTGGCAACTGTCGATGAGAGATGTATTTTGATGGTGTAGCTTCTTTTAACAAAGGGGAAGCACCACGATCTACTCTTCTAGGAAAGGCAGGGGTAGGAATAGTTCCCCTAACTCTAGATCATAATATGATGAGATTCTCATACTATTTTTCCAACCCCTGCATGAACAACGAAGTCGAATATGAGGCTTTAATTGTCAGTCTAGAGTTAGTCATCACTATTAGTGTCAAGAGCATCAATATCTTTGAGGATTCTCAATTGGTCATCAATTAGATTATTGGGTCCTACAAGGTTCTTAAACCCAAGCTTCATCATTACCATGAGTATACCATGAAGCTGTAGGCCCAAATTCCTGAAGTCACCATCTACAGGGTTCCCCGAGTCGAGAACACAGTAGTAGATGTTTGGCCAAACTGGCCAAAGAATTGGCATGTCTGAAAGATGAATCCATTGCAATAAGGATCCAAAATAGACAAGTCCTATCCCTTATTGATGTTGAACTTATCGAGAGATTTTCTCTTGAAGGGGAGGTTGCCGTTGTAAAAATGGACAAGGAGCTAGATTGGAGGCAACCATTCATAGACTATTTGAACTATGGAAAATTACCTCAAGAAAAGTCACAAGCTCATCAGGTGACATAGAGAGCTCTCTCCTATGCTCTCGTTAATGGCACTATATCACCGGCCCTTGACCAAATGTTTTTGTTTGACAAACACAAAGCTTGTGGCATTATAATCGAGGTACATTCAAGTGTATGTGGAGTGCATCAATCTGGTTTGAAGATGAAGAGGAAGATCAAGATACTAGGATACTGCTGGCCATCGATGATTACAGACTGCATGGATATAGCTAGGAGATGCAATTAGTGTCAGGTATATGGTGTGGTCCTCCACCAACCACCCAACATTCTATGCTCTACATTGGCCTCATGGTCATTTGAGTGTTGGGGGGTATCGACATTATGGGTCCGATCGATCTTCCTTCTTTCAAGGGTCATCGATTCATCTTAGTCGCCACCGACTTTTTCTGGAAAGCCATCCACTCAGAGAGGTTAGAACTGATGTGCTTAAGTTTTAGAATTATATCATATAAGTTCAGGTGCCTCGATGAATTATATCGATAATGGTATGCATTCAAAAGAATGAAGATCAAAACTAGAAGACATGATATAGATACTCCACCATCTATACTACCAGAAAATGGCTTAGAAGCATTTAACAAAACTCTCATCCATATATTGAAAAAGACTCTTGATGACATCAAACGATAGTGGAATGAGTAATTAGTTGAAGCATTGTGGGCTTACCATCACATATTGAACTCCAACTCAGTCTACCCCATTTTCCTTAGTGTATGTGTACGAAGCTATTTTACCTTTAAAAGTTCAACTCCCATCACTAAGGATAACATTGGGTAGCAAGATCACTACAGAGAATGCAAGCAAGTTAGAAGAGCTCAAGGTTTGGAGGAAAGTCACCTGGCATGCCGAACTTTGAGTAAAGCCAAAATGATTCAAGCTCACAAGTTTGCCTTGGTCTTTCCAAGTAGGAAAACTTGTGTTAGTCCTAAGGAGACCAATTGTTGCCCATTGAAAGATGGGAGGCAAGTTTGAACTTGGGAAGGCCCCTATGTCATAGAGAAGGCCTACCAAGGAGGATCTTATCAGCTTATTGATTGTAAAGGGGAACACCTGATGCTTCCAATTAATGGGCTTTATCTAAAGAAATATTATCCATGAAATAAATCATGTTTGAAAAGAATTGTTAATAAAAGAATAAAAATTTGATTCCATTCATCTAATCTTCTCTTCTTTCGAAGCATTATTTGCTTATCTTGCAAATCCACCATGATGTGTCTAGGGTAGATGTAAGAGTCCCCCAGTGGCATCCTATCCCTCTTTCACAACACAAACACAATCTCCCGGTGCTATTAAAATAGGTGTAAAAAAATTTGAGAGGCATCCTATTTCAATTAGCATGACTAAGTTAGGAGTGAGAGAACCCAAGCAACATCTTTTCTTAGCGGGAATCATGTTTTCCATCCATGACACCATTTCATCTAAATCCCCTAGCTTATTTAAGGTAGGTGTAAGAGTCCCCCCAGAGGCTTCCTATTCATTTTGACACATGCATAACAATAAACACAAATCTTTTTATCTCGAGCTATTTCAATGTGGGAGCAAGCCTCTTGTGACACTCACTCATTAGCTGCTCTAGGTCGGGTCTACATGCTACCTTACTAGTATGTTACCCTAGTGGCCATTTATTTGGAAGATGTGAGTCCCTGAGCATTCTTCCTAACTTGACCATTGCAAACCAATGAGTGCTTTGTTATTATGGTAGACTTCACTGCCCAGCTAGTAAGCTGCCTCATTTTGATTTTATTTAAGAAGATGTGAGTCCCTGTGATTTCTTCTTGAACTAATCAACATGATCTAACTATGTTGAGTATATTTGAGGTTTAGGATAAGCCCCCTAGAGGCTTCTTTCCTCTTGACTATATTTAAGTCGATATAAGTTCTCTAGTGGCATTCACTCAGTAGTCACCCTAGGTCGGATAGCACTAAGAAGATAGACTATCCCATATCGCCCACTATAGAAGGATGTGAGTCCTCGAGCTTTCTTCCTAAGCTGATTATTATAAATCGATGGGCACCTTAGGTTATTTGATGTTCGCTATGCTGACAGCAACTCACCCAGTGGATACATCACTCTTGTAGATGTGAGTCTCACGCTTTCTCCTTGAGTTGGCCATTAAATACCCATTGGATATATGATTAGCCATGCCATCTTCTCCAAGGTGTTGGATTAAGCCCTTAGCGGCCCCATCCCCTGTGGGCATTCTATTGGGATCACACCCTTTGTGGCCCCATTTAGACACTACCCAAATTACTCTTGGATTGGACAATTTCCCTTTCTTAATAGCCACCCTGTGGAGAGAATTTGTTCAAATGGATGCAAAATTATCCCTTGGTTCAGAATCGAGATAGTCTAGTCGATATAAGCTCCTTCTCAATTTGATCCCTCGCAAACTAAGGTCCACGATAAGCAAATTAAACAAAATAAATAAATTAATTTGCTTGTGGATTAAAAATTTAATCCCCCAAAAGGCCCCTTTTCTCAAGTAGGAATCCTATCTTTTGGGTAGTGTCAGCAGAACTCCCTATTGTAATTGCCTGACTACCTGAGTTGAGATAAGTCCCCGAGTCAACACTCACTCTGTAGTCATCTTAAGTCGGTTCAATCTATTTTGCCAAAAGTAGGTTACCCCATTAGTCATTCCACTTTGGAAGATGTAAGACTATGAAGCATTCTTTTTAACATGATTATCGCAAATCGACGCTGATCGGTTTGATTTAGCCCAAAGCAACAATCACCCCAATGGTCTTTGTAGTGGAAGATGTGAGTCCCTGAGCTTTCTTCCTTAAATTGATCATTATAAACTAAAAGGCACTCCTTTGGTCAGATAGTTCTCCCATCGACCGAAGCTATTCCCTTTGGTTCAGTAAATCTGAGATAGGTCTAGGCTGATATAAGCTCCTTCTTAATGTGATCCATCACAAACCAACGGAGTCTATCAAAATAAAATAAATCTAAAAATAAAATTATTTTTGACTATCTCTGAGTTGATCTAAGTCCCCCAGTGGCATTCACTCAATAGTCAGCCCTAGTTGGGTTCAATCTGTTGCCTTGCTAATAGATTACTCTAATAACTGGTCTCTACTTTAGAGGATGTAAGTCTACTATGCTTTCTTCCTAGTACATTTGCTGCATACCGAAATGCATCCCTTTGGTTGGCTAGTCCTACTACGTGTTTAGTATACTACCCCTTTGGATTGGTAAATCTGAGTTAAGTCTAGGCTTCCGTGGCTCCTACTTAGTGCGGTCCGTCACAAACCAACAAGGTCCATCTCAAAATCCAAATTTAAAAAAATTGAAACAAATTCAACCATCTTCCCTAGTGGAAATTTCTCCTCAGTGAGACTTAAATCAAATCAAACCTCTCATCCCCTTGTGGATGGCTTGAACTTGTATCCCTAGTGGAAGGTTCATACTCTATCCCTTAGTGGAATCCTCCTTCCCTCTCGTATGTCCTTGACATAAGTAGAGCCACACTGCACTAAGCTCTAGATTCTTTCTACACCTTGGGTTAGGGATAAATTATTTCTATTAGTGTTTGTGATATTTTGGTGTTGTTGATCATTTCGGTCAACACCAATACGTGCAGTGCTCCTTGTTAATCACACCACACCTATTGGGGGCCCTTTGTTGACCTCATTTTTAGAATGAGCTCTCAACCCCTCCGTCTTAGACATATGACTTCTATTAGATTTTAAGAGTTCCTTAGTCTTAAGACACATCTAGTGATTAGGTGAACACTGAACCTAGCCCTAGAGAGTTAGAAGAGTTGGCCATAGGAATAGGTCATGCCTTAGGGGTGTTAGGAAAACTTGCCTACCCTTAACATGAATCACTCCTCACCTTCCTTCCTTTAGATCAAACTCCAAATCAAATCAACATCAAACTTAAATCAATTCTAGCCTAATTGATTTTCTCTAAACTCAAATCAATGATTGAAACCATGATCCATGAAATTTCAAACTCCAAAAATTTTCTGAGTCTTTAATCTCCACCTTAAGGACTTAGCCTAAATCATTATCAAACTAATTCAAACTCATAAAATTTTCTCATAATTCATTTATATTCTCATTTATATTCTCATATATAAATGAAATATAAATTCAAATCAATCAAACTAAATCTAAAATTCAAATCCAAAACTCCAAAATTTCCTAAGTCCTTTAAATTTCCTTTTAAGGACTTATCCAAAATCATCTTCAAATAAATTGAAACTCATAATATTTTCTCATAACTCATTCATATTCTCATTTATATTCACATATATACATGAAATATAAATATAAATCAATCAAATCTAAATCCAAAATTCAAATCCTATTCTGAATTCTAAGTCCTTTAAATTCCCTCTTAAGATTTAGCTAGATCATGATCAAATCACTTCAAATTCATCAAATTTTCATAATCCATTTATATTATCATTTATATTCACATATATAAGTGAAATATAAATTCAAACAATCAAAACCACTTCCAAAAATCAAACTCAAATTCATTAAAAATCTAACCTAAGATTTTCAAGTCAAAATCTTGAACTTAGCCAAATCAATTTCAAATCAAGCCAAACTCTTGATTTATCTTAATGATTCAATCAATCCTACAATCATGAATCCAAATATAAATACAAACTTCAATCACTTAATCAAAACTCAATTCAAAAGCCAAGCCAAAATCCATTCATGTTCTTCCTTTGAATATGAAATTGTCAAATGAATCAAAACCCATTTGACTTCAAACCACTTGCAAATAGATTTATATTTCAATCATAAGTCCATGTACAAGTTCAATCAAACTCAAATCAAGCTTTGACCAAGCTATTTGACCCACTTAGGCTCACTTGACCTAAATTGACCTAAAGTACCCTTATGAGCCAAATTCTTATCCTAACCAAATTGGATTGAATCAAACTCACCTATGCCTCTCATCATGATCAGCAATCATCATGAGATGATCAATCACCCAAATTGGGTCAAACCAAGTCAAACCTAAGGGTTGACCAAGTCAACACTTAGCCAAAATAATACCTAACATAGGCAAAATCCACCATAGGCTAAATTGATTGAAATCATTGATCAAAGTTCATTCATGACCTATATTTGAACTTGACCAAGTCAACATTTGAGCCTAACCTAGCCCAATTGGCCACTTGACCCAAGTTGACCCAACTTGACCTAAAAAGTCAAAATGTGTCAAAACTTGATCTAAGCCAAATTGATTGAAACCAATGGGTCAAGTTCATTCCAAATCACTTGTTGACTTTGACCAAAGCCTCAATTGAGCAATTAGACCTAACCAAACCCAGTTGACCTTGAACCCAACTTGACCTAAAGGGTCATGTTGAGCCAAATTCAAACTTAACCAAAATTTATTGGAAACAAAGATACCAATCCACTTCATATGACTAACCAAACCTAAACATACCCATGACCTAGCTCAAATAAGTCAAATGGGTCAAATTGGTCAACTTTACCCATTTGACCTAAATGAAGTCATATAAATGAAATTCAAACCTAAGCCAAATTGAACCAAACTAAAGCCACCAAAACATTTCAAATGGTCATATGAACTTGACCCAACCTTTGGTTTGACCCAATTTGACCAATTGGTCAACTTGGCCTAAGTTGACCCATTTTGACCTAAATGGGTCAACATGAGCCAAACCATATCAAATGAACTCCAAATCAAATAAAACTCAGCCAAACCAATTTTCTCAACATACCTAAATTCAAAAATCAACTAATTGAGCATTCTACCCTTAGGTCATAGAACAAATTTTAGTCAATGGAATTTGGTCAAACCCTCTTCATACCCACTTGATACTTTCCTAATAGGCCAAGTAAATCCTATGGAGGGTGGTGCACCCAACCCAATGTGTTTGGGTCAGCCCAACTTGACCTAAGTCCAAAACCAAGCACATGGCTCAAATTGGCCATATGGGAATCACATTCCCACTCAATTTGAAGCACATGGGGAGTTACCATTCCACTCCTTAGCCCAAACTGACCATGTGTAAGCCTCTAAGATCAACCCAAAACTGGTCAATTGGATCAAAATGGCAAGTGAAGCTCACCGTCGCCAAGGGGAGATATACTCCCCCTAATTCACTTCAATTCCAATAGAGCCTAATTCAATTGAGTAAGGGAGAGTGTTAGGAGTCATTAGCAAGAGTTCCTAAGCTCTCCAGAAGGATTTGGAATTGGCCATTCTTAGTTTCCCTTAAGCAAAAATAGGGGAGCTCCAAGGATTTGCCAACTTCCACTACACTCCAATTCAACCAAATTCCCTTTGCACACTCCACCAGAGGGTCAAGTCGAGCTTGCCCATGCCCTTTCCCATGCCCGAAAGGTAGAAGAAGACTCACCTAGATCAAAGCCGAGCTCACTAGAAGGAGGGGTTGGTCCATAGAACTATCCACTTAACCTCAAGAGCTAAGAATTTTACCAAAGCTTCGTCTCAACTAGACAAAGCTCCTTCAAGAGAATCTAGCACTGGTGATCACCTTTGACGAGATTAGATATTTTTCGATCACTAAACTCCATGTGTGTTGGTCCTTTATGAAATGAAATGTTAATGGCATGAGATTTTGATTGTTAGATGTGCTTGCCATTAGGGTTAGATGGTGTGTGCAAGATTTCATCCCAATGAAGCTCAAGCTCGATATTTCCTGAAAGTGGATGATCCATTATTCCTTAGGGAAGAACAGGGATGATCTCTGGCCATCCATCCATGCATTTTGGATGGACAGCTAAGATTAAATCCTATTTTATATCCTATTTTATTCTTTTAAAATTGCAGATTAAATCCTAGCCATCGATCCTTGATCAAATGGTGGAGGTTAAAGCGAAGCCGCTTCCACGCATTATGATGTGATATATTTTACACCATCGTAAAGCAAAGCAAGTTAGCGCAGGTGGCACACTATAAGATTAAGGGATTAATTAGGGTTTATTTAATTCTAATTAATCCTATAAACTTCAAAAATTCACATCTCTCTAAAGAAAAATAAGAAAATATGAGGTAAATTGCCACTGAAAGATAATTCAATCTAGAATATTCTAAAATTGGTTTTAATGGATTTTGAATATTGTCTTTCTCTCATTTTAGCTTTTATTAGAAATCTTAATTTGCTAATTACTCCCTAATTAATCCACTGATTAATCTCAAACTTCTTGTAGATTTTGGGGTATGACTTCTGCCTCTCCTAATTTTCTTGAGATTTATTGATGGCTTAATTGGGGACATTGCTTATTCATTTCCTAATTACCTCCTTTATGTAATTAAGGTTAATTAAGAGTTTAATTAGTGGTTTAACCCTTTTTTGAAGTTGATTAAGGTATATTTTAGTGAATAGAGGTTTGGGGAATAATTTTTGAGGCATTTCCCTAAGCTATTCCTTAAACCCCTTTGCTTCCTTAATCATCTCTTAATTAAAAGCTAATTCACTAATTACCCTTTATTTAATTTCTTAAAATTCTAAAACTTTCCAAAACTTAATTAATCTACTTTGGGTAGATACTTAGGTGTTCAAGAGATTAAGTCCAATTAAAGAAATCAAAACTCAACTCATATGTGTGAGGGTTATTTTGAAATTACTTAAGTTAAACCCCTTAGTTTAATTAATCATTAATCATGAGCCAAATTGCATTAGGCCCCTTTCTTCCTAGGTGGATTGCAAATTTAAATTCCTTGTGAGTTTTTTTATGTCATCTCTTTGGCTCATAATTTTTTGATTAACTATGCCAAGGTGGTGTAGGTAAGGGATAATTAACATGTTTAATTCATACCTTAACCTAATCAAAATATAAAATGAATCTAATCATCTAAAAATTGAACAAAAATAGCAAACACATGTGGGAATGGGTTAGAACACTAAACTCAATTCACATTTTCAAAATTCAATCAAATTCTAAATCAATCAAAAATCATATTAAATAAACTTTGATTTACTTTAAGCTTTCTTATTTCATAAGATTATCTTTAGAATTTAATTAAAGTAAATGTATTTACATGCTTTCATTACTTTAGTTCTTCCCCAACATGCTAAATATGTGTGTCATATGGTTTCATGCATCCATGCTTTTCAAAAATCAAATTTAAAATGAAAATGTTTCCTTTATGTCAAATTGCATGTGTTGGCTAAAATAAGAATATGAATGGAAATTATCACTATTAAATTCAATTTATTTTCAAAATATATGAATTAATTTTTAAATCTGAAAGTGTGTTACTTATATCTTATTTATAAGTTTGCATGTGAGTAAAATATAAGGATGTACTTAGTGTAGTTTTCCTTCTCTTCTCTTTTAGTCTAGTTTTGAATAGGATTTGGCAAGGTGCATGGTTCATTAAAAAATAACCTAACACTTGCCTAATTCCATATCCTATTCATTCCTATACTATCACCTAAGAAGGATACCTATGCTTGCACATATGAATTGTATAAATAAAAAAAAAATCAACCAACACCAACTTTTGCATTCTTTCTTTTCCATTCATTTCTTTTATACACATGCTTGTATTTAAGAAAAGTGGTATATTAGTTTAAACAATGTTGAGGTTGCGAGGCTTTAAGTAGCCCTAAGTTGGTCTTGTACCTTATACCTCTAGTTAACAATGGCAGACTCATTATACCTTCATACATACTTTCATATGTGCAAGTGAAAGTTGGATAAGAAACCCCTTTTGCTACCTTATGAAAGTCATGCATCATAAACTTTCAAATCTTCTTAAATAAATTACTTAGCATGCATCATAAAGTGTGTTAAACATTCTCATTTATATGTATAGATATGCTTAGGACTCATTCAGATGTATTTTATACATATTGAGAAAGAAATGAAGTGATGTATATTTGTGAATCTAGTTCATTTTACTTAATATTAAAAAGCCTTTCTTTTTGAATATGTTTATTTAGAGTTCATCTAAACTTAACATTAATTAAAACACATAATTAAAACATTCACTAAGTAAAACTAAAATACAAATCCATTTTAGAAATTACTTAGGTTAGGGAAGGAAAGAGAAGTTCTCTTCTCTTTCCCTCTCTTTATAACTTAGTAATTGATTGTAGGATTCACTTAACCCAATCAAAATATAAAATAAAATCAAGCCAAAATAATTAAATCACTTAAATGAAACCCTCCTCTAATTTGAACATCCTTCACACTTAAGAAATTCTAACTTAAAGCCATAACTAAGCATACCACACAAATCTCTAAAGCACACACATTAGGCTAAGTCACCACTTCTAGCTTTAGGTTAGGACGGTGCATGGTTTGATGCTTATTTTTATTTTTTGATATAGGTTTTAGTCTGGATATTAAGATGTATGTGCGTAGAATTAATGGTAGGGCTATCTTAGTTTAACCATTATCTTTTTTAGGGGATTGTGTTTAAGGGGCGCTATAATAAAAAATATAAATGCTTTTACTGTGTAGGTGCTTATACCCCTAAGCATAATCCAATAGGCCAGGTGGACTTTGTCACCCATGTGTGGGGTGATAAGTCTAATACACATGCTTGGTATTTGGTGGTTTGTTTAGCTAACCTTTGTTTTGCATGTGTTAGTTAGATTTAGTTTTCCTTTTCATGTAATTTTTTGTAATTAAGATTTTGGAATGATTGTTATAGGGATTAGAATGAACATTGGTCATAAGATTTCATTTTATGCACTATGTGAAGCTTTTGCAGCATCCACTTTCCAACCATCAAAAAGAAAGAACCAAAGTAGAAGGAAGAAAAGAAAAAGAAAGAAGAAAAGAAGAATGAAGAAATGAAGCTTGAAGACCCCCATAACAATGAATTGCTTGGTTAATTGTATTTAATTCATTTGTACTTCAGGTTGTATAAGGGTAGAGGTCGGCTACCCAATTTATTTTCAGGTTTGTGCGGTGGTACCCGACCACAATGGTCTCTTATTCTTTTGTGATTAGCTTTATAAATTGATTGATGATTTATTTTACTTGTGCATTAAGTGGCATCCTTTTCCTAGTTTCTTCCTTGCTTTATGTATGGCCTGGATGTGTATTAGACTATTAGAGAAAAATAAATCTTCTACCAAATCTAACAATTCAAAACTAAAAATAAAGAACTCATAACCTCACCTAAAGCTTAGGCTAAAATCAAGTTAAAAGAATTAGCAACCCCTTAGTTGGATGAGTACTTCTTTTATAACATCATGCATAAATGCATATTATTTTCACTCTTGATTGGAGGGCTTCCACCTTTGATAGAAAAACTTAGC
This sequence comes from Cymbidium sinense, assembly GCA_021442155.1. Taxonomy (NCBI): domain Eukaryota; kingdom Viridiplantae; phylum Streptophyta; class Magnoliopsida; order Asparagales; family Orchidaceae; genus Cymbidium; species Cymbidium sinense. Next base: position 19,962,607 of record CM038221.1, on the reverse strand, counting down.
TTGACCTTTGAGAGCCATAGTGGAAATACACCTCCTCCCTTATCACTGATTTTGGCCAATAATCTCATTTCTCATGCATTAGGCATATGAATCCTATTAGCCCGAGTCAAAATGATTGTCCAAAAATGAAAATAAAATGAAATCTAAATTGTATTAGATTTAGGTCATTTGAAGCATATCCTTACATGATCTAGTCTCTTTAGGGAGTGAGTTTAAGGACTTAGTCTCTTTCTAAATAAATAATAGCCTAGCTATCTTGCATAAAGCATATGACTTGCTTACATGAATTTAAAATTATAGGAGGAGTTAGTTGGCGACCACCCCAGGTGGTTGTAAGTCCAAGTAGTCGGATAGTTTGTCCTCTCTTATGGAGGCAATCCAAATACCCATTTTCACCTTAGATTTAGGTTGTACTTTTGGCCCTCATCAAAGCTCCCTAGATTTAGGTTTTGAGATTGCTTCTCCCCTTTGTGGGCCATAAGCTTAAATCCTGACCTCTTAGGCATTTCCATAATCTTGTGTTTTGGAATCATAAGCCCTAAATTTCTATTGTAAAATTCAACTCAAATAAATTAAATCAATTTCAAAAAGATAAAGCCTAACCATAGGATAGTTTGAGATGCTCGCTAGGTTTTCTAGCATCGTGGGCATCTCCTACTTATCTTCCTTTGGCTTCAATAATAACTCCCTCTCTTTGATCAATCCCATTTGATCTTTCAAAATAAACTAATCGATTGATAGTCCCACCTATTGAAATATTTAGAGATAATGATCATTTATCTTAATCAAGAGTATTCCTAAGGGATCGTCTCTTAGGATGTAATTAACTATGGGGGTTTGCCCCTGTAGGGAACTTAATGAACCCGATTTAAAATAAACCCTGCTTTACTTTTCCATGTAAGTGTAGGGGAAGAAGCTCTGCTACATATGCAGACCCATTATCCTTAGGAGACCTTATTCGGGTGATTAGGTCCATTGTAGGGTGGTAACTTCTACCTCTAGGGATAGTACACCTCTCCTCAATGTCATACCCGATCATCTTAATAAGAACATCAGATCTGCGTGACATCCCAACAAGGCATATATTTTTATATATTTCTATTTTCATTTATCCTCTTTTCCAAAAGATGGGGATAGATGAAGGCAGGAATTATATAAAAATATTTCACCACATATTAGTTCCAACATCAGTGCACCCGATTGTTCCCCATTCTACTCTAGTTAGGGCTAGTACCCACTTGCTGGTTCCCTCAAAGGGGAATGCTCCCTTGATTCTAGGGATTATCTCCTTTGCCTTCGAGATTGGGTCTAGCTCCTCTACCTCACCACCAAGACCTAGAGAATAAATAAGAATCGCATGATCAAATGGTATCACACTCATTGCACTGAGGAGGAAGCTACCTATTATTAGGAGAGTTTCCTAAGATGGTTTCCCCGCTGGTTACAAAAAACCAATTCCACCCTCTCTCTAGGTCTGATAGAGAGGATGCTAGGAGGATTTCTGCTTTACCTCTACCAGCAGTTCAATTTTAGGCACCTGTTAGCAAGAGGAGGAGGTTGTATGCCGACCTTCGATCAATTTTATGTTGAGTAGGCAGAGCCTACGGACAATTGGCTTCTGGAGCTCAATTTGTTTTGAGATCTGTCATTCCCAGTAGCATTTGTAGGCAGCTTAGGCAGGAGAGGGCCAGGGAAGCCCACACATTAGTTCATGTTACTAGCCGGGAGTGCCGGAGGTATAGTCAAAAGCTAGCGACCTTTGCTCTTATGGATTTTCCAAATCGATGCACTACCCATGCTGACCATACCAACAATATCTTACTCACAGGGACCACACATCATCGAAGAGGAGCTCTTATCTCGAGAGAGTCAGTGGTGCCTCCACCATACTTCTCTCCCATCCGCTATCTCCTATACATATTCTAACATCTACTGTTCTAGGCAAGGCCATGAAGGCCACATCAGAGGAGAAGAGAACCCATTGGTGATCCAGCTACGACTGACAGATCCCATCCCATCTACACCACCTACTATGGCGAGGCTAAGCTCTCCTGCTTGACCTTCTACCCCAGTCTTGGTGAAGAAGGAATGTTGACCTCGAAGTATATTAGTCATCCTGTCACCACCACCATCGTAGTAGGCTATGGAGATAGTCACAATAGTTGAGGGAAGAGGTGACAGTTAAGTTGTCCCTATGGCCATAGATCCTTGTAGGAGTACTACTCCAACCAGATCTAGCAGCAGTTAGAAGTATCTTTCCTCTAGTGAGCGTAGTCCTCATAAGATCACCACAGAGTTTAAAGGTTAGGTGCTTATCTATTTATGATAGTGACCCTACTACCAGTCAGACCCAATCTTTCATGCCTATTAAGTTGGACCGATCCCTAGATAACATAGAAGCTTGTATCTAGTGGAGAAGAAAAAATATTAGGATATGTCTGGTTTAATTTAGATGATGAAAAGGTTAGATTTGATTCAGATGAAGATGATCTATTAGAAGATTCAATGGGGGTACACATGGTAGATACCCGGGGTTCTCTCCTCTGTGAGCAGTAGACTATGGAAGGTGTTGAGGCCGAGTAGGAAGACATAGCCTACTTGACCCAACACCTCCTTCAACAAATAAAATAGAAAGATGAACAAATAGATAGGATGGGGAAGCAGCTTGAGGACTTGCTAGCAACTATTTTAGCACTTCAGAATCAAGCACCGATAGTTCATCCTACTATAGTTGAGATTAGTCAGCCAGAGTTGGTGCATGTCTTAGATCCAGCCAAGACTTTACCTCAAGTAGAGTAGGGCAACACTAGTCTGTATACAAAGGTAGTGGATAGTACCTTCATACAGGAAAATGATATCAGAACCATGGTTGAGTAGTAGATGAGAGAAGCATAATATCAAGCTTGAGGAGGATCATCAGTTCCAAAGGGTACACCCTACATAGAGGAATTTGATGTCATCCAAAATTCTAAGGGTTTCATGCCTCCTTCTTCCAAGAGCTTCGATGGTAGTGGGAACCTGAGGCAGTATATTGCATACTTCAAAGCCAGTTGTTGCAATGATGGTGGCAGTGATGCTTTACTCTTCCATCTCTTTGTCAGTAGCTTAGAAGGCATAGCCTTTGATTGGTATGCTAAACTTTCCAATAGTTCAGTGAAGACTTTTATTGAGTTGGAGCAACTCTTCATTAAGAGGTTTGCTGGAGCTCAACAATGGGTGTCACCGCTAGACTCAACAAAACCTGAGTTGATTATATTCTCACATGTCATAATTTAAGTATGAAATATGAACCACAGCTGTCTAAACAGCATGCCCTTGAGATTATGCTTTAGAATATCCATGGCTCGGTCGCCTTTATGCTTAAAGGTTTAACCATTAAATTATTAAAGAAACTGATCAAAAATAGCTAGCTTATAAGCAGAAGCCAAACAGTCACTTTTTCTAGACCAATCAATAAAACAGAAGCCACAAAAAGCTTTTAAGAAGAAGCCCAGGGCCATGATAGCAATAGACAAGGGGAAACTGTCGGCCAGGGACAAGTTTGAGAGACCTCATGCTCCATAGCCATCACTTCCACCTCCTCTACCACCACCGAGGCAGCCCTACTAGCCACCAAAGCAGCCTCGATAGCCTACATCCTCCTACATCACAAGCAGAAGCTACACATACCGTGTTACGGGTCCATCTTCTCTTTTGGATAAACTTAATAAGCCTTATTCATTTAAGAGGAAAGTAATCAGTAAGATCTTTAAGAATCTCTTAAAGAAGCCTAGTTTTAACTACCCGAACCTAGGAGACCGGAGGAAGTGGGCAAATGTAATGATCCTAACTTTAGCCTCTACCACCGCTTGCTAGGTCATGTTTTGGTTGATTGCTTCACATTCAAGGACTGGCTTGAACATAGCTTCAAGACCGATGCTATAATTATCTCGAAGGAATACCTTATGGAGCACCCATCTAATTCCATTAGGGTAATCGTTGGGGATACTTACGATCCTTCCAAAACCAAAGAAGGTTGGGATATCTCCTTATCCCGTACCTATAAGAAAATTATCTCCAAAATCAAGAAACTTTCCTTACAGGTGTTTGAGATAGCTCAAACCTCCAACATTGAGGAAGGTTTTAGTTTCAAAGCCAACTGAAAAAGGGGAGTTCAACAAATACAGCTGCAGGCTGTGATAGCCAAGAGCAACCACCAATTGAGTCTAGCCTCCACCCACCATCCATTTACTACATCAAGAACTACCTCAATTCGCTAGCTTTTCTTCTAGTAGACATCTTGTATCGATGGATGGGGGCATCAAATCCCTCACGCCACTTACTTTGCTTGATTTCTACTATATTCCTCCTTCAAAATCCAAGAAATTAAAGAATAAAGCTAGCTTGAATTATATTTGTGTCACTTCTGATGGGTTATCTAAATCTATTCCAAATGATAACTCTTCAAGTCTAAACAATAATTATAATAACTCTGATCTTTCTCTTTCTGATTCTGAGTTGGACCTTCCTTCTTTGAATAGTACAAGTTCACCTCTTGAGATAGACTTGGAATCATCCAATTCTGAGGGTCCCATATGAGAAGATATAGGTGAGTCTGATGTACAGGTAGAATCTTCCATTACCCTATCACAAGAGATCACTAAAGTCAACCTCCATAGTGGCAAGGTTCTACCTTTTAGGGCAGCACCTAAGATAGAGGGAAACAAGTCATTGGTTCAGATGATCAAGAAGCCCCTCTACATGATGCTCCACCTTTAAATATGCTTATGGAGGATAAGCTCAAGGTGGAATACAATGTCCTCTCTCACCTAAGAAAGTTGCCATCTAAGCTAAGCATATACGATGCCCTTATCCTATCTAAAGAGATAAGAGAATCACTAATCAGGGCTCTCCTTGATCCTGAGATATGCTTAGCTTAGCTGATCGCTTGGATAGGAGGCTTATTATTCTAGAGAAGCCCAGGGAATCACTTTCACAGATGAAGACCTACTTCTAGGGGACATGGAGCATAACCGTCCCCTCTACATTATAGTGGACATGGTCAAATTCAGACTAGCCGAAGTTCTCATTGATCCAGGTGCATAGATAAACATTATGAGTCTAAAACCCTTACCTATTTGAGAATCTTTATCTCCACTCCTGAGGAGATCGGATGATGTTAAGAGGATTCAATGAACAAGGTGATCGGGCTTTAGGTTTTATAGTGTTATCTTTGGAGATAGGTAACTAGAAGACTGAAGCCAAGTTTTATATCATTTATTCAAATACTTCATTCACCGCTTTGCTTGGTAGGCCTTGGATACATTAGAATAAGATAAATCCATCCACCCTCCATCAGTGCATCAAGTTTAGGAAGGATGGGATTGAATACTATGTCAAGGGTGATGAAAAGCCATTTTTAGTCAGAGAGGTTAAGATATATGAGGATGCGACCTACTATCTTCCTCAAAACACCTTTTCTCATGAACTTGGTCAAAATTTAAATGCAAATGCAAAAGAAAAAAAAAGAAAAAGTAAAAGAAAAAGAAAAGAAAAATGAAAGTCCAAGTGAATAAGAAAGGAAATTGAGGAAGAAGTGGAGCCGCATATCACATTCCAGCCACAGTTCATCCCATTATATGGACATGTGGGTAGGATGACTCGACCTCCACTAGGCAGAGGTAGTTCTAGAGGTGAAAGACCCCCTAGTTGGCCATCAACCAATAGGGGTTATGTTCCAGTTCATAGGAGTACCCCTACTATTCATATAGACTTGGAATCTAGCTTAGAGGATGAGTCTAATGTGATTAGTTTACCAACCAACCCCTCTCAGTGGGTTTCATTAGGTGACACTGAGCATAAATGAAGACCGGCCTCATAAAGCACCAAAGTATTTGAATCAAATGTATGTAAAACTATCATGAAACATTTAGGAACCTTAGCTTTAACCTCACTTTCATCTTAAAAAGTTGAAGGTTTAGTAGTTAAGGAAGCCCCTCAATCTTCCAGTGATGTCAAATTGAAGAGATTATTTTTGGGATAATCATCCTCAAGTCCAGAACCTGATATAAGACTTGAGAATATTTCAAACAAAGAATTAATGGAATTACTTTTTGATTGGTATTCTCCTTGTGTTCTTAATCTTGTAAAGAATGGTTTGATTCCTTATTGATGGTCTAAGCATGGTTAGAGTACTTTGAAAAGCTGTGAAACAATAAAAATCAAGATCAAGACTAGGATTAAGTATAGTGGGTCTAGTCAATGATGATAATTACTGCTTAGCTGTCACCAACCATCTAGAGTCTGATAGATTCTTTTCACACCAAACTAACTCTTATGAGGATGTGTGTTTAGAAACATCAGATAATCCAGATGATCTCCAAATTAAAGATGCACCGCCAGAATTTGAAGAGGAGATCCTTTTAATAATTGACAAGCTTAAAGAAATTAACCTTGGGACGAAAGAAAATCCACGCCCAATGTACATCATTTGCTAAATGAAGAAGAAATAAATGAATTTGTTAGGCTATTGATTGAGTTTAAGGACTACTTTACATGGAGCTATGAAGAAATTCTTGGATTATCTCCTTACGCAGTAGTCCACAAACTAGCAATAGATTCTAATGCTAACCCTATCAAGCAAGCTCCTAGACGCATATGATTAGAAATTGAACAACAGGTCATTTCTGAATTCAAGAAATTGATCGATGTTAGTTTCATCAAGGAAGAAAAATATCCTACCTGGTTAGCCAGTGTCATCCCAGTTAAGAAGAAGATTGGCCAAATTTACATATGCATCGATTTTAGGGACTTAAATAAGGCATGTCTTAAGGATGAGTTTCCTCTTCCTATACTAGAATTAATGGTGGATATCGCCTCATCTTATGTAATTTTTTCCTTTATGGATGGGTCATCTGGCTACAACCAAATCAAGATGGTCCCTGAGGATGAAAGAAATCCTATTTTTCAAACCCCGATCAAAATCTATTGTTAAAGGTCATGCCTTTTGACCTTATAAATACTGGTATTACATACGAACAGGCCATGACTTAGATCTTCAATGAACTCATCCATCATCAGGTTGAGTGCTATGTTTATGATCTAGTAGTCTAGAGCGAAGAAAAGGAAGACCATCTCTTTGACTTGAGAGTAGTTTTTAAACAGTTAAGATAATATAACCTCAAAGTGAATTCCCTTTAGTGTGCTTTCAGAGTAGCTTTAAGAAAATTTCTTGGGTTTGTTGTTCAACATCGAGGAATAAAAATAGATCTAAAAAAGATCAAAGCTATCTTAAAAATGCCACCTCCTAAAAGTTTAACTCAACTCTGATCTTTCCAAGGACGGTTGGCAACTGAGGCACTTTATCTCCAACCTATTAGAGTGATGCAATCCATTCTCATCACTTGTCAAAAGGATGCCAAGTTCAAGTGGGATGACAAGTGCCAGCATGCCTTTAAAGATATCAAGCAGTATTTGGTGAAGTCGCCAACTCTATCCCAAAGTGCACACTCATTATCTACATCTGCATTGGATGACTCCCTCGATGCTTGTGGAGAAAAATTGCTATGAAGGGATGTTGGAGTCACCTTTCAAATCTGTTGGTGAGAAATGAAAGAGAACAATACCCTTATAGAAATTCATCTTTTTAAGATGCCACACAGATCCGCAGATGTACTTACTCAGGTGATCAAGTACGTCATTAAGGAAATAGTGTACTATCTCGAAAGATAGAAACCACTACTCTTTAATGGACCTAATCACCTCAATAAGGACTCCTAAAGATATGTACCAAAGATTCTTCCCTATACATGAAAAGAAAAGTAAGATTTATTTTAAACCGTTCATTGTTCTATGTGGCAAGCCCCCATAGTTAATTACATCCTAAGAGATGAGATCCCTTAGGAAAACTCTCAATTAAGATAAATGATCATTGTCTTTGAAGATTTCAATAGGAAAGGACTATTAATCGATTGGTTGACTTTTGAAAGATCAAATGGGATTGATCGAAAGAGGGAGTTATTATTGAAGCCAAAATAGGAAATAAGTAGGAGATGCCCATGATGCTAGGTAACCTAGTGAGCATCTCAAACTATCCTATAGTTAGGCTTTACATTTTTGAAATTAATTTAGTTTGTTTGAGTTGTATTTTTCATTAGAAATTTAGGACTTAAGATTCCTTAACATGAGATTAAAGAAATGCTTGAGAGGTGAGGAATTATGCTTATGGTTCACAAAGTGGAGAAGCAACCTCAGAACCTAAATGTAGGGAGCTTTAGGTAAAGCATAACCTAAGGGCAAAAATGGGTAATTAGTTTACCTCCACAAGAGAGGACAAATCACCCGACAGCTTGGACTTACAACTGCCTAGGGGTGGTTGCCAACTAACTCCTCCTACAATTTTAAATACATATAGGAAAGTCATTATGCTTATGCAAGATAGCTTGACTGTTATTATTTAAAAAGAGACTAAGTCCTTAAACTCATTCCCTAAACAGACTAGATCATGTAAAGGGAGATGCTTCAAATGACCTAAATCTAATGCAATTTAAAATTTATTTTATTTTCATTTTGGACAAGTATTTTGACTCAGGCTAATAGGATTCATATGACTAATGCATGAGAAAGGAGATTATTGGCCAAAATCAGTGAGAAGGGAGGAGGTGAGTTTCCACCATGGCTCTCAAAGGTCAAGCCAAGTTTCTCTGGAAAAGGTGGAAGCCCTCCAATCAAGAGTGAAATAAGATGCATTTGTGCATGATATTATAAAAGAAATGCTCATTCAGCTAAGGGGTTGCTAATTCTTTTATCTTGATTTTAAACCTAAGCTATATGTGAGGTTATGAGTTATTTAGTTTTAATTTGAGTTGTTAAGTTGGGTAAAAGATTTATTTTTCACTAAAGAGCTTAATCCACATCTAGGCCATACATAAAGTAAGAAAAACTAGAAATATCATGCCACATAATGCAAAAGCATAAACAAATCATCAATCAATTTATAAAGCTAATCACAAAAAGAATAAGAGGTCATTGTGGTGCACCAAACAAACCAAAATATAAAATGTTGGTAGCCTGAGCTCTACCCTTATACAACTCAAATTACAAATGAATTAAATTACAATTAAGTAAGGAATTCATTGTTATGGGGGTCTTCAAGCTTTATTCTTCTTTCTTCTTCTTTTCTTATTTCAGTTCCTTCTTTTGGATGGTTTGAAAGGTGGATGCTCAAAGGCTTCACATGGTGCATAAGATAGGATCTTATAACCAATGCTCATCCTAATCCCCATAATAATCATTCCAAAATCCTAATTGCATAAATTTACATGAAACAGAAAAGTGAAAATCTAACTAACACCTACAAAATAAAGGTTAGCAAAAACAAAACACACAAATCCCAAGCATGTATATTAGACTTACCACCCCACACATGGGTGACTAAGTTCACTTGGCCTATGGATTATGCTTAGAGGTATAAAGCACCTGCAAGCAAAAGTATTTATATTTTTATTTATGATAGCATCCTTTATGCACAATCCCCTGCAGAAAAGAATAATTAGACTAAGGGCATCCTACCATTCATTCTACTAGCATACACCCTAACATCCAATCTAAAACATATATCATAAAATAAACAAACATCAAACCATGCACCAACCTAACCTAAGGCTAGAAGTGGTGACTTATGCTAATGTGTGTGCTTTGAAGGCTTGTGTGTTATGCTTAGATATGGCTTTAGGTTTAAATTTTCTAAGTGTTAAGAACATGTTCAACTTAGAGGAGGGTTTCATTTAAGTTGTTTAATTATTTTGAGTTGATTTTATTTCTTGTTTTGATTTGGTTCAAGTGAATTAATTACTAAGTTATGAAGAGAAGAGAACTTCTTCCTTCCTAACCTAAGTAATTTTAAAGTAGATTTAGGTGAATGTTTTGATTATTCCTAAGTTTAGATAAACTCTAAACAAACCTATTCAAAAAGAAAGGCATTTTAAGATTAAATAAAATGAATCAAAATTCACATAACACACATTACTTCATTTCTTTCCAAATATATATAACATGCATATGGATGGACCCTAAGCATATCTATATATACAAATGAGAGTATTTAACACACTCTATGATGCATGATAAGTAATCCATTTCAAAAAATTTAGAAGTTGAATATGCATGATTTTTCTTAAGTAGAAAGGGTTTTCCTTATCCAAATTTTCACATATATATGAAAGTAAGAAAGGCATAAGTGAGTACAGTGCCATTGTTAACCAGAGGTCTAAGGTACAAGAGCTAATTAGGGCTATTTAAAGCCTCACAACCTCAGAATTGTCCAGACTAATATGCCACTTTCCTTAAATACAAACATATGTATAAAAGAAATGAAATAGAAAAGGAAAATGCAAAAGTTGTTTAATGGATTCATTTTTATTTTATGCAAATTATGTATGCAAGTTTAGGTAACCCTTCTTAGGTGATAGCATAGGGATGAATAGGGTATGGAATTAAGTAAGTGTTGGGTTCTTTTCAAATGAACCCTACATCTTACCAACTCCTATTCAGAACTAAGCTAACATAAGAAAAAAAAGGAAGCCTATGCTAAGCATACCTTTATAATCTATCACATGCAAGCTTATAATTAAACTATAAGAAGCATACTTTCATATTTGGTATTTGATTTATATGTTTTGAAAATTATTTAGATTTAGTAGTGATAATAGCCACTCATATTTCTACTTTAGCCAACACATGCAAATTTGACATAAAGTAAATAATTTCATTTTAAAATTTGAAAAATGAAATTATGAATGCATGAAATCAAATGGCATACAACTTAACATATTGGAGAAAGATCCAAAGTAATGAAAGCATGTAAACAAACTCATTTCACTTAAATCCTAAAGACATTCTTATGGAATAAGAAAGTTTAAAATAAATCAAAGTGAATTCAAAATGATTTTTGTTTAGTTTGAAGTTTGATTTAATTTTGAAAAGGTGAGATGAGTTTACTATTCCTAACCCATTCCCACATGTGCTTAATATTTTTGTTTAAATTTTAGATAATCAGATCCATTTTTATGTGTTAATTAGGTTAAGGTGTGAATTAAGTAACTTAGTTAACCCTTACCTACACAATCTTAGAAGAATTAACTAAATAATTATGAGCCAATGAGATGACATAAAACCCATAAGGAATTTAAATTTGCAATGCACCTAATAAGAAAAGGCCTAATGCAATTTGGCTCATAATTAAAGTTAATTAAGCTAGGGTTTAGCTTAAGTAATTTCAAAACACCCTTTCACACATGTGAATTGGGTTTTGATTTCTATAATTGAACTTAGGCAATTAAACACCTAAGCATCTACCCAAAGTAGATTAATTAAGTTCTAGAACATTTTAGAATTTTTAGAAATTGATTAAGGGGATAATTAATGAATTAACCCTTAATTAAGAGGAGATTAAGGAGATAAGAGAAGGTTTATGGAATAGCTTAGGGAAAATGCCCCAAAATATTCCATAAACCTCCTACTGGATCTGACCTTAATCAACCCTAATCATAGGTAAAATCACTAATCATACCTTAATTACATTACATGAGGGTAATTAAGGAAACCATATGCAATTCTCTAATCAAGCCTCAATAAATCCCAAGAAAATTAGGGGAGGTAGAGTCATCCCTAAAATACCCAAGAAATTTGGGATTAATCAAGGCATAAAAAAGTAATTTAATATAAATTTCTAACCAAATTCAGAAAATATAATTCAAAACCCATTGAAATTAATTTTAAAATATTCTAGGATTTATATTTCCATAGATTTTTTATTTCATATTTTTTGAATTTTTAGAGGATTATGAATTTTGGAAGATCCTTAGGTAATTAGAAATTAATTAAACATTTTAACTAATCCAGCTCACTGCACGTGTGGTGGCGGTCGATTACTTTACGTGCATGCCATGAGGGTTACTTAATGTCATCTCAAATGGTGGTGGCTGCTTTGATCCACCATCGATCAAAGATTGGGCAGGATCTCCACATGGTTTTAAAATAGATAAAGATCTAACATTAAATAATCTCAGCCATCCATCTAAAATGATGGATGGATGGTTGAGATCTCCCAAGTTCTTCCCTTGATCAATAGACCATCCATGATCAAGGGAAGATCCAAGCTATCGCATGGAATCAAACTCAACCCACACCATCTAAAGCAGCAAATCCAACAGTAAAAAATCCATGGGTGAAAATCTATTTTACAAAGCTCCGCACCACATTGAGTTTAAAGGTCAAAATATCCCATACCTCACTGGCACTCGATTCCCTTGGAGAAGCTTCTGGTGAGAAGCCTTGAAAGTTTGAGCACTTGAGGATTGAGTGGATCTTTATGGGTCACCTCCTCCTTGCTTGAGCTCGACTTTGATCCAATTCTCCTTCCTTAGTGGGAACTCAATGGAAGCTTAGGTGACTCGACTTAGCTCCTATGAAGAATGCAGGTGGAAGGAGGAGTGAAGAAGAAGTTGGAGAATGGATTGAGCTCCTATGCTATGAAAAATTGAGAATCTCAAGTTTCATCCTAGGGGCTTGGGAGGATGCTTCTGGCTTTCCTGGGTTCAATTGAATTAATGAGTGATGATTTTGATTGAATTGGGGGAGTATATCTCCCCGAAGGATCGATGACCATAATGTGCCATTTTGATCCAATTGATCATATGGGTTTGTTTGATCGTTGAGTGTGCACATGGTCGGTTTGAGCCAAGAGTGGATTGCCAACCTCCCATGTGCTTGAATTTGAGCTTAGAGGGAGTTTGAATTTTGAATTTTTTGAAAGTTGGGTTTGGTCTAGGGACCAATGGGTTGACCAAACCCATTGGGTTGGGTGCACCACTCATCCATAGTCCCCTTGAGCTTTTAGGAAAGCCTCAAGTGATGTGAAGAGGGTATGACCAAATTACCCATGGTTAAGCCAAAATTTGTTCTATGGCCTAGGGTAAGATGGTCATTTTGCTATTTTTCACTTTGGATATGTTGGGTATGTAGAAACTAGGTTTGGCCAAGTTTCATTGATTTGGAATTCATTTGATAGGGTTTGGCTCATGTTGACCCATTTAGGTCAAAATGGGTCAACTTGTCAAGTTGACCAATAGGTCAAATTGGGTCAAACCAAGGGTTGGGTCAAGTTCATATGACCATTTGAAATGTTTTGGTGGCTTTGGTTTGATTCAATTTGGTATAGTTTTGGATTTGGCTCATATGACTTCATTTAGGTCAAATGGGTCAAGTTGACCTATTTGACCCATTTGACCTATTTGGTAGGTCAAGGGTAGGTTTAGGTTAGTCATATGGAGTGGATTGGTATTTTTGTTTCCAATCAATTTGGTTAAGTTCAATTTTGGCTCAACATGACCCCTTTAGGTCATGCTGGGTCTAAGATCAATTAGGTTAGATGAGTCTAGTTGGCCAACTAAGGCTTTGGTCAAGTTCCACAAGTGGTTTGAAATGGACTTAACCCATTGATTTGAATCAATTTAGCTTAGATCAAGTTTTGACACATTTTGACCCTATAGGTCAACATGGGTCAACTTGGGTCAAGTGGCCAATTGGGCTGGTTAGGCTCAAATGCTGTCTTGGTCAAGTTCAAACATAAGTCATGAGTGAACTTAGATCAATGGTTTCAATCAATTTGGCCTATGGTGGAATTTGGCTATGTTAGGTTTCATTTTTGGCTAAGTGTTGACTTGATCAACCCTTAGGTTAGACTTTGTTTGACCCAATTTGATTGATTGATCATCCCATGATGATTGTTGATCATGATGAGAGGGGTATATTAGTTTGGTTCAATCCAATTTGGTTAGGATCAAAATTTGGCTCATAAGGGACTTTAGGTCACTTTGGGTCAAGTGAGCCTAAGTGGGTCAAATGGCTTGGTCAAAGCTTGATTTGAAGTTGGTTGAACTTGTATATGTACTCATGATTGAAATATAAATCCATTTACAAGTGGTTTGATGTGAAATTGGTTTAGATTCATTTGACAATTTGATATTCAAAGGAAGAATATGAAGGGGTTTTGGGTTTATTTTTTGAACTAGGTTTTGATTGAGTGATTGGAGTTTAGATTTATATATGAGCTCATGATTGTAGGGTTGATTGAATCATGAGAGAAAATCAAGAGTTTGGCTTGATTTGAAAATGATTTAGCTAAGTTCAAGATTTTGACTTGAAAGGATTGATTTTGAGTTGATTTGAGTTTGATTTTTTTTGGAATAGTTTGATTGTTTGAATTTATATTTCATTTATATATGTGAATATAAATGAGAATATAAATTATCATGAGAAAATTTCAAGGATTTGAAGGTTTAATCATGATTTGGGCTAATCCATTAAAGGATTTAAAGGACTTAGGAAAATTTTAGTTTGATTTAATTTTTGAATTTGGTTGATTGATTTATATTTATATTTCATTTATATATGTGAATATAAATGAGAATATAAAGTTTTAGAAAATATCAAGAGTTTGAATTGATTTGATCAAGGTTTAGGCTAAGTCCATTAATGGAAAAATTAAAGGACTTGGGAAAATTTGATGAATTGATTTGGAATTTTAAGTTTAGTTTGATTGATTTAAATTTATATTTTATTTATATATGTGGATATAAATGAGAATATAAATAAGTTTTGAAAATCTCAAAGATTTGAATTAGTTTAGATCATGATTTTGGTTAAGTCCTTAAGGGAAGATAAAGAATTTAGGCAAAATTTGGACTTGGGAATTCTTGGTGAATTTTAATCATGGGTTTCAGTCATGGATTTCAATCATATGGAGTTGATTTGAATTTGGAGAAAATCAATTGAATTTATTTGGAGTTTTACTTGAAAGAAGGAAAGTGAGGAATGGTTTAAGCTAAGGGTAGAAAATTTTCCTAACACCTAACAACTATTCCTTCTTAAATCTCTAGGGCTAGGTTGAGTGTCCACCTAATCACTAGATGTGTTTAAGACTAAGGAACTCTTAAAGTCTAAGAGAAGTCCTAAGCCTAAGATGGAGGGGTTGATAACTCATCCTAAAAATGAGATCAACAAAGAGTGCCCAATAGGTGTGGTGTGACTGACAAGGAACACCGCACGTATTGGTGTTGACCGAAATAATCAACAATACTGAAAGATAATAAGCACTAACAGAAATAATCTATCCTTAACCCAAGGAAAAGAAAGTATCTAGAGCTTAGTGCAATGTGGCTCTACTTATGTCCAAGACATAAGAAAGGAAAAAATCCACTAAGGGATAGAGTGTGAACCTTCCACTAGGGAAGCATGTTCAAGTCATCCACAAGGGGATGAAATGTTTGATTTGATTTGAATCTCATTGAGAAGAAAAGGATTTGATTTGTTTCTGGGGAAGAGGGTTGAATTTGTTTCAAATTTTGTTAGGTTTGAATTTTAGATGAACCCAATTAGTTTGCAATAGACTGCACTAAGTAGGAGCCATGGAGGCTAAGACCTAACTTAGATTTACCAATCCAAAGGGGTAGTCTACTAAACACATAGTAGGACTAGCTAACCAAAGGGATGCCTTTCAGTATACAATAGTTGTAAGAAGAAAGTGTAGTAGACTTACATCCACCAAAGTAATGACCAGTTGCTAGGGTAATTTATTAGCAAGGCAATAGATTTAACCCAACCTCGGGCTGTCTATTGAGTGAATGCCACTGGGAGACTTAGATCAACTCAGGGATAGTCAAGGTTAATTTCCTTTTTAGGTTTGTTTATTTTGATTATGATGGATCTCATAGGTTTGCGATGAACTGTGAGTAGGGGCCATGGAGGCCTAAACCTAAACTCAGATTTATCAATTCAAAGGGAATAGTCTACCAACCATAAGGTAGAACTATCTAACCAAAAAAGGAGATGCCTTTTGGTATATAATGGTCAAGTCTTAAGAAGAAAGCATGGGGACTCACATCTTCTAGAAATAAGGAGCCACTAGGGTGATCAGTTGCTTTAGGAAACAAATTGAACCTGACCTAGAGCTGACTATTGAGTGAATGCCAATGGAGGACTTAGATCAACTCAAAGGTAGTCAAGGATTAATTCCATTTTTAATTTTGTTTATTTTGATGGATTCCATCAGTTTGCAATGGATCAAACTGGGAAAGAGCTTATAGAAGCTTAAACCTATCTCAAATTTGCTGAACCAAAGGGAGTAGCTTCCTGGCTAATGGGAGAACTATCTGACCAAAGGAGTGCCTTTTAGTTTGTAATGATCAGTTGATGGGAAGAAAGCTCAGGGACTCACATCTTCCACTAGAAAAGATCATTAGGGTGATCGATTGCTTTGGGCAACAAATTAAACTCGGTAATGCTAGGAAGAATGCATGATAGTCTTACATCTTCTAAAGTGAAATGACTGTCGGGGTAACCTGCTTATGACAAAATAGATTGAACTCGACTATGGAGTGAGTACTGACCTGAGGATTTATCTCAACTCAAATAGTCAGGCAATTCCTATAGGGAGTTCTGGTGACACTGCCCTAAAGATAAGATGCTTGCTTGGGAGAAGGGGCCCTTTGGAGGCTTGAATTCCTAATCCACAAGTGAATTATTTTGTTTATTTAGTTGTTTATTTATCATGGACCCTATTAGTTTGTGAGGGATCAGAAGGAGCTTATCGATAGACATCTCGATTTACAACCAAGGAGAATCTGCATTTGAACAAATTTTCCAACCACAGGGGTGGCTACTAGGAAAGGGGGATGTCCAATCCAGAAGTAACCCGAGTAGTGTCTAAATGGGGCCACAAAAGACTTGATCTAAGTAGAGTGCCCACATGGGATGGGGTCTGTAAGGGCTTAATCCAACACCCTGAAGAAAATGACATGGCTAGTCATATATCTAATAGGTATTTGGTGTCCAAATCAAGGAGAAAGCATGGGGACTCATATTTGCCAAGAGTGGTGTACTCACTGGGTGAGTCTCCATCAGGATAGTGAACATCAACCAACCTAAGGTGCTCGTAGATTTGCAATAATCAACCTAGGAAGAAAGCTTAGGGACTCACATCTTCCTATAGCAGAAATGCCTATTAGGATAGTCTATCTTGACTCGACAGGTGCTATCTGACCTAGGGCGACTACTGAGTGAATGCCACTAGGAGACTTATATCAACCCAAGAGTAGTCAAGAGGGAAGGGGAGCCTTTGGGGGACTTATTCTAATCTTAAATATACTTAAACCTAGTTAGAGCATGATGGCTAGTTCAAGAAGAAAGCATAAGGACTCACATCTTCTTAAACAAAGTCAACATGAGGTAGCTTACTAGCTGGGCAGTGAAGAGTACCATACTAACAAGGTGCTCATTGGTTTGCAATGGTCAAGTCAGGAAGAAAGCGTGGGGGCTCACATCCTCTAATGAATGACCATTGAGGTGACATACTAGCGAGGTAGCATGTAGACCTGACTTGGAGTAGCTAATGAGTGAGTGCCACAGATGGCTTGCTCCCACATCAAGTAGCTCGAGGTAAAAGATTTGTGTTTCTTATTGTGTATATGCTATAAAAGGAATGACATGCCTCGGGGACTCTTACACTTACCTTAAAACACACTGGGAAATTATGAAATGATGCCACGGATGTCAACAAGAATTCCCACTAAGAAAGTATGTCGCTTAGGTTCTCTCACACCTATCTTAGTTATGCTAATCGAAATAGGATGCCTCTCGGGTTCTCTAACACCTATTCTAATAGCATCGAGAGATTGTGTTTGTGTTGTGAAAGAGGGTAGGATGCCACTCGGGGACTCTTACACCTACCTACGTCATGGTGGATTAGCAAGACAAGTAAGCAACACTTTGAAAGAAGAGAAGATTTGGTGACTGGAATCAAATTTTGTTCTTTTTATTAATGATTATTTTCAAACAAGTTTTGTTTCATGGGTAATATTTCTTTAGGTAGAGCCCATTAATTGGAAGCATCGGTGTTCCCCTTTACAATCAATAAGCTAATAAGATCCTCCTTGGTAGGCCTTCTCTATGACATAGGGGCCTTCCCAAGTGGGTTCAAACTTGCCTCCCATCTTTCAACGGGCAACAATTGGTCTCCTTAGGACTAATACAAGTTCTCCTACTTAGAAAGACCTAGGTGGACCAGCTTGTTGTGAGCATGATTCATTTTGGCATTGTATAACTCAAGATTTTGGCATGCCCATAGTTGACTCTCCTCCAAACCTTCGAGCTCTTCTAACTGTAACTTTGAATTCTGCTCTGTAGTGATCTTGTTACCCAATGCTATCCTTAGTGATGGGAGTTGAACTTCTAAAGGAAGAACGGCTTCAGACCCATACACTAAGGAAAATGGGGGTAGACTGAGTTGGAGCTCAATATATGGTACGGTAGGCCCACAAGGCTTCAACCAACTGCTCATTCTATTATCTCTTGTTATCATCAAGAGTCTTCTTCAGTATCTGGATGAGAGTTTTGTTGAATGCTTTTGCTAAGCCATTTACTCTGGGGTAGTAGATGGTGGAGTATCTCCAATCTATACCGCATCTTCTAGCAAAGCTATTGATCTTCGTGCTTTTGAATGCAATACCAATAGGATATAATCATCGAGGCAACCCCAAACCTACATACGATATGGTTCCTGAAAAATTATAGCACATGGTGAGCTATGACCTCTCTAAGTGGGACGGTCTTCACTCACTTGGAAAAGTAGTAAGTGGCCGTTAAGATGAATCGATGCCCCTTGGAAGAAGGAGGATTGATCGGATCTATAATGTTGGTACCCCAACACTCAAATGGCCATGAAGCTAATGTAAGGTGTAGAATGTTGGGTGGCTGGTGGAGTACCATACCGTGCACCTGACACTGATGACATCTCCTAACTACATCCATGCAATCTGTGATCATTGAAGGCCAGTAGTATCCAAGTCTTTTGATCTTTGTCTTCATCTTCGGACCTGATTTATAAGCTCTGCATAAACCTAAATGTACCTCAGTTATAATGCCACGGGCTTCGTGTTTGTCTAAATTACATAACCACATTTGGTCAAAGGATCATCGGTATAGGGCACCATCAATAAGAGCATAGGAGAGAGCTCTCTATTTTACCTGATGGGCTTGTGATTTCTCTTGAGGTAGTTTACTGATGTTCAAGTAATCTATGAATGATTGCCTCCAGTCTAGCTCCTTATACATTTTGCCAACGACAACCTCCCCTTTAAGAGAAAGTCTCTCGATGAGTTCAACATCAATAAGAGATATGATTTGTCAATTTTAGACATTTATTGTAATGGACTCATCTTCTGGACATGCCAGTTCTTTGGCAAATTTGGCCAAAGCATCTGCTATGTTCTCTACTCGAGAAACCTTATAGATGGTAACTTCAAGAATTTGGGCCAACAACTTCATAGTATACTCGCAGTAGTGACGAAGCTTGGGTTTGAGAACCTGGTTGGACCTGACAATCTGGTTGATGATCAACTAAGAATCCCCAAAGATGTTGATGCTCTTGACACTGATAGTGATGGCCAACTCAGGCATAATCAAAGCCTCATACAACTTCATTGTTGTTGGGGTTGGATAGATAGTATGAGAATCTCATCATGTCATGGTTTAGAGTTAGAAGAACTATTCCTACCCCTGCCTTTTCTGGGAGAATAGATCGTGATGCTTCACCTTTAAGAAAAGAAGCAACACCATCAAAATACATCTCCCATCAGTGGTTGCCAGCCTCCCCTAAGTTCATGATTTATTCATCGGGGAGATTGTCACTAAGTGGAGAATCAGCAGGAAGTGGGTGTAATGTTAAGAAAATAGCCAGTGCCTGACCTTGTACCACAAGAGGGTACAAATGTGATATCAAAGTGTGAGAGTATCATGGACCAACGATAAAAATGTTTGGATAGCATTGGCCATGTCATGAGGTACTACAATGGATTGGTTTGGGAGATCATGTTTACCTTATGAGAAAGCATGTAGTGCCATAGGTTCTGAGATGCAAAGATCAAAGCTAGGCAATGTTTCTCCATAGATGATAGTTTGCTTCAGCATGGATCAGATGATGGCTGAGGTAGTAGAGTGCACTCTCCTTCCCTTCATCATTGACTTGGGTCAATAGAGCACTGAGAGAGTCATCCAATGCAGTAGTGTAGAGGATGAGTGGCCTGCTCAGGATACGAGTTGCTAGAATTGGCAGCTTCACCAAGTACTCTTTGATGTCTTTGAAGGCATGCTAGCACTTATCATCCCACTTGAACTTCACATCCTTTTGATAAGTGCTGAGAATGGTTTGCATCTCCCTAACAGGTTTGAGATAAAGCTTCTTAGATACATCATCCTTGAAATGATCTGAGTTGAGTTAAACTCTTAAAAGGTAGAATTTCTAAGATAGCTTTAATCTTTTCAAGATCTATTTCTATTCCCTGGTGTCAAACAACAAACCCAAGGAATTTCCCTAAAGCTACTCTGAATGTACATTTCAAGGGATTCATTTTGAGGTTATTATCTTAATCATTTGAAAACTACTCTCAAGTCAAAGACATGGTCTTCCTTTTCTCTGCTTTTGACTACTAGATCATTGATGTAACACTCAACCTGATGATGGATGAGTTCATTGAAGATCTGAGTCATGGCCCTTGGTATGTAGCACCAGCATTTTTAAGGCTAAAAAGCATGACCCTATAACAAAAGATTTTGATCAGGGTTCAAAAAGCAGTGTTTCGTTCATCTTCAGGAGACATCTTGATTTGGTTATAGCTAGATGACCCATCCATGAAAGAGAAGTCTATATAAGATGAGGCAATATCCCCCATTAATTCTGGTATAGGAAGAGGAAACTCATCCTTAGGACATGCCTTATTTAAGTTCCTAAAATTGATGCATATGCAAATTTGGCCATTCTTCTTCTTAATTAGGACGATGCTAGCTAACCAGGTAGGATATTTGTCATCCCTGATGAAACTAACATCGACCAATTTCTTGACTTCAGAAATGACCTATTGTTCAATCTTTAATCATATGTCTAGGAGCTTGCTTAATAGGTATATTAGGGCTATTACTAGCTTGTGGATTGCTACGTCAGGAGATAATCTGGGCAATTCTTGATAACTCTCTGTGAAGTAGTATTTAAACTTAGTCAATAGCCTAACTCAGTCATTAGATTCTACTTCATTTAGCAATGAACTGATGTATGTTAGGCGAGGATTTTCTTCTATCTCAAGGTTGATTTCTTTAAGCTTGTCGATTATTGAATGAATCCCCTCTTCAAATTCTGGTGGTGCCTCTTTGACTTGGAGATCATCGGGATCATCTGAAGTATCTAAACACACATTCTCATAAGAGTTGGGGATGTGTGAAAAGAACCTATTAGGCTCCAAATGGTTAGTAACAACTAGGCAATAATGTTCATCATTGACTGAACCCACTATACCGAATCTTAATCTTGCTCTTGATTGTGCATCCCTGCCTGTATTGTTCAATAGATTTTCGAATATTCTAACCTATACTTGGACCATGTGTGAGGAATTAAACCTTTCTGTATAAGATTTTGAACACAAGGTGAGTAAAATTCAAAAGGTAATTCCATTAATTCTTTAAAAGTATCTTTCTCAAGCTCTACATCAACTTCAGGGCTTGAGGAGGATGATCCCAAAAAGAACTTCTTCATTATGTCATTGGAAGACTTAGGGACTTCCTTAACTACTAAGCCTTCAACTTTCTATGATGTAAGTGAGGTTAGAGCTAAGGTTCCTCATGACTCTCAACCTCTTTAGCAAAATGGCTAAAGTTTGTGTCATGACTCTTGCCTACTTCCTCTGATCTCCTAAGCTCGGGTAGCTAAAAATCAGGTTTCTTTAAGAGATTCTTAAAGATTTTTTTGATTACCTCCACTTAAAAGAATAAGGTTTTTTTAACTTATCTAAAAGAGTAGGTGGACCATAGCTACGATGGGATATGCATTCCTTACTATTGGTATGGGGAGGCTGTCTTGAGTGTGAAATGGTAGGGTTTGTAGTGGTAAGGAGGTGGTGGCTATTGAGGTCATGGTCTCTTGGACTGATCTTGAGCTTGTTGCTTCCCCTTGTTAACTACTGCTATTGCTCCAAGTTTCTTTTCATAGACCTTCTAGGATTTTTTACTTAGGTAACTGATCTTGAAAAGGCAACTGTTTGGCCTCTTCTTTTAGACTAGCCGCCTTGGTGATTAGCCTCTCAAATGTCTTGATAGTGAAGCCCTTAAGCATGAAGGCAATCATGCCATGGATATTCTTCAAGGAAATCTCAATGGCATGCTATTCAGATAGTTGCGATTCACACTTCATACTTAGGTTACGCCATTGGAGAATATATCAACAAGTGACTCACCAGAGTGCTGTTGTGCTACAATGAGATCACCTACAGTAACCTTTTTCTGAGCTCCAACAAACCTCTTGATGAAGAGGTGCTAACTCAACAAATGTCTTTACTGAACTGTTGGGCAGTTTAGCATACTAATCAAAAGTGATACCCGCTAGGCTACTAACAAAAAGTTGGAAAAGCAAAGCATCGTTGCCACCTGCATTGCAACAACTGGTCCGGAAATGTGCTATATGTTTCCTCAGGTTTCCACAACCATCGAAGATTTTGAAGGAAGGAGGCACGAAACCCTTGGGATACTGGATAACATCAAATTTCTCTGAGTAGGTCTACCCTTTGATGATCCTCCCCAGGCTTGAGCCAAAGCTTCCTTCACCTCTTTCAACCATGATTTATATCTTTTCTTGTATGGGTTACTTTCCACTACCTTCCTATACAAGCTAGTGCTACCTTGCTCAATGGGAGGTAGAGTCTTGTGGGGTCCAAGACATGCATCAGCTTCATTTGTCGAATGAATTGGAGGGGCTTATTTCTGAAGCACTGACACTATTGCTAATAAGTCCTGTAACTATTATGCCATCCTATCAATCTGCTCTTCCTTCTACCTCAACTGCTGTCAGAGGTGTTGGGCTAATTCTGTGGTGTCTCCTTGATCAACCTCATCACCTTATTGCTCCCTAAGAAGAGATCCTCTAGTATCAACCATGAAGAATCCAGCTGAATCCCACATTGAGTCATCTTCATTGGGATTGAAGCTAACTCTCTCTTCATTGGACCAGGCGTACCCCAAGATCTCTTTTTTCTCCATGAAATAGTTTGCAACTATCTCATCTAATGAACGATCCAACTTAGCAGGTACAAATAGTTTAAGCTGACCGGTATGATTGCTATCATGCACTTAGAAGCACCAGACCTTGCCTGTCACTAGGGAGTCAATCCAGTGCGGACTGCACTCACTAGATGAATGATACTCCTGATTGTTACTAGTTGTAAGAGGGGTAATAATCCTAGATGTTCCTCTACCACTGCAGCAGCTGAACTATCATCTAAAATATCTATAACAAATGTCACCATCTCCACATCTGGCTATATGGGCAGAGTTGGTGAAGGAATGACCATGATGCTTAGGGGTCACCACTCCTTCCCACCACCACTAGGATAGAAGGTCGAGTAGGAGAGCTCCGCTCTACCACAATGGGTGGTGTGGGAGGGGTAGGATCCCTTGGCCATAGTTGGATCACCAATGGGGTGCATTTTTCTCCAGATACAGCCTTCATGGCCTTAGATGGAATGGGAGATGCTATAACCTGTACTAGCGATGGTATACGAGGGGTAGAGCGAAGGAGTGGAGACACCACTGATTCTTTGTGCAATAGAATTGCCCTCTATGGTGGCTAGTCCCAATGAGAAGAATACTATCAATATGGTTGGCATGGGTAGTGTGCTGAGCTGGGAAAATCAATCAAAGCAGAAGCAGCTGACTGATGGCTAAAACTCTATCGCTCTCTGCTAGTAATGTGGGCTGTATGGGCCTCACGGGCCCTGTCTTGATGAATCTGCCTCCCTATAATGCAGGGGATAATAGATTGAAGAGATCTGAGGACTCGAGCATCCTATGCTCCTACCTAGCGTAGAAATCGAGAGGCATGATCTCCTACTCCTAGAAATTGATGGCTGTAAGTGCACCACTGGAGGAGATGATGAACAGATCCTCTTGGCATCCTCTCTGTCTGATCTAGAGAGAGGATGGAACTAGTTTTCTATAACCAATGGTGAAGTGATGATGGGAGACTCATCCATGGCTGATTGAGCTGTTAGTTCCCTATCTATCTGAGTGTGGAACTGCTTGATCATGTGATTCTTGTTCCTACGTTGGGTACGGATAGGATGGGTGGAGTGCGAGCTAGACCCATACTCAAATGTAGGGGAGGTAGGCCACAAACTGAGCCTTACCCTTGGAGGCAGAGATGGTAGACTAGCCTCATTGGGGCAACATAAGCAACTCAGGATGAACTGCTGAGCTTGTACTATCATATCGGTAACAATCAAGTCAGTACTACCACAACTTTCTCTTGATGAGGAGACATCAATCAAAAGGTAAGTATCTGACCTCACTCTGGTCTACTCATGGTGAGGGGAATGCCTCAAGTGATCTGGCCCTTCAAATCCTCGGCCAAAGTGAATCAGGTGGGTATGGTCTAGATGGGGGAAGTCAGCCTGATCTAAAGCTAGATCTATATCGAGGGGGAAGGTGAAGATAAACTTCTGAGAACTCGCCATTTCATTGACTATAATAGACTGAAACTGAACTATACTGTACTGACTAAAAATAATATGGAATGAGAAATGAACTTGTATCGATCTCTGTCTCCATAGATTTTAGAATTTTGAATTTAAAAATTTGAACCCACATCCAACAACATGGAAGTGTTAAGTGGGGTTCAAATGGATTTGAGAATATTGATTGAAAGAGGAATTTGAATATGAATCCAACTCCAACAAATTTAAGTTTGTTGAAATATGGATTCAAAATTTTTGATAGGATGCTTCCATAGGTTTATTGTTGTTTTGAATTTGAAACTTTGATTTAAGGATCCTTTCCTTTAACAAATTTAGGTATGTTAAAGTAAGGGTCAAATGATTTTCTTTTTTACTTGATTGTTTTGAAATTTCACTTACTTAGCAAATTTAGGTATGCTAAGTAAAGTGTTTGAGAAAGTGATTATTTCTTTTGTGATTTTTTTTTATTTTGAAAAATTTTAGAATTCATACTTAGCAAATTTAGGTATGTTAAGTGAAGAATCCAAGTGTGTTTATTTGATTTTTGAAAATAAGATTCTTAGCAAATTTAAGTATGCTAAGAATAATCCTAAGTGTTTCATTTGTTTGGAATGTTTTGATTTTTTGAAAAGGGTAGGATCCTTAGCAAATTTGGTATGCTAAGGGAATCCTAAAGTGCTTTGTTTTGTTTTGAATTGTTTTGAAAGTGGAGATTCAACTTTAGCAAATTTGGTATGCTAAAGATGAAGTCCCACTTGGTTTTAAATGAAAATTTTACTTAGAAAATTTGAGTATGCTAAATGAAATTCCAAATGGTATGTTCAAATTTTTTTGATTTATTTTGGTTTTGAAAAATGGAAACCTCTCCTTAGCAAATTTGGTATGCTAATGAAAGAAACCCCAAAGGTGTTTGAAAATTTTGGTTTTGACTTTGGAAACTTCACTTAGCAAATTTGAGTATGCTAGGTGAAGTTCCAAAATATGTTTTGAAAAAAAATATTTGATTTGGATTTGAAAACTTCACTTAGCAAATTTAAGTATGCTAGGTGAAGTTCCAAAATATGTGTTTGAAAATTTTGAGTTTTTGATTGGATACTTCACTTAACAAATTTGGATATGTTAAATGAAGTTCCAAAATGTGTTTAGAAATTTTTTGGATTTTGGATTTGGAAACTTTACTTAACAAATTTGGGTATGTTAAATAAAGTTCCAAATGTTGTTTGAAAATTTTAATTTTGGATTTGGAGACTTCACTTAACAAATTTGGTATGTTAAATGAAATTCCAAATGTATTTGAAAATTTTGAATTTTTGGATTTGGATACTTCACTTAACAAATTTGGGTATGTTAAATGAAGTTCCAAATGTGTTTGAAAATTTTGAATTTTGGATTTGGATACTTCACTTAACAAATTTGGATATGTTAAATGAAGTTCCAAATGTGTTTGAAAATTTTGAATTTTTGAATTTGTATGCTTCACTTAACAAATTTGGGTATGTTACATGAAGTTACAAATGCATTTGAAATTTTTTGGATTTTGGACTTGAAAACTTCACTTAACAAATTTGGGTACGTTAAATGAAGTTCCAAATGTTGTTTGAAAATTTTGATTTTAGATTTGGAGACTTCACTTAACAAATTTGGGTATGTTAAATGAAATTCCAAATGTATTTAAAAATTTTTAATTTTTGGAATTGGATACTTCACTTAACAAATTTGGGTATGTTAAATGAAGTTCCAAATGTGGTTGAAAATTTTGAATTTTTGGATTTAGATACTTCACTTAACAAATTTGGATATGTTAAATGAAGTTCCAAATGTGTTTGAAAATTTTTTGTTGGGTTTTGAATTTGGAGACTTCACTTAACAAATTTGGGTATGTTAAATGAAGTTCCAAATGTGTTTGAAAATTTTGAATTTTGGATTTGGAAACTTTACTTAACAAATTTGGGTATGTTAAATGAAGTTCCAAAATGTGTTTAGAAAATTTTTGAAATATGATTGTCAAAGTTTTAATTTTTGAAAAGGGGACTTCCATTCAACAAATTTAGGTATGTAGAATGGAAATCAATCTTATTTTTGAAATATGAAAATTTTATTTTGTGTGTGATTGTTGCTTTTGAAAGAGAGAAATTCTAGCTTAAAACATATGTGAGATATGTTCAAGTGAGATTTCCTAAATGATATTTATTTTTAGTTGAGAATGAAATCTTCATTTAATAAATTTGAGTATATTAATTGAAGGTGTTCATGTGTGCTTTTTAAAAATTTTAATTTTTGTTTACAAATGAACTTTCCTTTCAATAAATGTGGGTGTATTGAAATAGAAAGATTCATGTGTGCTTTTGAAAACTTTATGATCATGATTATGATTTTTGGAAAATATGAATGTTCATTTTATTTTGAAAATGAAATCTTCATCAAAATGAATTGAAAGAAGATGTTTATTTGTGCTTTTGGAAAATGTTGTTTAGTTTTATTTTTGAAAATCCCTACATGTAACAATTACAAAAATTGTTAAATGAGGGTGACAAAATTTTGTGGAAAATATTTATTAAGTGCATTTTTGAAAGGGTGCTTTTGAAAACCAAAATTCTTTTATGGAAGATTCATTATTTTAGGATGAATCTTTCCTTATCATGAAAATGATAAGGAGGAAGTCTTTAAAAGATGTTTTCTCTTTTTATTTAGATATTTTCATTTTATCCATTGGAGAACCAAAGGGGTTTTAAGACCAATAAGGAATGCGGTCCTAAAACGTAAAGATGTTGGCTAACTCAACTAAAGAATGAAATGAGCTAAGTGCCAATGGAAAAAAAAGGATAGTCTTGGATTCATACCATAGTATAAACCTCCTATCAATACTCAAAGACAATGATCATTTACCAAAGATGGAGAGAGGAACCATCCCTAGCAGAGTCGCCAGAAAAATCTATGGAGAAAAATTCTATAAGAGTCACATTTCAAATGTTGGTGAGAAAGAAAGCGGAAGACCCATAGAAATTCATCTTTTAGATGCCATGCAGATCCATAGATGTACTTATTGTGATGGTACATCATCAAGGAAATAGTGTACTATCTCAAAAATAGAAGTCACTACCCTTTAATGGACCTAATCACCTCAATAAGGACTCCTAAGGATGATGGGTCTGCATATGTACCAGAGATTCTTCCCATACTTTACATGAAAAAGTAAAGCAGTGTTTATTTTAAACTGGGTTTGTTAATTTTCCTATAGGGGCAAGCCCCCATAGTTAATTACATCCAAAGAGATGGGATTCCTTAGGAAAACTCTTAATTAAGGTAAATGATTGTTGTCTTTGAAGATTTTAATAGGAAAGGACTATCAATTGATTGATTTACTTTTGAAAGATCAAATGTTATTGATCAAAAGGGGGAGTTATTATTGAAGCCAAAATGGGAGATAAGTAGGAGATGCCCACAAAGCTAGGAAGCATCTCAAACTATCCTATAGTTGGGCTTTACATCTTTGAAATTGATTTAGTTTGTTTGAGTTGCATTTTTCATTAGAAATTTAGGACTTACGAGTCCTTAACACAAGATTAAGGAAATCCCTAAGAGGTGAGGAATTATGCTTATGGCCCACAAAGGGGAGAAGCAACCTTAGAACCTAAATGTAGGGAGCTTTGGCGAGGGCTGAAAGCACAACCTAAATCTAAGGTAAAAATTGGGTAATTGGTTTATCTCCACAAGAGAGGACAAATCACCTGACAACTTGGACTTATAACTGCCAGGGGGTGGCCACCAACTAACTCCCCCAACAATTTTAAATACATATAGGCAAGTCATTATGCTTATGCA
Source organism: Cymbidium sinense (assembly GCA_021442155.1). Lineage (NCBI taxonomy): Eukaryota > Viridiplantae > Streptophyta > Magnoliopsida > Asparagales > Orchidaceae > Cymbidium > Cymbidium sinense. The sequence goes on along the minus strand of CM038221.1, from coordinate 19,934,198 downwards.
AGATAGCTTGGCTGTTATTATTTAAAAAGAGACTAAGTCCTTAAACTCATTCCCTAAAGAGACTAGATCATGTAAAGGGACATGCTTCAAATGACCTAAATCTAATGCAATTCAAATTTTATTTTATTTTCATTTTGGATAGGTATTTTGACTCAGGCTAATAGGATTCACATGGCTAATGCATGAGAAAGGAGATTATTGGCCAAAATCAGCGAGAAGGGAGGAGGTGAGTTTCCACCATGGCTCTCAAAGGTCAAGCCAAGTTTCTCTAGTAAAGGTGGAAGCCTTCCAATAAAGAGTGAAATAAGATGCATTTGTGCATGATATTATAAAAGAAATGCTCATCCAGCTAAGGGGTTGCTAATTCTTTTTTCTTGATTTTAAACCTAAGCAGGTGAGGTTATGAGTTGTTTAGTTTTAATTTGAGTTGTTAAGTTGGGTAAAAGATTTATTTTTTATTAAAGAGCCTAATTCACATCCACGCCATACATAAAGTAAGAAAAAACTAGAAATAACATGCCACATAATGCAAAAGCATAAATAAATCATCAATCAATTTATAAAGCTAATCATAAAAAGAATAAGAGGTCATTATGGTTGGGCACCACCGTACAAACCCGAAAATATCAAATGTTGGTAGCTAAGCTCTACCCTTATACAACCCAGATTACAAATGAATTAAATTACAATTAAGCAAGGAATTCATTATTGGGGTCTTCAAGCTTTATTCTTCTTTCTTTTTTTCTTCTTTCTTCTTCTTTTCTTATTTCAGTTCTTTCTTTGGATGGTTTGAAAGGTGGATGCTCCAAGGCTTCACATGGTGCATAAGATAGGATCTTATGACCAATGCTCATCTTAATCCCCATAATAATCATTCCAAAATCCTAATTGCATAATTTTACATGAAAAGGAAAAGTGGAAATCTAACTAACACCTGCAAAATAAAGGTTAGCTAAAATAATCCACACAAATCCCAAGCATGTATATTAGAATGATCACCCCATACATCGGTGACTAAGTCCACCTAGCATTTGGATTATGCTTAGGGGTATAAAACACCTGCAAAGAAAAGCATTTATATTTTTATTTATGATAGCACCCCTTAAGCACAATCTCCTATAGAAAAGAATAGTTAAACTAAGAGTCCTACCATTCATTCTACGAGCATACACCTTAACATCCAATCTAAAACATATATCACAAAATAAAACAAACATCAAACCATGCGCCGACCTAACTTAAGGCTAGAACTGGTGACTTAAGCTAATGCGTGTGCTTTGAAGGCTAATGTGGTATGCCTAGCTATGGCTTTAGGTTTAAATTTTCTAAGTGTGAAGAACATGTTCAACTTAGAGGAGGGTTTTATTTAAGTTGTTTAATTATTTTGCATTGATTTAATTCATGTTTTGATTTGGTTCAAGTGAATCCTACAATTAATTACTAAGTTATGAAGAGAGGGAAAGATTAAATAAAATGAATTAAAATTCACATAACACACATTACTTCATTTCTTCTCCTATATAATATGCATATGGATGGACCCTAATATCTATACATACAAATGAGTATTTAACACACTTTATGATGCATGCTAAGTAATCCATTTAAGAAAATTTAGAGGTTGAATATGCATGATTTTTCTTAAGTAGAAAGTTTTCCTTATCCAAAATTTTTTACATACACATGAAAGTAAGAAAGGCATAAGTGAGTACAATGCCATTGTTAACCAAATATATAAAGTACAAAACCTACTTAGGGCTACTTAAAGCCTCACAATCTCGAGGTTCTCCAGATTAATATACCACTTTCCTTAAATACAAACATATGTATAAATGAAATGAAATAAAAAAGGAAAATGCAAAAGTTGTTTAATGGATTCAGTTTTATTTTATGCAATTTATGTATGCAAGTATAGGTAACCATTCTTAGGTGATAGCATAGAGATGAATAGGGTATGGAATTAAGCAAGTGTTGGGTTCTTTTCAAATGAACCCTACATCTTACCAACTCCTATTCAAAACTATGCTAGAAAGGAAACTTATGGTAAGCATACCTTTATAATCTATCACATGCAAGCTTATAATTAAAATATAAGTAGAATACTTTTAGATTTGGTATTTGATTTATATGTTTTGAAAATAATTTGGATTTAGAAGTGATAATAGCCACTCATATTTCTACTTTTGCCAACACATGCAAATTTGACATAAAGTAAACAATTTCATTTTAAAATTTGAAAAATGAAATTATGAATGCATGAAATCACATGGCATACAACTTAACATGTTGGGGAAATATCCAAAGTAATGAAATCATGTAAACAAACTCACTTCACTTAAATCCTAAAGACATTCTTATGGAATAAGAAAGTTTAAAATAAATCAAAGTGAATTCAAAATGATTTTTGTTTAGTTTGAAGTTTGATTTAGTTTTGAAAAGGTGAGATGAGTTTGCTATTCTAACCCATTCCACATGTGTTTTTAATATTTTTGTTTAATTTTTTAGATAATTAGATCCATTTTATATGTTAATTAGGTTAAGGTATGAATTAAGTAACTTAATTAACTCTTACCGACACCACCTTAGAAGAATTCACTAAATAATTATAAGCTAATGAGATGACATAAAACCCATAAGAAATTTAAATTTGCAATGCACCTAATAGGAAAGAGCCCTAATGTAATTTGGCTCATAATTAAAAGTTAATTAAGCTAAGAGGTTTAGCTTAAGTAATTTCAAAACACCCTTTCAGACATGTGAATTGGGTTTTGATTTTCTTAATTGAACTTAGGTTATTAAACACCCAAGCATCTATCCAAAGTAGATTAATTAAGTTCTAGAACTTTTTAGAATTTTTAGAAATTGATTAAGGGGATAAGTAATGAATTAACCCTTAATTAAGAGGAGATTAAGGAGAGAAGAGGAAGTTTAGTGAATAGCTTAGGGGAAATGATCCAAAAATATTCCATAAACCTCCTACTTACTGGATCTGACCTTAATCAACCCAAATCATAGGTTAAAATCACTAATCATACCCTAATTATGCTTAATTACATAAGAAGGGTAATTAAGAAAACCATATGCAATTACTCTAATCAATCCCTCAATAAATCCCAAAAAAATTAGAAGAGGTAGAAGTCATCCCCTAAAACATACCCAAGAAATTTGGGATTAATTAGAGGCTTGATTAAAAGTAATTATCAAAATAAACATTCTAATAAAACTCAAATTCAGAGCAAAATATAACTTAAAACCAATTGAAAGTAATTTTAAAATATTTTAGGTTGAATTATCTTTCAGGATTTTATTTATAATTTGTTGAATTTTGTAGAGAGAGTTATGAATTTTGGAAGATCCTTAAGTTAATTAGGAAATAATTAAACATTTTAACTAAACCCCAGGCTCACGGTGCGATATGTGGCAGCGGCGGTCTGCGTGATTTACATGTGTCACACCATGAGGGGGTTACTTAAGTTGTCTAATCTTAAATGGCAGTGGTGGCACATGCGCGTTTGATCCCTGCCATCCAATCAAAGATCGAACGGCCAGGGATCTCCCTGTGATTTTAAAATGGATAACAGAGATCTAAATGTGCTGAATTATCTCAGTCGTTCATTTAAAATGCACGAATGGATGATTGAGATCTCCTAAGTTCTTCCCCTTGATCAATAGAGACCATCCATGATCAAAGGGAAGATCCAAGCTCGATCTAGCATGGATTCAAATCAAACTCAACCCACACCATCTAAAATGGAGCGGCAAATCCAACGATCAATAATCCTTGGGGTGAAAATTTATTTCACAAAGCTCCACACCACATTGAGTTTAATGGTAAAAAAAATCTTGTACCTCAGGGTGATCACCCGAGATTCCTATGGAGAAGCTTTTGCAGTTGAGGCAGCTTGCTGTTTGAGCACTTAAGATTGAGTGAATCTTCCTATGGGTCACCTCCTCCTTAGCTTCAGCTCGACTTTGATTCAATTTAATCCTTCCTTGCTGTGGGAACTCCAATAGAAGCTTAGGTGCACTTAACTTAGCTCCTTGATGAAGTATGCAAGAGCAATTGGAAGGAAATTGAGTGAAGAAGAAGTTGGAGAATGGATTGAGCTCCCCTATTTTTGCAGTGTGCAAAATCGAGAATCTCAAGTTTGATTTCACTCTAGGGAGCTTCAAGAGGCTGAGGGATTGCTTCTCTGGCTTTGCTAGGTTCAATCAAATTAATGAGTGATGATTTTTGATTTGATTAGGGGGAGTATATCTCCCCTTGAAGGATCGGATGACCGCAAGCTTGTGTGCCATTTTGATCCAATCAATCATATTGGGAGTGTTTGATCAGTTATGAGTGTGCACATGGTCGGTTTGAGGCAAGGATTGAATTGCCAACCTCCCATGTGCTTGAATTTGAGCTTGAGAGGGAGTTTGAATTTTCAATTTTGACCCATATGGTTGAGTTTGGTCTAGGGATGGGCTGACCCAAACCCATTGGGTTGGGTGCACCATTCTCCCCTAGGTCCCCTTGAGCTTTTAGGAAAGCCTCAAGTGAATGTGAAGAGGGTATGACCAAATTACCCATGGGTTAAGCCAAAATTTGTTCTATGGCCTAGGGTAGGATGGTCATTTTACTATTTTTCTACTTTGGGTATGTTAGGTATATGGAGAAACTAGGTTTGGCCAAGTTTCATGAGATTTGGAATTCATTTGATAGGGTTTGGCTCATGTTGACCCATTTAGGTCAAAATGGGTCAACTTGGGTCAAGTTGACTAATAGGTCAAATTGGGTCAAACCAAGCATTGGGTCAAGTTCATATGACCATTTGAAAGGTTTTGGTGGCTTTGGTTTGATTCAATTTGATATAGTTTTGGATTTTGCTCGTATGACTTCATTTAGGTCAAATGGGTCAAGTTGACCTATTTGACCCATTTGACCTATTTAAGGTAGGTCAAGGGTAGGTTTAGGTTAGGTTAGTTATATGGAGTGGATTGGTATCTTTATTTCCAATCAATTTGGGTTAAGTTCAATTTTGGCTTAACATGACCCCTTTAGGTCATGTTGGGTCTGAGGTCAATTGGGCTAGGTTAGGTCTAGTTGGCCAATTGAGGCTTTGGTCAAGTTCCACAAGTGATTTAGAATGGACTTGACCCATTGGTTTCAATCAATTTGGCTTAGATCAAATTTTGACATATTTTGACTTTTTAGTTCAAAATGGGTCAACTTGGGTCTAGTGGCCAATTGGGCTAGGTTAGGCTCAAATGTTATGGCTTGGTCAAGTTCAAACATAAGTCATGAGAGAACTTAGATCAATGGTTTCAATTAAGTTGGCTTATGGTGGAATTTGGCTATGTTAGGTTTCATTTTGGGTTAAGTGTTGACTTGGTCAACCCTTTGATTTGATCCAATTTGATTGATTGATCATCACATGATGATTACTGATCATGATGAGAGGGATATATGAGTTTGGTTCAATCAAATTTATTAGGATCAAAATTTAGCTCATAAGGGTACTTCAGGTCACTTTGGGTCAGGTGAGCCTAAGTGGGTCAAATGGCTTGTTCAAAGCTTGATTTGAAGTTGATTGATCTTGTGTATGGACTTATGATTGAAATATAAATCCATTTACAAGTGGTTTGAAATCAAAATGGGTTTTGATCCATTTGAAAATTTCATATTCAATGGAAGAATATGAAGGGGTTTTGGGTTTGATTTTTGAACTAGGTTTTGATTGAGTGATTGAAGTTTGGATTTATATATGAGCTAATGATTGTAGGGTTGAGTGAATCATGAGAGAAAATCAAGAGTTTAGCTTGATTTGAAAATGATTTGGCTAAGTTCAAGATTTTGACTTGAAAGACATAGATTGGATTTTGATTTGATTTGAGTTTGATTTTTGGAATTGGTTTTGATTGTTTGAATTTATATTTCATTTATATATGTGAATATAAATGATAATATAAATTGATCATGAGAAAATTTCAAGGATTTGAAGTGGTTTAATCATGATTTGTGCTAAGTCCATTAAGAAATATTTTAAAGGACTTAAGAAAATTCTGGAGTTTGGAGTTTGAATTTTTGAATTTGGTTTGATTGATTTATATTCATATTTCATTTATATATGTGAATATAAATGAGAATATAAATGAGTTATGAGAAAATCCCATGGATTTGAATTGGTTTGATCAAGATTTTGGATAAGTCCATTAATGGAAATTAATGACTTAAAGAGATTTTAAATTGGGAATTTAATTCTTGGATTTGATTTGATTGATTTATATTTATATTTCATTTATATATGTGAATATAAATGAGAATATAAATGAGTTTTGAAAATCTCTTGAGTTTGAATTGATTTAATCAAGGTTTAGTAAGTCCATTGGAAAATTAAAAGGACTTAGGAAAATTCATGAATTGATTTGGAATTTTGAGTTTAGTTTGATTGATTTGAATTTATATTTCATTTATATATGTGGATTTAAATGAGAATATAAATGAGTTATGAGAAAATCTCAAAGATTTGAATTAATTTAGATCATGATTTTGGTTAAGTCCTTAAGGGAATATTAAGGACTTAGGCAAAATTTAGGCTTAGGAATTCTTGATGGATTTTAATCATGGGTTTCAATCATGGATTTTCAATCATATGGAGTTAATTTAAATTTGGAGAAAATCAATTGAGATTGATTTGAAGTTTTGACTTGAAAGAAGGAAAGTGAGGAATGGTTTAAGCTAAGGGTAGGAAATTTTCCTAGACCCCTAAGGCATGACCTATTCCTATGGCTAACTCTTCTTAAATCTCTAGGGCTAGGTTGAGTGTCCACCTAATCATTATATGTGTCTTAAGACTAAAGAACTCTTAAAGTCTAAGAATTCCTAAGCCTAAGATGGAGGGTTGAGAACTCATCCTAAAAATGAGGTCAATAGTGCTTTGTTAGCCCAAGCCAATGATGAAGGAAGGAGAGTGCTCTCTACTACCTCAGCCGTCATCTGATTCCCGCAAACTACCCACCTATTAAGAAACATTGTCTAGCTTTGATCTTTGCATCTCAAAAGCTACACACTATATGCTTTCTCATAAGACAAACTTGATTTCTAGAACCAATCCACTGCAGTATCTCATGACAATGTTATCCGGATGTTTGGCATGTTGGTCCATGATTCTTCCGTAGTTTGATATCACATTCGTACCCCTCCGTGCAGTGAAAGGTCAATCACTAGAATATTTCTTAGCATCACACCCACTGCCTGCTGATTTCCTGCTTAGCAATGATCTCCCTGATGAACAAATCATGAACTTAGGGGAGGTTGACAACAACCACCTAGAGATATATTTTAATGGTGCAGCTTCTTTTCATAAAGGGAAATCATCATAATCTACTCTTCCAGGAAAGGCAGGGGTAGGAATAGTTCTTTTAACTCCAAATCGTGATGTGATGAGATTCTCATACTATCTCTCTATTCCCTGCACCAACAATGAAGCCGAGTATGAGGCTTCGATTGTCAGTCTGGAGTTAGCCATTACAGTGTGTGTGTGTCAAGAGCATCAACATCTATGGGGATTCATAGTTGGTCATCAACTATATTGCTAGGTCTTACAAGGTTCTCAACCCTAAGCTTCATCATTACCATGAGTATACCATGAAGCTATTGGCCCAAATCCATAAAGTCACCATCAATAAGGTTCCTCGAGCAGATAACACAGTAGCATATTCTTTGGACAAACTTGCCAAAGAATTGGCATGTCTGGAAGATGAGTCCATTCCAATAAGGGTCCAAAATAGACAGGTCATATCCCTTATTGATGTTGAACTCATCGAGAGACTTTCTCTTGAAGGGGAGGTTGTTATTGCCAAAATGGACAAGGAGCTGGATTGGAGGCAACCATTCATAGATTATTTGAACACTGGCAAACTACCTCAAGAAAAGTTGCAAGCCCATCAAGTGAAACAGAGAGCCCTCTCCTATGCTCTCGTTGATGGCACTTTGTACCGATGATCTTTTGATCAAATGTGATTATGTTGTTTGGACAAATGTGAAGCCCATAGGATTGTCACCAAGGTACATTCAGGTCTATGCGGAGTGCATCAGTCTGATTTGAAGATGAAGATAAAAATCAAGAGACTAGATACTACTGGCTTTTGATGATTACAAACTACATGGATGTAGCTAGAAGATGCCATCAATGTACATGATGTGGTCCTACACCAACCATCCAACATTGTACACCTACATTGGATTCATGGCCATTTGAGTGTTGGGGTACCAACATTGTAGGTCCAATCGATCCTCCTTCTTTCAAGGGTCATCGGTTCATTCTAGCTACCACTGACTACTTTTCTAAGTGGGCGGAGGCAACCCCACTCAGAGAGGTCACAACTTAGCATGTGCTTCAATTTTTTAGGAACTATATCGTATATAGGTTTGGGGTGCCTTGACAAATTATATCTGGTAATGGTCATGCATTCAAAATCACCAAGATCAACAACTTCATCAGAAGACATGGTATAGATTTGAGATACTCCACCATCTACTACCTCAGGGAAAATGGCCTAGCAGATGCATTCAATAAAACTCTCATCCAATTTCTAAAGAAGATGCTTGATGATAATAAGCGGTAGTGGAATGAGCAATTAGTTGAAGCCTTGTGGGCATATCGCACCACATACTGAACTCCAACTCAGTCTACCTCATTTTCCTTAGTGTATGGGTCTGAGGCCATTCTACCTTTAGAAGTTCAGCTCCAATCACTAAGGATAACATTGGGTATCAAGATCACTACAAAACAGAATGCAAAGTTGCAGTTAGAAGAGCTCGAAGGTTTGGAGGAGAGTCTCCTATGGGCGTGCCAGAACCTCGAGTTGTACAAAATCAAAATGATTCAAGCTCACAACAAGCTGGTCTGCCCTAGGTCTTTCCAAGTAGGAAAACTTATGTTAGTTCTAAGAAGACCAATTGTTGCTCATCAAAAGATGGGAGGCAAGTTTAAACCTACTTGGGTAGGCCCCTATGTTATAGAGAAGGCCTACCAAGGAGGATCCTATCAGCTCAATGATTATAAAGGGGAACACCTGATGCTTCCAATTAATGGGCTCTATTAGATGAAATATTACCCATAAAAGCATGTTTGAAAATAATTATCAACAAAAGAATAAAAATTTGATTCAATTTCATCAAAATCTTCTCTTCTTTCGGAGCATTATTTTCTTGTCTTGCGAATCCGCCATGACTTGTCTAGGATAAGTGTAAGAGAATCCAAGAGGCATCCTATCCCTCTTTCACAACACAAACACAATCAAAGACAAATATCCCGATGCTATTAGAATAGGTGTGAGAGAACACAAGAGGCATACTATTTCGATTAGCACAATTGAGTTAGGTGTAAGATATCCCAAGTGACATCCTTTCTTAGGGAATTCTGGTTACCATCCGTGTCACCATTTCATTCAATTCCCTAAGTGTGTTTAGGATAGGTGTGAGATAACCCAAGCGGCATCCTATTCCATTTAGCACAAGCACAAAGACAAACAAAAATCTTTTATCTTGAGCTATTTTGATGTGGGAGCAAGCCCCCTGTGGCACTCACTCATTACCAGCTCTAGGTCGTCTACATGCCACCTCGCTAGTATGTCACCCTAGTGGTTCTTTGTTTGGAAGATGTGAGCCCTTGTGATTTCTTCCTAACTTGACCATTACAAATCAATGAGTGCCTTATTATTTTGGTAGGCTTCACTACCCAGCCAGTAAGCTACCTTATATTAATTTTGTTTAAAAAGATGTGAGTCCTCATGCTTTCTTCTTGAACTAGTCATCATGATTTGAATAGGTTGAGTATATTCAAGGTTTAGGATAAGTTCCCAGAGGCTCCTTTCCTCTTGACTACATTTGAATTGCCTCCAACGCATTCACTCAATAGTAGCCCTAGGTCGAATAGCACACTGAGCTCAAGATAGATTATCCAAGTAATTAGTTCTACTATAGGAGGATGTGAGTCCCCAAGCTTTCTTCCTAGGCTGATTGTTGCAAACCAATGGGCACTTTAGGTTGGTTGATGTTCGCTATGCTGATAGCTACTCACCTGATGGATACACCACTCTTGGGATGTGAGTCCTCGTGCTTTCTCCTTGAGTTAGCCACCGAATAACTATTGATATTATCTTCTCTATAGTTTTGGATCAAGCTCTTAGGAGCCCCTCTCCCTGAGGACACTCTATTTGGATCACGTCCTTTGCGACCCCATTTTGACACTACTCAGGTTACTTTTGGATTGGTCAGTCCCCCTTTCCTAGTAGCCACTCCTGTGGTTGGAAAATTTGTTCAGCAGATGTGTAGATTCTCCCTTAGTTTAGTAAATCTGAGATAGGTCTAGGCTGATATAAGCTCCTTCTCAGTTTGATCCCTCGCAAACCAACATGGTCTAGATAAATAAACTAAATAATAAACAAAAAAATATTCACTTATGGATTAGGAATTCAAGCCCCCAAAGGCTCTTTTCCTATGTAGACATCCTATCTTTAGGGCAGTGTCAATAGAACTCCCTATAGGAATTGTCTGACTACCTAACTTGAGATAAGTCCCCGGGTCGACACTCTCTTTGTAGTCTCCCTTAGGTTGGGTTCATTCTATTTTGCCACAAGCAAAATACCCCGACAGTTATTCCGCTTTGGAAGATGTAAGCCTACGATGCATTCTTTCTAGCATGATTATCGCAAACTGATGGGTAGCCCTAGGTTGGGTTCGATTTGTTGCCCAAAGCAATTGATCACCTAGTGGTCTTTTATAGTGGAAGATGTGAGTCCCCGTGCTTTCTCCCCCTGAATTTACCATTGCAAACCGTAAGTCACTCCTTTGGTCAGATAGTTCTCCTCTCGGCCGGAAAACTACTCCCTTTGGTTCAGTAAATCTGAGATAGGTCTAGGCTAATATAAGCTCCTTCTTAGTGTGATCCATCGCTAAACCAATGAAATCCATCAAAAATAAACTAAAAAAATGAAATTAATCTTGACTATTTTCAAGCTGATCTAAGTCCCCTAGTGGCATTCACTCAATAGTCCCTAGGTCTGCTTCGATTTGTTGCCTTGCCAACTAATTACCCCAATGGTTCTTTATTTTGGAAGATGTGAGTCATTGCGCTTTCTTCTTAAACTTGATTGTTGCAAACCGAAAGGCACCCCTTTGGTCAGATAGTCCTACTATGTGGTTGTTGACCTCACTTTTGGAGTGAGCTCTCAACCCCATCCTCTTAGGCTTAGGAATCTTTTAGACACTAAAATCTCCTTAGTCATAAGATACATCTAGTGATTAGGTGAGCACTTAACCTAAGCATAGAGACTTAGAAGTGTTAATCATAAAATAAGGTTATGCCTTAGGACTTAAGAAAATCACCTACCCTATAGCCTAAACTCAATCTATATGCACATTATCAAATCAAATCCAGATTCAAATCTTAAACTAAATCTCAAATTCAAATTCAAATTCCAAATATAATTTCAACTTTCACTCCAAATGATTGAAACCCAAAATCAAATTCAAACCCTAAGACCCTTCCTAAGCCATATGAACCACCATCATAAGCTTAGCCAAAAGTCCCTTTGAATCAATACAAATTCAATTGATTTCTTTATAAATCAATTTTTTCTTCATTTATATTCATAAATATAAACAAAATCCAAATTCAAATGACCAAAATTATATCCAAAATTAAATTCAAACCCAATAAATTCTTGAAGCTATAAAAAATCTATATCTAGTCAAAACCAATGAATCTTCTCTTGAATTAATCATTCATTCAATTATCTACCTAAATATAAATGAAGCCTATAATCATCAAATCAAATTGAAGCCAACCCAGTCAATCTAGACTTTTGACTTTTGAGCCAAAATCCTTTGGACTCCAAATTGAGGAATTCATATTTTAGGTTCATTAATTCATTTCAAATTGATCCACTTGACTAATTTTGGACCAACTTTCAATTCAACTCAAATTAGATAGAACTAAGCTCACCAAAACCTTCCAACATGGTTGTTGGTCACCCTAGATGATCAATTACAATCAATTGAGTCAAACCAAGTCAACTTAGTCATTTGACTAAGTCAAGCCTTAACCCAACTAAACCAAAACTAGCCAAAAACTCATCCTACATCAAATTGATTGAAACCAATGATTTGAATCAACCCAAAATCAATATTTATATATGACTTGACCACCACCGAGCCAAACCAAGCCTACTAGCCATTTTTTAAAGTTGACCCAAATTGGCCTAAAGGACCAAATTGGGTCAAATCATGATCTAACCTAAATTGATTACAACCAATGGCTCAAGTTCATTCCAAATTGATTATTGAACTTGACTAAAGATATAATTGAGCATAATTTGACCAATTGGTCAAACTTGACCCAACCAAGCCCAAATTGGCATAAAGGGTCAATTTAGCCTAAATCTAAATTAAATCTAAATTAATTCAAACCAAACCACATTTATCTTCAATTAGCCAATTGAATATGAATCAACCCATAACCCAAGCCAATTTGACCAATTTTGATCAAATTGGTCAACTTGACCCATTTGACCTAGTTTGATTCCAAATGAGCCAAAATCAATTCTAAGCCAAATTAAATCAAATTAATCATACCAAAACTCTTCAAATTATCATTTGAACCTAACATAAGCTTTGGTTTGACCCAATTTGACCAATTGATCAACCTAACTTGATATGACTCAATAACCCATATGACCCAAATTGAGCCAAATCCCATGAAACCAAGCCATGACCCATTGGGGACTGATCAAACCCCCAAGCCCATTTGGGATTAGCCCAAAATCAACCCAACCTATTTAAATTCTTCATGGATCCTCCCCCACATAGGATTCCACCCAACCTCCTCCCCATCACATGCATTTAACTCCTCCTAAATATTTGCATTCAATGGAGCTGATCATACGATAGCAAGAGAGGACTTTAGAGCAAAAATCCAAAGTCCTCAATCAATCCATCATCCATTCAACCACCCCAAGCAAGATGATAATACTTTGGAGCCAAAAATTTCAAAAAAGGGTGGATTTTAGGCGACTATTAAAGGAGGGGGAAATGAGGCATCATTCATCTTCCTCCTTCCACCATTCAACCCCCAAGAGCTCCCCAAAGCAAAAAGGAACTCATCCCCCACCTCTTTGAGCCATTTTTGAGCTCAAAAATATAAATAGAAGCTTTTCTAGCAAGGCGACGGTGAACATTGGAGAAGATGATGTTCCAAAGGGAGGCAAAGGTTAAAAGTCATTCCAAAGCTTTACATACCTAAGAGTTCGCTCAGATCTTCACCGCCATCAAAAACCATCCCCAGTGAGGTAAATTTCACCAAATTTTAACCGACCTTAGGATTTCTCACTTTTTGTGTTAATTTTCTTGCAATTTTAAAAATTTCCCTTAGATAAATCCCACATTTTTTATTTTATTTGATCCCAATATGAAGCAAGGCTTTTTTTGGAGAAAATAGACGCAAAAATGAGCTCAATCAGACCTTATTTTGCATTTTACCTATTGATTTCGCCTATCAGTGAGCAGCAGTCATCCGATCCCAAGTTCAGTGGATCGGATGGCTCAGATTGTGTCAGACCCCACATCCTTCCAACCTCTGGAACACACAATTTGCTCTCTAATCTAGCGAATTAGATTTGGACCATCCGATCCGCGATTTGATATGGATCAACTGCAGATCATTTTCTTAGATCGCATTTTCACTGCATTAGTGCCACGTAACTACATGCCCGCCGCTGGCACCACGGCACGATTGCTCCGCCGGGTCGACTTGGTTAAGTGGAAAAATGCATATTTTATTATTTTAAAAATTATTTAAGTATCCAAAAACTTTGAAAATTTATTAAAAGTAAAATTCTTATCAAATAATCACAAATAAGGGCTCATTGGATTCATCTTTCCAAGAGGAATCCAAAGAACCAAAAATTTTAAAATTCCACTGCATGGTTTGAGCTTAATTTAAGTTTTAATGAAAATAAAGTTTTATTAATTACTTTAAAAATATAAGTCAGATTGAGTTGAAATTTTTAGGGATTAACATAAGAGCTAAGACACACCTATCATAAAAATAACAAGTGAAAAATACTTCTAAATTGACAGAAAATAAATTTTGAAGTTCAAATTATCCATTTTAATAAAATAAATCAAATAAAAATCTAGAAATTTACAAAAATTTTCAAAATGGCTTAAATCACTTCAATTGATATCTAGGACTCTTAAGAAAATAATGTGATTTTGAATCCTAATGAAACCCAAACAAACACTTACGATTAAAGTTTAATCAAATTAAGGAATTAATTAAAATATAATATAAAAATAATTTAAATACCAAATCAAAATCAGAATTGATGTAATACCCAAATGATTGGTAATCAAACCTTATGTCAGAAAAGCATCATGTATCCCTCAAATGAAATTGAATTTAAACATAATTGAACCTAATTGAGTTAATGAAATTCAATTAAATGATTATATGTATTTTAAATTAAACTCATGATTAAATAAATAAATGAAACTTTAATGTAAAATCAAACTAATCTTGTTAAACCAACATCAAGTATTGAATCTTAATTATATGAAATTACTTAACAAATGAAAATAAATTAAATATTAATTAATCATTAAATAAACTAAAAATCAAATTGATTAATAATCTAATTCAACATAATCATTTGATATTAATCAAATTAAACCAAATAAAGTTAAAGTAAACTTAATTAACATATGATTAAATCACATCTATTTGGAATAAGATAATTAGTTTGCCATTAATACATAAACCTAACAACTAAATCAAGCATGAATGAAATCTAATGAACATAATAAGTGAAGAAAATCAAACCTAACTATGAGTATGAATAATCAAGTTTAATTGAAATAAAAATAAATAATTAAATCACTTAATCTAATCAAATGATAATAGCAATAATCCTTTAATCAAATCAAACTTAAGTGAAACACTTAACTAAATCAAATCACTCACATATGGGAAATTAATCATTAACTGACTAAATCTTTGATTAATCTAATGATTTAAACAAATTTAATTACCTTTAATCAAACTTAATTTATTAAATATTTAATTAATGCAAACTTGATGAATTAATTTATCATCATAATGAACAAAATTAATTTTAGAAATCACATTAAAAATTAATTCAAATCAAAGACTTAATTAATCTACTAATTAATTTAATCACGCCTCTTAAATAAACTAATTAAGTCAAACAAATTAATCATATCAAACTTAAGCTTAATCAAACATAAATTGCAATTAAATGCTAATCAAATCCTAACTTAAACTTAAATCATTAAGTCATTAATTACATCATTAACCTAAATAAATATGAAATCAAATTAAAAATTAAATAAATCTTTATTTAATTTAATAATTACTCACACCCTGAAAGTAAACTAATTAAGTTAATCAAATTAATCATATTAAACCTAAGCTTAATCAAACATAAATGCTATTAAATACTAATCAAATCCTAAATTAAACATAAATCATTAATTTAAATAAATATAAAACCAAATTAGAAATTAAATAAATCTTTATTTAATTTAATAATTAACTTAAACTCACTTGTTAATTAAACTAATTATCCTTAAGCTAATCCAACTGAATAAACACGTAATTAATGCAAACTTAATGAATTAATTCATCATCTTAATGAACCAAATTAACTTTTAAAATCAAATTCAAATCAAACACTTAATTAATCTACTAATTAATTTGATCACACTTCTTAAATAAGCTAATTAAGTCAATCAAATAAATCATATTAAACTTAAACTTAATTAAACATAAATGCAATTAAATATTGATCAAAACTTAAATTAAATTGGTGACCTCATTTTTAGGATTAGCTCTCAACCCCTCCATCTTAGACATAGGACTTCTCTTAGACTTTAAGAGATCCTTAGTCTTAAGACACATCTAGTGATTAAGTGGTCACTCAACCTAGCCCTAGGGACTTAGAAGAGTTAGCCATAGGAAAAGGTCATGCCTTAGGGGTGTTAGGAAAATTTTCCTACCATATAGCTTGAACCAACTCGTCACTTCCTTCATTCAAGTCAAATTAAAATCAACTACAAACTCATATCAACTTGAACTCCAAATCAAACCTTGAATCAATTTCAATAGATTTTCTCAAATCATGAATCAATTCCAAATAATCAAAACTAATGATTGAAATCCAAATTCAAATTCCAAAAATCTTTTCTAAGCCCTTTAATTCTATCTTATGGACTTAGCTCAAATCAAATACAAATCAATTCAAATTCAAGAAATTTATTCATAACTCATTTATATTATCATTTATATTCACAAATATAAATTCAATTATCCAAAACCAAATTCAAAACTTAAACTCAAATTCAACCAAAATCCAACCTAAGCCTTTCAAGTAAAATTCTTGAACTTAGCCAAATCAAACTCAAATCAAGCCAAACCCTTAATTTTTCTTCATGATTTAATCAATCCTTCAATCATGAATCCAAATGTAAACTTAAACTCCAATCATCAAACCAAAACTAAACTCAAAAATCAAACCCAAGTCAAACTCATGTTCACCCTTTTGGACTTGAAATTGTGAAATGAATAAAACCCATTTGACTTCAAATCTCTTGCAAATGGATTTATATTTCAATTATAAATCCATATATGAGTTCAACCAAACTTGAATCAAGCCTTGATCAAGCCAACTAAACCCAATTGGCTCATTTGACCCAAAGTCGCCAATTTGACGTACATGAATAAAAATCCAATTCAATTCAAATCAAAGTGAGTTAAGCCAATCCAAACTTCATGTCATGTTTGTTGATCGTCATAGGTTAATCAATTGTTATGAATTGGGTCAAACCAAGTCAACCTAGCTCGTTGACCAAGTTAACACTTTAACCCACATGAACCCAAACTAGCCAAATTACAACCTAAACCAAATTGATTGCAACCAATGGCTCAAGTTCACTATAAATTGATTATTGAACTTGACCAAAGCCTTAAATAAACTCAATTTGATCAATTGGTCAACTAGACTCAACCTAGCCCAATTGACCATGAACCCAACTTGACCTAAAAGGTCAAATCAATCCAAAATCAAATCAAACCAAAATTAATTGAAACCAAAGCCTACAAAATATTCCAAATGATCAACCAAACCTAAACCAAGCCATGATTCAAACCAATTTGGTCAATTGGGTCAAATCAATCAACTTAGCCCAAATTGACCTAAAGGATCAAATTTGGCAAAACCTAAACTAAATCCAAATTAAACTAAACTAATTGAAACCAATTGAACCAATATACTCCAAATAGTCATTTGAACTTGATCCAACTTTTGGTTTGACCCAATTTAACCAATTGGTCAACCTAACCCATTTTGACCCAATTTGACCCAAATGGGTCAAATTAACCCAAATTAAACCAAATAAACTTCAAATGACATGAAATTTGGTCCAACTTACTTTTAACTCATTTCAAATCTTCTTAAATCAAATTCAATGCCAAATTACCACTTTTTCCTTGGGTCAAGGGCATCCCATGAGCAAAGACACTTTTTCAAGTGGTCATTTCTTTTCCTTGGCCACTTGGCACTCTTCCATTGGTCCACATAGGCACCAAGGACACTAATTTCTGACACAAGGAGTGGTTGGGGCAACCATGACTCATAGGGAGGTGAAATCAACTCACCTCTCCCATTGGAACACTTGGCATGAAGGACACTCACCTCGCCTTGGCTAGGACACCCATTCGTCCTTCATGGCAGCCACTTTCCATGACTTAGACAACCATAGGGAGCCACTTAGGATGATTCTCTTTCATTCTCAACCACCCCAAACCAAATGAGTTTGGAGCCAAAATTTTAAACAAAAGGTTCATTTTTGTTCACTTTTCATTCAAAGGCTTTAGAGGCTAAAGCAAACCCCCATTTCCTCCTCTTTGAGCTCCCAAAGCCATTGACAATCACCCTCACTTCATTTTGGAGAGAAATACTTCAAAACTAAGTGAATTTCGGAGAGGAAATGATGATCATGAAAGGAAACTTTGTTTCAACATGAAGGAGAGGATTTAAGCTCAGTCCAAGGCTTCTTCTCTCACTCATCAGTGTGCTCGAGTCACCACCGTCATCGAAAATCATCCCCGATGAGGTAACCTTCAAAAATCATAGTCGGCCTTAGGATCCCTCATTCTGATGGTTTTTTGCTATATTTTTAGGAATCTACCTAGATAATACAGTTTTACTTTAAATCATCTTAATTAGAAAATAGAATTTTTTGGGTGCATATCGACGTGAAAAATGAGCTCATTTGGACAAGTTTTCACTTAGAATCCATCATTTTTCCAAAAAATTAGCCTATTTTTACTATTCATCACTGGCGAGCTATAGCCGCTGTCCGATCCCGTGGTTCATGGGATCGGATGGCTCAGATCATGCGTGGATCATGTGATCTGGACATTCAGATCACTTGATGCGATCTGGATTGTCCGATAGTGCGGTTCACACAATCGGATGACTCAGATCATGCGTGGATTGGGCGATCCGGGCCTTCGGATTGCTTGATGTGATTTGGACCATCTGATTGTCTGGTTCACATGATCGGAAGGCTTAGATCGGTCATCTCATCCGCCTCTAGATCATGTGATCTGATGACCTTCGACGATCGATGGTCTAACCGTGGGTCGCTCAAAGCATCGCCTTCCGCAAAGGGTGTGGCACCATGCATGAATCGCGGGCGTGGCACACGCGGCGTGTTGCCACGCCGCGAATTTCTAATTTAAAAAATTAATTTAAATCACCTAAAACTTCCAAAATTCATAGAAAATAAAATACTTAATAAAAAATTACAAATAATGGCATGTTGATTCATCTTTCTGAGAGAATCCAACAAACTCAAAATCCCAAATTTTATTAAATATTTTGATCTTAATTTGAGTTTTAATAAAAATCAATTTTTTTAATTAAACCAAAAATACATGTTAGATTAAGTTAAAATTTTTAGATATTTAAATTGATGTTAAAATACACCTACCATAAAAAGTTCAAGTGAAAATGACCTTTGGATTAAAAGTTATTGATATTTAAGTGTCGAGTAATTTATTTTAATAAAATAAATTAGCAGAATTCATAAAAATCACTTAAATCAATTGAAACTTCCTAAATTCATAACTAATTATAGAAAAATTCAAAAATAAAAAAAAAATACAAACTCAAGTTCATCTTAAAGATAATTTAGAAGAGAATCCAATAAAATTATTTTTAATTGAATTTGAACAGTAGAGTTTCCTTAATTAAGGTTTATTTAAAAACATAATAACTTTAATTAATCTCTAATGACTTCATTAATTAATTCCAAACTTCTCAAGCATGTTTAGTGGGATGACTTCTATCTCTCCTAATTTTCTTGGAATTTATTAATGAGTTAATCAAGGAAATTAATTAATGAACCCCTAATCACTCTCTTAATGTAATTAAGGTTAATTAAGCATGTGAATAGTGGATTAATTTCTTGATTAAGATAATTGAACTTTGTTTAAGTGATTAAGAGGTTTATAGAATGATTTTGGAATATTTTCCTTAAGCTATTCCCTAAGCTTCCTTTCTTCCTTAATCTAAATATAATTAAGGGTTAATCCACTAATGATCTACTTAATTAATCAAATTAAATTCTCAAAACCAAAATTAATCTAGAAACTTAGTCAATCCTTCTTGGGTAGATACTTAGGTGTTCAATAACCTAAGTAAACTTAAGAAAATCCCATATGTGTGGGAAAGGTTATGAAAGTACTTAAATTAAACCATTTAGCTTAATTAATCATTAATTATGAGCCAATTGCATTAGCTACATTTCTTTCCTAGGATGCATTGATAATTCAAGGTCCTTGTGGTTTTATTTCATACATTGGCTCACAAATATTTGATTAAATATGTTAAAGTGGTATAGGTAAGGGGTAATTAATGAACTTAATCTACACCTCAATCTAACCAAAGCATAAAAATAATCTAATCACCTAAAAATTAAACTAAAATAATACACACATATGGGAATGGGTGAGGACCAGCAAACCTTCTCACACATTTCTATTTTAGATCAAACTCAAAGAAAATGAAAGTCTCTTTAAGCAACTTTTGATTCTCTTTAAATGATCTTACTTCATAAGATTATCTTTGAGAATTAATTAGAGTGCATAAAATTACATGCTTACATCACTTTATTTCTTTCCTAGCATGCTAAATGTGTATGTCATATGAAAATCATACATTCATGCTTTTCAAAAATCAAATTCAAAATGAAATATTTTCTTTATATCAAATTGCATGTTTTGGCTAAAGTAAAAATTATGAGTGGCTATTATCACTATTAAATTCGAAACTATTTTCAAAAATCTATAAATCAAATACCTAAAATTGAAAGTATGCAACTTATAATTATTTATAAGCTTGCATGTAGATATAAATATGAAGATGTGCATAGTGTAACCTTCCTTCTCTTTTCTTTTAGTATGGTTTTGAATAGGATTTGGCAAAGTGTATAGTTCATTTGAAAAGAACATAACACTTGCCTAATTCCCTTTCTATTCATTCATATACTATTACTTAAGAAGGACATATACATTGCACATATAAATTGCATAAACAAAATAAATTAACCAACATAAACTTTTTGCATTATTCTTTTCCATTAATTTCTTTTGTACATATGCTTGTATTTAAAGTGGCATATTCGACAACCTGTAAAGGCTTTAAGTAGTCCTAAGTTGGTCTTGTACCTTACACCCTTGATTAACAATGGTGTCATACTATCTTATTCCTTTCATACATACATGTGTCATGTGAAAAGTGAATAAGAAAGCCTTTTTTCTACTTAATAAAAATCATGCATCATAAAGCATTCAAATTTTCTTAAGTAACTCACTTAGCATTCTCTCTCCATGCATTTCTTTTATACATATGCTTATATTTAAGGAAAGTGGTATATTAGTCTGGACATCCCTGGGGTTGCGATTTTTAAATAAAGTAGGTCTTGTACCATACTGTTAACAATGACATCAGACTCACTTATGCCTTTCATACATACATGTGTGCATGCAAAAAATTGATAAGAAAATCTCTTTTCTACTTAATGAAAATCATGCATCATAAAGCATTCAAATTTCTTATGTTACCCCTTAGCATTCATCATAAAGTATGCTAAACATTTTCATTTGTATGTATATATATGCTTAGGATCCATTCATATGCATGTTATACACATGTGAGAAAGAAATAAAATGTTGTGTGTTTTGTGATAGTAATTCACTTTACTTAATCTTAAAATGACATTCTTTTTGAATAGGTTTGTTTAGAGAAAATCTAAACTTAGGTTCAATTAAAATACATAATAAAATATTTACTAAACAAAAATCCTAATGAATCTACCTTAAAAATAGCTTAAGGTAGGGAGGAAAGAGAAGCTCTCTTCTCTTTTCCTCTCTTTACAACCTTTAATAATTAAGTAGGTTCATTAAAACCAAATCAAACCATCAAATAAAATTATCCCATATAAACTAAACAATTTAAATGAGACCACATTCCAACCATCCAAAAGAAAGAACCAAAAGAAGAAAGAAGAAAGTAGAAATGAAGAATGAAGACCCCCATAACATGAATGTCTTGCTTAATTGTAATTAATTCATTTGTAATCCGAGTTGTATAAGGGTAGAGCTCAGCTACCCACATTTGTCTTTTCGAGATTATGAGGTGGTGCTCGACCACACTTGGCTTTTTATTCTTTTGTGTTAGCTTTATAAAATATTTGGTGTTTTGTTTAGCTTGTGCATTAGAAATAACATGTTTTCCTAGTTTCTTCCTTGCTTTGATGTATGGCTTGGATGGTGATTAGGCTCCTAGAAAAAAATAAATCTTCTACCAAATTAATCAATTCAAAATTAAAATAAATAACTCATAACCTCATTTAAAGCCTAAGTTAAAATCAAGATAAAAGAATTAGCAACCCCTTAGCTGGATAAGTATTTCTTTTATAACATCATGCACAAAAGCATCTTATTTCACTCTTGATTGGAGGGCTTCCACCTTTGCCAGAGAAACTTGGCTTGACCTTTGAGAGCCATGGTGGAAACACACCTCTCCTTCTCATTGATTTTGTCCAATAATCTTCTCATGCATTAGGCATATGAATCCTATAAGCCTGAGTCAATTGATTGTAAAAAAATGAAAATAATATGTAATATGTTTTACATTAGATCTTGGTCATTTCTCATGCCCTTACATATTATAGTCTCTTAGGGAGTGAGTTTAAGGACTTTGTCTCTTTCTAAAATAAATAATAGCCTGACTATCTTGCATAAAACATATGACTTGCCTACATGAATTTAAAATCATAGGAGGAGTTAGTTAGGCCACCCCTAAGCAATTGTAACTTCAAGCAGTCGGGTGATTTGTCCTCTCTTGTGGAGGCAAATCGAATATCAATTTTCACCTTAGATTTATGTCATGCTTTTGGCACTCACCCAAGCTCCCTAGATTTAGGTTTTGAGGTTGCTCTCCCTTCTATAGGTCATAAGCATAAATCCTCACATCTTAGGAATTTCCATGACCTTGCATCATGGAATTATAAGCATTAAATTTATAATAAAAATCCAATTAAAACAAATAAATCCTTTCAAATTTCAAAAATGTAAAGCCCAACCATATGATAGTTTGAGATGCTCATCAAGTTTCCTAGCATCATGAACATCTCCAACTTATCTTCTTTTGGCTCCGATAATGACTCTCTCCCTTTGATCAATCCCAATTGATCTTCCAAAACAAACTAATTTATTGATAGTATAACCTTCAAAATCTTTGAAGACAATAATCATTTACCTAATCGAGAGTATTCATAAGGAATCCCCTTCCTTAAGATGTAATTAACAATGGGGGCTTTCTCTTGTAGGGAACTTAACGAACCCAATTTAAAATAAACTCTACTTTACTTTTCCATGTAAAGTATGAGAAGAATCTCTCATACATATGCATACCCATTGTCCTTAGGAGTCCTTATTAAGGTGATTAGTTCTATTGTAGGGTGGTGACTTCTGTCTTTCGAGATAGTACACCTCTCCTCAATGTCATACCTAATCACCCTCATAAGAACATCTGCGGATCCACGTGGTGTCCAAACTAAAAGGCGTGCATTTTATTTTCATTTATCCTCTTCAAAAGAATAGATGAAGGTGGGAATAATTCACCACAAAAACTTAAATTATTAAGTCATTAATTACATCATTAACCTAAACAAATATGAAATCAAATTGAAAATTAAAAAAACCTTTATAATTAACATAAATAAACTTCTTAATTAAACTAATCACATAAACACATTGAACCTAGAAACCCATATATTAATAAAGCTAATCAAATCAAATTAAATCAAATTAAATTAAATTAAGAAAGACTATCATCAATATGTAATCAAATCAAATCTCATTCAACCTACTTAAATAAGATAAACTAATTAACTATCCAATGTATGAAATCAAAATACAAACCAAACTTTGATAAACATGATAAATGGATGAGATTAAAATAAAATCCTAATTATAAAGAATCGAACTCAATTAAAATCAAAATAAAATCTTAATTAATCTAATTCAATCAAATTATAAATAAATGAACCACAATCAAATCAAATAAGCAAAAATTAAGTCACATAACTATAATCAAAGAAAAGAATTAAATATTAATATAAAGAGATATTGAATTATCAAGATTTAATTAAACCAAAACATCTAATCTAAAATTAATCAATCAAAAACACATGAATTTAAACAAACTTAAACTTTATTAGAGATCAATGATATTGAATTATCAAGATTTAATTAAACAAGAACATCTAATCTAAAATTAATCAATCAAAACACATGAATTTAAACAAACTTAAACTTCATTACATATTAAGGATATTGAATTATCAAAATGTAATTAAACCAAAAGATCAAAATCAAAATAAATCAATCAAATACTTAAACAAACTCAAATTCTAAATTCTAAATCAAATCAAATAAATTACACAAATTCAAACGGGCTAATTAAGATACTTAAGGACCTTAGTTATACTCTTTAAGTAGGATGTAGAATATGGTGAGTTCTGTCTACAAATGGAATTCATTCTCCACTTCATTCTTGAAAACATAAACATTACTTTAACAAAAAAAATGAAATAAAAATAAAAAGTAAATCATTAAATCATTTAAAATGAAATCACCCAAAGGTAAAATTAAAACAAATTCAAACTTCAAATTGAAACTTAAACTAAAGATGCCTAGTAAAGTCTTGTTACACAAGCCTTCTTTCACACACTATAATTCTAGGTCATCGACCCTAGAATTAGGCTAGGTCGATGTATTGATTGTATGTATGATGTTGTGTTTTGTTTTATGATGTAACATTTTAGACTGGATGTTAGGTTGTATGTTTCATAGACTAGATGTTAGACCGTTGTTAGCCTAATCATATTTTTATAGGGGGTTGTGCTTAAGAGACGCTATAATAAAAATATAAATGCTTTTGCTATGCAGGTTGTTTAGCCCTTAAGCATGACCCAGGTTAGGATAGGTGGGATTGGTTACCTATGTGTGGGGTGCTAAGTCCAAATTATTCATATAAGCTTAGGTTGAATGATGTGTTTAGTTAACATTTATTTTGCAAGTGTAGCTAGATTTACTTTTCCTATTTTTAATATAATTTTATATTAGGAATTAGGATTAGTGTTATGGGGGATTAGGATGAGCAGTCCCTAGGGTGCCCTATGATGCCTTTGGAGAAAATCAAATCAAAAGGAAGAGAAGGAAGGAATGAAGAAAAGAAGACCCCCATAACATGTATTATTTTTGTAATCCAGGTTGTATAAGGGTAGAGCTCAGCTACTCATCTTTTTCTTCTCTTTTTGAGGTGTACTACAGAACTCAATCGCAGTGGCCTTTTATTCTTTTATGGTAGTCTATAAAATTATTTGATGTTGTGTTTAGATTGTGATGTAGAGTTGCATACTTTTCCTAGTTTCTTCACGATTGATGTTTGAATGTGTGGCCTGGATGCGGTAGGCTCTTAGGATAAAATTAATTTTTCTACCCCAATTAATAACTCGCAATTAAAATTTAAAATAACTTACAACCTCACATAAAAGCCTAGGAATTAAATGAGATAATAAAATTTTTAGCAACCCCTTAGCTGGATGAATGAATGTATAATATCATGCATGTCATATTCTTCCACTCTTGTTAAGAGGGGGCTTCCATATGTGCCATAGAATGAAGGCTTAACTTGTAAGAGCCTTTGATGGAAGAACACCCCTTTCTCTCTTGATTTGTTCCATAATCAAGTTCTCATGCATTTAGGCATACAACATCCTATAGCCCTTATCAAAATAAAGAGTCCAAAAGAATCAAATAAATTTGATAAAATTTGCATTAGATTAAGTCATGGTTTCATACCACTCATGCTCTAGTCTCTAGGGAGTGATTTTAAGGACTTAGTTTCCTCTCTAAATAAATAACAGCCTAGCTATCTTGCAAATCATAAGACTTGCCTACATGGATTTAAAGTGTAGGAGGAGTTAGCTAGCTGCCACTCCATGCAATTATAAGTCCAGCAGTTGAGTGATTTATTCTCTCTTATGGAGGTAAACCATATACCCATTTCACTTTAGATTTAGGTCGTCCTTTGGCTCTTGCCAAAGCTCCCTAGATTTAGGAACTAAAGTAGCTATTTCTTTAGGCTACAAACATAAATCCTCACCTCTTAGGAATTTCCACAATCTTATGTTATGGAATTATAAGCCCTAGTAATCTAATAAAATGTCAACTCAAATAATTAATTCTCTTCAATTTCAAAAATATAAACCTAAATTATAGGGTAGATCAGAATACTCACTGGGCTTCCTAGTATCATGAGCATTTCCTACTTTCTCTCTTTCAATTCCAAAAATAAGTCTTCTCCTTGATCTATCCCATTTGATTTTCTAAAATAGTCAATCCTTTGATAGTCTTAATCTTAAAATCTTTGAAGACTTTAATTCCAACTTTAATCAAGAGTATTCTTAAGGAATTCACTTCCTTAGGATGTAATTAACTATGAAGGTTTGCCTCCATAGGAAACTTAATGAACCTGGGTAGGGGAAAGATCTCTGGTATATTTGAAGACCCATCATGCCTTAAGAGTCCTTATTAGGTGATTATGTCCATTATATGGTGGTGATTTTTATCTTTTGATATAGTACATCATTCCTTAATGTTGTACCCAATCACTTCAATAAGCACCCCCTAAGATCTGCGTGGTGTCCCATCTCAAAAATAAACACCACAGATTTTTTTGGAGACTATGTTGGGGATGGTTCCTCTCTCCATCTTTAGTAGATAATTATTTTCTCCAAGCATCGATAGTGGACTTATATTTTATATAGGCTCGAGACTATCATTCTTCTGGCACTTAGCTTATTTCATTCAAGCTAACATCCTTTAGATTTTAGGACCTCTCTCCATGTAGTCTTAAAATCCCTATTATTCCTCCAAGGTGAAAATTAAAATTAATCAAACAAAGGAGATGACCAAAATTAAGAACCTCTTCACCATTGTGATGGTGAGGCAAGGTCCATCCCATGAACAATAAGAAAATAAAACCCTTATGCAAAATAACATGTCTTTCCAAAAGCACTTTTTCAAAATCCACATAATCTTTACACAAAAATTTACAAGAAATTTTCAAAAGGGCACAAAACACATATAACTAAACCTCGCTTAACAAACCCTATGATTGTTACATGGAGGTTCTTTTTAAATCAAAATCAACCATTTTTAATGTCTTTTTCAAAAGCACATTTTCTTTGGAAATTGCTATCCCCATCCCATGCACTCAAATTTGTCAGATGGAGGTTCTATTTTTGAATAAAATCATGATATAAATTTCAAACTCCACTTAGCATGCTTCACATGTGCTAGAGTTGAAGTTTTCCCCCTTTTCAAAAAGCAATAAATCATACACACACAAAAGAGAAGTCAAGACATATTTGAACCCCCCCTTGACATACCCAAATTTGTCAAATGGGAGTTCCCCTTCCTTTGGAGAAGGTAAACCAAATTGAATTCTATTTGACACCATTTGCATTTGTCTAATTGAACTCCTTCATGCCAAAGTCTTAGACTTCAAGATACATTTGGATCTCATTTGACATGTCCAAGTACATCAAATGAGAACCCCCTTTTCGAAATCATAAGAACAAATTGAACTCCATTTAATATACCTAAGTTTGTTAAATAAGTTCTTTTCTTTTCAAAATCATAAACACATTTGACTTTCACTTAACATACCAAATTTGTTAAGTGAGAGTTTCATTTTCAAAAATCATAAACACATTTGACTTTCACTTAACATACTAAATTTGTTAAGTGAGAGTTTCATTTTCAAAAATCATAAAAAACATTTAACTTTCACTTAACATACCAAATTTGTTAAGTGAGAGTTTCATTTTCAAAAATCATAAACACATTTGACTTTCACTTAATATACCAAATTTGAAGTGAGAGTTTCATTTTAAAATCATAAATACACATTTCACTTAACATACCAAATTTGTTAAGTGAGGGTTTCATTTTCAAAATCATAAACACATTTAACTTTCACTTAACATACCAAATTTATTAAGTGAGAGTTTTATTTTTAAAAATCATAAATACATTTAACTTTCACTTAACATACCAAATTTGTTAAGTGAGAGTTTCATTTTCAAAATCATAAACACATTTTACTTTCACTTAACATATCAAATTTGTTAAGTGAGAGTTTCATTTTCAAAAATCATAAGCACATTTGACTTTCACTTAACATACCAAATTTGTTAAGCAAGAGTTTCATTGTCAAAATCATAAACACATTTGACTTTCACTTAACATACCAAATTTGTTAAGTGAGGGTCTATTTTTCAACACAATTTGATCCCTATTTTAACATACCAAATTTATTAAATAAGGATCCAATTTTTCATGTCAAACCGCACTTGAGCTTTTACTTAACATATTGAATTTGTTAAGTGAGAGTCTCATTCTCAAAGAAAAACAAATATATCTCAAACACATTTGGAGCTTTCACTTAACATACCAAATTTTTTAAGTGGGACTCCCATCTTCAAAGAAAAGTAAATCTTTCTCACAGTCACATTTGACTTTCACTTAACATACCAAATTTGTTAAGTAAGAAGCCTTATTTTCAAATCAAAATATCACACAATCAAATCTTAACATGCAAAATTATTTCAAATACACAATCACAATCTCTTCTTAACATACCCAAATTTGCTAAGTAAAGTTCTTTCAAATTATCAATGTTTTCAAACAAGATGCACAAAATAAAAATATCTCCAAGAAAATCTCTCCTCAAATTTTAGAACCCCACCCAACCTACCAAAATTGATTGAGTATGGGTTCTAAATCAAAATCAAATGGCAAAGAATCTCCTCAATATCCAAATCTCTCCAATGAACCCCACTTAACATGTTTGAATTATTGAGTGTGGGTTCAAAACTCTAAACTTCTCTTACTTGTGTGGAATAAATATCAAGGCAGAAATCTAATGCAAGTTATATTTCAACAAATGCAGACATACATCTCAGATCAGCCAATGCAGTCTTTTCAGTTTTCACACATGGCAGCTTAGAAGTATGTGTTTACTTTTCCTTTCAAGATAAATTTGGCCTTAGATCGGGCCAGCCTCCTGCAGACCGACTTTACCCATCTCATTCATTTTGGCTAAGGTTTCGAGGGGGCTAGGATCACTTGTCAGGGGACCACCCTCAACCGGCCGGGAAAGATGTGGTATCCATTCGTGTTAAGATGTCATCTGACTCAGAGTTTCCCTCACTAAAGATGAAGGTTGTGGTCCAGTAGTTGCCCAGCTGCAAGTGCACTCGGGGTTTCCCCCCAATACGCTGCACCCACCTCATCTCCTAGGGGAAGACTACCTTATTTTTAGGGATAGTCTCCCCCACCTATGAGGTTGGGTCTAGTTCTCATGATGCCCTTCCCATGACTCGCATCACACCCGGTCAAGATCAAGCAAGATCATGATCGATGTACCCAAGGAGCTGAGATTCTAGTCTATACAGAGAGTGTCCTGATAGGTTTCCTCTTATCATAGAACAAGTTTCACCCTCTCATTGGAGGAGAGGAAGACATTAGAGGATCTGCCACCTCCACCCATAGTTCATTTTAAGGCTCCCATCGGATGAAGGTCAGATGTCGGCCCAGATCGTCTACACGAGTTGTCAAAGCTATGAACAATGACCGAGGCTCAATTTTATTTATGTTCTATCATCCCTCACAGTGTGAGCAGACACATCAAATAAGAGAGGGCTAGGGAGGCCTAGGTATCAGTACATATTACTAGCAGAGAGAGATGTAGCGCCTAGGCTCGCTCAGTGGACTTTCCGATCGACGCTTACCCACGCCGATCATATCGATATCATTCTATTGATGGGTACCCCACCATGGAGAGGAGCTCTGAGAGATGGTGTTGCATCCACCACCATCCATTCCTCACCCACCATCACTGCTCAGTCCATCCACCGCCTACAAAGGCATAGATGACAACATATGGGGAGAAGAAAGCCCCATTGGTGATCCAGCTACGGCCAAAGGATCCCATTTCATCTACCTAATCGTGAGAGGAAAGTTCCCCTACGACCTCCTACTCGCCTTGGTGAAGAAGGAGTGGTGACCCCATCATGGTACCACCACAATCACCACCATCGAAAGAACAATATTAAGCAGGGGGGAAGGGGACAGTTTACCCCCATGGTAGGATCTCCCAAGGACACTACTCCACCCATGAGCAACCACGGCATGTCTCTTAGCATGACCCTCTGAGCCAAGATAAGATGGTTAGTGTGCATCTCAGAGAGCACAACCCCTCCATCGTCGAAGATGTATTTGTACTAGTATAGTTAGATCGTTCCCTAAAAGAGATTCTAGAATAGTACTTTATAGAGAAGAGAGAGCTTCTAGGTAGTGATCGATCAAATTATGAGGAGGGAATGGTTAGCTTTGATCCGGATGAGTATGATCTCTTAGAGAATTCGACTGAGGTCCACATGGTCGATACTAGGAGCTCCCTTCATAGAGATCTGCATAGTTAGGAAGGTATTATGGTTGAGGAAGACGATGCCATCCATTCAATCCAACACCTCCATCAACAACTTAAACAAAAGAATGATCAGATCAACCGGATGGAGAAAAGGATGGAAGACTTGTTAGCGACTCATGCACTTCCCTGCCTCACACATCATGTACTATAGAGATAGATCATCCAGTTAGTGCATGTCCTAGATCATCCTAAGAACTTCTTAGATGTGATAAGGTGGTACACAGCAGGATGGAGAGAAAAGGATGGAAGACTTGTTAGCAGCACTCCATGCACTTCAAAACCAGGCCTCAATACCACATCATGTACCACTAGAGATAGATCATCCTGAGTTAGTGCATGTCCTAGATCATCCT
Source organism: Cymbidium sinense (assembly GCA_021442155.1). NCBI lineage: Eukaryota > Viridiplantae > Streptophyta > Magnoliopsida > Asparagales > Orchidaceae > Cymbidium > Cymbidium sinense. The sequence continues at coordinate 19,903,644 of CM038221.1, read as the reverse complement.
AAAAGAACTTCTCCAATAGATCAGGATAGTGGTGGACAACACCTCCTTGCAAGAAAAAGATATCAAGCAGTTGGTGGAGCAGCAAGTGAAGGATGCGTTGGCACAAGCCAGAGGTGGCTCATCTATTCCAAAGGGTAGACCCTACCTAGAGAAATCTAATGGTGTCTAAAATTCTAAGGGTTTTGTGCCCCCTTCCTTCAAAATTTTTTATGACAGTGGGAATCCTCATTAGCACATAGCACACTTCAGAGCCAGATGTTGTAATGTCGGTGCCAATAGATGCAATCTTATTATGTCTCTTTGTTAGTAGTTTAACAAGCATTGCATTTGATTGGTATGTTGAACTACCTAATGGTTCAGTGAAAACATTTGCTGAGTTGGAGCAACTCTTTATTAAGAGATTTCTTTGGAGCTCGCAAAAGGATAACAGTGATCGTTGTAGCTCAACAACACCCCGATGAGTCCCTTATTGATTAAATTCTTAGATGGCACAATTTAAGTATGAAATGCAAACCACTGTTGTCTGAATAACATGCCATTGAAATTCTACTCAAGAATATTTATGGCCTAGTCACCTTCATGCTTAAAGGATTTACCATTAAGACATTTGAGAAATTAATCAACAAGATGGCTAGTCTACAAGGAGAGGTCAAACAGTTACCTTTCCAAGATCAGTCAGCCAAGCCCAAACTATAGAAAACATTTGAGAAAAAGCTAGGGGTAGTCATAGTAGTTGACAAGGGGAAGCAGTCAGCTAGAGCTCAATATGAGAGATCTTGTGCACAACATCCTCCATTGCCACCTCCTCTACTACCAAGGCCGCATATCAGCCACCTCAGTTACCACAGTGGCCTACACCACCACCTGCTTCAGTAATACTCCTATCCACCTCCAGGTAGCTACCATTTACCTACTCTTGCCAATAAATTAAATAAGCCTTATTCATTCAAGAGTGAGGTAGTCAGGAAGATCTTTAAGAACCTCTTAAAGAAGCTTTTAGGTTACTTGAGCCTGGGAGGGAGGATGTGGGCAAGAGTCATGATCCAAACTTTGCTCATGCTTAGGTCATGTCTTAGAAGATTGCTTTACCTTTAAGGGGCTTGAGCGTAGCTACAAGTCGTGTCATAATCCCTAAGGAATATTTACTAGAACAACCCTCCGTTATTGGGGTAATCCTTAGGATACAAACGATCTTCTTAAGATAGAGGAAGGTTGGGATATCTCCCTATCCCGAACCTCCAAGAAAATTATCTCTAAGATCGAGAAAGTTACCCTTGTAGGTGCCTAAAGTAGCTCAAACCTCCAACTCTAAGGAAGGTTTGTAAGTTGCTATTGATAACTTGAAGAAGGTAGATGCCCAGCAGTAACAACAATAACATTCCACCTTACTTGCCTGATATAGCAGCACACCATCCAGTCAGCACTCCATCCACCATTACTTCTTCTTCTTCACTAACTCTTCTTAAGCGTTGTATTAATGGATAAGGGCAATAAACTCCTTACCCTACCTACTTTATTAAATTTCTATCATGTACCTCCATCTAAGAAGAAATCAATGAAGAAAGCTTTCGCTTACATCTTGTCCACTTTTGATAATCTAGATTTTAATCCTCTCAAAAACTCTCCAAGTCTACAAAATAATAATAATAACTCTAGTTCTGATCATTCCTTTTCTGATTTAGAAATAGATTTTCCATTCCTAAATCATTTAAGTTCACCATTGAGATTGATTTAGTCATCGACTTGATGATCAAGGCGTGGTGTGGCGGTAGAACTTTCCACTAAACCATCTCATGAAGTTGTTGAAGTCAACCTCCATAGTGGAAAATTTATACCTTTTAGGTAACACCTCAGGATAAGGGTAAACATGTTATTGGTTCTAGTAATTCAAGAAGCCTCTCCACAGGATGCTCCACCCATGGATATGCTTATAGAGGATCAACTCAGAGTTGACTACAATGTCCTCGCTCACCTAAGAAAGTTGCCAGCTAAATTAAGCATATATGATGCCCTTATCTTATCCAAAGAGATGAGGGAGTCATTGATCAAAGATCTTCTTGATCCAAAATATGCTTAGCTCAACTGATCGTTGTTGGAGAGGAGGCATGTTATTCAAGAGAAGCCCGTGTAGTTACATTCACAGATGAAGACCTTCTTTTGGGGACAATTGAGCACAACCGTCCCCTCTACATCACAGTGAACATGGGAAGATTCAGGCTCTTTAGTGAACATTATGAGTATAAAAACCCTTACCTACTTGAGGATCGATATTTCTGAACTCCGAGGATATCGGATGATGTTGAGAGGATTCAACGAACAAGGCGAGAGGGCTTTAGGCTCCATAGTGTTACCACTAGAGATAGATGATTGGAAAATAGAAGCCAAGCTCTACATAATAGATTCAAATACATCTTTCACTGCTTTGCTCGATAGGCCTTGGATACATGCAAAAAATATGATTTCATCTTCTTTGCACCAGTGCATCAAATTTAGAAGAGGTGGAATCTAGTATTGTGTCAAAGGAGACTTGAAGCCATTCTCAATTAGAGAGGTCGAGATTTATGAAGATGTAGCCTACTATCTTCCTCCAAATCAAAAAGTCTATTCTCACGAGCTTGGTGAATGTTCAAAAATAAAAGAAAAGGAAACAAAAGAAAAAGAAGAAAAAGAAAAAGAAAAAAAAAAAGAAAAAAGGAAAAGAAAATGAAAATACAAGTGAGCGAGAATAAAGCACTAAGGAAGAGGTAGAGCTAGTTATTACATTACACAATTTGTTCCTCCATATGAACATATGGGTAGGATAACTCGACCCCCACTAGGTAGAGAAAGAGGTAAATTCAAAGGTAGTTCTAGAGGTGGAAGACCTCTTTGCTGGTAGCCAACCAGTAGAAGCTATGTTCCAGCTCACAGAAGTACCCCCGTTATCCACACAAACTTAGAGTCCAATTAGGAGGATGAGTCTCACGCCAACCAACCCCTCTCAATGGGTCCCTTTGAAGGTGACATTCGAGCCAGACAGTGATGAAGACCAGGCCTCCAAGCAAAGCATGAATGTATATGAATTACTATTATGTAGAACAGTTAGGTAGTAGTTGGGAACTTTAGCTCTAACCTCACTTTTTCCCAAAAGTTGAAGGTTTAGTAGTTAAGGAGGCCCCCAAGTCATCCATAGATGTTAAGCTAAAGAGATTTTTGTTGGGAGCATCATTCTCAAGTTAGGATCCTAATGTAGAACTTAAAGATGATTCATATAAAGATTTAATAGAATTACCTTTTGATTGGTACTCGCCTTGTGTTCTTAGCTTAGCAAAGAAGGGATTAATCCCACATACTTGGTCTAAACACAGGTCAGACTACTTTGAATGGATTTGGGATAACCAAATCAGACATCCTCAATCAAGACTGGGACTAGGATTCAGCATAATGGGTCCAGTCAACGATGACAACCATTGCCTAGTCATCATAAATCATTTGGAGTCTGATAAGTTCTTCTTAAATCATGCTAACTCTTATGAAGAGGTATGTTTAGAAACTTTAGATGACCCAAGTGAGCCTAAAGTTGGAGATGCATCGCTAGAGTTTGAAGAAGAGATCAGATCAACCATCGATGAGCTCAAAGAAATAAACTTGGGAACCGAAGACAATCCGTCACATTATCAATTGAATGAAGAAGAAACCAATGACTTAGTTAGGGTTTTACGAGTTTAAGGACTTTTGCATGAAGTTATGAAGAAATGCCCCTTCTTGATGTAAACTAGCAATATAACCTAATTCTAACCCTATTAAGCAAGCTCCTAGACGCATATGATTAGACATTGAACAACAGGTCATTTCTAAAATCAAGAAATTGATCGATGCTGGCTTTATTAGGGAAGAAAATATCCTACTTGGTTAGCTAGTATCATCCTAGTTAAGAAAAAAAATGACCAAATTTGCATATGCATCGATTTTAGGGATCTAAATAAGGCAAGTCCTAAGGATGAATTTTCACTTTCTATACCAGAACTAATGGTGGATATTACCTCCTTCATGGATGGGTCATCTGACTATAATAAAATCAAGATGGCCCCGAGGATGAAAGAAACACTACTTTTCAAATCCCGATCAAAATTTATTGTTATAAGGTCATGCCTTTCGGCCTTAAAAATGCCGATGCCACATACCAGCAGACCATGACTCAAATCTTCGATGAACTCATTCATCATCAAGTTGAATGCTACATCGATGATCTCATTGCTAAAAGCAAAGTAAAGAAATGCCATCTCTTTGACTTGATAGTAGTTTTGAATGGTTAAGATAATACAACCTCAAAATGAACCCCCTGAAGTGTGCATTCAGAGTAGCTTCAGAGAAATTTCTTGGGTTTGTTATCTGACACCGGGGAATAGAGATCGACCTAGAGAATATCAAGGCTTTCTTAGAAATGCCACCCCTTAAAAGCTTAACACAACTCAGGTCATTCCAAGGGTAATTAACATATCTAAGATGCTCATATCCAACTTATCACGAAGATGCTAACCATTCTTGACACTTATCAAAAAGGATGCCAAGTTCAAGTGGGATGACAAGTGCCAGCATGCCTTTGAAGACATCAGGAAATATCTGATGATGCCTCTAGTTCTTGTAGCCCCTATCTCGGGCAAGCCGCTCATATTATATACTATTGCATTAGATGACTCGCTTGGAACTTTGTTGGCCTAAGCCAATGATGAAGGGAAAGAAAATGCTCTTTATTACCTCAGTCATCGTCTAATCCCTGCTGAGGCAAACTACCCACCTATTGAAAAACACTACCTAGCTTTAATATTTGCATCCGAAAAGCTATGGCACTACATGGTTTCTCATAAGGTGAACTTGATCTCTAGAATCAATCCACTGTAATATCTCATGACAGGGTGGCTATCGGGTTGGTTGGTGTCATGATTTTCATAGTTTGACATCACATTCATACCCCTCTGTGTCGTGAAAGGATAAGCACTTGCAAATTTCTTAGTAGCGCATCCACTCCCTGTTGATTCTCTGCTTAATGATGATCTCCTTGATGAACAACTCATGAGGGGATACTAATGTTCATCGCTGGGAGATGTACTTTGATGGTACAGCTTCCTCTCAAAGAGGAGAAGAACCACAATTTACTATCCGGGGAAGAGGGGTAGAATAGTTCTCCTCCTCAGGACTGATGTGATGAGATTCTCATATCATCTTCCAATCCATGCACCAACAATGAATATGAGAGCTCGATTGTTGGTTTGAGTTATGAGACTACGATTGTCAGTGGTTGTCATTACTATGTGTCCATAGTATCAACATCTTTGGTGATTCTCAATTAGTAATAAACCAAATCATTGGGTCCTATAAAGTTCTAAAACCTAAACTCCATCATTACCTCAAGTACACTATGGAGTTATTGGCCTAAATCCCAAAAGTTACCATTTACAAGATACCTTAAGGAGAAAATGCAGTAGCAGATGCATTAGCCAAGCTTGCTAAAGAGTTGGCATATCGAAAGATGAGTCCATTCCAATAAGGGTCCAAAACAGACAAATCTTATCCCTTGTTGATGTTGAACTCATCAAGAGTCTCTCTTGAAGGAGAGGTTGCCATTGCCAAAAAGGATGAGGAGTCATATTGAAGGAAACCATTCATAGATTATTTAAATATAGGCAAACTACCTCAAGAGAAATCACTAGCACACTAGGTGAAGTAGAGAGCCCTTTCCTACGCTCTCGTGGATGGCACCTTGTATTGGCGATCCTTCGATCATATATGGTTATATTGTCTGGACAAACACGAATCCCATAGGATCATGACCGAGGTACACTCAGGCTAATGTGGAGCACACTAATCAAGTCCAAGATGAAAGCCAAGATCAAGAGACTAGGATACTACTAGCCTTTGATGATCACAAGCTACATGGATGTAGCTAGAAGATGCCACTAATGTCAGGTATAGGGTATGGTCCTACATTAACCACCCAACATTCTACATCCTATATTGGCCCCATGGCCATTTGAGTGTTGGGTACTGACATTGTGGGTCCTATCGATCCTCCTTCTTCCAAAGGTCATCGATTCATCCTAACTAACTACTTTTCCAAGTAGGTGGAGACAATCCCACTTAGAGAGGTCATAGCTCAGCATGTGCTCTAGTTTTTCAGGAACCATATCGTATATAGGTTTGAGGTTCCTTGATGAATTATATCTGATAATGGTATTGAATTCAAGAGCACTAAAATCAATAGCTTTGCTCGGAGACACATCATAGATTGGAGATATTCTACCATCTACTACCCAAGAGCAAATGGGTTAGCAGAAGCCTTCAACAAAACTCTCATTCAAATACTGAAGAAGACACTAGATGACAACAAATGATGATGGAATGAATAGTTGGTTGAAGCCTTGTGGGCCTACCATACCACATAACTCCAACTCAATCTACTCCTTTCTCCTTTAGTGTATGGGTCTGAATCCATTCTACCATTAGAAGTCCAACTCCCATCACTAAGGATAACTGTGGGTAGTAAAATCACAATGGAGTAGAATGTCAAGTTTCGGTTGGAAGAGCTTGAAGGTTTGGAGGAGAGATGCCTATGAGCATGCCAGAACCTCGAGTTATATAAAGCCAAGATGATTCAAGCTCATAATAAGTTGGTCCGTCCTAGAGCTTTTCAAGTATGAGAGCTTATTTTAGTTCTAAGGAGACCAATTGTTGCCCATCGAAAGATGGGAGGCAAGTTTAAACCCACTTGGGAAGGCCCTTATGCCATAGACAAAGCCTACCAAGGAGGATCTTATCAACTCATAAATTGTAAGGAGAGTGCGATGCTCAATGGGCTCTACTTAAGAAATACTATCCATAAATCTTGTTTGAAAATAACCATCAATAAAACTTCTTTTCATATCAAATTTTATTTCTTCTATGTTAAAAATATCTTTTACTTGTGAATCTGCCATGATGTATTTATGGTAGGTATAAAAGAGTCCAAGAGGCATCTTATCCCTCCACAACACAGACACAAACTACAAACGATCCTGCAATGCTATTAGGATAGGTGTAAGAGAACCCAAGAGGCATCTTATTCTGACTAGTACAACTAAGTTAGGTGTAAGAGAACCCAAGCAGCATCCTTCCTTGGTGGAGTCATAATTGCCTCTGCGACACCATTTCATCCATTCTTTGACATGTTTAGGATAGGTGTAAGAGAACCCAAGCGGCATCCTATTCCCTCTTTCACAACACAAATAAATACATATCTTTTATCTTGGGCTATTTTGATGTGGGAGAAAGCCCACCCCCCCTTGTGGCACTCACTCATTAGCTGCTCTAGGTCGGGATGACATGCTACATTGCTAGTGTGTCACCCCAGTGGTCACTTATCTGGCCGATGTGAGTCCCCGCGCTTTCTTTCTGACTTGACAATTACAAACCAATGAGCACCTTGTCAGTTTGGAAGGCCTTACTATGCAGCCGGTAAGCTACCCTATGTTGACTTTGTTTAAGAGGATGTAAGCCTACATGCTTTCTTCTTGGACTAGCCAATATGTATTGACTAGGTTGAGTACATTTGAGATTTAGGATAAGTCCCCTGCTCCTTTCCTCCTGACTACTTTAAGCTTGGGTCTAGTCCTTACATAGGACTCCTCATTTAGCAGTCGCTCTAGTTGGATAGCCCTTGTTGAGCCAAAGACAAACTATCCTGGTGATCAATTCCACTTTAGAGAGATGTAAGCCTACACGCCTTCTTTCTAGAATGATTATCGCAAAATGATGGGCACCTTAGGTTGGTTGGTCATTGCCATGCTGAAGACACTTATCTAGTGGATACAACACTCTTGGCAGATGTGAGTCCCTGTGATTTCTCCTTAAGTCGACCATCGAATACCTACAGGCTTTCTTTTATAGGGATTTGGATAAAACCCCTAGCAACACCTCCCCTATGGGCACTCTATTTAAATCACATCCTTAGTGACCCCATTTAGACACTACCCCAGTTATTTTTGAATTTGATAGTCCCCCTTTCCTAGTAACCATCCCTGAGGTTGGAGAATTTGTTCAACGGATGTGCAGATTCTCCCTTGGTCCAGTAGGTCTGAGATAGGACTAGGCTGGTATGAGCTCCTTCTTAGTGTGGTCCCTCGTGAACCAACAGGGTCCATGCAAATATAAAGTAAACAAAATATATCAATGCTTATGGATTAGGAATTCAAGCCCCTATTGGCCCCTTTCCCAAGCAGGCATCCTATCTTTAGGGTAGTGTCAGCATAATTCCCTATAGGAATTGCTTGGCTACTTTGAGTAGAGATAAGTCCTTGGTTTAGCACTCTCAGTAATCACCCTTAGGTCAGGTTCAACTTATTGTGCCACCAATGAGTTACCCGATGATCATCTTTGCTTTAAAAGATATAATTCTATTACACATTCTTTCAGCATGATCATTACAAACCGAGGCGACCCAGGTCGATTTGTTACCTGGCGTCGATCATCCCAGTGGTTCCTTGTTTAGGAAGACATGAGTCCCCGCGCTTTCTTCCTAATTTGACCATTATAAATCGAAAGACATCCCTTAGGTTGGTTAGTTCTACCTAAAGGCTAGGAGATTATCCCTTTGGATTTGCAAACCTAAGATAGGTCTAGGCTGACATTAGCTCCTTCTTAGAAGATCCATCGCACATCGACAGGGTCCATCTAAAATTAAATTAATTTTGACTATTCTTGAGTTGATATGAGTCCACAGCGGCATTCACTCAAATAGTCACCCTAGGTCAGAATTGATCTATTGCGCCATCAACAAATCACCTCAACGGTTGATTCCTACTTTGGAAGATGTAAGTCTTCTATGCTTTCTTTCTAGTATAGCCGTTGCACACAGAAAGGCAACCCTTAGGCTGGATAGTCTTACCTTGTGGCTGGTAGACTACCCCTTTGGACTTGTAAATCTGAGATAGGTCAAGCCGACACAACTTCTTCTTAATGGGTCCATCGCACGCCAACAGGGTCCACAACATAACACACCAAATTAAATTAAATCAATTCAATTCAAATCAATATAAATCAAATTAATCATCAAGACTACTCTTGAGTTAAGGTAAGATCCCTAGCACTCACTCAGTAGTCTTAAGTAGGGTTCGATTTATTGTGCCATCGACAGATCACCCCAACAGCTAATCCTCCTTTGGAAGATGTAAGTCTGTTATGCCTTCTTCTAGTATAGTCATTGCACACCAAAAGGCAACCCCTTAGGTCAGATAGTTCTACCTTTTGGCAAGAGGACTGCCCCTTTGGACTTATAAATTTGAGACAGGCTAAGGCCCCCGTGGCTCCTCCTTAGTGTAGCCCATCGCACACCGATAGGGTCCATAACAAAATAAATTCAAAACCAACCTCCCCAGTGGAGTCAAATTAAACATATCAAATAAACCAAATTTCTCCCCAGTGAGGTACAAATCAAATTAGCCTCCCAAGTGGAGCTTAGATCAAAATCAAATAAATTTAATCGAGTGTACATCCCTGGTGGATATGCCCTCAATCTAGAACCCTTCTCCCTAGTGGAGCCATAAAAATTAAACTAATCTCCCAAGTGGAGTCTAATTAAATAAATCAAAGAAATCCAATCAAATTCTTATCACTAGCAGATAGCCCAAACCTGCTTCCCTACTGGAAGGTTCACATGCTGAATCCCTATCAATTCAAGCACATATCCTTAGCAGATATGCCTCCACATCAATTAAAATAAAACAAATTAAAATCAATTCAATCTTTATTTCCATCAAATTATAGATTCTTATCCCCAGTGGATACACACCCAAACTAATCATATTCACAATTAAACTCAAATTCTTATCCCAACGAATTCCTTCTAGACCTCTTATGCCCAACATAAAGAGAGCTACATTGCACTAAGATCATGATTCTATCTACCTTTCAGGTCTAGATATAGATCACTTCCGCTATTTATTGCAATCTTCTGGATGTTGTTGATCATTTCGATCAACAATAATACGTGCAGTGTGCCATGTTAGTTACACCACACCTATTGGGGGTCCTTTTGTTAATCTCACTTTTCGAGTGAGCTCTCAACCCCATCCTCTTAGGCTTAGGAATCTTCTAGACACTAAAATTTCCTTAGTCATAAGACACATCTAGTAATTAGGTGAATACTTAACCTAAGCCTAGAGACTTAGAAGTGTTAATCATAAGATTAGGCTATGCCTAAGGACTTAAGGAAATCACCTACCCTATAGCCTAAACTCAATCTATATGCTAATTCTCAAATCAAATCCAAATTCAAATCTCAAACTAAATCTCAAATTCAAATTCAAATTCTAAATATAATTTCAAATTTGACTCCAAATGATTGAAACAAAATCGAATTCAAACCCTAAGACCCTTCTTAAGCCATATGAACCACCTTCATAAGCTTAGCCAAAAGTCCCTTTGAATCAATACAAATTCAATTGATTTCTTTATAAATCAATTATTCTTCATTTATATTTACAAATATAAATGAAATCCAAATTCAAATGACCAAAATTATATCCAAAATTAAATCCAAACCCAATCTAAGCCCTTTGAGCTAATTCTTTGGACTTAGCCAAATTCTATCCAGATCAAGTCAAAACCAATGAATTTTCTATTGAATCAATCATTCATTCAATTATCTACCCAAATATAAATGAAATCTATAATCATCAAATCAAATCAAAGCCAACCCAAGTCAAACCCAACCTAGCTCTTTTGACTTAAAAATTTCAAATGAGCCAAAAATTCCTTGGACTCCAAATTAATTACTATTGAATTTATATTTCAGTCCATGGCTCATATATAAGTTCAACTAAATTTGAATTAAACTAAAACCAAATCAATTGATCCACTTAGGTCCACTTGATCAAAAGTGACCTATTGGACCCATTTTAGCCAACTTTTAATCCAACCCAAATTGGATTGAACCAAGCTCACCAAGATGTTCCACCATGGTTGTTGATCACCCGAGGATGATCAATTGCAATCAACTGGGTCAAACCAAGTCAACTTAATCATTTGACCAAGTCAACCCTTAGCCCAAATAAACCAAAATAAGCCAAAAACTCATCCTACATCAAATTGATTGAAACCAATGATTTAAATCAACCCAAAATCAATATTTAAATATGACTTGACCACCAATTGAGCCAAACTAAGCTCAATTGGCCATTTGATCCAAGTTGACCCAAATTGTCCTAAAGGAATTGGGTCAAATCATGATCTAACCCAAATTGATTGCAACCAATGGCTCAAGTTCATTCCAAATTGATTATTGAACTTGACCAAAGCCATAATTAAGCCTAATTTGACCAATTGGTCAAACTTGACCCAACCTAGCCCAAATTGGCCTAAAGGGTGAATTTGGCCTAAATCAAATTAAATACAAATTGATTCAAACAAAAGATCACATTCATCTTCAATTACCCATTTGAACATGAATCAACTCATAACCCAAGCCAATTTGGCCAATTTTGGTCAAATTGGTCAACTTGACCCATTTAATCCATTTGATTCCAAATGAGCCAAAATCAATTCTAAGCCAAATTAAATCAAATTAATCATACAAAAACTCTTCAAATTATCATTTGAACCTAACATAAGGCTTGGTTTGACCCAATTTGACCAATTGGCCAACCTAACCTGATATGACTCAATATGACCATATAGCTCAAATTGAGCCAAATCCATTGAAACCAAGCCATGACCCATCGGGGACTGATCAAACCCAACCCAAACCCATTTAGGATCAGTTCAAAATCAATCCAACCCATTTAAATCCCTCATGGATCCTCCCCCATATAGGATTCTATCCAACCTCATTTAATTCTTCGCATCACATGCATTTAACTCCTCCCCAATATTTGCATTCAATGGAGCTTATCATATGACAGCAAGAGAGGACTTTGGAGTAAAAATCCAAAGTCTTCAATCAATCCATCATCCATCCTAACCACCCCAAGCAAGATGATAATACTTTGGAGCCAAAAAATTCAAAAAAGGGTGGATTTTTGGCTACTATTAAAGGAGGGGGAAATGAGGCTTCATTCCTCTTCCTCCTACCACCATTCATTCCCCAAGAGCTTCCCAAAGCAAAAAGGAACCCATCCCCCACCTCTTTGAGCCATTTTTGAGCTCAAAAATACAAATAAAAGCTTTTCTGGGAAGGCAACGGTGAACATTGGAGAACACGATGTTCCAAAGGGCAGCAAAGGTTAAAAATTATTCCAAAGCTTCCTCACATACCTAGAAGTTTGCTCGGATCTTCATTGCGAACTATCCCCGAGAGGTAAAACTAAACTTTTAGCCTTAGGATTTCTCACATTTTGTGTTAATTTTCTTATAATTTTAGAAATTTCCCTTAGATAAACCCCGTATTTTTCATTTTACTTGATCCCAATATAAAGTAGAATTTTTTCGTAGAAAATAGATGCAAAAATAAGCTCAATCAGACCTCATTTTGCATTTTTTTTGTATTTTTTTATCGATTTTGCTTATCGGTGAGCAGCAGCTATCCGATCCCACATTTAGTGGATCGGATAGCTCAATCACGTCAGACCCTGCATCCTTTCCACCCCTGGAACACATGATATGCTCTCTGATCTCGTAGATCAGATATGGATCATCAGATCCGCGATTGGATGGTCCAAATTGAACCATGCATCATTTTCCTAGATCCTGCATTTTCACGCTCATGCACTGCGTTTATGTGCAGACAACCGCGGCGTCGATGATCGCGTGGCCATCGCGCACCACGCTCCTTGCTTGGCACCATTGCCCCCATTATGTTGGGTTAAGTAGGGGAAATGCCTATTTTCTGATTTTAAAAATTATTTAAGTGTCTTGAAACATTAAAATTCATAAAAAAATAAAATACTTAGTAAAATTATAAATAAAAGCTCATTAGATTCATTTTTCTAAGAGGAATCCAAAGAACCAAAAATTTCCAAATTCCACTGAATGGTTTGAGCTTAATTTAGGTTTTAGTGAAAATAAGGTTTCATTATTTACTTTAAAAATATAAGTCAAATTGAGTTGAAATTTTTAGGGATTAAAATAAGGTTAAAAGACACCTACCATAAAAATCTCAAGTGAAAAAGTCTTCTAGATGGGGAGAAATTAAATTTTGAAATTCAGATTGTCCATTTTAATAAAATAAATCAAATAAAAATCCTGAAATTTACAAAAATATTCAAAATGGCTAAAATCACTTCATTGACATCTAGGACTCTTAAGAAAAAATAAAGTGATTTTTTGAATCCGAATGAACCTCAAACAAACACTTAAGATTAAAGTTTAACAATTAAGAAATTAATTAAAACATAATCTAAAAATAATTTTAATATTAAATCAAAATCAGAAATGATGTAATACCCAAATGATTGGTAATCAAACCTTAAGTCAGAAAAGCATCATGTATCCTTCAAATGAAATTGAATTTAAACATAATTGAACCTAATTGAGTTAATGAAATTTGATTAAATGATTATATATATTTTTAAATTAAACTCATGATTAAATAAATTAATGAAACTTTAATGTAAAATCAAACTAATCTTGTTAAACCAACATCAAGTATTGAATCTTTATTATATGAAACTACATAACAAATTAAAATAAATTAAATATTAATTAATCATTAAATAAACTAAAAATCAAATTGATTAATAAACCAATTCAACATAATCATTTGATATTAATCAAATTAAACCAAATAAAGTTAAAGCAAACTTAATTAACATATGATTAAATCAAATCCATTTGGAATAAGATAATTAATTAGCCATTAATACATAAACCTAACAACTAAATCAAGCATGAATGAAATCTAATGAACATAATAAATGAAGAAAATCAAACTCTATGATTATGAATAATCAAGTTTAATTGAAATAAAAATAAACAATTAAATCACTTAATCTAATCAAATCATAATAACAATAATCCTTTAATCAAATCAAACTTAAGTGAAACACTTAACTAAATCAAATCACTCACATATGAGAAATTAAGTCATTAACTAAATAAATCTTTGATTAATCTAATAATTTTAAAAAAATTAATTACCTTTAATTAAACTTAATTAATTAAGCATTTAATTAATGCAAACTTGATGAATTAATCTATCATCTTAATGAACCAAATTAATTTTATAAATCACATTAAAAATAATTCAAATCAAACACTTAGTTAATCTACTAATTAATTTAATCACACCTTTTCAATAAACTAATTAAGTCAATCAAATTAATCATATTAAACTTAAGCTTAATTAAATATAAAATGCAATTAAATGTTAATCAAATCTTAATTTAAACTTAAATCATTAGTCATTAATTACATCATTAACCTAAATAAATATGAAATTAAAAATTAAATAAATCTTAATTTAATTTAATAATTGATCACACCCCTCAAGTAAACTAATCAAGTTAATCAAATTAATCATATTAAACATAAGCTTAATCGAACATAAATGCAATTAAATACTAATGAAATCCTAAATTAAACATAAATCATTAAGTCATTAATTACATCATTAATCTAAATAAATATAAAACCTAATTAAAAATTAAATAAATCTTTATTTTATTTAATAATTAACTTAAACACACTTGTTAATTAAACTAATTACCCTTAAGCTAATCCAACAGAATAAACACCTAATTAATTCAAACTTAATGAATTAATCCATCATCTTAATGAACCAAATTAACTTTTAAAATAAAATTCAAATCAAACTATTAATTAATCTACTAATTAATTTGATCACACTTCTTAAATAAGCTAATTAAGTCAATCAAATTAATCATATTAAACTTAAACTTAATCAAACATAAATGAAATTAAATATTGATCAAAACCTAAATTATTAAGTCATTAATTACATCATTAACCTAAACAAATATAAAATAAAATTGAAAATTAAACAAACCTTTATAATTAATATAAATACACTTCTTAATTAAACTAATCACATAATCACATTAAACCTAAGCAAACCCATAGACTAATAAAGCTAATCAAATCAAATCAAATTAAATTAAATTATGAAAGACTCTCATCAATTTAATATGTAATCAAATCAAATCTCATTCAACCTACTTAAATAAGATAAACTAATTAACTATCCAATGTATGAAATCAAAATACAAACCAAACTTTGATAAACATGACAAATGGATGAGATTGTAAATAAAATCCTATTTATAAAGAATTGAACTCAATTAAAATAAAAAAAAATCTCAATTAATCTAATCCGATCAAACTACAAATAAATGAATCACAATCAAATCAAATAAGCATAAAATTAAGTCACATAATTATAATCAAAGAAAAGAATTAAATATTAATTTAAAAGGATATTGAATTATCAAGATTTAATTAAACCAAAATATCTAATCTAAAATTAATCATTCAAAAACAAATGAATTTAAACAAACTTAAACTTCATTAGAGATCAAGGATATTGAATTATCAAGATTTAATTAAACTAAAACATCTAATCTAAAATTAATCAATCAAAAATACATGAATTTAAACAAACTTAAACTTCATTAGATATTAAGGATATTGAATTATCAAGATGTAATTAAACCAAAACATCTAAATCAAAATCAATCAATCAAATACTTAAACAAACTCAAATTCTAAATTCTAAATTAAATTAAATGAATTACACAAATTCAAATGGGCTAATTAAGATACTTAAGGACCTTAGTTAGACTCTTTAGAAGTTAGGATGTAGAATAGGGCAAGTTCTGTCTACAAATGGAATTCATTCTACTCTTTATTCTTAAAAACTTAAACATCACTTTGGCTAAATAAAAGTGAAATAAAAATGAAAAGTAGATCATTAAATCATTTAAATTAAAATCACCTAACAATAAAATTTAAATAAATTCAAACTTCAAATTGAAACTTAAACTAAAGAAGCCTACTAAAGTCTTACTACACAAGCCTTCTTTTCACACACTAGAATACTAGGTCACCGACCCTAGAATTAGTCTAAGTCAATGCATTGATTGTATGTATGATGTTGTATTTTGTTTTGTGATGTGATATTTTAGACTGGATGTTAGGCTATATGTTTCGTAGACTGGATGTTAGGCCATTATTAGCCTAATCATATTTTCTGCAGGGGTTGATAAAAATATAAATACTTTTGTTGTGTAGGTTGCTTAACCCCTAAGCATGACCCATGTTACAACAGGTGAGCTTGGTTACCCTTGTGGGGTGCTAAGTCCAAATTATTCATATAATTGCGTGGGTTGTATGGTGTGTTTAACTAACATTTATTTTGCAGGAGTAGCTAGATTTACTTTTCTTATTTTAAATGTAATTTTGCATTAGGAATTAGAAACAGTGTTATGGGGGATTAGGATGAGCAGTGGCCAAAAGACTTAGTCCCTGGGATGCCCTGTGATGCCTTTGGAGTAAATCAAATCAAAAGGAAGAGAAGGAAGGAATGAAGAAAAGAAGACCCCCATAACATGTATTATTTTTATAATTTGGGTTGTATAAGGGTAGAGCTCGGCTCCCCATCTTTTTCTTCTCTTTTCAGAGTGTACAGAGGAATCCGACCATAGTGGCCTTTTATTCTTTTATGGTAGTCTATAAAATTATTTAATGTTGTGTTTAAATTACGCACTAGAATTGCATACTTTTTCTAGTTTCTTTATGATTGATGTTTGAATGTGTGGCCTTGATCTTAGTAGGATAAATTATTTTTTTCTACCTCAATTAATAACTCATAATTAAAATTTAAAATAGCTCACAACCTCACATAAAAGCCTAGGAATTAAATCAAGATAATAAAATTTTTAGCAACCTCTTAGCTGGATGAATGAATGTATAATATCATGCATGTCATATTCTTCCACTATTGTTAAGAGAGGGTTTCCATCTGTGCTAGAGAATGAAGGCTTAACCTGTGAGAGCCTTTGATGGAAGAACATCCCTTTCTCTCTTGATTTGGCCCATAATTAAGTTCTCATGCATTTAGGCATACAAAATCTCATAGCCTATATCAAAACAAAGAGTCCAAAAAGAATCAAATAAATTTGATAAAATTTGCATTAGATTAAGTAATGGTTTTATACCACTCATGCTCTAGTCTCTTAGGGAGTGAGTTTAAGGACTTAGTATCCTCTCTAAATAAACAATAGCCTAGCCATCTTGCAAAGCATAAGACTTGCCTATATGGATTTAAAGCGTAGGAGGAGTTAGCTGGCTGCCACTCTAGGAGGTTATAAGTCCAACAATTGGGTGATTTATTCTCTCTTGTGGAGGTAAACTATATACCCATTTTTGCCTTAGATTTAGGTTGTGCTTTGGCCCTCGCCAAAGCTCCCTAGATTTAGGATCTGAGGTAGCTGTTTCCACTACAAGCATAAATCCTCATCTTATAGGCATTTCACAATCTTATATTGTGGAATTATAACAAAAATCAATAAAATGTCAACTCACATAATTAATTCTCTTCAATTTCAAAGATATTCAGCCCAATTATAGGGTAGATTGGAATGCTCACTAAGCTTCCTAGTATCATGAGAATTTCCTACTTTCTCCCTTTGGATTCCAAAAATAAGTCTTCTCCTTGATTTATCCCATTTTATTCTCTAAAATAGCCAATCCTTTGATAGTCTTAACCTTGAAATCTTTGAAGACTTTAATTCTCACTTTAATTGAGAGTATTCTTAAGGGATTCACTTCCTTAGGATGTAATTAACTAAAGGGGCTTGCCTCCATAGGAAACTTAATGAACTCAGCTTAAAATAAATCATGCTTTACTTTTCCATGTAAAGTAGGGGAAAGATCTTTGGTATATTCAAAGATCCATCATACCTTAAGAGTCCTTATTAGGTGATTAGGTCCATTATGGGGTTGATTTAAGCCCCCCAATAGCATTCACTCAATAGTTAGCCCTAGGTTATTTTCAATCCATTCCTTTGCCAATGGATCACCTCTTTGTCATACTTTGGAGGATGTAAGTCTCACCACTCCCTTACATTTGTACACCAAAAGGTGATCCCTTTGATTGGCTAGTCCTACTATGTGTTTGGTAGACTACCCCTTTGGATTGATAAATTTGAGTTAGTTCTAGGCCTCCATGGCTCCTATTCAGTGCGATCCATGCAAACCAACATGGTGCATCTTAAAAATCCAAAATCTAAAAATTTGAAACAAATTCAACTCTCCTCCCTTAGTGGAGTCAAACAAAAACAACATATTAAACAAATCAAATGAATCTCCCCAGTGGAGTCAAAATAAATAAAAGCAACAAACAAAATAAATAATCAAAAACAACAAATTAAATAAATCAAATCAATTTCTCTCCCTAGTGAGACTCAAATCAAATCAAACCTCTCATCCCCTTGTGGATGACTTGAACCTATTTCCCTAGTGGTAGGTTCATACACTCTATCCCTAGTGAATTCCTCCTTTACTCTCTTATGTCTTTGACATGAGTAGAGTCACATTGCATTAAGCTCTAGATTCCTTCACACCTTTTAGTAGATTGTTTATTAGTGTTTGTGATCTTATGTTTGATCATTTTCAACACCAATACATCAATGTACCTTGTACACAATATTTTGCCCTTTGTTGACCTCATTTTATTTTAGGATGAGCTCTCAACCCTCCATCTTAGGCATAAGACTTCTCTTAGACACTAAGAGCCTTAGTCTTAAGGCACTTCTAGTGATTAGGTGAACACTCAACCTAGCCCTAGAGACTTAGAAGAGTTAGCCATATGAATAGGTCATGCCTTAGGGGTGTTAGGAAAACTTGCCTACCCTATAGCTTGAACCAAATCCTCACTTCTTTCTTTCAAGTCAAACTCAAATTAATTCCAACTCAATTGATTTTCTCAAACCCTGAATTAATTCCAACTTAATAGATTTTCTTAAACTCTAATTACTTCCAAATGATTGAAGCTTATGATAGAAATTCCAAGTTCAAAAATCTTTCCTATGTTACTTTGATTCTATCTTATGGACTTAGCCTAAATCAAATCCAAATCAATTCAAATTCAAGAAATTTTCTCATAACCCATTTATATTCTCATTTATATTCACAAATATAAATGAAATATAAATTCAAATATCCAAAAATCAAAATCAAATTCAACCAAAATTTAACCTAGAATTTTCAAGTCAAATTCTTGAACTTAGCCAAATCAAATTCAAATCAAGCCAAACCCTTGATTTTTCTTCATGATTCAATCAACCCTTAATCATGAATCCAAATATAAACATAAACTTCAATCATCAAACCAAAAAATTCAAAAATTAAATTCAAATTCAACCAAAATTCAACCGAAACCTTTCAAGTCAAATTCTTTAACTTAGCCAAATCAAATTCAAATCAAGCCAAACCCTTGATTTTTCTTCATGATTCAATAAATCCTTCAATCATGAATCCAAATATAAACATAAACTTCAATCATCAAACTAAAACTAAATTCAAAAATCAAACCTAAATCAAACTCATGTTCATCCTTTTGAACTTGAAATTGTAAAATGAATCAAAACTCATTTGGCTCCAAACCACTTGTAAATGAATTTATATTTCAATCATAAGTCCATATGTGAGTTCAATCAAACTTGATTCAAGCCTTGATCAAGCCAATTGACCCACTTAGGCTCACTTGACCCAAAGTGACCTAAAGTACCCCTTATGAGCCAAATTATAATCCTACCCAAATTGGATTGAATTAAGACAATCATCATGAGATAATCAATCACTCAAATTGGGTCAAACCAAGTCAAACCTAAGGGTTGACCAAGTGAACACTTAGCCAAAATGAAACCCAAACTAGCCAAAATCCACCATAAGCTAAATTAATTAAAACCATTGATCAAAACTCATTCATGATTAATGTTTGAACTTGACCAGTCATCATTTAAGTATAACCTAGCCCAATTGGCCACTTGACCCAACTTGACCCAACTTGATCTAAAAATTAAAAATGGGTCAAAACATGATCTAAACCAAATTAATTGAAACCAATGGGTCAAGTTCATTCAAAATTACTTGTTGAACTTGACCAAAGCCTCAATTGGCTAACTAGACCCAACCTAGCCCAATTGACCTTGAACCCAACTTGACTTAAAAGGTCAAATTAAGCCAAAATCAAATTGAACCAAAATTGATTGGAAACAAAGATACCAATACATTTCATATGACCAATGAAACCTAAACCAACCCATGACCTATCCCAAATAGGTCAAATGGGTCAAATTGGTCAACTTGACCCATTTGACCTAAATGAAATCAAATGAACCAAATCAAAATATAAATCAAATTGAACCAAACCAATGATGCCAAAACTTTTCAAATGGTCATATGAACTTGACCCAACCCTTGGTTTGACCTAATTTGTCCAATTGGTCAACTTGACCCAAGTTGACCCATTTTGACAAAATGGATCAACATGAGTCAAATCATATCAAATAAATTCCAAATTCATTGAAACTTGGCCCAACCCATTTTTCAATCATACCAAACATACTCAAACTAAAATCCAAGCCAAATGACCATTTTATTCCTTTGGCCAAATTCTTTGGCCAAATTTGGTCAAATCCTCTTCATGGACACTTGGCATACTCTTAGTGGACCCCATGGACACTAGTAAGAGTGGTGCACATGACCCAATGGGTTTGGGTCAGCCAAACCCAACCCAAGGCCAAAATTGACCACTCCCTTCATTTTAGGCACATGATAATCACTCCTCCACCTAAAATCAGCACATGGCACTTCATGCACATGGCACTTCTACGATCCTTCAAAGGGGAGATATACTCTCCCTCATTTCACTTGAATTCAACACACTCACACTCAATTGAGCCAGAGAGACCTAGAGCTAGCACTCCAAGCTCCCTCAGAAAATTCCCAAGTATTTCCTATTCTCCATTTTTTGGATTCCTTCAAATCAAAAATAAGGGAGGCTAAAGAAAATTCCAACTTAGCCAATACCCAATTCCAATCCAATTTCTCCTTCAAGCATCCTTAGAGGGCCAAATTGAACTCATCCAAAGCTTCTTCCAAGCTTCAAAGGCAAGGGAGGTGGGAGCTAGACCAAGGCCGCAAGCATTTGAAGAGGAGCTTGGTCCATAGAGAGATATACTCAACCTCAACCCCTCAAACCTTTGTTAGGGATTTATCTCTACTAGACAAAGCTACCTCGATGGTTGGGAGTGTCAGTGATAGCCTCTGGTGAGGTATGCCTTAGAACCAAGCTTAGAATAGGAAGTGGTTGGTCCTTTGTGAAGAGAATTTTCACCACATGCAAAATTGACCATTAGATCTACTTGTGCTTACTCCTAGATGGTGTGGGTAAAATTTGAGTTTAATGAGCTTAATCAAACTCAGATCATGCCCTAAACAGTGGACAGATGCCTTATCTCACAGGAAAACTAGTGACAAATCACGGACCATCCATCCGCATGTTTTGGATGGACGGTCATGATCAAGCCGCATAGGATCCATGGATTTATCCCTTAAGAACCACGGTCATGATCTCAACCGTCCGATCTTTGATTGGATGATCCAGAGAGAAAGCGCATAGTGCCACCACTGATGTGGCATGGGATGTGACTACTTAAATAGTAAATCCCGTCGTGCCACGTGGAAAGCTCCCGCCCCATCAATGGTCCATGTGGCACCGATGAGATTAACTATATAATTAGGCTATTTAATTAGGTTTTAATCATGGAATCTTCAAATATTCATAATTAAATATAGAAAAATTAGAAAAAATATAAAATAAAATGCATTGTGAAGATAATTCAGTAAGGAATTAACTCAAATTATTTTAATGGATTTTGAACATTGCATTTTCCTTAATTAAGGTTTTAGTGAAAACTTAATAACCATAATTACTACCTAATTACTTCATTAATTCATTTTAAATTTGATGCATTTAGTGGGATGACCTCTTCCTCCCCTAATTTTCTTAGGATTTATTGATGAGTTAATTAGGGAAATCAATTAATGAATCCTTAATCACTCTATGTACAATTACTCATGTGAATGTGGTTTACCTTTTATTAAGTTAATTAAGCCTTGCTTAAGTGAAGAAGAGGTTTATGGAATGGGTTTGGGAATTTTAAGCCATTCTATAAACCCCTTCCTTCCTTAATCCAAACTAATTAAGGGCTAATCCACTAATCACCTACTTAATTAACTTAAAACTTTCAAAACATTTTCAAAATTAACTTAACCAATTCATCTTAGGTAGGTGCTTATTCAATAACCCTAAGTAGCTTAAGGAAATCAAAACTAACCCACATGTGTGGAAGGGTTATGAAAGTACTTAAATTAAACCCTTTAGCTTAATTAATCACTAATTGTGAGCCAATTGCATTAGGCCCTTTCTTCCTAGGTGCATTATTGATTTGAATTCCTTGTGTGCTTTTATGTCATACATTGGCTCATAATTATTTGATTAAATATGTTAAGTGGTGTAGGAAAGGTGTAATTAATGAACTTAATGTCCACCTTAACCTAAATAAAATATAAAATCAATCTAATGATTCTAAAATTAAACTAAAATAACATACACATGTGAGAAATGGGTTAGAACTAGAAAACCTCTTCACATTTCCTAAATCACATCAAACTCGAACAAAAATTAAAGATCTCTCTAAAATAAATTTGATTCCCTTTAAATAATCCTATTTCATAAGACGATCTTTAAGAATTAATTAGGGTGAATGAATTTACATTCTTTCATCACTTTATTTGTTTCCTAACATGCTAAATGTGTATGTCATGTGAAAATCATGCATTCATGCCTTTTAAAAATCAAATTAAAAATGAAATGTTTCCTTTATGTCAAATTGCATGTTTTGGCTAAAATAAAAATATGAATGGCTATTATCACTATTAAATCCAAAATTATTTTCAAAACCCATAAATTAAATATCATAACTGAAAGGTATGCTACTTATAATTATTTATGAGCTTGCATCTGAGTATAAATATAAAGATGTGCATTGAGTGACTTTCCTTCTTTTCTCTTTTAGCATAGTTTTGAATAGGATTTTGCAAAGTGTATAATTTATTTGAAAAGATCAACACTTGCTTAAATCCATTCCTATGTTATCACTTAAGAAGGATATTCACACTTGCATATGTAAATTTCATAAACAAATCAAACAAATAAATAGAAACTTTTTGCATGATTCTCTTTCCATGCATTTCTTTTTGTACATGCACATGTATTTAAAAAAATGGTATATTAGTATGGACAACCCCGGGGTTATGAGGCTCTAAGTAGCCCTAAGTAGGTCTTGTACCTTACACTCTTGGTGCTAACAATGGTGTTGTACTCACTTATGTCTTTTATACTTATAAATGTGCATATGAAAAATGGATAAAAGAATCACTCTTTTTCTACTTAACCAAATCATGCATCATGAAGCATCCAAATTTTCTTAAGTAACATCCCTTAGCATTCATCATTAAGGTGTGCTAAACATTTCCATTTGCATGTATAGATATTCTTAGGATTCATCCATATGCATGTTACATATGTTGGGAAAGAAATGAAGTGTTGTGTGTTTTGTGATAGTATTTCACTTTACTTAATCTTAAAATACCTTTACTTTTTGAATAATTTTGTTTAGGAAACATCTAAACTTAGGATTAATCAAAACACATAATAAAATATTCACTAAATAAAAATCAAATATAAATCTACCTTAAAAATTACTTAAGGTAGGGAGGAAAGAGAAGTCCTCTTCTCTTTTCCTCTCTTTACAATACTTAATAATCAACTCTAGGTTCATTCAAACCTAATCAAATAACAAATTAAAAATCAACCAAATCAACAAAATCATTTAAATGAAACTACCCTCTAAGATGAATATTTTCACACTTAGAGAACTTCAACCTTAAAACCTAGCTAAGCATACCACATAAACCTTAAATTGCAGACACATTAGGCTAAGTCACCACTTCTAATTTTAGGTTAGGGCGGTGCATGGTTTGATGCTTACTTTTTTTGTGATGTAATATTTTAGTCTGGATGTTAGGGTTTATGTACGTAGACTGAATGATAGGATGATCTTAGTCTAACCACTATCTTCTGCAGAGAATTGTGCTTAAAAGGCACTGTAATAAAAATATGCTTTTTTTTGCAGTGCTTATACCTAAGCATAATCCAAAATAGGTGGACTTGGTTACCCATGTGTGGGGTGCTAAGTCTAATTTATATATATATACATGCTTGGGATTGTATGGTTTGTTTGGCTAAATCTATTTTGTGTTTTAGTTAGATTTCCTTTTTCCTATTTTTCATGTAATTTTGCAATTAGAATTTTGGAATGATTGTTATAGGTTATTAGGATGAACATTGGTCATAAGACTATATCTTATGTACCATGTGAAGCCTTTGTAGCAACCAACATTCTAACTAAATAAAAGAAAAAAGAAGAAATGAAGAATGAAGACCCCATAACAATGAATTCCTTTTTGATTGTAATTTATTCATTTGTAATCCGAGTTGTATAAGGGTAGATCTCGACTACCCAATTTGTTTTTGGGTTTGTGTGGTGGAGCCCGACCACAAATGGCCTCTTATTCTTTTGTACTAGCTTTATAAATTGATTGATATTTGTTTAGCTTGTGTATTAATATGCCATCTTTTCCTAATTTTTCCTTGCTTTGATGTATGGCCTGGATGACGATTAGGCTCTTAGGAAAATAAATTTTCAATCTAAATAATCAATTCAAACTAAAAATAAATAACTCATAACCTCACCTAAAGCTTAGGTTATAAATCGAGATAAAATAATTAATAACCCCTTAGTAAGATTTTGTATTACTTTTCTCACATCATGTATAAAAAGCATTTGTTTCACTCTTTATTGGAGGACTTTCACCTTTACCAAAGAACTTAGCTTGACCTTTGAGAGCCATGGTGAAAAAAAATCTCCTTATCTTGCTGATTTTGGCTCATAATCTAATTTCTCATGCATTAGGCATATGAATCCTAAAGCCTCTCTCAAATTGATTGTCCAAAAATGAAAATAAAATGTGACAAAATTTGCATTAGATTTAAGTCATTAAATTATTCCCTACATGATATAGTCTCTTAGGGAGTATTTTTAAGGACTTAGTATCTTTCTAAAAAAATAACAACTTAGCTATCTTGCAAAAGCATTTGACTTTCCTACATGTATTTAAAATCATAGGAGTTAGTTGGCGGCCACCCCCAAGCGATTGTAAGTCCAACTATCGAGTGGTTTATCCTCTCTTGTGTAGGTAACCAAATACCCATTTTATCTTAGATTTAGTTCATTCTTTTGTCCCTTGCCAAAGCTCCCTAGATTTAGGTTCAAAGGTTACTATTTCCCTTTGCGGGCCATAAGCATAAATCCTCACCTCTTAGGCATTTTCATGACCCTGTATCATGGAATTATAAGCCCTAACATTCTAATAAAAATTCAATTCAAATAAATCAAATTAATTTCAAAAATGTAAAGCCCAACCATAGGATAGTTTGAGATGCTTACTAGGCTTCCTAGTATCCTAAGCATCCCCTACTTATCTTCATTTGGCTTCGATAATAACTCCCTCTTCTTGATCGATCCCACTTGACTATTCTAAAAATAAACCAATCGATTGATAGTCTTATCTTATGAAATCTTTGGAGACAATGATCATTTACCTTAATTGAGAGTATTCTTGAGGAGTTTTGTTCCTTAGGATGTAATTAACTATGGGGGCTTGCCCCTGTAGGGAACTTAATGAACCTGGTTTAAAATAAACCTTGCTTTACTTTTTCATGTAAAGTAGGGGAAGAATCTCTTGTACATTTTGAAGACCCATAGTCCTTAGGAGTCCTTATCAAGGTGATTAGGTCCATTGTATGGTGGTGACTTCTATCTTTCGAGATAATACACCTTTCCTCAATGTCATACGCGATCACCCTAATAAGAACATCTACGAATCTGCGTGGTGTCCCAACAAGGCATTATATTTCTATTTTAATTTATCTTCTTTCCAAAAGGGGATAGTTGAAGGTAGAAATATTTTTCATCACAGATGCTTATGATACTAGGAAGCTTAGTAAGCATCCGAGACTATCCCATGGTTGAGATTTATTTTTTTAAATTGAGAAGAATTATATGTTTGAGTTGCATTTTTATTAGAAATCTAGGCTTACAATTCCACAATACAAGATTATAGAAATGCCTAAGAGGTGAGGATTTATGATTATGGTCCCAAAGGAAAATAATTACCTCATATCCTAAATCTAGGGAGTTTTGGCAAGGGCCAAAGCATGGCCTAAATCTAAGGCAAAAGTGGGTATATGGTTTACCTCCACAAGAGAGAGTAAACCACCCGACTGTTGGGCTTACAACCGCCTAGGGTGGCCTCCAACTAACTCCTCCTATAATTTTAAATACATGTAGGCAAGTCTTATGCTTTGTAAGAAGGCTAGGATGTTATTTAATTAAAAAAACTAAGTTCTTAAATACACTCCCAAAGATACTAGAACATGAAGGGCATGAATAATGACTTAAATCTAATGCAAATTTTGTCAAGTTTTATTTTGATTTTTGGACATTTTTATTTGATACAGGCTATAAGATTTTATATGCATAATGCAAGAGAAAATTAGTTATGGGACAAAATCAGAAAGAAGGAGGTGTGCTTCAATCATGGCTCTCAAAGGTCAAGCCATTTTCTCTGTCAAAGGTGGAAACCCTCCATTCGCAAGAGTGAGATAATATGATTTATGCATAATGTGAGACATACAACATTTAGTTAAGGGGTTGCTAAATCTTTTATTATCTTGATTTATGTCCTAGGCTTCAGATGGGGTTATGAATTGTTTAGTTTGATTTTGAATTAATTAATTAGATAGAAAATTTATTTTTTCCTAAAAGCCTAATCACATCCAGGCCATTCAACAATCATCAAACAATTAAGAAACCTGGAAAATCATGCCATCCTATTTGCACAACCATAAACATAACATCAATCAATTTATAAAATTAGCACAAAAGAATAAGTGGCCGATGTGGTTGGGTTCCACTGCACAACCCAAAAAGAAATGTGGGTAGCCTAGCTCTACCCTTATACAACCTAGATTATAAATGAATAATTATAATTAAAAGGAATTCATGTTATGGAGTCTTCATTCTTCATTTCTTGATTTTGATTTGCTTCTTTTTTATTTTTTCTTTTGGCTTGATTGGAATATGGTAGCTCCAAAGGCATCAGATGGTACATATGACTTGGTCTTATAACCAATGTTCATCCTAATCCCCCATAACATTCATTCCAAATCTTAATTATAAAATTTACACCATAATGGGAAAGGTAAATCTAACTAAACTTGTAAAACCAAGGTTAGCTAAACATACTACGTAACCCAAGCAGTTATATAAATAATTTAGACTTAGCACCCCACACATGGGTAACCAAGTTCACCTATCCTAATTTGGGTTATGCTTAGGGGTATAAGCATCCTGTATAGCAAAAAACATTTATATTTTTATTACATCACCCCTTAAAACAACCCCTTGTAAAAAATATGATTATGCTAAGATCGCCTATCATCCAGTCAACGTACATACACCCTAACATCCAGTTTAAAATAATACATCATAAAATACAACATTCATTAAACCATGCACTGCCCTAATCTAAAGCTAGAAATGGTACTTAGTATAATGTGGATGTCTTAGCTAGGCTTTAAGGTTGAAATTTTCTAAGTGTGAAAGATTTAATTTAGATGGTGGTTTCATTTCAAGTGATTTAGTTGACTTGTCAATTTTAGTTGGTGATTTGATTTGGTTTGAATGAACCTACATTTAGTGACTAAATACTATGAAGAGAAGAAAAGATAAGAGAGCTCTCTTTCATCCATACCTTAATGCATTTCTAAGGTAGATTGATTAATCAATTTTCTTTAGTGAATGGTTTATTATGTGTTTTAATTGATCTTAAGTTTGGGTTCTCTTTAAATAGTCCTATTTAATAAGAAAGGCATCTTAGGATTATTTAAGGTGAATTACTATCACATAACGCACAACTCTTCATTTTTTTTCACCATGTATACCATTCATATGAATAATCCTAAGCATACCTATACATGTAATGCAAATCATAGCACACTTTGATGATGAATGCAAAGAGATGTGATTTGAAAATTTAGATATTCCATTTATTAATTAGATTATTAATGCATGTCTTTATTATGTAGAAAAGAGAGATTTTTCATCCATTAGCTAAATACACATTCGCATATATAAAAGTTATAAGTGAGTACGACGCCATTATTTTTTTACACCAGGGGCATAAGATACAAGACCTACTTTGGGCTACTTAAAGTCTCGCAGCCCCGGGATGTTCAGACTGATATACCACTTTTCTTAGATACATGTAGATGTACAAAAAGAATCAAATGGACAAAGAATCATGCAAGAGATTTAGTTTGATTTAGTTATATGATTTACATGTGTAATATGAAGATCCTCCCTAAGTCTTAATATAGAGATGCATAGGAATAGATTTAGGCAAGTGTTGTGTTCTTTCAAATGAACTATGCACTTACAAATCCTATGTGAATCCATATTAACAGAAGGAAAAGAAAACTTCATAATACACATCTTATGCTATAATCACATGCAAGCCTATAAATATTTATAACTAGCATAACCTCATTTATAATCTTTGATTTATAAGTTTGAAAGATAATTTTTTGTTTAATAGTGATAATAGTTACTCATATTCTAAATTTTAGCCAACCCATGCAATTTGGTTGTTGACCTCATTTTCAGAATGAGCTCTCAACCCCTCCATATTAAATATAGGACTTCTCTTATACTTTAAGAGTTTCTTAGTCTTAAGACATGTATAGTGATTTGGTGGACACTCCCCTAGCCCTAAAAGACTTAGAGGAGTTAACCATAGGAATAGGCCATGCCTTAGGGGTATTAGGAAAACTTCCTACCCTTAGCTTAAGCCATTCCTCACTCTCCTTCTTTCAAGTCAAACTCCAAATCAATTCTATTTTATTTTATTGAAATTAAAATGGACTCCATGATTGAAATCTATGATTGAAACCCATGATCAAAATCCATCACAAATTCCTAAGTCCAAATTTTTCTTAAGTCCTTAATTTTCCCTAAAGGACTTAACCAAAATTATGATTCAAACTTATTCAAACCTTGGAGATTTTCTCATAATCCATTTATATTCTCATTTATATTCACATATATAAATGAAATATAAATTCAAACCCATCAATTCAAATTCAAAATTCAAATCAATTCATGAAATTTTCCTAAGTCCCGTTAATATTCCATTAAAGGACTTAGCCAAAATCAACTCTAAACCTTGATCTAATCACTTCAAACTCATGGAATCTTCTCAAAACTTATTTATACTCTCATTTATATTCTCATATATAAATGAAATATAAATATAAATCAATTAAATCCAAGGCAAAAATTAAATTCCAAATTTAAAATCCTTGAAATTCCCTCAAATCCCTTAATTTTCCATTAATGGATTTAACCTAAAATTTTATCAAACCTATTCAAAATCATGGGATTTTCTCAAAACTTATTTTTATTCTCATTTATATTCTCATATATAAATGAAATATAAATATAAATCAATCAAATCCAATTCAAAAATTAAATTTCAATTTAAAAATTGCTTTAAATCCCTTAAATTCCCTTTAATGGATTTAACCCAAGTCATGATTAAACCACTACAAATTCTTGAAATTTTCATGATCAATTTATATTCACATTTATATTCACATATATAAATGAAATATAAATTCAAACAATCAAAACCTATTCCAAAAATCAAGCTTAAATCCATTCAAAATCAAATCTAAGCCTTTCAAGCCAAAATCTTGAACTTAGCCAAATCAATTCCAAATCAAGCCAAACTTTTGATTTTCTCTCATGGTTCAATCAATCCTACAATCATGAGCTCATATATAAATCAAAACCTCAATCACTCAATCAAAAGCCAAATCAAAAATCAAACCCAAGACCCCCTTCATATTCATCCTTTGAATATGAAATTTTCAAAAAGATCAAAATTCATTTGACTTCAAACCACTTGTAAATGAATTCATATTTCAATCATAAGTCCATATACAAAATCAACCAACTTCAAATCAAGCTTTGACCAAACCATTTGACCCACTTAGGCTCACTTGACCCAAAGTGACCTAAAGTACCCTTATGAGTCAACTTTTGATCCTAAAAATTGGATTGAACAAAACTCATATATCCATCTCATCATGATCAACAATCATCATGGGATGATCAATCAATAAAATTGGGTCAAACCAAGTCAAACCTAAGGGTTGACCAAGTCAACACTTAACCCAAAATAAAACCTAACATAGCCAAATTCGACCATAGGCCAACTTGATTAAAACCATTGATCTAAGTTCACTCATGACTTATGTTTGAACTTGACCAAGCCAATATTTGAGCTTAATCTTGCCCAATTGGCCCACTTGATCGAAGTTGACCCATTTTGACCTAAAGGGCCAAAATGTGTCAAAACTTGATCTAAGACAAATTGACTAAAATTAATTGGTCAAGTCCATCCTAGATCACTTGTGGAACTTGACCAAAGCTCAATTGGCCAACTAGACCCAACCTAGCCCTATTGACCTTAGACCTAACATGACCTAAAGGGGTCATGTTGAGCCAAAATTGAACTTAACATCAAATTGATTGGAAATAAAGATACAAATACACTCCATATGACTAGCCTAACCTAAAACTACCCTTGACTAGCCCAAATAGGTCAAATGGGTCAAATAGGCCAACTTGACCCATTTGACCTAAATGAAGTCATATGAGCCAAAACCAAATCTATACCAAATTGAATCAAACCAAAGCCACCAAAATATTTCAAATGGTCATATGAACTTGACCCAACCCTTGGTTTGACCCAATTTGACCAAATGGTCAACTTGACCCAATTTGACCAAATGGTCAACTTGACCCAAGTTGACCCATTTTGACTTAAATGGGTCAACATGAGCCAAACCCCATCAAATGGATTCCAAATCCAATGAAACTTGGCCAAACTTAGTTTCTCCACATACCTAACATCTCCAAAGTAAAAAAAATAGCAAAATGACCATTCTAAATAAATTTTGGCCTAGCCCATGGGTATTTTGGTCATACACTCTTCATAATCACTTGAAGCTTTCCTAAAAGCTCAAGGGTACTTAGTGATGAGTGGTGGACCCAACCCAATGGGTTGGGTCTGGCCATTTACCCATAGACCAAACCCGACCACTTAGCCTAAAATTAAGTTTTAAAATTCCTTCCTAAGCTCAATGTGATGCACATGGGAGGTTGGCATTCCACTCAAGGCCTCAAACCGATCATGTGCAAAGATCTAACAACCTAAACAACCCTCCCAATATGGATAATTGGATCAAAATGGCAAAGAATGGTTCGGCCGTTCAATTGCCATATGGAGAGATATACTCCCCCTAATTCAATGAAATTTTAATTCACTCACTGTCAATTGAAGCTTAGGAACCCTTAGCAATCATCAGAGAGCATTCTGAAGGTTTTTAAAGAGGATTTAAATTCCTCTTTCTAGATTTTTCATAGTGCAAAAATAGGGGAGGTAGAGTAAATTGCTAACTTCCTCTACACTTGCTTTCCCTCCAAATTCCTCCTACACACTTCTTCTAAGGACCAATCCGAGCTCACTCAAGCTCACATTGGAGTTCCCATAGCAAGGAGAGTATAATTCAATCAAAGTCGAAGCCCAAGTGAAGTGGTGTTGGTCCATCCATTGATCCACTCAATCTCAAGGCCTGGGAATTTCAATAGGGCTTCATCTCCACCAAACGAAGCTACCTCATCGATCTCAAGCGCCGGTGATCACCTCTGGTGAGGCATGAAATTTTTTGACCACTTAGATGAAGAGGTGTTGGTCCTTTATGAAAGAAATGCTCATGGCATGTGAAATCAACCATTGGATAGGTTTATAATTATGCTTAGATAGTGTGGGTACAAGTTCATTCCAATCTGAGTTCAGTCAAGCTCAAATCTCCCCTTAGATCATGGCCAGTCCCCATTGATCCTCAGGGAAGAACTTGGCTTATCTCAACCATCCATCCACACATTTTAGATGGATGACTGAGATTATTTAGCATGTTTAAAAATATAATTATTCTTTTAAAATCATGGATGAATCCTTAGCCATCCGATCTTTGATTGGACGACCAAGGAAATAAGCGCGTGCGCCGCCACCGCCATTTGGGATGTGATGTTTAGGTCACCCCTTCACGGCGTGATGCGTGTAAAGCGCGCTGACTATCAACACCACGCGTCGCGCGAGCTAGGGATTAAGCACGGATTAGGTAAATGCCTAATTAATTCCTAATTAATCCATAGAACTTCTAAAATTCATAATTCTCTCTAGAAAAATAAGAAAAGTAAAAGGAAAAATGCTATGGAAAGATAATTTCATCTAGAATATTTAAAAAGATGTTTTCAATGGATTTTGAATTACTTTTTTCTCTGAATTTGGGTTTCTTTGGGAATCTTAATTAGCTAATTATCCTTTAATTAGCTCATCAATTAATCTCAAATTTCTAGGGTTCATTTTAGGGGATTACCTCTGCCTCCCCTAATTTTCTTGAGATTTATTGAGGGCTCAATTGGGGAAATTGCTATTTCATTCTCTAATTATCCCTTTCATGTAATTAAGGGTAATTAAGGTGTGATTAGTGTATTTACCCTATGATTAGGGTTGATTAAGGTTAGATCCAATAAGTAGGAGGCTTATGGAATAATTTTGGGGCATTTCCCCTAAGCTATTCCCTAAATCCACTCTTCTCTCCTTAATCTCTCTTAATTAAAGGTTAATTCATTAATTATCATCTTAATCAATTTTTAAAAATTTTAAAAGTTTCATAACTTAATTAATCTACCTTGGGTAGATGCTTAGGTGTTTAATAGCCTAATTTCAATTAAAGAAATTAAAACCCCTTTCATAAATATGGAAGGGTATTTTGAAAGTACTTAAGCTAAACCCCTTAGCTTAATTAACTTTTAATTGTGAGCCAAATTGCATTAGGCCTTTTCATTATTAGGTGCATTGCAAATTTAAATTCCTTGTGGGTTTTGTGTCATCTTATTGGCTCATAATTATCTAGTTAATTCTTCTAAGGTGGTGTAGGTAAGGGTTAATTAAGCTAGTTAATTCATACCTTAACTTAATCAATGCTTAAAATTGGATTTGATTATCTGAAAATTAAAAAAAATACAAAACACATGTGAGAATGGGTTAGGAATAGCAAACTCATCTCACCTTTTCAAAATTAAATTAAACTTAAGACTAAACAAAAATCATTTTAAAATTCACTTTGATTTATTCTAAATTTTCTTATTCTATAAGAATGTCTTTAGGATTTAAGTGAAGTGAGTTTGTTTACATGCTTTCATCGCTTTGGATCTTTCCCAACATGTTAAGTTGTATGCTAGGTTATTTCATGCATTTATAATTTCATGTTTCAAATTTTAAAATGAAATTGTTTACTTTATGTCAAATGTTCATGTGTTGGCTAAAGTGAAATATGAGTGGCTATTATCACTACTAACTCCAAATTATTTTCAAAACTTATAAATGCAATATCAAATCTAAAAGTATGTTACTTATACTTTAGTTATAAGCTTGCATATAAAATATTATAAAGGTATGTTTAGTATAGTTTCTTTTATTTCCTATGTTGGTATAGTTTTGAATAAGAATTTTGGTGAGATATAAGGTTCATTTGAAAAGGACCTAATGCTCACCTAATTTCATATCTTATTCATCCCTATGCTACCATCTAAGAAGGTTTACCTACACTTACATATAAATTACATAAACAAAATGAATCTATTAAACAACTTTTGCATCTTCCTTTTCTATTTCATTTCTTTTATATGCATGTTTGTACTTAAGTATAGTGGTATATTAGTCTGACAATCCTGAGGTTGTGATGCTTTAAGTAGCCCTAAGTAGGTCTTGTACCTTACACCTCTGGTTAACAATGGCATTGTACTCACTTATGCCTTTCTTACTTTCATGCATGTATGTGAAATTTTGGATAAGAAAAATCATGCATATTCAACTTCTAAATTTTCTTAAATGGATTACTTAGGATGCATCATAAATTATGTTAACTACTCTCATTTGCATGTATAGATATACTTAGGGTCCATCCATATGCATGTTATATATGTTAGGTAAGAAGTGAAGTAATATGTGTTATGTGAATTTTGATTCATTTTATTTAATCTTAAAATGCCTTTCTTTTAGAATAGGTTTATTTAGAACTTATCTTTACTTAGGATTAATTAAAATATTTAATTAAAATATTCACCTAAATGAAACAAAAATATGAACATACTTTAGAAAATTACTTAAGGTTAGGGAAGGATAGAGAAGTTCTCTTCTCTTTCCCTCTCTTCATAACTTAGTAATTAATTGTAGGTTTCACTTAAACCAAATTAAAACATAAAATAAAACAAACCTAAATAACTTAAATAACTTAATGAAACCCTCCTCTAAGTTGAACATGTTCTTCACACTTAGAAAATTTGAACCCAAAGTCTAAGCATACCACACAAGCCTTCAAAGCACACACATTAGCCTAAGTTACCACTTCTAGCCTTAAGTTAGGTCGGTGCATGGTTTGATATTTAGTTTATTTTATGATCTATGTTTTAGACTGGATGTTAGGGTGTATGCTCATAGAATGAATGGTAGGATGTGCTTAGTCTAATTATTCTTTTCTACAAGGGATTGTACTAAGGCTATCATAAATAAAAATATAGCGCTTCTGTTTATACCCCTTTCATAATCCATAGGTCAGGTGAACTTAGTCACCCATATATGGGGTGATAAGTCCAATATACATGCTCGGGATTTGTGTGGTGTGATTTAGCTAACCTTTGTTTTGCAAACTTTAGTTAAATTTCTACTTTTCTTTTCATGTAAAAATTTATATAATTAGGATTATAGAATGATTTGTTATGGGGATTAGGATGAATATTGGTCAGAAGATCCTATCTTATGCACCATGTGAAGCCTTGGAGCATCTACCATCCAACCACCAAATGAAGGAACCAAAAGAAGAAACAAGAGAAGAAGAAGAAAGAAAGAAGAAAGAAGAATAAAGCTTGAAGACCCCCATAACAATGAATTCCTTTGCTTGAATTGTAATCTAATACATTTCTAATCTAGGTTGTATAAGGGTAGAGCTCGGCTACCCACATTAGATATTTTCAAGTTTGTGTGGTGGTGCCCGACCACAAATGATTATTTATTCTTTTCGTGATTAGCTTTATAAATTGATTGATGATTTGTTTAGCTTTTGTATCAAGTGGCATGATTTTCCAAATTTTTTCCTTACTTTATGTATGGTCTGGATGTGAATTAGGCTCTTTAGGGAATTACCCAACTTAATAATTCATATTAAAATTAAGCAACTCATAACCTCACCTAAAACTTAGGATTAAAATCAAGATAAAAGAATTAGCAATCTCTTAGCTAAATGAGCATTTCTTTATAATATCATGCAAAAATGCATCTTATTTCACTCTTGATTAGAGGGCTTCTACCTTTGCTAGAGAACCCAGCTTGACTTGTGAGAGCCGTGATGGAAACTCACCTCATCCCTTCTCACTGATTTTGGCCAAAAATCTGATTTCTCATGCATTAGCCATAAAAATTGTATTAGCCTAAGTCAAAATATTTATCCAAAATGAAAATAAAATGAAATTTGAAATGCATTAGATTTAAGTCATTTAAAGCATGTCCCTTTACATGATCTAGTTTCTTTAGAGAGTGAGTTTAAGGACTTAGTCTCTTTCTAAATAATATCAATGTAACTATCTTGCATAAGAATAAAGGCTTGCCTACATGTATTTCAAATCATAGGAGGAGTTAGTTGGCGGCCACCCCTAGGCGGTTGTAAGTCCAAGCTATCGGTTGGTTTGTACTCTCTTATGGAGGCAAACCAATTACCCATTTTCACCTTAGATTTAGGTTGTGCTTCCAGCCCTCATTGAAGCTCCTTAGATTTAGGTTCTGAGATTGTTTTTCCACTTTGTGGGCCATAAGCATAATTCCTCACCTCTTAGGCATTTCTTTAATCTTGTGTTAAGGAATCTTAAGTCCTAAATTTCTAATAAAAAAATTTTAACTCAAACAAACTAAATCAATTTCTAAAATGTAAAGCCCGACTATAAGATAGTTTGAGATGCTCGCTAGGTTTCCTAGTATCGTGAGCATCTCCTACTTATTTCCCATTTTGTCTTTGATACTAACTCCTTCTTTTGATCAATCCCATTTGAACTTCAAACATAAAACTAATCAATTAATAGTCTTTTCTATTGAAATCTTCAAAGGTAATGATCATTTACCTTAATCGAGAGTTTTTCCAAGGGATCCTGTTCCTTAGGATGTAATTAACAATAGCTTGCCCAAGAAAACTTAACAAATTTGAAATTAATAAATTTTACTTTTCCATGTAAAGTAGGAGAAGAATCTTTGGTACATATGCAGACTCATCGTCCTTAGGAGTCCTTATTGAGGTGATTGGTTCTATTAAAGGGTACTGACTTCTATCTTTTGAGATGGTATACTATTTTCTTGATGACGTACTCGATCACCTAAATAAGTACATCTATGGATTTGCATGGTATCTTACCAAGATGAATTTCCATATATATAATTTCACCTCTTCTTTCTCCAATAGATTTGAACATGACTCTATATGTGTGTGGGAATTTTTCTCCACATATTTTTTTGGCAACTCCACTAAGGATGGTTCCTCTCTCCATCTTTGGTAAATGATCATTGTCTTTGAGTATCGATAGTGGATTTATACTTTGGTATGAATCCAATACTATCCTTCTTTCCATTGGCACTTAGCTTATTTCACTCTTGAGTTGAGTTAGCCAACATCTTTAGGTTTTAGGATCACATTCCTTGTTGGCCTTAAAAACCCCCGTTGGGTTCTCCAATAGGTAAAATGAAAAGATCTAAATCAAAAAAGAAACCTCTAAAGACTTCCTTATCATTTTCATGATAAGGAAAGGATCATCCTAAAAAGAAATAAAATCTTCCATAAAAAACTTTGCTTTTCAAAAATGCACTTAATAAAATATTTTCACAAAATTTTGTCACTCTCTTTTAACAATTCCCATAATTGTTACATGTAGGGATTTTCAAAAATAAAACTAATAATATTTTCCAAAAAGCATAAATGTACATCTTCCTTTAATTCACTTTGATGAAGATGTCATTTTTAAAATAAAATGAACAATCATCTTTTCCAAAATCACTATCATAATCATCAAATTTTTTTTAAAAAAAGCACATATGAATTTTTCTATTCAATACACTTACACTTATTGAATGGAAAGTTCATTTGTAAACAAAATTAAACTTTTCAAAAAGCACACATGAATATCTTCATTTAATAAACTCAAAAATTTATTAAATGAAGATTTCATTCCCAAATAATAATAAAAATTATTTGGGAAATCCCACTTGAGCATATCTCACATATGTTTCAAGTTGAATTCCCCTCTTTCAAAAAATTAAAATTCCAACAATCATATTTTAAAAGTATTTAAACATATATTTGGAATCTCACTTAGCATACTAAAATTTTCTAAGTAAAGTTTCCAAATTCAAAATCCAAAAATTTTCTAAACACATTTGGAACCTCACTTAACATGCCAAAATTTGTTAAGTGAAGTCTCCAAATTCCATATTTCAAAAAAATTTCAAAACATATTTTGGAATTTCATTTAGCATAATCAAATTTACTAAGTGAAGTGTCCAAATCAAAAAATCAAAATCAGCAATCATATTTCAAAAAAATTTAAACACATTTTGGGACCTCACTTAACATACCCAAATTTGTTAAGTGAAGTCTCCAAATCCCAAAAATTCAAAATTTTTCAAAACACAATTTGGAATTTCATTTAGCATAATCAAATTTGCTAAGTGAAGTTTTCAAATCCAAAATAAAAATCAACAATCATAATCAAAAAAATTTCAAAGCACATTTGGAACCTCACTTAACATACCCAAATTTGTTAAGTGAAATCTCCAAATCAAAAAAAAAAAAAAAAATTTCAAAATTTTCAAACATTATTTGGAACTTTATTTAACATATTCAAATTTGTTAAGGTTTCCAAATCCAAAATTCAAAACTTTTCGAAAACATATTTTGGAACTTCACCTAGCATACCTGCAAAGTAAATTTTCAAATATATAAAATATATATATATATATATATATATATATATATATATATATATATATATATATATATATACCAAATTTGCTAAGGAGAAGTTTCCAATTTCGAAAAAACAAAAATGAAATCAAAAATTTAAACACACCATTTGAAATGTCATTTGGCATATTCAAAATTGCTAACTAAAATTTCCATTTCACAAAACCAAGTGGGATTTCATCTTTAGCATACCAAATTTGCTAAAGTTGAATTTCCACTTTCAAATCATTCCAAAAACAAAACAAAACACTTAGGATCCCCTTAGCATACCAAATTTGCTAAGGATCCCACCCTTTAAAAAAAAATCAAAGCATTCCAAACACAAATGAAACACTTAGGATTTTCTTAGCATACCTAAATTTGCTAATAATCCTATTTTCAAAAATTAAAATACACTTAGATTCTTCACTAAGCATAATTAAATTTGTTAAGTAAGAATTCAAAATTTTCCAATCACTTTTACTTCACTTAGCATACCTAAATTTGCTAAGTAAAAATTCTAAAAAAATAATCAAACAAAAACAAAATCATTTTGACCCTTACTTTAACATACCCAAATTTGTTAAAGGAAAGAGTCCTCAAAATCACAAACTCAAATTCAAAACATCAATAAACTTATGGAAGCATCCTATCAAAAAATTTGAATCCATATTTCAACATACCTAAATTTATTGAAGTTTGGATTTATATTCAAATTCCTCTTTCAATCAATCTCTTCAAATTTGAACCCACTTAACACTTCCAAGTTGTTGGATGTGGGTTCAAAAAAATTCAAAATTCAAAATCTATGGAGATAGAAAATTGATACAAGTTCATTTCTCATTGTAGATTCTTTAGCCGCATAGTACTACTACAATTAGTGCAATGCTTCAAAAGTTTGTCTTTACCTTCCCTCACGGCATGGACCTTGCTTTAGATCAAGCTGATTTCCCTAGTTTGGACCATACCCACTTGATCCATTTTGGCTAGGGATTTGAGGGGGCCAGGATCACTTGTGAGGGCATTCCCCTCACCACAGTCAGCAGGAAGAAGGTGGTCGAGCAGAAGCTGGTCATCAGGGTAGATTTGCCATCTGATTCGGATATCTCCTCAAGAGGAAAGGCGTGCATTCACGTTTCATATTTAGATTATTTGATGGGTCCCAAATAGTTCATCCTAGAGTTGCCATCCATAATGCGGGCTAGCACCCTACCATATGTACCCTTCAAGGGTAAGGCTCCCCTAATTTTAGGGTTTGCCTCCCCCACATTTGAGTATGGGTCTAGCTCACACTCCTCTCATCCTACCCGCACTCAACGTAGGAACAAGAACCATATGGTTGAACTATTCCATACTCAGATAGCCAAAGAGATAGAGGCAGCAACCAAATCAGCCATGGATGAGTCTCCCGTGATCACTTCACCACTAGTTATGAAAAACCAGTTTCATCCTCTCAAGATCAAATAGAGAGGGTGCTAGGAGGATCCGTTCATTGTCACCTCCAATGGTGCACTTACAACCGATAGTTTCTAGGAGTAGTGACGTCTCCGCCTCTGCTCTATGCTGCAGGTGAGCAGACATAGAATTTGGTACCCAGTTCAATCTTTGATCTATTATCCCCACATGGGAGGAAAATCCATCGAGGGCTGAGGCCCATCACATACATTACTACAGAGTGATGGAGGTTCTCGCTTTGGTTGATTTTCGCATGCACTACCCGCACCAACCATCGATAGTATTCTCCTCATTGAGACCAGCCCATCACATGAGGTGCCTATTCGAGAGTTGGTCTTCCACCCCACCGCTCACCCCACATCCACCATCAGTAGGTTTCAGATCACCCATTCCATCTAAGGCCATGAAGGCCGCATCAGGAAAAATGTACCTGTTGATCCAGGGATCCTACTCCTTCTACACCACCCATTGTGGTAGGGCGATACTTTCTACAGGAGTGGAGACCTTATCATGGTCATTCCTTCAACAACTCCACCCCTACAGTCGGATGCAAAGATGGTGATAGTTATCAAGGATATTCTAGATGACTTGAAGATATTATTATTACCCCTAGAGTATGGCCAAGAGTATCACTCTTCTAGTGAGTACGACACAGATTGACGATGATGAGGTCCGTGCCTCTTAGTGCATGATAGCGATCACACCGATCAACCCAAACTATTTGTACCTGCTGAGTTAGATTGATCCTTAGATGAGATAGTTGCACATATTTTATGGAGAAAAAGGAGATCTTAGGGTATGCCTGGTCTGATGAAGAAAGAGTCAGCTTCAATCCCAATGAAGATGACTTGATGGAAAATTTAGTTGGTGTATGCATGGTCAATACTAGAGGTTCTCTTCTTCATGAGAAACAAGCCATGAAAGGTGATGAGGTTGATCAAGGAGACAATGCAGAATCAAGCCATCACCTCTGACAGTAGTTAAGGCAAAAGATGAGCAGATTGATAGGATGGCACAATAGTTGCAGGGCTTGTTAGTAGTGAGTGTGCTAAGCAAGCCTCCTAGTACAAATGATCGATAGTTGAAAAGTGCATGTCTTAGACCCGTTAAGACTCTACCTCCGCTGAGCAAGGTAGCACGTATAGGAAGGTAGTGGATAGTACCTCCATATATGAAAAATATATGAAATCCATGGTTGAGGAGCAGGTGAAGGAAGCTTTGGCTCAAGCCCAAGGAGGATCATCGGTTCCAAAGGGTAGACCCTACCTAGAGGAATTCGATGTTATCCAATATCCAAAGGGTTTCGTGCTTCCTTCCTTCAAAAGCTTTGATGGCTGTGGGAATCCGAGGCAGCATATAGCTCACTTTACTCTTTAGACTCTTATTAGTAGCCTAGAGGGTATTGCCTTTGATTGGTACGCTGAACTGCCCAATGGTTTAGTTAAGATATTTGCTGAGTTAGAGCAACTCTTCATCAAGAGATTTGCTGGAGCTTAGCAAAGGGTTACTGTAAGTGATCTCATTATAGCCCAATAGCACTCCAGTGAGTCACTTGTTGATTATATTCTTCGATGGTATAACTTGAGTATGAAGTGTGAACCACAGATGTCTGAACATCATGCCATTGAGATGCTCTTAAAGAATATCCATGGCCCAGTCACCTTCATGCTTAAGGGCTTCACCATAAAGACATTTGAGAAGCTAATCAACAAAGCAGCTAATCTACAAGGAGAGGCCAAAGCTTTGCCTTTTCCATATGGTAAGTAGAATCCCAAAAGATCTATGAGAAACCCGAGCAATTTATTAAGGGGGAAACAACTAGCTAGAGATCAGTCTGAGAAACCACGACCTCAGTAGCCTCCACCTCCTTTGCCACCATCGAGGAAGCCATACCAGAATCCATCACGACCACAGCTCATATACCTCACTACCACCACACCATGCATATCGCCGAAAGCTATGGTCCACCTACTCTATTAGATAAGTTAAACAAACCTTATTCTTTTAAGTGGAGGTAATCAAGAAAATCTTTAAGAACCTCTTAAAGAAACCTGATTTTCAGCTACCCGAGCCTAGGAGACTAGAGGAAGTAGGCAAAAGTTATGATCCAAACTTTTTCCGTTACCACCATTTGCTAAGCCACATTTTGGAGGATTGCTTTACATTCAAGGGCTGGCATGAACACAGTTTCAAGACCGGTGCTGTCATTATCCCAAAGGAATACCTTATGGAACAACCTTCTAGTTCCATTAGGGCAATCCTTGGGGATACAAGTGATCCTACCAAAACCAAAGAAGGTTGGGACATTTCTTTGTCTAAAACCTCTAAAAAAATAATCAAGAAGCTTTCCTTGTGCTCAGTCTCAAACCTAATACCAAGGAAGGTTTGTAAGTTGCCACTAACTCTAGGAAAGTGGAGAAGTAAGCAAGAACAACAAAGCATGTGTCAATACCCTTTAGCTCAGCCACTAACCGTGTCCAACCTCCAACCTTTAGTTGCATCATCTATACCAGTGACTTCTTTCATTTCAGCTAGCTCTTCTATTTCTTCTACTAGTAGAACTCTTGTGTCAGCGGATAAGGGCATCAAATCCCCAACCATATGGAGTCTGATAGTTCTTCTCACACATCCCCAACTCTTATGAGAATGTGTGTTTAGAAACTTTAGATGATCCAGGTGATCTCCAAGTCAAATAGGCATAGCCAGAGTTCGAAGAGGAGATTCATTCAATAATAAACAAGCTTAAAGAAATTAACC
Source organism: Cymbidium sinense (assembly GCA_021442155.1). Classification (NCBI taxonomy): domain Eukaryota; kingdom Viridiplantae; phylum Streptophyta; class Magnoliopsida; order Asparagales; family Orchidaceae; genus Cymbidium; species Cymbidium sinense. The sequence goes on along the minus strand of CM038221.1, from coordinate 19,861,106 downwards.
TCAGGATAAAAGAAAATCTTCACCTGACAAACATCAGTTCATTGCTGAATGAAGAAGAAACCAATGACTTAGTTAGGCTATTGATTGAGTTTAAAGACGCCATGGATTTATGAAGAAATGCCCGGATTATCTCCTAATGTAGTAGTCCATAAGCTTACAATAGACCCTAACATTACCCATATTAAGCAAGCTCCCAAACGCATTTGATTAGAAATTGAACAACAGGTCATTTCTGAAGTCAAGAAATTGATCGAAGCTGGTTTCATTAGGGAAGAAAAATATCCTACTTGGTTAGCTAGTATCATCCTAGTTAAGAAGAAGAATGGCTAAATTCACATTTACATCAAATTTTAGGGACTTAAATAAGGCATGTACTAAGGATGAGTTTCTCTTCCTATACTAGAACTAATGGTGGACATTGCTTCATCTCATGCAGTCTTCTCTTTCTTGGATGGGTCATCTAGCTATAACCAAATCAAGATGTCTCTTGAAGATGAAAGAAACATTACTTTTTGAACCCTGATCAAAATTTTTTAATTATAGGGTCATTCCTTTCGGCCTAAAAATGCTGGTGCTACATACCAACGGGCCATGACTCAGATCTTTAACAAACTCATCCATCATCAGGTTAAGTGCTACATTGATGATCTAGTAGTCAAGAGCAGAGAAAAGGAAGATCATCTCTTTGACTTGAGAGTAATTTTTGAACGATTAAGATAATATAATCTTAAAATGAATCCTCTGAAGTGTGCATTTGGAGTTGCTTCAAAAAAATTCCTTGGGTTTATTATTCGACACGGGGGAATAGAAATAGATCCTAAATAGATCAAAGTTATCTTATAAATGCCACCTCCTAAGAGTTTAACTCCACTCAGATCCTTTTAAGGATGATTGGCATATCTAAGATGCTTTATCTCAAACTTATCGAGGAGATGCAAGCCATTCTCAACACTTATCAAAAAGGACACCAAGTTCAAGTCAAATGATAAGTGCAAGCATGCATTCGAAGACATTAAATAGTACTTCATAAAGCCACTAGATCTAGTAGCCCCTATCCTGGGCAGATCACTCATCCTTTACATTGCTGCATTAAACGACCCTCTCGGCCCTCTATTGGACCAAGCCAATGATGAAGGGAAGGAAATCGCTCTCTATTATCTCAGCCATCATTTGATCCCTGCTGAAGCAAACTATCCACCTATTGAGAAATATTGCCTAGCTTTGATCTCTACAACTTAGAAGCTATGGGATTATATGCTTTCTCATAAGGTGAACTTGATCTCCTAAACAAATCCATTGTAGTATCTCATGACATGGCCAATGCTATCTAGATGTTTGGATTGTTGGTCTATGATACTCTCACAGTTTGATAATAAATTTGTACCCCTCTATGCGGTAAAAGGGCAGGCACTAGCAGATTTCTTAGCAGCACACCCACTTTCTGCTGATTCTTCGCTTAGTGACGATCTCCCCGATGAACAAATCATGAACTTAAGGGAGGCAAGCAACCGTGATGGGAGATGTATTTTTATGGTGCTGCTTCTTTTCTTAAAGGTGAAGTATCATGATCTACTCTCCCAAGAAAGGAAGGGTAGGAATAGTTCTCCTAACTCCAAACTATAATATGATGAGATTCTCATACTATCTTTCCAACCCCTGCACCAATGACAAAGCTGAGTATGAGGCTTTGATTATCAGTTTAGAGTTAGCCATCACTATCAATGTCAAGAGCATCAACATCTTTGGGGATTCTCAGTTGGTCATCAACCAGATTGTTGGGTCCTACCAGGTCCTCAAACCCAAGCTTCATCATTACTACAAGTATACCATGAAGTTGTTGGCCTAGATTCCCGAAGTCACTATATACAAGGTTCCCTGAGCAAAGAATACAATAGCAGATGCCTTGGTCAAACTTCCTAAAAAGTTGGCATGTTGGGAAGATGAGTTCATTTTAATAAGGGTGTAAAATAGACAAGTCTTATCCCTTATTGATGCTGAACTCATCGAGAGACTTTCTCTTGAAGAGGAGGTTGTCATTACCAAAATGGATAAAGAGTTGGATTGGAGGCAACCATTCATAGATTACTTGAACACCGGAAAACTACCTCAAGAGAAATCTCAAGCCCATCAGGTGAAGCAGAGAGCTCTCTCCTATGCTCTTATTGATGGCACCTTGTACCACCAATCCTTTGATCAGATGTGGTTACTTTATTTGAACAAACACGAAGCCCATGACATTGTCAATGAGGTATATTTAGGTCTATGCGAAGCACATCAATCCAGTCCAAAGATGAAGATGAAGATCAAAAGATATGGATATTACTTACCTTTTATGATCACAGATTGTGGATGTAGCTAGGAGATGCCATCAGTGTCAAGTGCACTGTGTGGTCCTCTGCCAACCACCTAACATTCTACACCCTACATTGGCTTCATGGCCATTTGAGTGTTGGGGTACTGACATTACTGGTCCGATCGATCCTCCTTCTTCTAAGGGGCATCGATTCATCTTAGCTGCTACCGACTACTTTTCCAAGTAGGCGAAGCCATCCCACTCAGAGAGGTAATAGCTCACCATGTGCTTCAGTTTTTCAAGAACCATATCGTATATAGGTTCGGGGTGCCTCGATGAATTATATCCGATAATGGTATTGCATTCAAAAGCATGAAGATCAATAGTTTTCCGAAGACATGATATAGATTGGAAATACTCCACCATCTACTACCCTAAAGCTAATATTTTAGTAGAAGCAATCAATAAAACTCTCATCCAGATATTGAAGAAGACTCTTGATGACAATAAAAGTCAGTGGAACGAGCAGTTGGTTGAAACCTTGTGGACCTACCACACCACATATAAACTAACTCAGTATACCCCATTTTCCTTAGTGTATGGGTCTGAAGCTGTTCTTACTTTAGAAGTTCAACTCCTATCACTAAGGGTAGCATTGGGTGACAAGATCACTATAAAGAAAAATGCAAAGTCGCGGTTAGAAAAGCTCAACTGTTTAGAGGAAGGTCGTCTACGGGCGTGCTAGAACCTCGAGTTATACAAGGCCAAAATTATTCAAGCTCACAATAAGTTGATCTGCCCTAGGTCTTTCCAAGTAGGAGAACTTGTGTTAGTTCTAAGGAGATCAATTATTTCTCATCGAAAGATGAGAAGCATGTTTGAACCAACTTGGGAAGGCCCCTATGTCATAGAGAAGGCCTACCAAGGAGGATCTTATTAGCTTATTGATTGTAAAGGGGAACACCCGATGCTTCTAATTAATGGGCTCTATCTAAAGAAATATTACCCATGAAACAAAACTTGTTTGAAAATAATCATTAATAAAAAGAATAAAATCTGATTCCATTCATCAAATCTTCTCTTCTTTCAAGGTGTTGTTTGCTTATCTTGGGAATCCACGTGATGTGTTTAGGGTAGGTAAGAGTCCCCAATGGCATCCTATCCCTCTTTCACAACATAAACACAATCTTCTGATGCTATTAGAATAGGTGTAAGAGAACCCGAGAGGCATCTTATTTTGATTAGCATAACTAAGATAGGTGAGAGAACCCAAGCGACATCCTTTCTTAGTGGAAATTCTTGTTGCCATCTGTGGAATCATTTCATAATTCCCTAGTGTGTTTTAAGATAGGTGTAAGAATCCCCCCAAGGCATCCTATCCCTTTTAACACATGCACAACAACAAACATAAATCTGTTATCTTGAGCTACTTGATGTGGGAGCAAGCCCCTATGGCACTCACTCATTAGCTGCTCTAAGTCGGGTCTACATGCTACCTCACTAGTATGTCACCCCAGTGGTCATTTGTTGGATGATGTGAGTCCACACTTTCATCCCAACTTGATCATTGTAAACCAAAGAGCACCTTGTTAGTATGGTAGTCTTCACTGCCCAGCCAGTAAGCTACCTCATGCTGACTTCATTAAAGAAAGATGTGAGTATTTGTGCTTTCTTCTTCAACTAGCCATCATGATCTAACTAGGTTGAGTATATTTGAGGATTAGGATAAGTCCCCTAGATGCTTCTTTCCTCTTGACTACTTTTGAGTTGATCTAAGTCTCCTAGTGGCATTCACTCAGTAGTCGCCCTAAGTTGGGTAGCACCTGTAGAGCTAAAGATAGACTATCCCTGCAATCAGTTTCTCTATAGGAGGATGTGAGTCCCGAGCTTTCTTCCTAGGTTGATTGTTGCAACAACACCTTAGGTTGGTTGATGTTCACTATGCTGACTCACCCGATGAGTACACAACTCTTGGCAGATATGAGTCTTCATACTTTCTCCTTAAGTTGGACATCGAATACCTATTGGATATATGATTAGCCATTTCATTTTCTCTAGGGTGTTAGATTAAGCCCTTCGTGGCCCCATCCCCTATGGGTACTCTATTTGGATCAAGTCCTTTGCGACCCCATTTAGACACTACTCGGGTTACTTTTGGATTGAATAGTTCCCCTTGTCTAGTAACCACCCTTGTGGTTGGGAAATTTGTTCAGTGGATGTGCAGATTCTCCCTTGGTTTAGTAAATCTGAGATAGATCTAGGCTCATATAATCTCCTCCTTAGTTTGATCCCCTTCAAACTAACAGGGTCCATGCTAAAATAAACTAAAATAAATAAACAAAGTTTTCTCTTATGGATTAGGAATTCAAGGCCCCAAATGATGTAGAACATCATGAGGATCTAAAATTAGAGCTCAAGGTCCATTTACAAGATCTCAAGCTAAAGCCCAAGAAAATTCAAGAAAGAAGAAGGCATAGCCCATTAGCCTGCTAAGGCCCATTTTATGATTTCATCTTTTTTATTTATATAATTTTTAATTTTCTTCTAGAAACTCTATGTTTGAAATTTTGTATTTACAAATTCAAAGCATAACATGTGAGGTGGTTGACTCCACATAAAATAATAGCATGTGAAATGGGTGGATGACATAAAATAATGAGGTAATTTAATGCTTCACATTAATATTGTCACCCACCTTTCCCTCCATATTTTGAATTCTTTTCTTTTGAAAGATGCTTGTAATGGCTATAAATAGCCACTCTTACTAGAATGAAAGAGATCTTTTAGTAATTACAAATTATTGAGTTATTCTTGTGGTTTGAGAGCTTGGTGGACAAACCTTGGCAATCCTTGGTGGGGGCACTAGTTATCCAACATATCTGCTTCCTTCACCTCAATACCCATTCTCAATCTCATCAAAAGAACTCCATCAAATTTGGTATCAGAGCGAAGCCTCAAAGGAGCAAATTTGATCAAAAGTTTGCTTCAACAAAGGGAGCATCTTAAGTGTTGGATTTGTCTTCAAACTTGTGAGTTTTTCTTAGACTTGTGAAGTTAATTAATTTTCTTTTATATGATAGCTTAGATACATATTAGTAGCTTGGAAAGATATATATTTCTTGCAAGTTTATGGTGATAGCATAAAAGTTCAATTAGTAAGCTCCACTATATATTTTAGTCATTTTCCAATTGTGAGAACTTGCACTCTAAATAAAAAATAAAAAAATTAAGAGCACCAGTGAAGTGTGCTTCAAAAAATAACCTAGCCATTAGTGTAAATCAAAATCTAATTACTTGCTTTATTATCTTTGTTATTATTTATGGTTAATTTTAGAAGTTTATTTGATTAACTTATGATAACTTGCTTTCTTAAAAAAAGAGGCTTGATAAATTTGAGTATTTTTTTTCATTGCATTATAAATAAATAAATAAAATATGCATGCATAATAATATAAGTGTGTTAAACTTGGTGATTTTGAAAGCTAAATAGAACTTTGTCAAAAAGACCTAAACTGTCTAAGGAGAGCTTGGGATTTAAGTAGTCTTATACCCCCTCCTCACCTAGAAGTTCTCTCAGCCTAAAATTTCACCTTGATTGCACAATTATATTATACTTATTTTTTTTTCATTTCTTTTTCATTGATCCCTTTTTTTTTCTTTAAAAAAAATCTCATGGCACCAAAAACTATCTCTCAAGATCAAGTTGAAAATTTGACTAGATTAATTGATGCCTTAGATCTTAGGATCCAATATAATGAATTAAAAACTCAATAAATATTAGAAGATAGTAAGAATCAAATGCAAAAACATAAATAATAGATGTAAACTCTTATAGCGCATCTACAAAATAATAGAGTACCAACCCCTCCTCCAATGCCTGCTCAGACTATGCAAATAGGGATAGATGAAGAAGATTCATATCCAAACCATGAGAAAATCAACCACTTAGAAGATCATCAATTGCTAAATGGTGGAAGGTGAAAATTATTTTAAGACTATAGAAGACTTTAATGATCCATCTTGAAGAGTTAAAGTAGAAGCCCAACTTATGATGGTGTACATGACCCAAATAAATTTCTCGATTGGTTAGTTCAAATGGATGACTTCTTTGATTGGTATAAAATGGATGATTACCAAAGGGTTACTTTTGCTAAAATGAAATTGATAGGGCATGCTAAAATTTATTGGACAAATACTTTAGCTAAAGAATAAAGATTAGGAAGGATAAACCTCACTTAGATAGAAATAAAAGAAATGTTAAGAGCAAAGTACTGTCCTAGGCATTATGATAAGAAGTTACATAGTCAATTATTAACTTTGAGATAAGGTAATTATCTTATCACTTGAATACTTTTGAAGATCTAGTTTCTAGGCGGTGTCTTGATATGATTGACAATTAGCTAATAAATTTATAATTGGACTTAAGACTGACATTATAAATGAAGTTGAATTATTTAACCCACAATCATTAAAGGAAGCATTTCATTATGCATTATTGGTTGAACAACAAAAGAAATATGCCTCCTCTCTAAAACTAAAATTCAAGTACCTTCCATTTCATTCCATAGATCTATTCTTAGACCTGCCCATCCAAATGGCCTGACCCCTTTGCCTAAATCTTCAATTGAAGGGGCTCTAAGAACACTAGGGAAGTAATATGTTTTAAATGTCATAAAAGGGTCATATGCAAAATCAATGTAAAGCAAATCTTATTTTAGAAGAAGTTGAAAATTCAATAGATGATAATCTAGAAGAAGTTTATGGACACCCCATTTTAATGAATAATTAGAATTAATTGATGACCCTCATGTTAATGTGATGAGATGTCTTACTATAATTAAAAATGAGGCAGAATATTGGAGGAGAAAAATTATTTTTAGCATGTATGTTTTGTGTAATGAAAAGAGATGTAGGTTAATCATAGATGGAGGGAGTGCTATGAATATCATTTCAACACACACCTTAACTCGAGCCAACCTAAAATCTGAACCTCACCCTAAAATATTTCATGTTAGCTAGGTAAATCATACATCTCTTCCCATCACTAATCATTATTTAGTTCCTATTAAAATATGAAGCTATGAGAATTTAGTGTGATGTTCTCCCTATAGACATTGCTCATATTCTCTTAGGATGACCTTGGCTATATGATATGAATGTTATTCACTATGGTAGGAAAAATACTTATATTTTTAAACATAATAATAAGATTATTAAACTCCTACCAATAAATCTTATAGAAAAAGCACCCTCCATAACACCACACAAATAACCAACTTGACTGACTTCTATTGATAAAAATGCCAAACTTCAATTAATTATCATAGAAAATCCTACTATTATGCCTAATACTATCATTTATGATTCTTACTTTAAAATATCTACTCTTCCTCTTTTGACCCCAAAGATAGAAATAATAGGTTTTGGAGCTTTACAAAAAGAGTTATTTGATCCATTTCTTCTTCACATATTGCATGTAAAAGAAGTCATAACAGACTCTAATGAGACTCACATACCTGCTGTGGTCTCTTCTCTTATTTTTGATTTTAAAGATATTGCACTCGATGAGCTTCCTGATGAGCTACCTCCTCTAAGAGACATTCAACATGCTATTGGGTTCTTACCTAGTTCTCAACTTCCTAATCTTTCACATTATAGGATGAACCCTACCGAGCAAGTTGAGATAAAAAGATAAGTTGAGAAATTATTTAAAAAGGGTTTTATTTAGAGAGTTTTAGTCCTTGTGCAATCCCAACGTTATTAACTCCAAAAAAAGATGGACCATGGCGAATGTGTGTTGATAGTCAAGCAATAAATAAAATTACTATCAAATATAGGTTTCCTATTTCCCCAATTAGATGATATATTAGATTTAATCTCAGGAGCAAATTTTTTTTCAAAGATTGATCTAAAAAGTGAATATAATCAAATTCGGATTAGGTCAAGAGATGATTGGAAGACGGCTTTTAAGACCTCTGATGGACTTTATGAATGGCTTGTCATGCCCTTTGGACTTTCAAATGCTCCTAGCACATTTATAAGATTAATGAATACTATTCTTAAACCATATATAGGTAAATTTTTGGTGGTATATTTTGATGATATTATGATTTTTAGCCCTAGTGAAAATAAACATCTACAACACCTACAAAATGTCTTTGAACTACATAGATAAGAGAAATTATACATTAATTTAAAAAAGTGTTTCTTTTTGCAAGCTGAGGTAATCTTTTTAGGCTTTATTATATGCACTATTGGACTTAAACCTGATCCTTCTAAAGTGAAAGCAATCTTAAATTGGCCATCACCTAAAAGTTTTACTAAAGTTAGAAGCTTTAATGGTTTAGCCACTTTTTATCAGAGATTTATCAAGAATTTTAATACCATTGTTGCTTTGATAATTGATATATTATAATTAAATAAATTTTGATGGACTCCTAATGCACAAATGGCCTTAGAGCAAATTAAAGTTCTTATCACTTTTGCACCAATCCTTAGGCTTCCTGATTTTTCTAAAGCCTTTGAAGTAACATGTGATGCTTCATAAATTGAAATAGTTGGAATTTTAAGCCAAGAGAATCATCCTATAGCATTCTTTAGTGAAAAGTTAAATGAAGCCAAACAATAATATTCCACTTATGATAGAGCATTTTATGCTATAATTCAATCCTTAAGGCGTTGACAACACTATCTCTTACATAGAGAATTTATACTTAATTTTGATCATCATGCCTTAAAATTCATTAATACTCAATGAAAATTAAGTCATAGGCATGCAAAATGGGTTGAATTTTTACAAGACTACTCTTTTGTTCTAAAGCATAAGCTTGAAATTGAGAATAAACCTACTGAGTCTTTATCCAGGGTAAACCTAATAATTTCCTCTTTAGAATTGAGAATCCCAAGATTTGATAGAATTAAAGATGATTATATTATGTGCCCTAACTTTCACCTAATTTATCTTGAACATCTAGATAAACCAATAACTTTATAAAGGAAATTTTTGATAACAAAATGTTATTTATATAAAGGAAAATAATTATGCATTCCTAGATATTCTCTTAGAGAATTCCTTATCACTGAGCTACATGCTGGGGGTGTAGCTGGTCATTTTGAAAAGGATAAGACCATATGTTTATTAGAAAATAGATTTTATTGGCCTTCATTAAAATGAGATTTTCAAAAATTAGTGGCTCAATGTCTAATTTGTAACTATCAAACAAAGGTTTGGACAATACACTGCCTTACCTATTCCTTATAGGCCTTGGGAAGACCTATCAATGGATTTTATTCTAGGATTACCTAGGACAGTTTCAAGACATGATAGTATTTTTATTATAGTGGATATGTTCTCAAAAATGGCTCATTTCTTACCTTATTCAAAAATAAATGATGCTTCTTATATAGCCAAATTATTTGTTAAGGAAATAGTGTGACTCCATGGTCTCCCTTTAACCATTATTTCTGACAGATATGTTAAGTTTGTCTCATATTTTTGGAAAACATTATGGAAATTATTTGGTACCAAATTAAAATTTTCTTCTGCCTTTCACCCGCAAACTGATGGACAAACTGAAGTAGTTAATCGTACCTTAGGAAATTTTCTTAGATGCTTGGTAGGTAAAAGTTTAGGAAATTGGGATTTACATTTACCAACCTCAGAATTTGTATGTAATAGTATTATATCTAGAACTACAGAAAAATCACCATTTGAGATAGTCTATGGTCAAAATCCGACGACCAATAGATGCAGCAAACCTACCATCTCATGTATTTTGTGATGCAACATTCTCATTTGCTAAAGATTTTCAAAGCCTCCATGAAGATATAAGAAAGTAAATTACTATAAGTAATGAAAACTATGCTTCTAAGGCAAATCATAATCGTTCAACGAAAGAATATAAAGAAGGTGATTATGTATTGATTCACATTCGGCCTGAGCATTATCAAACCACTAGATATAAGAAATTACATGCACGAGCTTGTGGTCCATTTAAAATTCTCAAAAAAATTGGAACTAATGCTTATCACCTTGATTTTCTGTTGATATGATCATTCATCCAATTATTAATATTGAAGATATTCTATCATATGAAGGAATTAGCAAACCTCCACTTGTTCAGTCTAACTCTTTAGCAGAAGATATAGCAGTACTTGCGAAGCCCTCTTCCTTTGAAGTTGACTATATTATCACCAAGCACCCATTAATCTAGCTTCAACATCATTTTTCTAGTTGTTGGAAGAATAAGGCACCGGTGAAGACTCGATTGACTCATCGATTTAGAGACTTTTAGTAATTAGTAGAAGACTTCTTAGATTTCAACTCTATAGAGCAAAGTTCAATTGAACCTAGGGTAGTTGATGTAGAACATCATGAGGATCCAAAAATTAGAGCTCAAGGTCCATTTACAAGATCTCAAGCTAAAGCCCAAGAAAGTTCAAGAAAGAAGAAGGCATAGCCCATTAGCTTGCTAAGGCTCATTTTATGATTTCATCTTTTTTATTTATGCAATTTTTATTTTTCTTCTAGAAACTTCTTGTTTAAAATTTTGCATTTAAAAATTCAAAGCATGACATGTGAGGTGGTTAAATCCACATAAAATAATAGCATGTGAAATGGGTGGATGGCATAAAATAATGAGGCAATTTAATGTTTCACATTAATGTGGACACCCACCTTTCCCTCCATGTTTTGAATTCTTTTCTTTTGAAAGATGCTTGTAATGGCTATAAATAGCCCCTCTTACTAGAATGAAAGAGATCTTTTGGCAATTACAAATTATTAAGTTATTCTTATGGTTTGAGAGCTTGGTGGCCAAACCTTGGCAATCCTTGGTGGGAGCGCTAGTTATCCAACATATCTTCTTTCTTCATCTACAATACCCACGTTCTCTCAATCTCATCAAAAGAAAGAACTCCCACCTCATCACCAAAGGGCCCCTTTTCCCAAGAAGGTGTCCTATCTTTAGGCCAGTGTCAACAGAACTCCCTATAGGAATTGTCTGACTATCTGAGTTAAGATAAATCCAGGTTGGTACTCACTCTGTAGTCACCCTTAGGTCAGATTTAATCTATTTTTCCACAAACAAGTTACCCCAGCAGTCATTCCGCTTTGAAAGATATAAGACTATGATGCATTCTTTCTAGCATGATTATCACAAATATCGGGTTTGATTTATTGCCCAAAGCAACTGATCACCCCAGTGATCTTTTCTAGTGGAAGATGTGAGTCCCTGAGCTTTCTTCCCTTCAATTGATCATTACAAACTGAAAGGCACTCATTTGGTAGGATAGTTCTCCCATCAACCGAGAAGCTACCCCCTTTGGTTCAGTAAATTTGAGATAGGTCTAGGCTTCTATAAGCTCATTCTCAGTTTGATCTATCACAAATTGATAAAATCCACAAATAAATCTAAAAATGAAATTAATTTAGACTATCCTTGAGCTAATTTAAGTCCCCCAATGGCATTCAATCAATAGTCAGTCCTAGGTTGGGTCTGATTTGTTGCCCAAAGAAACTGATCACCCCAAATGGTTCCTTGTTTCTAAGAGATATGAGTCCCCATGCTTTCTTCTTAAGACTTGGCCATTATATACCAAAAGGCATTTCTCCTTGGTCGAATAGTCCTACCTTGTGGTTGGTAGACTACTCCCTTTGGATCGATAAATCTGAGTTAGGTCTAGGCCTCCATGGCCCTTACTCAGTGCAGTTCATCGCAAACCTATAGGATCCATCATAATCAAAATAAATAAATTTTAAAAATAAAATTAATCTTGACTATCTTTGAGTTGATCTGAGTCCCCCATCTGTTATCTTACTAATAGATTACTCCAGCAACTGGTCCTTACTTAGAGGATGTAATTTTACTATACTTTCTTTCTAGTACATCTGCTGCACTCTGAAAGGCATCCCTTTGGTTGGCTAGTCCTACTATATGTTTAGTAGACTACCCCTTTGGATTGGTAAATCTGAGTTAGGTTTTAGCCTCCATGGTTCCTATTCAGTACAACCCATTATAAACCAACAGGGCTCATCCTACAAATTCAAACCTAACAAAATTCAAAACAAATTCAACCCTCTTCCCAAGTGGAACAAATTAATTCTTTTTCTCCTCAGTAAAAATCAAATCAAACCTTTCATCTCCTTGTAGATGATTTGAACCTGCTTCCCGAATGTAAGGTTCACACTCTATCCCTTAGTGGAATTCTTCCCTCTCTCTTATGTCTTGGACATAAGTAGAGCCACATTACACTAAGCTCTAGGTTCTCACTTTTCCTTGGGTTAAGGATAGATTGTTTCTATTAGTGCTTATGATCTCTTAGTGTTGTTGATCATTTCAGTCAGCACCAATACGCGCGGTGTTCCTTGTCAGTCACACGCACCTATTGGGTGCCCTCTATTGACCTCATTTTTAGAATGAGCTCTCAACCCCTCCATCTTGGACATAGGACTTCTCTTAGACTTTAAGAGTTCCTTAGTCTTAAGACACATCTAGTGATTAGGTGGACACTCCCCTAGCCCTAGAAGACTTAGAGGAGTTAGCCATAGGAATAGGTCATGCCTTGGGGGTATTAGGAAAACTTCCTACCCTTAGCTTAAGTCATTCCTCACTCTCCTTCTTTCAAGTCAAACTCCAAATAAATTCTATTTGATTTTCTCAAAATTCAAATGAACTCCATGATTGAACTTCATATGATTGAAATCCATGATTGAAACCCATGATCAAAATCCATCAAAAATTCCAAACTCCAAATTTTGCTTAAGTCCTTAATTTTCCCTAAAGGACTTAACCAAAATTATGATTCAAACCTATTCAAACCTTAGAGATTTTCTCATAATCCATTTATATTCTCATTTATATTCACATATATAAATGAAATATAAATTCAAACCCATCAAATCAAATTCAAAATTCCTAATCAATTCATGAAATTTTCCTAAGTCCTTTTAATTTTCCATTAAAGGACTTAGCTAAAATCAACTCTAAACCTTGATCAAATCACTTCAAACTCATAGTATTTTCTCAAAACTTATTTATACTCTCATTTCTATTCTCATATATAAATGAAATATAAATATAAATCAATTAAATCCAATGCGAAAATTAAATTCTAAATTTAAAATCCTTGAAATTCCCTTAAATCGCTTAATTTTCCATTAATGGATTTAACCTAAACTTTGATCAAACCTATTCAAACTCATGGGATTTTCTCAAAACTTATTTGTATTCTCATTTATATTCTCATATATAAATGAAATATAAATATAAATCAATGAAATCCAATTCAAAAATTAAATTTCAATTTAAAAATTGATTTAAATCCCTTAAATTCCTTTTAATGGATTTAACCCAAGTCATGATTAAACCACTTCAAATTCTTGAAATTTTCTCATGATCAATTTATATTCTCATTTATATTCACATATATAAATGAAATATAAATTCAAACAATCAAAATCTATTCCAAAAATCAACTCAAATCCATTCAAAATCAAATCTATGCCTTTCAAGACAAAATCTTGAACTTAGCCAAATCAATTCAAAATCAAGCCAAACTCTTGATTTTCTCTCATGGTTCAATCAATCCTACAATCATGAGCTCATATATAAATCCAAACCTCAATCACTCAATCAAAACCCAAATCAAAAAAATTAAACCCCGCATATTCTTCCTTAGAATATGAAATTTTCAAATGGATCAAAATCCATTTGACTTCAAATCACTTATAAATGGATTTATATTTTAATCATAAGTCCATATACAAGATCAAACCAACTTCAAATCAAGCTTTGACCAAACCATTTGACCCACTTAGGCTCACTTGACCCAAAGTGATTTAAAGTAGACTTATGAGTTAACTTTTGATCGTAACCAAATTGGATTGAACCAAACTCATATATCCCTCTCATCATGATCAACAATCATCATGGGATGATCATTCAATCAAACTGAGTCAAACCAAGTCAACACTTAACCCAAAATTAAATCTAACATAGTAAAATTCCACCATAGGCCAAATTGATTGAAAATATTGCTCTAAGTTCACTCATGACTTATGTTTATACTTGACCAAGCCAATATTTTAGCCTAACCTAGCCCAATTGGCCCACTTGACCCAAGTTGACCCATTTTGACCTAAAGGGCCAAAATGTGTCAAAACTTGATCTAAGCCAAATTGATTGAAGCCAATGGGTCAAGTCCATCCCAAATCTCTTGTGGAACTTGACCAAACCCTCAATTGGCCAATTAGACCCAACCTAGCTCAATTGACCTTAGACCCAACATGACCTAAAGGGGTCATGTTGAGCAAAAATTGAACTTAACCCAAATTGATTGAAAAAAAAAGATACCAATCCACTCCATATGACTACCCTAGCCTAAACCTACCCTTGACCTACCCCAAATACATCAAATGGGTCAAATAGGTCAACTTGACCCATTTGACCTAAATAAAGTCATATGAGCCAAAACCAAATCTATACCAAAATGAATCAAAACAAAGCCACCAAAATATTTAAAATGGTCATATGAACTTGACTCAACCCTTGGTTTGACCCAATTTGACCAATTGGTCAAGTTGACCCATTTTGACCTAAATGGGTCAACATGAGCCAAACCCCATCAAATGGATTCCAAATCCAATAAAACTCGGCCAAACCTAGTTTCTCCACATACCTAACATGTCCAAATTGAAAAATAGCAAAATAATCATTCTACCCCTAGGACATAGAACAAATTTTTCCCTAGCCCATGGGTATTTGGTCATACCCTCTTCACAATCACTTGAGGGTTTCCTAAAAGTTCAAGGGGACTTAGTGATGCCTAATGGGTTTGGGTCAGCCCATTTGACCCATAGGCCAAACTCGACCACTTAGCCTAAAATTAAGTTTTCAAATTCACTCCTAAGCTCAATTTGATGCGCATGGGAGGTTGGCATTCCACTCAAGGCCTCAAACCGACCATGTGCAAAGATCTAACAACCTAAACAACCCTCCCAATATGAAAAATTAGATCAAAATGGTAAAGAATGGTTCAGCCGTCTGATTGCCATAGGGGGAGATATACTCTCCCTAATTCAATGAAATTTCAATTCACTCACTGTCAATTGAGGCCTAGGAACCCTTAGCAATCATCAGAGAGTATTCCCAAGGTTTTTAGAGAGTATTTGCATTCTTCTTTCTTGGTTTTGCATAGTGCAAAAATAGAGGAGAGAGAATTGCTAACTTCCTCTACACTTGATTTCCTCCAAATTCCTCCTACACACTTCTTCTAAGGACCAATCTGAGCTCACTCAAGCTCACATTGGAGTTCCCATATCAAGGAGAGGATCAATTCAATCAAAGATGAAGCCCAAGTGAAGTGGTGTTGGTCCATCCATTGATCCACTCAATCTCAAGGCCTAAGAATTTCAACAGGGCTTCATCTCCACTAGACGAAGCTACCTCATCGATCTCGAGTGCCGGTGAAGTATGGAATTTTTTGACCACTTAGATTAGGAGGTGTTAGTCCTTTGTGAAACAAATGTTCATGGCATGTGAAATCAACCATTGGATAGGTTTGTAATTGTGCTTAGATGGTGTGGGTACAAGTTCATTCCAATCCGAGCTCAATCGAGCTCGGATCTCCCCTTAGATCATGGACGGTCCCCATTGATCCTCAGGGAAGAACTTAGCTCATCTCAGCTCTCCATCCATGCATTTTAGATGGATGGCTGAGATTATTTAGCATGTTTATAAATATAGTTATCCTTTTAAAATCATGGGTGAATCTTATCCATCTGATCTTTGATCAGACGGGCAAGGATATAAGCACGTGCACCACCACCACCATTTGGGATGTGACATTTAAGTCACCCCCTCATGACGTGATGTGTGTAAAGCATGCTGACTGTCATCACCACACATCATGCTGTGAGCTAAGGATTAATCAGGGATTAATTAATTCCTAATTAATTCATAGAACTTCTAAAATTCATAATTCTCTCTAAAAAAATAAGAAAAATAAAAGGAAAAATGCTATGGAAAGATAATTTCATCTAGAATATTTAAAAAATGTATTCAATAGATTTTGAATTAATATTTTCTCTGAATTTGGGTTTCTTTAGGAATCTTAATTAGCTAATTATCCTCTAATTAGGTCATTAATTAACCTCAAATTTTTAGGGTTCATTTTAAGGGATGACCTCTGCCTCTCCTAATTTTCTTGAGATTTATTGAGGGCTCAATTGGTAAAATTGCTATTTCATTCTCTAATTACCCCTTTCATGTAATTAAGGGTAATTAAGGTATGATTAGTGGATTTACCCTATGATTAGGGTTGATTAAGATTTAATCCAGTAAGTAGGAGGATTATGGAATAATTTTAGGGAATTTCCCCTAAGCTATTCCATAAACCCCCTCTTCTCTCCTTGATCTCCTCTTAATTAAGGGTTAATTCATTAACTATCTCCTTAATCAATTTTTAAAAATTCTAAAAAGTTCCAGAACTTAATTAATCTATCTTGTGTAGATGCTTAGGTGTTTAATAGCCTAAGTTCAATTAAGAAAATTAAAACCCCTTTCATAAGTATGAAAGGGTGTTTTGAAAGTACTTAAGCTAAACCCCTTAGCTTAATTAACTTTTAGTTGTGAGCCAAATTGCATTAGGTCTTTTCATTATTAGTGCATTACAAATTTAAATTCCTTGTGGGTTTTGTTTCTTCTCATAGGCTCATAATTATCTAGTTAATTCTTCTAAGGTGGTGTAGGTAAGGGTTAATTAAGCTACTTAATTCATACCTTAACCTAATCAATACTTAAAAATAAATTTAATTATCTAAAAATTAAACAAAAAAAAACACATGTGGAAATGGATTAGGAATAGTAAACTCATCTTACCTTCTCAAAAATAAATCAAACTTCAAACTAAACAAAAATCATTTTGAAATTCACTTTGATTTATGCTAAATTTTCTTATTCTATAAGAATGTGATTTAAGTACAGTGAGTTTGTTTACATGATTTCATTACTTTGGATCTTTCCCAACATGTTATGTTGTATGCCATGTGATTTCATACATTTATAATTTCATGTTTCAAATTTTAAAATGAAATTGTTTACTTTATGTCAAATGTTCATGTGTTGGCTAAAGTAAAATATGAGTGGCTATTATCACTACTAAATTCAAATTATTTTCAAAACTTATAAATGCAATATCAAATCTAAAAGTATGCTACTTATACTTTAGTTATAAGCTTGCATATGAAATATTATAAAGGTATGCTTAGTATAGGTTTCTTTGCTTTCCTATGTTGGTATAGTTTTGATTAGGAATTTTGGTGAGATATAAGGTTCATTTGAAAAGGACCTAATGCTCACCAAATTTCATATCATATTCATCCATATGCTACCATCTAAGAAGGGTTACCTACACTTGCATACATAAATTACATAAACAAAACAAATCTATTAAACAACTTTTGTATCTTCCTTTTCTATTTCATTTCTTTTATATGCATGTTTGTACTTAAGTGGTATATTAGTGGACAACCCTATTTGTAGGCTTTAAGTATCCCTAAGTAGGTCTTGTACCACCTCTAGTTACAATGGTGTACTCACTTATGCCTTTCTTATTTTCATGCATGTATGTGAAATTTTGGATAATGAAAACTTTTCTACTTAAGAAAAATCATGCATATCCAACTTCTAAATTTTCTTAAATGGATTACTTAGCATGCTCTATAAAGTATGTTAACTACTCTAATGTATAGTATGCTTAGGGTCCATCCATATGCATGTTATATATGTTGTGAAAAAGTAAATGTGTTATGTTATATTTTGATTCATTTTATTTAATCTTAAAATGTCTTTCCTTTTGAATAGGTTTGTTTAGAGTTTATCTAAACTTAGGATTAATTTAAAGATTTAATCAAAACATTCACCTAAATGAAACTAAAATATAAGCCTACTTTAGAAAATTACTTAAGGTTAGGGAAGGAAAGAAAAGTTCTCTTTCCTCTCTTCATAACTTAGTAATTAATTATAGGTTTCACTTAAACCAAATTAAAACATGAAATAAAATAAACCAAAAACTTAACTTAAATGAAACCCTTCTCTAAGTTGAACATGTTCTTCACACTTAGAAAATTTGAACCAAAGTCCAAAGCATACATTCAAGCCTTCAAAGTACACACATTAGCCTAAGTTACCCTTAGGTTAGGTTGGTTTGATATTTGATGTTTTATTTTGTGATCTATGTTTTAGACTGGATGTTAGGGTGTATGCTCGTAGAATGAATGGTAGGACGTGCTTAGTCTATTCTTTTACTGCAAGGGATTGTGCTTAAGGGGCACTATCATAAATAAAAATATAACTACTTCTTGCTTGCAGGTGTTTATTCCTTTTTGCATGATCCATAAGTTAGGTGGACTTAGTCACATATGTGTGGGGTGATAAGTCCAATATACATGCTTGGGATTTGTGTGTTGTGATTTAGCTAACCTCTATTTTGCAAGTTTTAGTTAGATTTCTACTTTTCCTTTTCATGTAAAAATTTGTATAATTAGAATTTTGGAATGATTTATTATGGGGATTAAGATGAACATTGATCATAAGATCCTATCTTATGTACCATGTGAAGCCTTGGAGCATCTACCATCCAACCACCAAAAGAAGGGTAGAGCTTCTACCCACATTTGATATTTACGGGTTTTATGCGGTGGTGCCCAACCACAAATGGCCATTTATTCTTTTTTCAATTAGCATTATAGATTGAATGATGATTTGTTTAGCTTTTACATTAAGTGGCATGATTTTCTTAGTTTCTTCCTTGCTTTATGTATGGCCTGGATGTGGATTAGGCTCTTTAGAAAAAATTAAATCTTTTACCCAACTTAATAATTCAAATTAAAATTATGCAACTCAAACCTCACCTAAAGCTTAGCATTAAAATCAAGATAAAAGAATTAGCAACCCTTAATGGATGAGCATTTCTTTATAATATCCTTGATTGGAGAGCTTTCACTTTTGCCAAAGAATTTGGCTTGACCTATGAGAGTCGGTAAAACGACCTCCTCTCTTTCATTGATTTTGGCAAATAATCTGATTACTCATGCATTAGTCATAAAAATCCTATTAGTCTGAGTCAAAAAATTTGTCCAAAATAAAATAAAATAAAATTTTAATTGCATTAGATTTAGGTCAATTGAAGCATGTCCCTTTACATGATCTAGTCTCTTTAGGGAGTGAGTTTAAGGACTTAGTCTCTTTCTAAATAATAACAGCCTAGCTATCTTGCATAAGCATAAAGACTTGCCTACATGTATTTCAAATCATAGGAGGACTTAGTTGGCGGCCACCCCTAGGTTGTAAGTCCAAGCTATTGGGTGGTTTGTCCTCTCTTGTGGAGGCAAACCAATTACCCATTTTAGCCTTAGATTTAGGTTGTGCTTTCAGCCCTCATCGAAGCTCCCTAGATTTAGGTTCTGAGATTATTTTTCCCCTTTGTGGGCCATAAGCATAATTCCTCGCCTCTTAGGCATTTTCTTAATCTTGTGTTAAGGAATCTTAAGTCCTAAATTTCTAATGAAAAATGTAAATCAAACAAACTAAATCAATTTCTAAAATGTAAAGCCCAACTATAGGATAGTTTGAGATACTCGCTAGGTTTCCTAGCATCGTGAGAATCTTCTACTTATTACCCATTTTGGCTTTGATAATAATTCTCTCTTTTGATCAATCTCATTTGATCTTCAAACATAAAACCAATCGATTGATAGTCCTTCCTAGTGAAATCTCAAAGACAATGATCATTTATCTTAATCGAGAGTTTTCCTAAGAGATCCCATCCCTTAGGATATAATCAACTATGGGGGATTGCCCCTGTAGGAAAAATGAACCCGGTTTGAAATAAATCCTGCTTTACATTTCCATGTAAAGTAGGTGAAGAATCTCCGGTACATATGTAGATCCATCGTCCTTAGGAGTCCTTATTGAGGTGATTAGTTCCATTCAAGGGTAGTGACTTCTGTCTTTCAAGATGGTACACTATTTCCTTGATCACATACCCGATCACCTGAATAAGTACATCTATGAATCTGTGTGACGTCTTACCAAGATGAATTTACACATATATAATTTCCCCTCTCCTTTCTCCAATAGATTTGAAGGTGACTCTATATGTGTGTGGGAATTTTTCTTCACATGGACATAAAAAGAAACATTTAATTTAATTAATTTTTAAAAGAGATGAATGCATGATTTCATATGACAAATAATATTTAGCATGATTGGAAAGAAATAAAAGAATGTAAGCATATGACTTCATTCACCCTAATTAACTCCAAAGTATAATAATATAAAATAAGATCATTTAAAATGAATCAAAATTCTTTAAGGAGATTATTTTATTGTTTAATTTGATTTGATTTAGGAAATATGAAAAGTATTTGCTGGTCCTAACCTATCCCCTCCCATGTATGAATTGGTTTTGTTTAATTTAGAATAATTAGGTTAATTCTATGTTTTGATTAGATTAAGGTATGAATTAAATCCATTAATAACCCCATACCTATACCACTTTAACTTAATTATCCAACTAATTATGAGTCAACATATGATATGCAAACACATGGAAATTAAATCAGCAATGCACCTAAGAAATTAAGAGGGTCTAATGCACTTGGCTCATAATTATTGATTAATTAAACTAAAGGGTTTGATTAAGTACTTTTATAACCCTCCTACATATATAGTTTGATTATAATTTCCTTTAGAATTCTCTTAGGTTATTGAACACCTAAGAATCTACCCAATAATTGAATGATTTGGTTTTGAGTTTGATTAATTAAACTATTTAACGAAGTGATTAAGCCATTAATTAGTTGCAAATTGATTAAGTGTTATCCAAATGAAATAAACTTAGGGGAAAATATTAGAAATGATGTTATAATCTCATTCCCTATGTCCATTCACTATTTTATAATGATTAGCAAGTTTAATTAATGAATTCTTTACTATTTATCATGTTAATTAATCATTTAATTAATTAAGAGAGTGATTAAGGATGAAACAACCAATTCTCCTAATTAATCAAATAATAAATTCCAAGAAAATCATGGGAGGTAGAGGTCATCCCACTAATCAATCTTAGAAAGTTTGGAATTAATTGCTAGAGTAATTAGAGAGTAATTATCTTAATTATATTTTTGATAAAATCCAAATTGAGTTAAAATCACTGTTCAAAATTAATTGATTTAATTTTATATTATTCTCCTCTGAATTATCTTTAAAATGAGTGTTTATTTGTATTTTTTAAAATTTTCTATAATTAGTTATAAATTTTAAAAGTTTCACCATTAAAATCAGATTAATTAAGCCTAATTAAACCCCTAATCCCATCAGGCCACGTGGCTGATGTTGTGCGCTTTCCACGTGATGTGACATAATAGGTTATTTAAGTTGTCATATTCATCGGCTGAGTTAGCTGGCGGCGTACGTGCTTTCTCTATGGGTCGTCTAATCTTAGATCGGACGATCAAGATCAATCCTATAGTTTAGGAAGGAATCAGAGGGATTTAAAGTGTGATATGATCGTAGCCGTCCGTTCTAATCACATGAAATGGATGGCTGTGATCCCTCTCCTTCACGAGCGGTGAGAGATGAAGATCATTCATCTTTCCTAGTTTAATTCAAGCTCACCCAAGCTCAGATTGGAATTAAAATGATCCCACACCTTCAAAAGAAGGGGGGATGCATATTCAATAGTCAAGATTGCATGGGATGACAATTCCCTTTGAAAATGACCAACTAGAATTTTCTATAGCTACGGGTTCAAGCAATTACCTCATCGGAGGCTATCACCGGCACTTCCAACGGAAGAGGTAGATTCATTTAGTAGAGATGAAGCCTTGTTGAACAAATCCAGTCTTGATTTGAAGTGGTTTGCTCGGTCGACCACGACTCCCCTTTAATGGTGATCACCTTGATCAAAGTGGTGATTCCCATTGCTTGGAGACTTGGAAAATGATTCGATTGAGCTCGATGAGGTCCAAGGATGGTGTGTACAAGGTTAATTGTAATTTGATTGAGTATTGAATGAATTGGATTTGGAGTTCACCTACCCTATTTCAGCTTTGAGTAAAACCAAGAAATGGGAAATGAGGGAGTTCAAGAATGGCTTGGAAAAGCTTGGGGAGGCTTCGATTCAACCTCTCAAGCTCTGAGGAATGGATTGCTTGTGGTTTGAGTGAGAATGAGTGGGGTATATCTCCCCCTCCTTGGATCGACGGTGGGTGGCTAGCTTACCATTTTGGCTCAAATGGTAAGTTTGAGTTATAAAACATCCCACATGAGTCATTTTGGGTAGAGGAGTGAGGGAGAGTGGCTGCCCATGTGAATGGTGAGTGGATTTGGCCTTCTAAGTGTTCAAATGTGATTGGGGAGGTCAGTTTAGCCTTTCCTTGGGTCATGGCCAACCCAAGCTCATTGGGTCAAGTTCACCACCTTCATTGGTGCCCATGTGGACCAATAAGAGTATGCCAAGTGGTCTTGAGAAAGAAATGGCCAAATTCCAAGTGAATTTGGTCATGGGATACCCTTTGACCTAAGGGCTAGTCATTTGGCTATGAGTTTGATTTAGGTAGATTTGAAATTATTCAAAAATGGTTTGGGCCAAATTTCAAGAGATTTGGAGTTCATTTGGTTTGAATTGGTTCAATTTGATCCATTTAGATCAAGTTGGGTCAAGTTAGGTTAAGTTGACCAATTGGTCAAATTAGGTCAAACCATGAGTTAGGTCAAGTTCAAATGATCATTTGGAGCATTGGGTATCATTAGTTTGGTTTAATTTGGTTTAGATTTAGTTTTGGTTCATTTAGGTTCATTTAGGTTCATTTGGGTCAAATGGGTCAAGTTGACCAATTTGACCGATTTGACCCAATTGGGTTAGGTCATGGGTTGGTTTAGGCTTGGTTGACCATTTGAAATGTATTGCAAGCTTTGGTTTCAATCAATTTTGATTTTGTTTGATTTCAAGTTATTTGATCTTTTAGGTCAAGTTGGGTTTATGGTCAATTGGGCTAGGTTGGGTCTAATTGGTCAATTGAAGCTTTGGTCAAGTTCAACAATCAGTTTGGAATGAATTTGGCCCATTGATTATAATAAATTTGGCTTAGATCAAGATTTGACCCATTTTAGCTTTTTAGGTCAATTTTGGTCAACTTGGCCTAAGAGGGCCAATTAGGTTAGGTCTAGCTCAAGTGAGGGCTTGGTCATGTTCAATCATTGATTATAAATTAGTTTAGATCAATTGTTTCAATCAATTTGGCATATAGTAAATTTTGGCTTATTTAGGCCTCAATTAGGCTAAGTGTTGACTTGGTCAAAGGCTAGGTTTGACTTGGTTTGACCCAATTTGAGTGATTGATCATCCTAGGATGATTGTTTATCACAATGTGAGGTTTGGATGAGCTTAGTTCAATTCAATTGGTTGGATTAGAACTTAGCTCAAAAAAGGTCTTTTAGGTCACTTTGAGTCAAGTGAGCTTAAATAGGTCGATTGACTTGATCAAGGATTGATTTAAGCTTGGTTGAACTTACATATTGACTTATAATGGAAATATAAATCAATTACAAGTGGTTTGAGGTCAAATGGGTTTTGCTTCATTTGACAATTTCAAGTAAAAAGGATGAACATGGGTTTGACTTGAGTTAGTTTGATTTTGGCTTGATGATTGTAGTTTATGTTTATATTTGGGCATGTGATTAAAGGAGTGATTGGTTGAAGAGAAAAATCCAAGGATTTGGATTGATTTGAGAATGATGTGGCTAACTCCAAGAAATTAGCTTAAAGTATGTAAATTGGGTTTGGATTTGAGTTTTGAATTTATATTGATTTGATTTTGGCCATTTGAATTTACACTTCATTTATACTTGTGAATATAAATGATCCATGAGAGAATCATGTGAATTAGGAGTGATTTGATTATGAATTTGGCTAAGGTAGGTCAAAAAGTTTGAAAAGGGGGTTTTGATTTGGATGCCAATTTTATTTATAGTTGTGATTAAAAAGGATGAAATAAGTGATTTATAAAGAAGTCACTTGGCTTTGGGTTGATTTGAAAGGTTTGGCTAAGCTTGTGGATGTGATTCATAAGGCTTAGGAAGGTTTTGGATTTGGAATTTATCATGGGTTTCAATCATTTGGAGTTGGAGTTGGATTTGAAATTGATTTTGATTTTGAATCATTTATGATTGGAGTTGGATTTGGAGTTGATTTTGGATTTGAGAAACTCAATTGAGTTAGGATTGATTTGAGATTTGAGAAAATCAATTGAGTTGAGATTGATTTGAGATTTGATTTGAATTGGTTTGAAGGAGTGTTGTTGACCTCATTTTTAGGATGAGCTCTCAACCCCTCCATTTTAGACATAAGAATCCTCTTAGACTTTAAGGGTTCCTTAGTCTTACAACACATCTAGTGATTAGGTGGACACTCAACCTAACCTTAGAAGACTTAGAAGAGTTAGCTATAGGAATAGGTCATGCCTTAGGGATGTTAAGAAATTTACCTACCCTTAGCTTAAATCATTCCTCACTTTCCTTCATTCAAGTTAAACTACAAATCAACTCTATTTGATTTTCTCCAAACTCAAATCAATTATATATGATTGAAATCCATGATCAAAATCCATCAAAATTCCTAAGTCCAAATTTTTCTAAGTCCTTAATCATCTCTTAAGGACTTAACCAAAATCATGATCAAAACCAATACAAATCTTTGATATTTTCACATAATTCATTTATATTCTCATTTATATTCATATATATAAATGAAATATAAATTCAAATCAATCAAACTAAACTCAAAATTTCAATTCAATTCATGAAATTCCCTAAGTCCATTTAATTTTTCATTAATGGACTTAGCCAAAATCAACTCTAAACCAATTCAAATTCATGGGATTTTTTCAAAACTCATTTATATTATCATTTATATTTACATATATAAATGAAATATAAATATAAATCAAACCCTTAATTTAAATTCCCAATTTAAAAATCTTTCTTAAGTCATTAATTCTCCATTAATGGACTTAGCCAAAATCAACTCTAAACCATTTCAAACTCATGGTATTTTCTTAAAACTCATTTATATTCTCATTTATATTCACATATATAAATGAAATATATAAATTAATCAAATCAAATCCTCAAATTAAATTCCCAATTTGAAATTTTCCTAAGTCCATTAATTCTCCATTAATGGACTTAGTCTAAATCTTGATCAAACCATCTCAAAGTCATGGGATTTTCTCATAATTCATTTATATCCTCATTCATATATCCATTTATATTCCAATATACATATAAAATCA
Organism: Cymbidium sinense; assembly: GCA_021442155.1. Lineage (NCBI taxonomy): Eukaryota > Viridiplantae > Streptophyta > Magnoliopsida > Asparagales > Orchidaceae > Cymbidium > Cymbidium sinense. The sequence continues at coordinate 19,835,457 of CM038221.1, read as the reverse complement.
ATTCCAACAATCAAAATCAATTCCAAAAATCAAACTCAAATCCACTCAAAATCCAACCTAAGCCTTTCATGTCAAAATCTTGAACTCATCCAAATCAATTTCAAATCAAGCCAAACTCTTGATTTTCTCTCATGATTCAATCAACCCTACAATCATGATCCCATATATAAATCCAAACTTCAATCAAACAATCAAAACCTAGTTCAAAAATCAAACCAAAAATCCCCTTATTCTTCCTTTGAATATGAAATTTTCAAATGGATCAAAATCCATTTGACTTCAAACCACTTGTAAATGGATTTATATTTCAATGATGAGTCCATACACAAGATCAATCAAGCTCAAATCAAGCTTCAACCAAGCCATTTGACCCACTTAGGCTCACTTGACCCAAGTGACCTAAAGTACCCTTATGATCCAAATTCTAATCTTAACCAAATTGGGTTGAACCAAACTCATCTATGCCTCTCATCATGATCAACAATTATCATGGGATGATCAATCAATCAAATTGGGTCAAACCAAGTCAAACCTAAGGGTTGACCAAGTCAACACTTAACCCAAAATGAAACCTAACATAGCCAAATTCTATAGGCCAAATTAAATGAAACCATTGATCTAAGTTCACTCATGACCTATGTTTGAACTTGACTAAGCCAACATTTGAGCCTAACCTAGCCCAATTGGCCACTTACCCAAGTTGGCCAATTTTGACCTAAAGGGTCAAAATGTGTCAAAACTTGATCTAAGACAAATTGATCCAAACCAATGGGTCAAGTTCATTCCAAATCACTTGTTGAACTTGACCAAAGCCTCAATTGGCCAACTAGACTCAACCTAGCACAATTGACCTTAGACCCAACTTGACCTAAAGGGGTCATGTTGAGCCAAATTTGAATATAACCAAAATTGATTGGAAACAAAGATATCAATCCACTCCATATGACTAACCAAACTTAAACCTACCCATGACCTAGCCCAAATAGGTCAAATGGGTCAAATAAGTCAACTTGACCCATTTGACCTAAATGAATTCATATGAGCCAAATTCAAAACCATACCAAATTGAATCAAACCAAAGCCACCAAAATATTTCAAATGGTCATATGAACTTGACCCAACCCTTGGTTTGACCTAATTTGACCAATTGGTTGACTTGACCCAAGTTGACTCATTTTGACCTAAATGGGTCAACATAAGCCAAACCCTATCAAATGAATTTCAAATCTCATGAAACTTGGCCAAACCTAGTTTCTCCACATACCCAACATATCTAAAGTGAAAAATCAACAAAATGATCATTCTACATCTAGGCCATAGAACAAATTTTGACCTAATCTATGGGTAATTTGGTCATACCCTTTTCATATCCACTTGTGGCTTTCATAATAGCTCAAGGGGACCTATGAAGAGTGGTGCACCCAACCCAATGGGTTTGGGTCAGCCCAATTGGCCCCTAGACCAAACCCGACCCCATGGGTCAAAATGCCAAATTCAAAATCCATCTCCCACTCAATTTCAAGCACATGGGAGGTTGGCAATCCACTCCTTGGCTCAAATCGACCATGTGTACACTCCTAATAGCTCAAACCCACTGCCTAAGCTCCATTGATCGAAAATGGCAAGTGTATGGATGGTCGTTGGATCCTTCAAGGGGGAGATATACTCCCCCTAATTCAATTTGAATTCAATAGCCACACATTTGATTAAGTGTTAGAGAGGGTAAGGAGCCATCAGAGAGTGATTCCTAACTTCCTAGAGCTCTAGCCATTTTTTTATCCTCAATTTTTAACAGTGAAAATAGTGGAGGAAAATCGAAGAGCTAACTTTCTCCATACTCAATTTCCACCCAATTACCTTTGCATACTTCATCTGGGAGCTAAGTTGAGTGCACCCAAGCTTCCTTTGGAGTTCCTACAGCTAGGAAGAGTTGAATTGGATCAATGCTAGAAAGGGGAGCAAGTGGAGTTGGTCCATAGAACATTTCACATAACCTCAAGAGTTCATTCTTCCAACACAGCTTCATCTCAACCTGACGAAGCTTCTCCAAGGGAATCTAGAGCCAATGATCATCTCCAACGAGGCATGCCATTTCTCCATTAAACTCAATGTGGTGTGGAGCTTTGTGAAAGAAATTTTAATCCCATGGAGTTTTGACCATTAAATGTGTTTATACCCATGCTTAGATGGTGTGGGTTGATTTCCAATTCAATCCAAGCTCAATCAAGCTCGAATCATGACTGCAAAGGTGGACGGTCTCCATTTTTTATAGAGATTGGTAGGGATAGATCTCTGGCCATCCATCCACACATTTTGGATGGATGGTCGAGATAATTCCCCATGTTTAGATTTCCTTTTTTCCATTTTAAAACCATGGGAAGATCTCTAGCCATCCGATCTTTGATCGGATGGCAGAGATCAAACCACGTCCGCCGCCACCATTTTGGATTTGACAACTTAAGTGAATCTGTCACGGCATGACACATGCAAAGCGTGCTGACCACCACCGCCACGCGCTGAGCAGGAGGATTAGTTAGGGAATTAATAAAAATGTTAATTAATCTAGGGATCTTCTAAAATTCATAACTCTCTCTATAAAATTCAAAAAAATATGAAAAAAAATCCTTTGGAAAGATAATTAACCTAGAATATTTTAAAATTAATTTTGATGGGTTTTGAATTATGATTTACTTTAATTTTGGGTTTTATTAGAAACTTTATTTTTCTAATTACCTTTTAATTAACCTTTGATTAATCCTAAACTTCTTGGGTGTAATTTAGGGGATGACATCTGCCTCCCCTAATTTTCTTGGGATTTATTAAAGGCTTGATTGGAAGAATTACATATGGATTTCTTAATTATCTCTTTATGTAATTAAGGATAATTAGATATGATTAGTAGTTTTAAACCATGATTAGGGTTGATTAAGGTTAGATCCAATATATGGGAGGTTTAAGGAATAATTTTGGGGCATTTTTGTTGAGCTATTTCCTAAACCCCTTTTCTCTCCTGAATCTCCTCTTAATTAAGGGTTAATTCATTAATTATCCCCTTAATTAATTTCTAAAAATTTTAAAATGTTTTCATAACTTAATTAATCTAATTTGGATAGATGCTTATGTGTTTAATAGCCTAAGTTCAATTAAGAAAATCAAAACCCAATTCATATGTATGAAAGTGTGTTTCAAAATTACTTAAGCTAAACCCCTTAGCTTAATTAACCTTTAATTATGAGCCAAATTGCATTAGGCCTTTTTCTTATTAAGTGCATTGCAAATTTAAATTCCTTGTAAGTTTTTTATGTCATCTTATTAGCTCATAATTATTTAATTAATTATTCTAAGGTGGTGTAGATAAGGGTTAATTAAGTTACTTAATTCATACCTTAACCTATTTAATACATAAAAATGGATCAAATTATCTAAAAATTAAACAAAAATATGAAACACATATGGTAATGGGTTAGGAATAGAAAACTCATCACACCTTCTCAAAATTAAATCAAACTTCAAACTACACAAAAATCACATTGAATTCACTTTGATTTATTTTAAACTTTCTTATGCTATAAGAATGTCTTTAGGATTTAAGTGAAGTGAACTTGTTTACATGATTTCATTACTTTGAATATTTCCCCAACATGCTAAATTTGTATGTCATGTGGTTTCATCCATTCATACTTTTCAAATTCAAATTTAAAAATGAAATTGTTTACTTTATGTCAAATTTGCATGTGTTGACTAAAGTAGACATATGAGTGGATATTATCACTACTAAATTCAAATTATTTTCAAAATATATAAATCAAAGATGAAATCTAAAAGTATGCTACTTATATTCTAATTATAAACTTGCATGTGAAAGAATATAAAGGTATGCTTAGCATAGGTTTCTTTTCTTTCTTATGTTGGTATAGTTTTGAATAGGAATTTGGTAGGATATATGGACCATTTGAAAAGGACCTAACACTACCTAATTTCATATCCTATTCATCTCTATGCTACCACCTAAGAAGGATTACCTATACTTGCGTACATAAATTTCATAAATAAAATGAATCCATTAATACAACTTTTATATTCTCCTTTTCTATTTCATTTCTTTTATACATATGTTTGTATTTAAGGAAAGTGGTATATTAGTCAGGACAACCCCGAGGTTGTGAGGCTTTAAGTAGCTCTAAGTAGGTCTTGTACCTTGCACCTCTGGTTAATAATGGTGCGGTACTCACTTATGCCTTTCCTGCTTTCATGTGTGTATGTAAAAATTTGGATAAGGAAACCCTTTTCTACTAATGAAAATCATGCATAGCAAACTTCTAAATTTCCTTAAATAGATTACTTAGCATGCATCATAAAGTGTGTTAAATACTCTCATTTGTATGTATAGATATGCTTAGGGTCCATCCATATGCATGTTATATATGTTGGAAAAGAAATGAGGTAATGTGTGTTATGTGAATTTTGATTCATTTTATTTAATCTTAAAATGCCTTTTTTTAATAGGTTTTATTTATATTTTATCTAAACTTAGGATTAAGTAAAATATTTAATCAAAACATTTACCTAAACAAAATTAAAATGTGAATCTACTTTAGAAATTACTTAAGTTAGGGAAGGAAAGAGAAGTTCTCTTCTCTTTCCCTCACTTCATAACTTAGTAATTAATTGTAGGATTCACTTGAACCAAATCAAAATATGAAATAAAATCAATCTAAAATAATTAAACAACTTAAATGAAACCCTCTTCTAAGTTGAGCATGTTTTTTTTTTCACACTTAGAAAATTTGAACCTAAAGCCATAGCTAAATATACCACACAAATATTCAAAGCACACACATTAGCCTAAGTCACCACTTCTAGCTTTAGGTTAGGATGGTGCATGGTTTGATGTTTTATTTTATTTTGTGATATATATTTTAGATTGGATGTTAAGGTGTATGCTCATAAAATGAATGGTAGGATGCTCTTAGTCTAATTATTCTTTTCTGCAGGGTATTGTGCTTAAGGGGCGTTATCATAAATAAAAAAATATAAATGCTTTTGCTTGTACATGTTTTATACCCCTAAGCATAATCCAATAGGGTGGACTTAGTCACCCGTGTGTGGGGTGATAAGTCCAATATACATGCTTGGGATTTGTGTGGTGTGTTTTAGCCAACCTTTACTTTGCAGGTGTGAGTTAGATTTCCATTCTTTTCCTTTTTAATATAAATTTATGTAATTAGGATTTTAGAATGATTGTTATGGGGATTAGGATGAACATTGGTCATAAGATCTTATTTTATGCACCATGTGAAGCCTTGGAGCATCTACCTTCCAACCATCCAAAAGAATGAACCAAAAAAAGGAACTAGAAGAACAAAGAACTAAAGAAGAAAGAAAAGAAGAAAGAAGAAATGAAGCTTGAAGACCTCTATAACAATGAATTCCTTACTTAATTATAATTTAATTCATTTGTAATCTGGATTGTATAAGGGTAGAGCTCGGCTACCCAATTTCATATTTTGAGTTTGTGCGGTGGTGCCCGAACAACGGCCTTTTATTCTTTTTGTGATTAGCTTTATAAATTGGTTTATGATTTTTTTAGCATTTGCATTAAGTGGCATGTTTTTCCTAGTTTCTTCCTTGCTTTATGTATGACCTGGATGTGGATTAGGCTCTTTAGAAAAAAATAAATCTTCTACCAAACTTAACAACTCAAATTAAAAAAAACAAACTCATAGCCTCACCTAAAGCTTAAGTTTAAAATCAAGATAAAAGAATTAGCAACTCCTTAGCTGGATGAGCATTTCTTTTATAATTTCATGCACAAATGCATCTTATTTCACTCTTGATTATAGGGCTTTCACCTTTTCCAGAGAAACTTGGTTTCACCTTTGAGTGCCATGGTGGAAACTCACCTCCTCCCTTCTCGCTGATTTTGGCTAATAAATCTATTTCTCATACATTAGTCATATGAATCATATTAGCCTAAGTCAAGATGATTGTCCAAAATGAAAATAAAATGAAATTTGAATTGCATTAGATTTAGGTCATTTGAAGCATGTCCCTTTACATGATCTAGTCTCTTTAGGGAGTGAGTTTAAGGACTTAGTTTTTTCTAAATAAATAATAGTCTAGCTATCTTGCATAAGCACAAAGACTTGCCTATATATATTTAAAATTATAAGAGGATTTAGTTGGAGATAACCCCTAGGCAGTTGTAAGTCCAAGCCGTCGGGTGGTTTATCCTTTCTTGTGAAGGCAAACCAATTACCCATTTTCACCTTAGATTTAGGTTATGCTTCCGGCCCTTGTCTAAGCTCCCTAGATTTAGGTTCTGAGGTTGCTTCTCCTTTCGGGTCATAAGCTTAATTCCTCACCTCTTAGACATTTCCTTAATCTTGTGTTAAGGAATCATAAGTCTAAATTTCTAATGAAAAATATAACTCAAACAAACTAAATCAATTTCAAAAATATATAAAGCCCTACCATATGATAGTTTGAGATGCTCGCTAGGTTTCCTAGCATCGTGGGCATCTCCTACTTATCTTCTATTTTGGATTCGATAATAACTCCCTCCTTTTGATCAATCCCATTTGATCTTCAAAAATGAACCAATCGATTGATAGTCCTTTTCTATTGAAATCTTCAAAGATCATTTACCTTAATCGAGAGTTTTCCTAGGGGATCCCATCCCTTAGAATGTAATTGACTATGGCGGCTTGCTCTTATAAGGAAACTAATGAACCTGATCTAAAATAAATCCTGGTTTACTTTTCCATGTAAAGTAGGGGAAGAATCTCTGGTACATATGTAGACCCATCATCTTTAGGAGTCCTTATTGAAGTGATTAGGTCCATTAAAGGGTAGTGACTTCTATCTTTTGAGATAGTACACTATTCCTTGATAATGTACTCGATCACCTGAATAAGCACATCTACAGATCTGCGTGGCATCCTAAAAAGATGAATTTCTATATGCTTATCCTCCTTTCATTTCTCCCCAGAGATTTGAAAGGTGACTCCATGTCACAAGAATTTTTCTCCATAAGTGTACATGGGTTAACTTTGAGCTATAAGGTAAGGGGTTGCCTTAGATCCCTAATGCATAGTATAATCCTATGATAAACCCTTCTAAGTCTCTAGGGATAGGTTAAGTGTTCACTTAATAAATAGAAGTGTCTCAAGTCTAAGGAACTTTTAGTGTCTAGAGGAGTCTTATGTCTAAGATAAAGAAGTTGAGAGCTCACTCGAAAAGCGAGGTCAATAGTAGTCCCAAAAAGAAATAGCAATCTCGGATCCTAAATCTATGAAGCTTTAGTGAGGACCAAAGAATGACTTATATTTAAGGTGAAAGTGGGCATATTGTTTACCTCCACAAGAGAGAGTAAACCACCCAACTACTGGACTTATAACCGCCTGGAGTGGCAGCCAGCTAACTCCTCCTATATTTTAAAACTATGTGGTCAAGTCATATATTTTGTAAGATGGTTAGGATGTTATTATTTTGAAATAAAACTAAAGTCTTTAAACTCATCCCTAAGATACTAGAGCATGAGTGGTATGAATAATTACCTAGTCTAATACAAATTTTATCAAATTTAATTTGATTTTGGACTCTTTATTTTAACAGCTTATAAGATTTTTATATGCCTAAATGTATGATGAAGTTGGTTATGGGCTAAATCAAAAGAGAAAGAGGTGTTTTCCATCATAGGCTCTCAAAAGTCAAGCCTTTTTCTATCTCGTAAAGATGGAAATCCTCTCTTAGCAAGAGTAAAATAAAATAACATGCATGATATTAAGCATACAATCATCCAGCTAAGGGGTTGCTAAATATTTTATTATCTTGATTTAATACCTAGGCTTTATGTGAGGTTATGAGTTATTTTAGAAAATTTAATTATGAATTGTAGTTGGATAGAAAAAATTAATTTTATCCTAAGAGCCGAAATGAATTCAGGCCACACAACAATCATCAATCATAAATAAATTATGAAAATTCATGTCATCATCTAACAATTTATAACCTCAACGTGAAAGAATAAATTCGATGTGGTCAGGAACCGTCGTACAACGCGAAAAAGAAATGAGTAGTCAAGTTCTACCCTTATACATCCCTGTACAATGAAAAAATAATTATAATTTAATTATAACAAATGAATGGGAGCTATGGGGGGTCTTCAAATCTTAAAAGCTTCTTCTTTCATTTATTTTCTTCTTTCATTTGGTTGGGCAAGCTCCATAGGATCACATGGTACATAGAACTTGGTCTTATAACCAATGTTTATTCTAAGCCCCCATAGCATGAATCTTAATTCTCAATGCAAAATTACATTAAAATAGGAAAAATAAGTCTAACTACACCTGCAAAATAAGTGTTAGCTAAACACACCATACAACCCAAGTAGTTATATGAATAATTTGGACTTAGCACCCTACACATGGGCAACCAAGTCCACCTATCCTAATGTAGATTATGCTTAGGGGTTAAGAAACCTATAAAAGAGAGCATTTGTATTTATTTAAAGCACCCCTTAAGTATAATCTCCTGCATAAAATATGATTAGGCTAATATCACCCTAAAATCCAGTCTAAGAAATATACACCCTAACATCCAGTCTATAATATTACATCACAAAATAAAATATACATTAAATCATGCACTGCCTTAACATAAAGCTAGAAGTGGTGAATTAATCTAATGTTTATGTGTTAAGACTTGTGTGGTATGTTCTAGCTAGGTTTTAGAGTTAATATTCTCTAAGTATGAAGAACATTTAATTATAAAAGGTGGTTTCATTTCAAATGGTTTAATTAATTTGTAAATTTTACTTAATATTTTTTTGTTTCATTTGACCTACACTTAACAACTAAGTGTTATGAAGAGAAAGAAAGAGAGGATCACTCTCTTTTACCCTTACCTTAAGTCACATCTAAAGCAAATTAATTAACTAATTCTCTTTAGTGAATGGCTTATTACATGTTTTAATCAGTCCCAAGTTTAGGTTCACTTTAAATAAACTCATTTAATGAGAAAGGCATCTTAAGATTTGTTGGAATGAATTACCATCACATAACACATGTTTATTCATTTCTTTCCATCATGTATATCATGCATATGATTAAATTCTAAGCATAGCTATACATGCAATTTATATCTTATCACACTTAAATGATAAAAGTGAGTAAATGTATTTGGAATTAATGTTTTATTTGATTGAATGATTTTGTTATATTAATTTAAAGCTCTATCTAAATTCTTATGCAAAAGCATAAAGAAAGAACCTTAAATCACATGACTAATCAACTCAACCAATTAAGTAAAGTATGAATGCATGTCTTTTTTTAATAGAAAAAGGGGAGTTTTCATTCATTAGCTAAGTACACATTCACATGTATAAAATTTTTAAGCAAGTACATCGTCATTGTTCTGCACCAAGGGAATGAGGTAGGAACCTCCTTGGGGCTACTTAAAGTCGTGCATTTCTGGAATGTCCAAACTAATATACCCACTATCTTTAGATATATATGGATGTATAAACAACTACAAGGATGGAAAGCCATGCAAAAATTATATTTTGATTTTATTTATTTATTTTGTATAAATGAATTAAAGCTCTATCTAAACTCTAATGTCCAAATGCATAAGAATGAAAACAAACAGGTATGACACCATTGTTCTACTAAGGGAACGAGGTAGGAACCTCCTTAGGGCTACTTAAAGTCGTGCGTCCCTGGATGTCCAGACTAATATACCATTAACATTCTTATTTATGCAAATTAACACATGAATGTATGGAAGAGACTTTATTTCATACACTAAATTTATATTCACTTGCATTCCCTATGTATATATAACTAAATTTATAATATATATGTATTCATTCATTAATAGACTTTTGAATATATATTTGAGATTTAATAGTGATACTAGCCACACATATTTTAATTTAAAGCAACACAAGCAATTTGATATAAAAAATTTATTTATTTATTTAATTTTAAAAGAGATGGATGCATGAATCATATGACATACAACATTTAGCATGATTGGAAAGAAACAAAACAACACAAGCATGTGATTTCATTCAAACCAACTAAGTCATAAGGACAATCAAACTAAATAAGATTATTTAAAATAAACCAAAGTTCTTTAATGTAATTTCATTTTCATGTTTGATTTGATTTAAGGAATGTGAGAAAGGTTTGCTAATATTAATCCCATCTCCCATGTGTGAGTTAATTTAGTTTAATGAAAGGGAATTAAGTTAATTTTATGTCTTAATTAGGTTGGGTATGAATTAAGTTAATTAATTAACCCTTATCTATATCACCTTAAGTTAATTAACTAATTAATAATGACCCAATATGATATGGAACCACATGAAAAGTAAATTAGCATTGCTTCTAAGAAATAAAAGGGGGCCTAATGCAATTGGCTCATGATCAATAGTTAATTAAGTCTAAGAAGCTCACTTAATTATTTTTATAATTTTCTCACACATGTGAGCTAACCATAATTTCATTAGCTCTCTCTTTAGATTATTGAACACCCAAAGAGCTACCAAAGATTGATTAAAGATAATTATATGTGAATTAGATTTTATATGGAGTTAATTAAATTCATTAATCCATTTGGTTAAGCATTAAGTATGTTCAACAATAAAATGAAATTAACTTAAGGAAAGAGATCAAGAAAGAGGCCTTAATCTCAATCCCTAAGTCCTATATTTGATCACTTAAGCTTTGATTTTATCTTGGAGATTAATTAATTAATTAAGCAATTAATTACCTTACTAATTATTAATTAATCTAATTCCAAAAAGTAAAGAAAACTTAGGAAATAAATTTGGAAAAATCCCAATCACATTCCCTAAGCTCCCTTACGGTTCAACAGAGGTAATTATGCTTAAATTTTTAATTAAGTTGCTATCCATTCACTAATTATCACTAATTAAATTAAGAGAGTGATTAAGACTTAATCAATTGATTTTCCAAATTAAGCAACCAACAAAATCCCAGAAAATAGGGGAGGCAGAGGTAAATTTGAGATTAATTGGGGGATTAATCAAAGAGTAATTAAGCTAATTAAAATTCAAATTAAATATTAATTAAGCCAAAATCATTATTTAAAATTAATTAATAATAGTTTTCCTAGATTCTACTATGAAATATCTTCAAAATGAGCCATAGTTTGTATTTTTTTGGATTTTTCTAGGATTAGTTATGAGTTTTAGAAGTTTCAAGCTTAAAAATGAATTAATTAGGCATAATTAAAGCCTTAATCTCATCGAGCCACGTGGTGGCTGATGTGGCATGCTTTCCACATGGAACTATGGGATTGGCTATTTAAGTTGCCACATCCACCGCTGACTCGAATTATGGCGGACGAGCTAACTCCATGGATCATCCAATCTAAGATCGGATGGCCATGATTCAATCTGGTTTAGAAAGAAATCAAGGGATCAGATGCGGGATTAGATCATGACCATCCATTTCGATCATGTGGAATGAATGGTTCGTGATCCATCCCATTCACAAGTGGTAAAGACTGATGTTTGTCTTCCCTTGTTTGATCGAGCTCACCTGAGCTCGAACTGCCTCCAAATTGATCCCACACCTTCGGGGATGGGAGGCCCATGCATCTAATGGCTAAGATCTAATAACATTCACATTTGCTTCACAAATGACCAACCTATTTTTTTAAGGAGCTCAGTTTTGCAAAATTACCTCACCGGAGCTAATTTTTGGCGGTGGGATCGAGGAGATAGCTTCTTCTAGTAGAGACGAAGCTCTGTTGAGAAGATTTGGTCTTGACTTGATGTAGAGCTCTTAGTCAACCAATCCACGCATGTAGGAGCCTCGGACTTGATCGAACTCTGATCTACGGTGGTCAGGAAGGCTCAAAGATGATTCGGTTGGCTTCGACAAATTATGAGGATGGTGTGGTACAAAGAATTAGTATTTGATCAAGTGGAGGGGGAGTATTGATCAGGAAGGTGGTGCTCTACTTTAGCTTTACTCGGGGAGGCTTTGGGGAGGCTCTTTAGGATTTGAAAACTCTTTGGGGACTCTCACGAAGCGAATGGTGAAGAATCCCGCTTGAATTGAGGGGTATACCCCTCAAATGAACTTGATGGATGGACTAGTGATTGGCTCCAAAAATTTAGTTGATTCATCATTGCTAGCCTGCCGAAGTGGTCTCCATTGGTGCCACGTGGCTTGCCATGAGTGGTCGAAGCTATGTCAGGCCACCCAAGGGGGGATTTGGGAAAATTGTGTGGGATTGCTTCCTCCTCGTGTCCATAGTGAATTCGACCATGAGAGGGAGAAAGAGAAGAGATTACCTTTGATCCATGGAAAGTGTTAGGTGTGTAGAGTGGGCTACGGTGTCTTAAGAGTGCTTCATTTGGCAAGTGAAGGACTATGGGAGAGGCAAAGTGGACTTTACCACTTATGGCAAGAATCCTATGCAAAGAGCTTTGCACATTGGCCAACTCCCTTGGATTGGGTCCTACTTGGATTTGGAATAGCTTGGAACTAACCTAGAGTCATTTTGGGTAGGGTTAGGTCAGCCACCAAGGTTCCATATGGTGATTTTGGGTGATTTGACTATATGGTCAAAATAGGCTCATTTGGTTAAGTTGAGTTGGGTTGACCAATTGGTCAAATTTGGTCAAACCAAGGTTTAGGTTAGATTCATGTGATGATTTTGGATGTTTTGGTTCTAGTGGTTTTGATTAATTTGGCTTAGATTTGAATTTGACTCATTTGGATTCAAAAGAGTCAAATGGGTCAAGTTGATCAATTTGATCAATTTGACAAAATTAGGTTGGGTCAAGTGTTGATTCAAGTTCAATTGGTTGATTGAAAGTAATTGTAGGCTTTGGTTTGGTTTAATTTAGAATTAATTTGAATTTTGACCAATTTGACCCTTTAGGTCAATTTGGGCTAGGTTGGGTCAAGTTGACCAATTGGTCAAATTGAGCTCAATCATGGCTTTGGTCAAGTTCAATAAGTGATTTGGAATGAACTTGGGCCATTGATTACAATCAATTTGGATCAAATCATGATTTGACCCATTTTAGCTTTTTAGACCAATTTGGGTCAACTTAGGTCAAATGACCAATTTGACTTGGTTTGGCTCAATTGATGGTTTGGTCATGTTCAATTATTGATCATGAGTGAGTTTGAGTCAATAGTTTCAATCAATTTGGCATATGGTGGGTTTTGGCTAGTTTAGGCTTCATTTGGGCTAAAGGTTAACTTGGTCAAAGGACCAAATTGACTTGGTTTGACTCAATTCAAGATTGTTGGTCACCCTAGGATGATTGTTGGTCATGATATAAGGTTTGGATCAGCTTAGTTCAATCCAATTTGGATTGGATTAGAACTTGGCTCAAATAAATCTTTTAGGTCACTTTGGGTCAAGTGGACCTTTAGCATGATCATGATTGATTCAAGCTTAGTTGATCTCACATATGGACTTAGGATGGAAATATAAATATAATTGCAAGTGGTTTGAAGTCATAGTTCATATGATAATTTCAAGTCAAAAGGGGTCAACATGGGTTTGACTTTGGTTGGCTTGGGTTTGGTTTGATAATTGTAGTTTATGTTTATATTTGGGTATGTGATTGAAGGGATGACTTAATCATAAAGAAATCCATGGGTTTTGAGTTGATTTGGGTGTCATTAGCAAAGTTCAAGAATTTGGCTAAAAAAAGGCTAAAATTGGGAATTTGATTTTATTTGTGTTCGGTTTTGGCTACTTGGATTTATATTTCATTTATATTTGTGAATATAAATAAAGATATAAATGGTTCATGAGAAACTCACTTGGGTTTGGACTTATTTGGAAGCAAATTTGACTAAGTTGAGGGATGTAGGTCAAAAGGGTTTAAGTAGGGAATTGACTTGATTTGATTTATTTTTGGTTTGATTTGAATGGTGGGCTTCATTTATATTTGTGAATATAAATAAAGGAATAATTGATTTATAAGGAAATCAATTGAGTTTGGGTTGATTTGGAGTGAGATTTAGTTAAGGCTAAGTCCATAAGATAAAATCAAAGGGCTTAGGAAGGGATTTGGAATTTGAATTTAATCATGTGTTTTAATCATTTGATTTGGGATTGGATTTATGATCTTGGAATTGAATTTGAGATTTGGTTTGGAAGAGAGAAATAAGGATTAGGTTTAAGGCTATAGGGTAGGCAAGTCTTCCTAAATCCCTAAAGCATAACCTCTTCCTATGGCTAATCCTTCTAAGTCTCTAGGCTTAGGTTAAGTGTTCACCTAATCACTAGAAGTGTATTAAGACTAAGGAGCTCTTAGTGTCTACAAGAGTCCTAGATCTATGATGGGAAAGTTGAGAGCTCACTCCAAAAGTGAGGTCAACATGTGGGAACTTGGATTTCTAACTAAAAAGCTTTGCTCTCAATGTTAGCATCCTCTTATAGTTATTATCAACTACTCCAAATATGATAATTCATATGGCATCCCTAAATTATTCTTGATATATTTTGAAGGGATGTTCAACTAGTTCTTCATAATATATTGTATCTCCTAAGCTACCTAAGTAGATGTTGCAAAATTGCTACTAACTCTATTAACATCTAGCATATATGTATTCCAATTATTTTTTTCTAAATTCGAATGTGTGACTATTTACACAAAGTGATGCTCGTATTTTCCATAGACAATTTTGATATGAATAAGTGGTTATAACACGAGTCATATCGCTTACTTTGATTTTCTTTTTAAAATCATTTTTGATGAATGTGCTATTAATGCAAACCTTGAAGCTCACATGAAATCATTTAAATGAACTATTATCAAAATTGTAATTACATGTAATGTGGGAACTTGGATTTCTAACTAAAATGCTTTTCTCGCAATGTTAGCATCATCTATAATTATTATCAACATCTCCAAATATGATGTTATGAGCTTGTTCTTTAGAGCAACATATTTTATGTGTGATAATCAATAAATCATCCCTAGATTATTCTTGATATATTTTGGAGAGATGTTTGACTGCTTCATCATATTTTCTTGTATATCTTAAGCTACCTAACTAGATGTTGCCAAATTGCTACAAACTTTATTAACACCTCGCGTGTATGTAATCCATTTAATTTTCTAAATTTGAATGAGTGATCATCTAGACAAAGTGATGCTCTTATTTTCCTTAGACAATCTTGATACGAGTAAATAGCTATAACATGAGTCATATCGCTTACTTTAATCTTCACTTTACAATTATTTTTGATGAATGTGCTTTGAAGGATTTTCTTGAAACTCAAGGAATCATGGAAGAATGAACCAATTATTAGAGCATTATCTTTAACAATTGGGCCTTTTAAAACTCATTATTGAAAGTTTCAAGTTCAAAGTTGGTAATATCAATATTATTGAGACTCAAATGAAGGCATTCTAATATATCACTATCGCTTATAACCTCTCAACTCTATTGTTGACCTCACTTTTTGGAGTGATTTTTCAATATCCTCATCATAGATCTAGGAATCTTATAGATACTAAGAGTTCCTTAGTCTTAAGATACTTCTAGTGATTAGGTGAACACTTAACCTAAGCCTAGATATTTAGAAGGGCTAGTTATAGGGGTAGGTCATGCCTTAGGGATTTAGGGAGACTTGCCCATCCTGTGGCCTAAACCCAACCTATGTTTGTTCTCAAACCAAATATCTAATTCAATTCCAAACCAAATGATTGAAACCCATAATCAAATTCAAGCTCAAAACTCTTCCATAAGCCTTATGATTGAACTTCATGGCCTTAGCCTTAACTAAATTCAAATCAATCCAAATTCAATTGATTTTCTTTGAGATCAATTTAATCCCTCAATCACTTGTCAAATTCAAGTCCAATCTCAATTCTAAATGTTTGAAACCCAAAATCAAATTTAAACTCCCAAAACCCTTCCTAAGACATATGATCCACTCTCATAAGTTTGCCAAAATCCCCTTTAAACCAAATTAAAATCAATTGATCTCTTATGAATCATTTATATCCTCATTTATATTCCATAAATATAAATGAAACTCACACCCCTATGATCAAAAGTAAAGCAAACTAAACCAAGACCCTTCTTAAGCCATATGGACCCACCTCCATGAGCTTAACCAAATCTAAACCCAAATCAACCCAAAATTAATTGATTTCTTTATAAATCAATCATATATTCATTTTTATTCATAAATATAAATGAAACCTACATTCCAATGATCAAAATCAAATCAAACTAAATTGATTTTCTTCTAAGCCTTTTGACATACCTCCATGAGCTTAGTCAAATTTGCTTCCAAATCACTCCAAACTCAAGTGATTTTCTCATAAGTCATTTATATCTTAATTTATATTCATAAATATAAATTAAATATAAATTCAAATAGCCAAAATCAAATCTAAAATCAAATCAAAACCCAATTCAAGCCCTTTAAGCCAATTCCTTGAACTTGGCCAAAACTCATCCAAATCAAGTCAAAACCAATGGATTTTCTCTTAAATCAATCATCCATTCAATCATCTATTCAAATATAAATGGAACCTACAATCATCTATCCAAATTGAAATCAACCCAAGTCAAGCCCAACTTAGCCCTTTTGACTTAAAATTTTCAAATGAACTAAAACCCATCATATCCCAAATTGATTGTAGTTGGATTTATATGTCAATCCTAAACTCATATATAAATTCAACTAAACCTTAATCAAGACAAAACCAAGCCAATTGACCCATTTAGGTCCACTTGACCCAAAATCTAATCCAATCTAAATTGGATTGAACCAAGCCTATCCAAACCTCATATCATGATCATTGATCACCAAAGGATGATCAATTGCCTTGAATTAGGTCAAACCAAGTCAACACGATCATTTGACCAAGTTAACCCTTAGCTCATATGAAACCCAAATTAGCCAAAACTCACTATACACCAAATCAATTAAAACCATTGATTCATACCAACTCATAATCAATGATTGAACATGACTTGGCCATCACTTAGTCAAACCAAGCCCAATTAGTCATTTGACCTCAGTTGACCCAAATTGGCCTAAAAGGCCAAAATAGGTCAAATCATGATCCAACCCAAATTGATTGCAACCAATGGCTCAAGTTCATTCCAAATTGATTATTGACTTGACCAAAGCCATAATTAAGCCTAATTTGACCAATTGGTCAACCTAACCCAACTTAGCCCAAATTGACCTAAATAATCAAATTGGCCAAAATCTAAATTAAATTCAAATTGATTCAAACCAAAGCCTACAATTATTTTCAATTAACCAATTTAACTTCAAACAACACCCAACCCAAGCCAATTTGGCCAATTTGGTCAAATGGGTCAACTTGACCTATTTTACTTATATGAATCCAAATGAGCCAAAATCAAACCTAAGCCAAATTGATTGAAACCACTTGAACTAAAACTCTTCAAATCATCATTTGAATCTAACGCAAGCCTTGGTTTGACCCAATTTGACCAATTGATCAACCTAACCCAACATGACCCAAATTGACCCATTTGACCAAATTAAGCCAGAACTCATGAAACCAACCCATGGAACCTTGCAACCTGACCTAACCCTACCCAAACCCATCCTAGGTCAGCCCAAAATCTATCCAAACTCAATAGAGCTAAACCTAGAAAAAATATCCCTTGGATATGCCTCCCCATGTGGGATTTTGCCAAAATTGACAAAGTCCACTTTCCTATCTCCTTTGGCATCCATCAAACAACCAAATGAGGCATACCTAAGCCACCTAGCCCACCCTAAGTGGGCTAGGTTTACCATGGACCAAAGGGAGGTGAGCTAACTCACCTCCCTGCTGAGCTGAGAAACCCATGGACAAAGGGAGAAGTCATCAGCCCACATCAAGCTTTGAGCCACCTCCCATCCCTTCCTCCACTATCGGCGTACGATTGCAACCCCTTTGGTGCTCTGACGGTGGCTGGCCGGTCGAAATTGGAGAAGCAATCCCATCCATCTACCTCAACCAATTAAGGGGTATACCCCCTCAATTCTCATAGAAAATCACACCATTCACTTCGTCTAAGCTCCCAAGAGAGAAATGAAACTCCCTAATAAGCTCTCAAGCGATTCCAAGCCCTCCCAATTTCGAATTTTCTCTTCCCATACAAAGCCAAAATAGGCAGCCTCCTTTCAATCCTAACTTTGTCAATACCCCATCTCAATCAAATTCCTCCTACATACACCTTCCACATACCTCGTCAAAGTTACCTAAGCCATTTCTTAGGCTCTAAATCAACTAGAGGATGGACTTCGATAAACTGACATCCAAAGGGGGAATCTTGGTCTCCCAATCTAATCACTTGGAATCAACTCAATTATCGCTCAACAGGGCTTTGTCTCAACTAGACGAAGCTTCCTCAAGCATGTGAACCGCCAGTCTTAGTTCCTGTGAGATAAATCCATTGAAATCGAGCTTTAGCCTAAAATGGGTTGGAGTTCTTTGAAGAAAATTTGCATGTGAGCCGATCATAGCCGTTGGATCTTCGTGGATCCCTCGCACGAAGGTGTGGGATTATTTAGGAGTGAATTCAAGCTCGGGTGATCTCAAATCGAGCAATCCATGGCAGACGAGCTTTACTGTTCATTGCTCATGGGAAAATAGATCATGGGTCATCCATTTTGTGTGATCAGAATAGACGGTGGTGATCAAATCACATTAGATCATCCATTTAATCCTTTTTTTACCGTAGGTTTGATCATGACTGTCCAATCTTAGATCAGACAGCCTACGGGAAAGCGCATCTCTCTGCCATCCGAGTCAACCCCAGATGTGACTACTTAAATAGCCAATCTCGTGGTGCCACATGGAAAGCATGCCATATGATGCCGATGGGATTAGGCTTAATTAAGGTCATTTAATTATTTTTTAAGGCTGAAACTTTCATAATTCATAACTAATTATAGAAAAATCCAAAAAATATAAATAAAATAAGTAAGATATTTCAGAGGGGAATCCATTAAAATTATTTTTAATTAATTTTAAATAGTAAATTAGGCTTAATTAAGGTTTAATTAAAAATTTAACTACTTTAATTATTCTCTAATTAATTAACTAATTAACTTCAAACTTCTGAGATTGTTTAGGGGTGACCTCTGTCTCCCCTATTTTTTTAGATTTATTGGGAAAATTGATTGATCAAGCTCTAATTACCTTCTTAACTTAATTAAGAGATAACTAAGCATATGAACAGTAACTTGCTTAATTAATTGGGTCATCTATCACTAATTAACAGTGAGGAGGCTTAGAGAATTGGATTGGGCTTCTCTCATAATCTTTTCCCTAAGTTTCCTTCACTTTTTCAAGAGAAATTAATTAAGGATTAATGGATTAATTAATTACTTAGTTTATTTAATTAAATTTTAAAAATATATCTAAACCTAATTAATTCATGGGTAGGTCTTTAAGTGTTCACTAGCCTAAAGAGATTTAATGAAATTATGATTTATCAATATGTGTAGGAAAATCATAAAAGTAATTAAGTTTCTTAAGCTTAATTAATCATTAATTATGAGTCAATTGCATTAGACCCTTTCATTTCATAGGACCATTGCTAATTTACCTTTCAATTCATTTGCATATTACATTGGCTCATAATTATTTAGATAATTACTTTAAGGTAACATAGGTAAGGGTTAATAAATTGAGTTAACTCATATCTTAACTTAATTAATCTATAAAATCAACTTAATTACCTTCTCATTAAATCAAACTAACTTACAAACATGTGATGGGATTAAGATTATCAAATCTCTTTTTCTCTTTCTCTCTTTCCTTAAATCAAGTTAAACACCAAATTAAAAATGATATTAAAAAGCTTTGGTTTGCTTTAAATAATTTTATTTGATAAGATTGTCCTTAGGAATTAGTTTGGTTGAATGAAATAATATGCTTATGTTTATTTATTCCTCTCCAATCATGTTAAATGTCGTGTCATTTGATTCATGCATTCATATTTTGCAAAATTAATTAAATTAAATGGTTTCTTTTATGTCAAGCTTGCATGTGTTGATTTAATTTGATATATGAGTGGTTATTATCACTATTAAATCCAAATATATTTGTCTAAAGCTTATAAATGGATGATTACATATGTTATGAATGCTAATTATAAATATAAAGGAAATGTATGTGATCATATCTTAAGTGTATTGATTGAAACTTTGTTTTCTTTGATTCAAGTGTAGCTTTACATACATTTGAATGTTAATAGGCATATAGTCTGGACATCCCAAGAATACGAGGCTTTAGTTAGCCCCAAGGAGGTCATTCGATTATATCACTTTCCTGTTAACAGTGATAAGTACTTATTTGATTTCATTTACATGTATCTCTACATTAAAATTTGAATAAGAACTTTACTCTATATTCATAAATGTTTTAGTCAAGTAAAAATATAACTTTTGCATAATTTTTCATTCTTGTAGTCACTTGTACATTCATGTGTATTCAAGAATAGTGGGTATATCAAGTATGGACATCCGGAGATGTAAGATTTTAAGTAGCCCCAAGGAGGTCTTTACCTCAATCTCCTAGTTTAATAATGATGAAGTATCAGCTTAAAACTTTTATACACTTATATGTGTACTTAGATAATGAATGGAAATCTCATTTTTCAACTTTAGCTCATATGTATAAATAATTCAATTGAAAGAAATATAATTTTTGCATGAGTTTTCATTCTAGTACTTATGCATTCATGTGTATTCAAGAATAATTGGTATATTTAGTCTAGATATTTCGGGGATGCAAGGCTTTAAGTAGCCCCAAGGAGGTCTTGACCTCACTCTCTTGATTTAATAATGGCGAAGTATCCACTTAAAACCTTTATACACTTGAATGTGTATTTAACTAGTGAGTGAGAATCCCATTTTCTACAAAATGCACTTATGCATCTTTCATTTAAAGTATGCTAAAAGAAACATATTGTATGTGCAGTTATACTTAGGATTTAATATATGCATGTCATATATGATGAAAATAAATGGTTGAACATGTGTCATGTGATAGTATATCAATCAAATTAATCTTGAGATGCCTTTCATATTGAATAGAATTATTTAAAGTGAATCTAAACTTATGACTAATTTAAAATATGTAATAAGCCATTCACTAAAGAGAATTGAGCTAATTAATATGCTTTAGAAGTGACCTAAGGTAGGGATGAAATAGAGTAATCCTCTCTTTTTCTTCTCTTTATAATACTTAGTTACTAAGTGTAGGTCAAATGAAATAAAAGAAAATACTATGTAAAATTGGCAAATCAATTAAACCACTTAAAGTGAAATCAACCTCTTATGATTAAACTTCTTTCATATTTAGAAAATTATAACATTAATGCCTAGTTAAGACATACCACACAAGCCTTAATACGCACACCTTAGAACTAAGTCACCACTTCTAGCTTTATATCAGGGCGGTGTATGGTATGATGTTTGATTTTGTGATGTATTATTTTAGACTTGATGTTAGGTTGTGATTAGACTAATCATATTTTCTGCAGGAGATTGTGCTGAAGATGTGCTTAAAATAAATATAAATGCTCTTCTTCAGGTTGCTTAAACCCCTAAGCATAATCTATGTTAAGATAAGTGGGCTTGGTTATCCATATGTAGGGTGCTAAGTCTAAATTATATATATAATTGCTTGGGTTGTATGGTGTGTTTAGCTAATACTTGTTCTATAGGTGTAGTTAGATTTATTTTTCTTATTTTTAATGTAATTTTTTATTAGGAATTAGAATTAGTGTTATGGGGGATTAGGATGAGCAGTGGCTAGAAGGGTTTGTCCTAGGAGGCCCTGTGATGCATTCAAAGTGGAGCAAATCAAATCAAAGGAGACATGAAGAAAGAAGTGAAGCCAAGAAGAATGAAGATAAGAAGACCCCCATAGAATTTATTCATTTATAAATTATAATTATTCTTTCATATTCCAGGTTGTATAAGGGTAGAGTTTGGCTATCCATTTTTTCTTTTCGGGTTGTACGGTGATATCCGATCGCATCGACATATTATTCTTTTGCGGTAGCTATAAAATATTTGATGTTATGTTTAGCTTGTGCATTAGAGATAATATGTATCTTCGTAGTTTCTTTATGATTGGTATTTGTTATATGACCTGAATGTGATTAGGCTCTTAGAAGAAAAATAATTTTTTTTACCCCAACTACAACTCATAACTAAAGTTTTAAATAACTCATAACCTGACATAAAACCTAGGCATTGAATCAAGATAATTAAAATATTTTAACAACCCTTTAGTTGAATGTTGTATGTCTCAAATCATGCATATCATATTATATCACTTTTGTAAAATGAGGACCTCTGTCCTTATACATATGGGAACTGCTTGACCTGTGAGAGCAACTCTTACTAATGGAGCTTCACCCTCTTCTCTTATGATTTTTCCCATAACTCATTTCAACATGCATTTAGGCATACAAAAATCATATGGCCTTCGTCAAAATGAAGTGTTAAAAATGAAATAAAAATTGATAAGATTTGCATTTATAGATTAAGTCATTATTCATACCACTCATGCTCTAGTCTCTTAGGGAGTGGGTTTAAGGACTTTAGTTTTTCTTTAAATAATAACAACCCAACTATCTTGCAAAATCATATGACTTGCCTACATGATTTTAAAGAGTATGAGGAATTAGCTCGCTGCCACTCTAGACGATTATAAGTCTAGCAGTCGGGTGGTTTACTCTCCCTTGTGGAGGTAAATCATATACCCACTTTTGCTTAGATTTAGGTCATGCCATGGCTTATGTCAAAGCTCCATAGATTTAGAATCTGAGGTAGTTGTTTCCTTCATGCTACAAGCATAAATCTCCACCTCTTAGGCATTTTCATAATCTTGTATCGTTAGATTATAAGCCCTAGTAATCTAATAAAATTTCAATTCAAACAAATAATTTTCTTCAATTTCAAATATATAAAGCCCAACCATAAGATAGATTTGAGTGCTCACTAGATTTCTTAGTATTATGAGCATTCCCTACTCATTTACTTTGGCTTCGATAATAAGTATTCTCCTTTTTTATCTCTCCCATTTGATTTTCCAAATATAACTAATCCTTTGATGATCTGATCTTTCAAATCTTTGGAGACAATAAATGCCTACTTTAATCAAGAGTATTCCTAAGGAATTCACCTTCCTTATGATATAATTAACTATGGGGGCTTGCCCCCAAAGGAAACTTTAGAACCCGGTTTAATATAAACCCTACTTTATTCATCCATGTAAAGTAAGAAAAAAAATCTCTAGTATTTTGAAGACCCATCATATTTTAGGAGTTCTTAGGTGATTAGATCAATTGAAGGGTGATGTCTCTATCTTTCAAGATAGTACATCATACCTCGATGTCATACCTGATCACTTCAATAAGTACTCCCTCATATCTGAGTGGTGTCCCCCATACACATCTCAAAAATAAACACCACACCTATGAACACATTAATTTTTTTGTCTTATTGTATTATGATCACTATCTCAACCCTATTACTTCTATAATATTGTTCAATCATTTTCAAAAACTTCAACATTGTTTCCACTACAAATGTTGTGATGCATCAAAAATGTGATAGTACAATTTAAATGCATATCCTCTTAGCTAAAGATAAGTAATTTTAACCTTTTCTCTGAGCACAAAGAAACGGACTAAACCTTTCTCAAGCTTAATAGTCTTTTGATTTTAACATGCATATCTTTTTTTTTCTTGCCTTTGTTCTTCACTTCACCTCAATATCCTCTAAATTTGAAAGTTACAAAAAGCCCATCAATTATATCTAAAATTAAATCCATTGCTGCCCTTACAAATCCAAGCATTAAATATTTTGCAAAATATTTCATCAGATATAAAAATAATAATAAAAATAATAATAAATAAAAAAATCGATAACTTTACCTCAAATGAAGCTTTAGGAATTCACCATTTTGATCTCTCTTTAAAAAATCGTGAGAAAACTTAGAAATTTATATATGCAACAAAACTAAACTTCTAATTAAAAATTTTTTTTTCTTAAAAGTTTTGTAAACTCAAATTATTTTTTATCTATAACCACTGAGACTCAATTATATGCATTATAATAATCACATAAGAGAAATGATTCACTTAATGAGAGAAAAATGATGAAGAGATGCAGCAGAAGAAAGTAAAAATCTTGCGAGTAGCGTGGGAAGGGAACAACACAAGAGATATGCCCTGAAACAGAGTTAACGACTGAGAACAAATTTTTGGTGTGGGTTAGTGACAGAAAAGCTTGAGAGGGGTAACTTGGAGTGGTGTTTATGACATATTAAAACATTTTGGGTGTTAGAAATATAAATTGAAGACTTTAGATGTTAGATACATAAATAATAATATTTTGTGTGGTATGCATAGTGCATGTATATCCCCTAATCTTACTGAAAGCAACTCTTATCAATAATATTCCCATCTTTATCTTCCTCCTTGTCCTCACTGAATGCAATCATCTTTCCATAAAAATGGCATATTTGGCTCATCTATGATCTGTTGTTTTGAATGAATCCTTGGGAATGTGTCTCAATCCAGTAATGTTAAACCAACTGGCCATATGTTGATAATATGGAGAGCTTATGGGCTAAAACCCTGTATGAGTCAATATCTCACTGCAAGGTTCATAGAAATGAATTTCAAATATATCGAAAATAAATCAAATAAAATATTAAAAATCTTTCGAAATTAAATGAAGAATTATTTTAAATCACCGAAGAATTTAAAATTATTCTGCATTTACTTTAATTTCAATCACAACAACAACAACAAGCCTTAATCCCACTAGGTGGGGTCGGCTACATGAATCCTTCGTCTCCAATGTGTCCTATTATGTGTCAAATTCTCATTTAATTCAAGTTTACTAAGATCATTTTTTATACATCTTAACCAAGTCTTTTAGGTCTACCTCACCTTTCTTAACATAAGGCAAATCTAATGCATCTACTCTCCTAATCGGGTCCTGGATTGACGCTTTATGTGGCCAAACCATCAAAGGCACTCTCCTAATCTTATCTACCATTGGAGCTACTCCAACTTTTTCCAACATACTCATTTTGCATTCTATCTCTGGTAATGCCACTCATCCACCGAGCATCCTCATCTCAACACTTAACTTAGTCTTATGTTTCTCTTTATTAGCCAACATTCTCGCACCATAAGTCATGGTCTTACCACCATCTTATAAAATTTTCTCTTAAGTTTAAGTGGAACTTTTCTATCACATAATAGTGGATGCATTCCTCCACTTCAACCATCCAACTTGAATTCTACTAATAACATCTCCATCTATTTCACCATCATTTTGAACAATAGAGCCTAAATTCAATCACTCACTCTTATTAATGACTTGATCACCTAAAGTCACAACACTACCACTAAAACTTCTACAACTAAATTACACTCCATATATTCCAGTTTTAGATCTACTTAAATGAAAACCTTTAGACTCTAAGTTGACCTCCATAATTCAAGTTTACATTTGGACTCCCTCTCTAGTCTTATCAAGAAGAATGTCATCGACAAAAGCATACACCAAGGTACATCTTCTTGTAAATGCCTCGTAAGAACATCCATAACTAAAGTAAAAGATAAGGGCTTAATGTTGATCCTTGATGTAATCCAAGCTGAAATAGGAAAATATTTTGTCAATCCTCCTTGTGTTTGGACACAAGTGACTCTAGTATATATATCCTTAATGACTTGAATATAACCAATATTAACTCATTTTACGTTCTAGAACTCTCCAAAGAACATCTCTTGAGACTTTATCATAAGCTTTCTCTCAATAAATATCATATGTATATCCTTCTTATTTTCTCTATGCTTCTCCATCAAACCTCTTAACAAATGTATAGCATCCATAGTAGATCTACACGGCATGAAACCAAAGCGATTGTGAGAAACTTTTGTTTCACATCGTAACTATGCTCAATTACTCTCTCCCATAATTTTAATGTATGGCACATTAACTTAATTCCTCTATAATTGCACACTTGTGCATCACCTTTATTCTTAAATATAGGAACTACAAACTCTTTTTCCACTCATCGGCATCTTTTTAGTCTTTAAAATAACATTAAAAGATTTGTAAGCCAAGAAATTCCATGATCTCTAAACATTTCCACACTTCTATTGGAATATTATCGGTCCTCTTGCTTTTCCACATTTCATTTTCTTTAAAGCTTCCTTGATTACTATCTGACGATAAAATGAAATTCTCTATTTTTGTTTAGAATTATAAGGTTGCTAAAATCAATCGTACTTTCGGATCCTTCATTGAAAAGTTTATTAAAATATCTCATCCACCTATTTTCAATATCTTTTTTTAAGAAAACACTTTATTATTTTCATCCTTAATACCCCTCACTTGGTATGTTTTTTTCTTCTCTATCTCTTTGGTTGGCTAACTTATACATACATCTTTCACCTTTTTTGGTATCTAATCATTGTATAAATCACTAAAAGCTAAATTTTTTATATCGTATATTCTTTCTTAGAATCTCTGAGCCATTTTATATATTTCCCAATTCTCAGAGTTTTACATCTAAAAAGTTTTATAATAATCTTATTTATTCTTATCTTTTGTATATTCGACACCAACTATTCTTATTAAAGAAGTTTTTTCAATCACTGTATTTGATTCATTCTACACTGTTAATACTTGCAAGCCCTGCAAAGCGATAGATAAAGGTAATTGTTAACTAGTAAGCTGTGAGATTCTAAGCAGTTATTTAATGTTCTAATATAGCGACGTCCGTTTTAATTGAGATGAAATGAATATGGACCTATGATACATGGACATCGATATAATATGAATATGAAATACATTTATTATTAAACAAAAGATATAGATATGTGTTGAGCATGATATTATAAATTTTATATTTTAATAATTATAAATAATATATATAATATAAATATAATAAATAGAATATTAAAAATAAAAAATAATAAAATATTTAAGTTTAACATAAACTTTCAAAAGATAAAAAATTAATAAATAATATAAAAATATTAAGGGAAATAATGTCGAGAGATGCAAAGACATTGATCATCAATACTCATGATGATGATAAAAATATTGATAGCGATGATTAATAATGATACACAATCACATAAAAAAATATATCCATAGGCACAAGTTATAACTTAAAAAATTGATTATAAATTTATAATTTATATTTTAAATATTTTAAATTTAATTTAAATTTAATGACATGCACATCAGTGAATTTTTTTAAATAATTATTAATTAAACACGCTAGAGACGTGTATAACATATATCAAATGCATATCAATGTCTAGATATTGCATATCATTATTTATAGAAGTATCAATATATCATGAATAAAGACCATTCTCTTCCTTTTAACTACCTTTGATGGTGCAGCCCAAAAAAGTTATGTTTTCCCTAAAATAATCAATATTTTGCTAAATTTTTTTTAATTAAAATAACTCAAACATATATACCGAGAGTCATAATGGATAGTCACCATCCATGCTCCGTTCAATTCTTTTTTAAATTGTTTTATTTTCTTCTTAAGTTTTGGATAAAAATTATTGAGAGAAAAAAATGCTTATTTATTTCTTTACACTCTAAAAAAATTTAAATTTTTAGATCTAAGATCTTCCAATGGACTGCCTGTGTTCACCGTAACAGTCCCAATCTTCAAATAGTCGTTCAATTAACAGAAATACAGAATCTTTCTCCATCCCTTCTCTCGCTGCTGCTCTCTGTCACTGTACTAAACATTCCAAACAGATAAGATAATTAGTGCTTATAGAACTCTTAAGGAATTTCACAACTGACTTTGACGTTTCAGGAGAATATGTAACATTCTATTCTTCTTTTCAATTACATAATTACACCATAGAAGATGAAGAAAGCTCACATCACGTAAAGGTTACTACACAGCACTTAGTAAAGAACAAGGTCAGTTGAATACGTAACCTATATACATCAGAGAATACAGATACAAGCTATTTACATTTTTAGATAAAGCATAGAAGGGGAGCGGGAGCAGTACTTTAAGAAATTTGCATCACTATCTCACCTTGTAACTGTGTGTATACCACCATTATAGTTTGGCATATGAGCTATTTGACCCTTTCCTCTTTCTTTAGAGCAGGTAACAGCTGAATCCAGACATCTGATAGAAGAAGCCTAATCAGCCCTTCGTTTTCGCATGCGAGCTCCCCAAGAGAGATTGTCGTCTGAGTTCTTGATCGCGCTCCTCCTCCTCAGCTCTACAAGCTGGTCCTGCCAGCGATTTTTCCACCCAGATTTCTTCTCCAGCTCCTAGATGAAAGTAACAAAACATGCGGAGCTATCAGGTAAAAACTTTAGTAAGTTTTAGGACTCACGAGGAAGAAGGGAAGGATTTTTGGCTCAGAATTATAAAATGTTGAAAGAAAAACCAATAAAATAAATTTTCCATTCCTACATTGTTGTTGGCAATTGTTAGAAAATGAGGCAGAAACAGAAGCACAATCAGGATCAGTAGCAAAACTTATTGGAGATATAATGTAAGAGGAAATACATCACAAAAGTACAAATACGAAATAGCACACACTAGATTTTACGTAAAAAAATCCCTTGGATAGGGTAAAAACTATAGGCAGAGGAGATGAATGTACTAATCAAAAAGAGATTAGAAAAGAGAGAAGTGACGGCTCAAAGGCAAATCCAAAAAAACTCTCAAGACCAAAAATAAATCTTACTCTCACTACAAATTTTCCATCTTATAAAGGAGTTGAAGGGTTGAGTATCGTGTACCAAGTGAGAGGGTATTTATAAAGTTTTGTAAGACCCCTTTATAAGAAAATACTAAAAAAAGGGACTAATACAATAAAAACATATGAATTAAATCTAGAAGCTATAATAAAACCAATCCAATGGTAAAGATGCTCAATCCGTGTGCTTATATTTTCCAACTAAAGTAAGAGCACATGGCTCGCAATTTAAAGGCTATAATAAAATCAATCCAACAGTAGAGGCCTTCAATCCGTGTGCTTATACTTTCCTACTAAGACGAATGAGATCCACATAAATTCATGTCACTAATTTAATAATCTCCACCTTGATACAAATTTCTAGGCTAAGAACATAAATATTTGATATTAATGATCTCTCCACTCTTCCACCAAACTCTGTAAAATCAGCAACAAATACCTACCCAATCTAAGCAATGCTTAAACTTAACAATAAGAAATGAATATCCTTTGAACGGTCCCATTAGATCAAATCAAGCACAAGCAATGACCTTTTCCATACTAAGAACACCCCCATCATATCTGAATCCATCATGCTTCTCCGAGAAGCAGTGCTTGTAGACGTTCAATATTTTGGTGTTTTGCCTATGAGAAGAGCTTCTACAAAACTCAATTAAATATTTTTCCTTCATATGCCCAAGGCGCATGTGTCATAATTGAGTAGCTCCACATCCAATGGAAGACATGACATCTTCAATGATTGTGTAATCCTGCAAGATATACAAATTGACATACTCTCTCTGTCCCTTCATCTCAATAAGGTTGCCTTTACTAATTCTCAAGACTCCACCTTCACAAGTGTACCTATATCCTTTGGCATCAAAGGTTCTTAAGGAAATGAAACTTCTTTTCAAATCTATGATATGCCTAACATCAGCCAAAGTTCTGATGATGCCTTCAAATATCTTTATCTTGATTATACCAACACCAACTATATTACAAGATGTGATATTTCTCATAAACACCATGCCTGTAGCCATAATTTCATATGTTGAAAGTCTATCCTTGTGGGGACACATATGGAACGAATAGTCTAAATCAAGGATCCAATCCTCACAGGACTTACGACCATTAGTACTAGCAACAAAAAGATCACTATCAGAAAGATGTTTCGCAAAATCAGCTTCACCAAGTTTTTTTTTTTTTGATTAGCCATGGTTTTCTCTTTATTTTGTGATTTCAAGCACTCAGATTTAATGTGTCTCTTCTTCTTGCAATATCGACAGACTTTATCTCCATTATTGGTATTAGATTTCCTTGATACTTCATCACAAAAATTCGACTCATGAGTTCTTCCGTGAACAAGATCTTTCCCTTGTGATTTAGATCCAATAACTAGAGATTTCAATTTCTCCTTGGAAAATAAAGCCTCATACACCTCATTCAACATCAATGAGTTTCGGCTATAAATAATGATATCTCTGAAGATCGAATATAAGAAAGTCAGCGAACAAATGAGAATTAACCCAAAATCTTCCTCATCATACTTGACTTTCATTGTCTCTAGATTTGAGACAATTTCTTTGAAAATAGTCAAATAATCTTCCAAAGAATCACCTTCTAACAAATGGTGAGAGTAGAATCGCCGCTTTAGATGCAACTTATATGTTAAGATTTTGTTATGCATAATTGCTCCAATCTCGCCCAAAGAGCGGTAACAATTTTCTCCTTCAAAACATCTTGTAAGATATGGTTCTAAGGATGTAGATGAATAATAGGAAGTGCTTTTCAACCTTTACATTGTTTCTTATCCGGAGACCAGCTTGAAGACATATGATCAAGCCCTAATAAAGTATCATACAAATCCCTCTAAGCAAGAATTGCCCGTATCTTTACTCGCCACAACGAAAATCTAGTGCTGCAATCCAAAAGTGAAATATTATACTTCACAGTCGTCATCTTCAAAAGTCCAAAAGTGAACCCGATGCTCTGATACCACTTGTTAGAAAATAAGGTAGTGAAAGCGCAATCAACATCAGGAGTAAAGCTTCTTGGACATACAACGTAAGAAGAGATACACCACAAAAGTATGAATACAAAAAAGTACACACTAGATTTTATGTGAAAACCCCTTAGGATAAAAATCACAGACAGAGGAGAAAAATGCACTAATCAAAAAGAAGATTACGAAGAGAGAAGTAACGACTCAAGAATGAACCCAAAAATACTCTCTTAAAGACCAAAAATAAATCTCACTCTCATTACAAATCTCAAAAATGAGTTGAGTCTCTTGTACCTAGTGAGGGGGATTTTATAGAGTTCTGCAAGACCCCTTACAAGGAAATACTCAAAAAAGAGATTAATATTGAATATGAGAAAGGTAGCGAACAGATGAGAATTAACCCAAAATCTTCCTCTTCATACTCGACTTTCATTATCTCTAAATTTAAGACGATTTCTTTGAAAATAATCAAATGATCTTCCAAGAATCACCTTCTAACAAATAGTGAGAGTAGAGTCGCCGTTTTAGATGCAACTTACTTGTTAAGGTCTTTGTTATGCATAATTGCTCTAATCTTGCCCAAAGAACAATAATAATTTTCTCCTTCAAAACATCTTGTAAGTTATAGTTTTAAGGCTGTAGATGAATGATAGGAAGTGCTTTTAACCCTTACGTTGTTTCTTATTCAGAAATCAACTTGAAGACATATGGTCAAGCCCTAATAAAGCATCATATAAATCCCTCTGAGCAAGAATTGCCCACATCTTTACTTGCCACAATGAAAATCTGATGTTACGATCCAAAAGTGAAATATTGTACTTCATAGTCATCATCTTCAAAACTCCAAAAGCAAAGAACCCAATGCTTTGATACCACTTGTTAAAAAATGAGGCAGCGAAAGCGCAATCAACATCAGGAGCAAAGCTTCTTGGACATATAATGTAAGAAGAGATACACCACAAAAGTATGAATACAGAAAAGTACACACTAGGTTTTACGTGAAAACCCCTTAGACAAGATAAAAATCACGGACAGAGGAAAAAAATGCACTAATCAAAAGGAGATTATGAAAGAGAGAAGAGGCGACTCAAGAATGAACTCAAAAACACTCTCAAAGACCAAAAATAAATCCCACTCTCATTACAAATCTCAAAAAGGAGTTGAGTCTCTTGTACCAAGTGATGGGGTTTTTATAGAGTTCTGCCAGACCCCCTTACAAGAAAATATTCAAAAAAGGGATTAATAAAATCAGCACATGGATTACAATCTAAAAGCCATAATAAAATCAATCCAATAGTGAAGATGCTCATTCCGCATGCTTATACATTTCAACTAAAACAGATTGCAATCTGAAGTCTATAATAAAATAAATCTAACGGTAGAGACTTTCAATCCGTGTGCTTATATTTTCCTACTAAGGCCAGTAGGACTCATAAAAATTTGGATAACTAATTTAACAGGATTAAATTAAAGAAATGTAATATTTTAGGACTAAATTGATCACATATGAATAGTCAAAGGACTATTTTGGAGTTTACCACATTCATTTCTTGGAGGAGGTTATCTAAAAAATTAACTTTCAAATTATATATGTCTTCTTTAATCTCTCCCCTCTACAAATCACTACCACTTGTTAGAAAATGAGGCAGCGAAAGCGCAATCAACATCAGGAGCAAAGCTTCTTGGACATACAATGTAAGAAGAGATACACCACAAAAGTACGAATACAGAAAAGTACACACTAGGTTTTACGTGAAAACCCCTTAGACAGGATAAAAATCACGGACAGAGGAGAAAAATGCACTAATCAAAAGGAGATTATGAAAGAGAGAAGTGACGACTCAAGAATGAACTCAAAAATACTCTCTTAAAGACCAAAAATAAACCTCACTCTCATTACAAATCTCAAAAAAGGAGTTGAGTCTCTTGTACCTAGTGATGAGATTTTTATAGAGTTGTGCAAGGCACCTTACAAGAAAATATTCAAAAAAGGGATTAATAAAATCAGCACATGGATTACAATCTAAAAGCCATAATAAAATCAATCCAATAGAGAAGATGCTCATTCCGCACGCTTAAACATTTCAACTAAAACAAGAGCACACAGATCGCAATCTGAAGTCTATAATAAAATCAATCTAACGGTAGAGACTTTCAATCCGGTGCTTATACTTTTCTACTAAGGCCAGTAGGACTCATAAAAATTTGGATAACTAATTTAACAGCAATTTACATTAATGTTCAAATTTAGATCCCCAAATACTCTCTTGATAATTTTCAAGTGATCAATTTAATCTCAAAAAATTGCATTTCTTAAGTTTAATCCCTCAATCATACAAAGGTCGTCCAAAATGATTTCACATGTAGAAATTATAATAGAGAGTTGATCCTAAAACTAATTCAAATCAATTTTGCTCAATGAGGGATTAAATTAAAGAAATGTAATATTTTAGGACTAAATTGATCACATATGAATAGTCAAAGGACTATTTTGGAGTTTACCACATTCATTTCTCGGGGAGGTTTTCTAAAAAATTAACTTTCAAATTATATGTGTCCTCTTTAATCTCTCCCCTCTACAAACCACTACCACTTGTTAGAAAATGAGACAGCGAAAGCGCAATCAACATCAGGAGTAAAGCTTCTTGGACATACAATGTAAGAAAAGATACACCACAAAAGTATGAATACAGAAAAGTACACACTAGGTTTTACGTGAAAACCCCTTAGACGGGATAAAAATCACGGATAGAGGAGAAAAATGCACTAATCAAAAGGAGAAGAGAAGTGGGGACTCAAGAATGAACTCAAAAATACTCTCTTAAAGACCAAAAATAAATCTCACTCTCATTACAAATCTCAAAAAGGAGTTGAGTCTCTTGTACCTAGTGATGGGGTTTTTATAGAGTTCTGCAAGACCCTCTTACAAGAAAATATTCAAAAAAGGGATTAATAAAATCAGCACATGGATTGCAATCTAAAAGTCATAATAAAATCAATCCAATAGTGAAGATGCCATTCCGCATGCTTATACATTTCAACTAAAACAAGAGCACACAGATCGCAATCTGAAGTCTATAATAAAATCAATATAACGGTAGAGACTTTCAATCCGTGTGCTTATACTTTCCTACTAAGGCCAGTAGGACTCATAAAAATTTGGATAACCAATTTAACAGCAATTTACATTAATGTTCAAATTTAGATCCCCAAATAGTCTCTTGATTATTTTCAAGTGATCAATTTAATCTCAAAAAATTGCATTTCTTAAGTTTAATCCCTCAATCATACAAAGGTCATCCAAAATGATTTCACATGTAGAAATTATAATAGAGAGTTGATCCTAAAACAAACTCAGATCATTTTTGTTCAATTGAGGGATTAAATTAAATAAATGTAATATTTTAGAACTAAATTGATCACATATGAATAGTCAAAGGATTATTTTGGAGTTTACCACATTCATTTCTCGGGGAGGTTATCTAAAAAATTAACTTTCAAATTAGATGTGTCTTCTTTAATCCCCACCCCTCCCCAAACATATTGAATGGGGTTGAAGAAATATAAGATAATATGCAATAGAATAAATTATCCTTAATTTCAAGAGGTTTTTCCACTAAGAAAGGCACAGAAACTGCAATGGAAGAAACTACAAGTATATAAATTTAGAGTAATGTTAAGTTGCCCCACTCAAGGTCCTTAAAAAAATATTGATGCGTTAGCAATTGAGTTGTCATACAAGAATGGCATGTAATACAGTCACACAAGGTTATTAAGTATTTCTTTCCTTCACTATATATCTCTTCATTAATGCAAATATATCAAATGTTTTTTGGTATTATGGTTAAGGTAACATGGTATTCCTCATAAATTTATTACCAACTAAACAAAAAAACAAGTTTCTATACGTTAGATAATGTCAATCAAGTCCATCACTCTCTCAAATAAATAAATAAATTTATTACCTTCTTCCTCTTGAAAAGAGAATCATCATTTTCCTCCCATTTAGATTTTATTATATTGATCTTCAAAAGTTTAATCACAATCAGCCTTTCTCTTTAGCATCATTAAAAATGATTGCATACATGGTTTTACAAAACTTTGAAGATCATCTCATGATTGATGCATCAGAATTTTTACAATAGTTGGCTCCGATTGGTAATTAGATAGTTGTGGCTTCGAAGTGTAGCCACTTTCAAATGGTTCAAAATCAGCAATTGATGAAATTTATAAGATGCAACAGTTTTAATTAGTGAATTACATAAGTAAAGATAGACCATAAAAACAGCTTATCTATGTCATATAATCATCCTCATTTTCTTTTTGTATTATAAACTTTGATCAGACTTAAAACAACTAATTTTGATGTTGCAGATCACAATCAATTTGTTATATTCAGTTAAAAGATTATATATATATATATAGTCTTATCGCTATTATTTCTGGTTGACCTTAAAATTTTAGTTTCCATTGGTTACCTTGAAGTTGTCTCCCATAAACTTCATATTTTCAGCAGCAGAAAATAGCAAGCAGTGAAACTTTCATAGATCAGCATCTATGAAAGGAGAATCCAACAAAAGAACCTTTTAAAAAAAATCATAAAAATAACTCGAGAGATGGACTCGCATAAAGATATAAAGAAAAAACAAGAAGTAATACACCCCTCCAAAAAAAAAAAAAAAAAAAAAAGAAAAGATAAACAAAACCAACTAGAGATACCGTGTGAACTTCATGTACTAATTGACAAAAACTCTTTCGTTGACATATACAACCCCTTCGAAAAGATGGAAGGGACAAGATAAAAATCAAAATTATGAAATTGGGTATCATTGACAAGGTAAATAATGGTTCACAAAGGGCATACATTTGATGACGGAATGATGGAACAGGTTAAGATTAGAAGATAGGATTTGGAACATAGCATTGATTACATTACCAAAAATAAATAAACGACAATGGTCCAAGCAACATTAGTGATAACCGCCGCTCCAGGTCTGTCAAGATTACACAGAATTCTCTCATATAAAAACAATTCAATGGCTTCAATACCACAGTAAATAATAAATGGATACCAACAAAGAAGCCACAAGTACATGACTGCAGAAACGAAGAATAAATAGTACAATACTTCTAAAACTGCATCTTATAGTTCTGAAAAACTAATACGCCATATGGCGCAAGTAATAATCATGTAAGGCAAATAATTCTTGTATATGTGATCTTTAGAATGCTATGTTTTCCACATGCGTGATATGATTCCTTCAGCACAAACTGTGGAAGTGACATATCAGCAGAAATAATGGACCTACTCTACTCTTTAGTCCTCTCTATAAATACAATAAAGCAACTTAAACTATAAAAAATCAAACATTAAGACATTAAAAAAATCTTATAAATCTCCTTTGAATTTCAAAAGATACAAATAACGAAGCAGAATCATATAACAATGAATAAGCAGGGAACTACAAAAAGTACACTAAGAACAACAAAAATTTAAAATTATTTAGGTGCCTTGAAATTCCAGAGGGGTGTCATTCGTAATAGTTGAGATAAAAGAAATAACAAATGACCAGAAAGAAAAGTTAGATTGAAGACAGATATATGTTAAAGAAAGGTCAAGTGCTTTGTGTGCTAGTATCATTTTGAACCTTTGAAAGACTCCAAATCCTCAATGAAGTTGAAAGATCTAAACCTAGATGAAAACTTAAGAAGTAATGAGTTAGATTGATCCTTTATCAAGCATAGAAAATATTAAGTACTTGAATGGTCCAGAAGTAAAGATCTTAAAAACCATAATGATGAAGTGCACTTTGAAAATCAAATTTCTTAGTTTCATTCAAAAGAAAAACTTGCAAAACACAAACAAAACTTCATCGGCCTCACAAAACGTATGGTACAGATATAAAGTACTCTGTCATCCGTGTCATTGATAAATGAACAATTCGAACATATTTGATTGGGAAAAAGCAATTATGAAATCTACTCAATTTTAGTCCATTGAAGGTTTGATTGGAAACAAAATCATGACATCCTGATTCTAGAATTCCTGCATTCTGCATAACGAACCCATTTGAAACCGAAAAGAAAAGGATGTGTCTAAGTTAAATTCATTTGAAATCCAACATAACTTCAGCCCCAGCAACCAGAGAGAATCTTAGCTCAAATTTGCATTCTGAAGAATTCAGTCAAAGCTATACACTACCAAAAGTACAAACAGAGATAGTAGGCAAAACTGCAAAAGAAAGCAATACAATATCAATTTGACAAATTAGGAACCGGTGAAAATAAATACCAGAGTTTTGGACCAAATAATTGAAATCTTCAGTCGGTACTGACTTATCATAATAAAGAATAGTATTTACAACTAAAGAGTAAAACAAAGCATTTAAATGCTTCCATACTAATTAGATTTATTTGGCACTTCGAAACACGAAAATAGGAAGATAACTAAAGTAGGATCAAACCCCAAGAACAAGAATAAATTATTAAAATCATTTTTTTTGAAATAAAAGTCCCGCTCTTCCATTCAATATGGAATTGATATACTAAAAATTCTAGTGAAAGAATCTTGATGTCGGCGTCGATTACGAATCAACTTGCGATCAGCGTTTATTATCAATCATTTCTTAAACATTGAGTGTTATAGAAATCGAGTGTCTTGGCAAACTATATAATATCTCGTAATTCACTTCGTTTGAGAATTCAAATACTTAAAATACATCAAATGATCAAAGTAATTATTTTGAGCCGTCTGGTTGGATTTTGTATGTATTCTGAAGCGTCACTCCTAATCTATAAATAGCGCCATTTTTTCATAATAAGAGCAAAAGAGAATAGAAAAAGGCGAAAATCCTCCAGCATAATCGTTACCACTCGGAAGGTCTGACCGCCGTCGTAGCCAACCAGATTGCCGTCACACCACCGCCGGTCCTCGCGGTCAACCATCGTCGTCGTCGCCAGTCGTCGCCATACCGTCGCCCGACCACCACCGCCGGTCACCCGCTGGAATACCGGCCGGCATTCGGCCGACCACCACAATCGATCATCGTCGTCATCAACCGCTTGTCGGTCATCGCGGCCGTTGCCGTAACTATCGACGGTCGGCCATCGTGCCATCGCCATCGATCGTAAATCGACCAGTCGTCGGTTACCACCGGCCGACTACCGGCCATCACCGGCCTGATTGCTGATTCACTCATATGTCCACCACTACTACCTAACAGCATTTCTTGCGTACTGATGTTACGGATTATTCGTTATCGCTCTATATAATTCGTAATCCGTGTGGGAAAAACTTTGTCTCAAAACAGATATATAGTGAAAAATTTTTTTTTAGCGTGATTTTTTTCCTCTCTTTTGGGATTTTTTCAGTAAAAATCGCAGGTTTCTTGTTCATTTCTTGAATATCGTGTGATTTGGATTTGTGCGAGGCAAATTTTATTCTGCATTTTTTCAATAGTAATACTAAAATTATCTGCATGCAACACGATTAAATGAACTTACGAGGATTCTCTCGGGCCAAACATACAAACAAAGATTACACCAAACGTACATTAAATAAACTTATCAACCTTAAAAAACAATATCCCAAATCCCAATTCAAACGATAGGAACATGGACATGCCGAAGAAAATAAAACTTCATGAGAAAGCAAGCCCACCTCATCAAATTGCCTCCGGGCGGAGAACGCGAAGTGGAGGCCTCGGGCAAGGTAGCGATCATACAGGGCACGACATTCAGGATCTGAGAGAGTTTCGTAGGCCTCCTGCACGAGAATGAAGCGATGAGTGTACTCCTCCGCACGATCCGGCGGCGAGACGTCAGGGTGATACTTCCGCGCGAGCTGTTTGTAGGCGCGCTTGATATCGTCGTGGCTGCCGCTCACAGGAATCCCTAACAACTCGTAGAAGTTCTGCGTTGCAGGAGACAGCTCGCCGATGGCTCCGACATCTCCCGCCGCCGCGGGTGGCCGGGAGTCCGAGCGAGACGCCCTTTGCCGTGACAGCAAGCTAGGTCGCAACCAGGCCGTGGATACCCGCCGCTGGTGGCCGATGCTGACAGAGAACGGAAGGTTGGCTGTTTTTGGAGACGGGTAAATGGAGTTATTACCGCAAGTAGGGTAATTAGGAACCATGGCTCGGCAAATCATCGCGGCGTTATCCCCTTTCCCTGATTCTCTGTGGTTCAGAAGGGATGTATGGCCGTACAAAATCAACATCATATGTATGTCAGTGGCGAGAAACTTTAGGACCGCTTTGTATGGTTTGATGTTGATTTCTTTTTTTTAGAATTTTCAATTTAATATATATTCGCCTATTTAGCTTTTTTAGATGGCATCTTAATAAATTATTAATAATAATGATTCATAATATTTATATTATTAGAATAAATCAAATTTATATTCTAGTTTTATACGAAGACTCAAAATATATATATATATATATATATATATATATATATATATATATATATATATATATATATTATAAATTTACATCTCACTCTTAATTTTAACTATTTATATTTATAATATTTTATTCTTTCTTTTTCACTCAAGAATAGCACTCCGTCCACAGACTCTTATCCGCTGTTACTCCTTTCACCCGTTGTTACTCCGTGCCTCCTCCAATACCTTCTCCCCACTTTCTTTTGTGCTAAAACACTAAGCCACACTACCTCCATTTTCTTTTGCACTTCATCCGTCATTGTTTCATTCCTCTTCAAATTTTAGCAGGCAACCATGGCGTATGTTACATGGGATAAGTTGACAACTAGGACTACAGTATAGTTTGTGAGGAGAGGGTTCAAGGTGTCATTGAGGATGTTAGAGGACTTGAGATGATGGTCTAATCCATGTGTTACTCCCTTCACTATCTTCAACCTAGTCGACAAGTTGAGCGGTGGCAAAGTCGACCCATAATTACCTACTCTTAAGATGCAAGAAGAAACAATCATTAGTATTTTAAGTATCCAAAATTTTGTTTGGTAAGCTTTAAACTAAAATTTAGAAAAATCCTATAAAAATTAGGATACCATACAACCCACATCTCCTTAAGCTAATGCTGAATTATTTAATTATCATGGAGCATGTGAGCCAAGCTTCTATTTGCAGTGAATTCTATAATGAGCAATTTGATCTTTTTTATAGAAATATGTGATCAGTGGAAATAGATTAGGATGGGAGTGCCTCTCTAGTCTTCTCATGTGCTCGTTGAACTTTTCCCTTCCTACTTCGTTAACATTTCCTCAAACACGATTTTAGATTTTCAAATTTGGATCAATTTATAATCATATGTTCTGAGCAATTGCTATCTAAATATTACATAACTCGATCCTATTTTTGGCAACCAATACAAGCCTGGCCTTTTAACTTTAAAATAAGTATGCGATCCTTGTTTTACAATTACCATATGTGACCCGTTTAACAAAATTTTAATAAGTCCCTTTGCAAATACTTACAGTTTTAATAATTTTAACATATTCTGGCATCGTGCACCAAATAAATACAAGTTCTGTATTATAATGTATTTTCTCAAGGTTAGTCAAAATCACATGAAGACCTTTCGTTGCTCTCTATTTGAATCAATCAGCTTTGAACAAAAATTGAAGGCTAGATGCAAATAACAAAATCAAGCACTGCTAAATAAGATTCATTTTATGGAATAGGTTGAAAAAATAGAGATAAGAAAGACGAACAAAGAATAGGAAAGAGGGTTAAACCTAGTAACCAATTAGTTTGCAAAAGAAATAGAAAAAATAAAAAGAAAAATGGTGTCTGACAAAATGCTTAAAGATAACAAGAAATGTAAATGGGGAATACCTTTTTCACTATTTTGATGAGCTTAGGGAAAAAAAAATATAAAATGGATCAACCGGTGTCAGACCTACAGGCAATCGACGGACGGACGTGTTGAGACTAGCGGGATTGTAGTTTGACGTAGCATCAGCGGTGTCGGTGTTAGCGTCAAGATTGAGGGAAACTATGAGAGAGACTAAGAGCGAGAGGACTATGGGGAGGAGAAGCTACGGATGTGTGCGATTAAATTGTATATACTTTTTTTTTAATAGGAAGATGGAATTTTACAAAAGTAGCCTTATATATATATATATATATATATATATATATATATATATATATATTATAATGGGCAATTGCCCACCTTGGCCACAAAGAGGTTTCATCCCTAGCTTTGAGTCGACATTTACATAAGCCTTATGAAGGATAGTGTGTCTCAATAGCTTGCATTAATCTTATAAGTGATATCATGTGTCAGCCTCATTGACGTTGAGTAATATTGAAATCAACTGATAATTATATAACTAGATAATAATGATAAAGATAATGTAGCTTGGTAACATGACCCTTATTGGGAAACAATGCAGTGATGTCAGCCAGACAATGGTAAGGCAATGAACAAATGATAATGATCTTGCGATCATCTAACAACCGAGGTTAGACTTTGAAATAAGATAAGGACATCCATGTTATTTCAAAGAAAAAAATGATGATAGAGAA
This sequence comes from Cymbidium sinense, assembly GCA_021442155.1. Lineage (NCBI taxonomy): Eukaryota > Viridiplantae > Streptophyta > Magnoliopsida > Asparagales > Orchidaceae > Cymbidium > Cymbidium sinense. The sequence goes on along the minus strand of CM038221.1, from coordinate 19,794,161 downwards.
ATAATTAAAAGGCTTTGAAATAAACCAAGATCCTTATAATTATAGAGATTATTGTTGATGTGATAACCATATATTAAAGATCATATGCCCTCCATAAACGAAAGACTATTAAGTACAAGTCACACAAATCAATTTAGAATTTATAGAAGTTTCATTTTGCCCTTATTAGCTTTCAAATAACATATATAATTAAAGAATTGATATGCACTCATATTTATCCAAGCCAAGTCAAGCAAGTCTCAAGTAACTTAAACTTCATCTTAACTAAATCATCACATGTAGCTAATATTGAGTCAAATCCAACCATATATGGTTGTATCAATACTCATAATTCAAAAAAAAAAAAAAAAAGATATAGAGTATATGGTTCAATAAATGCTATAAGCAATGCATAGTTGTATTTTTAAAAGTAAAATATATTTTTATCCTCAAGTTTTGATGGAGCATAATATGGATGCCACCTGATATTTTTGTATCAACTATCTTATTCTAAATCAAGTCATAATATTTAATTATTTTTTATTCTAACTATTGATGAACTAATTGATGAGTTACATGAAGCTTTTCTTAAAGTTAGATTGATGATTTAATTATCACCAAGTTTGAATGGTTATGAAAGATGCCTTTAAGATGACTTTTAGAATACATGATGGACATTATGAATCCTTAGCTATGCCTTTTGTTTTAACAAATGGAGTAACCAAAGCAAAGCCATAATGGGGGATTTGGGGCTGTACCCCCATTGGTTTGACTCACCATAACAAAAATAAAATGTGGGTTACATAGAAATAACAAAACCTAACATACCTCCTTTAACCTAGACTACCTTCTGCCTTTGTCTCTTTCTTGAGTACTCACTACTATAGCTTGCATATGTGGGCTCCAAAAATTCGCCACCGACCTCTTGACGAAGAGAGTTTGATTTAAATGAAAAATTTTCAAAAGACAGATGGAATAGTAGATAAAACACTACCGAGAGATTTCGTCCTTAGTTCGCGAAAACTTTAGATATGGTTCCATGTTTCTTATAGGCGCAAGCACCTATAGTTAATTACCCCTCCCAAGAGCATTTTGACATGGAAGGTTAACGTAGCGTATAATAGCAGCATGTGGAGTTTTGAAATTTAGATTTATGAAATTCATTATATTTAACTTAAAGCGGATGGGGAACGACGATGTGCCCATCTAGATCCCATGCTCGTCATCCCGGCTATCGGTCCCTAGTCTACCTAGAGGAGATAGTTGACCCAATCTCGAAGGATCCTCACAAGGGTTGTGTCGTCCAAGAAATCCTTGTAGACTTGGGGTGGAGTTTGTCTAAGGAGACAAGCTTAAGTCCACCATAGCTGAGAGAGTACTTCTGTCCAACCAAATGCATTCTATAATTCACAACTCAAAGAGCATAGCCTTTGGAGAACATACACGTGGCGTGATTGTAATTTAGTGTCATATCGCACAAAACCACAACAGACAGAACCATTTATGTGGTGCTATTTTATGTCAAAATCATAGACAAAGAACACGAGCCACGTCTTTACAGGCTTAAGATTGTTTGAGTGTGAAAATTATTATGTATTTGATTTGATATTGGTTATTTGTGAGCAAAAATTTTTTTAATTTATCACACTTGACAAACGATTGAGGATGAGTGGATGGATTTTACTTTAAATTTAAATAATTAATTTTATTTAATTTATATATATTTTGTTTGAATATTTGATTATTTAATAATGATTTGACATTAAAATTTGAATAAATTTTATTATTATTATTATGAAAACCCCTTCGATTGAAATATTCAGTCAACACGCCCATCATCGGGGTATTGATCACTTTGTTTATTATTTCAGATCCTATCGACTTTATTAATTTAATAATAGGATTATCTACATATTAATGTAATTATCCTCTTAGAAAATTTATTATATTAAAAATATTATAATATAATTAGATTTTAGGTTTTTTTAACTTAACGCCCTAAGACCAAACCGGGAATCAACCCGTGCGGCATCCTCAGATACTAAATTTAAGCATTCAGCGTGATGGCGGGACCCATGAGGGTTACTTAGAATACTTGTACGAATCTTAAAAAGATCAAATTGAATTGATAATTGCTTTATAGTTTGTACAATGATTCATCTCTTCCAAATGATTGCATAAATTTTGAAGCACTTAAATTGAGTAATAGTTGGCTCCATAATTTATGCAAAATTAATACATTTGAATTCTATTTAGAATTTAAGACAACGCCTTCTATCTTCTAGCATTAATGTGGTGCAGATCCGGTGACGTAGGGCATTTCAGCTCTTGATTAATCCATTGAAATAATATTTATTTGCTTTTGCATTTAATTTCAAAATCATTGGATTCTCAAACTTAAATAGGACTCCACTTGTGTTTGTTAACGAGCTTGCAAAGTCATCATGAATCCCATTTAAATTAATTAGCCCATTTCGATTCATTCAGTCAGACACATAGTACAACTAGTGATTATTGAAAGGCTTTATACATATTTGTTGATAAGCTAATTTATATTACTTTTGCTTATATATGAGGCATTAAGTTGATGGGCCTTCGGGTTTTATTGTAACTCCAATTTATTCAATTCCTCTAAATGTTTTGAGAATTCTAAGCGTGAGGAAATTTTGTTCGTGGTTTAGGAGGAGATTCTTTTAAGTTCTTCAAGCCTTTGGGTGAGTGCTTCTAATTTTGAATTTAGTAATTTTTTTAAATTTTTAAATTTAAAGCACTTAAATTCTAACTTTGAATTTTCATTTAATATTTAGTTCGAATTCAATTTATGTTCAATTTAAATCTAATTAATCATCTTTAAGTCCCATATAAATTTGAATTTTGGCAGCCTCACGACGTATATGGTTCAATAAATGATATAAGCAATGCATAGTTGTATTTTTAAAAGTAAAATATATTTTTATCCTCAAGTTTTGATGGAGCATAATATGAATGCCACCTGATAATTTTGTATCAACTATCTTATTCTAAATCAAGTCATAATATTTAATTATTTTTTATTCTAACTATTGATGAACTAATTGATGAGTTACATGGAGCTTTTCTTAAAGTTAGATTGATGATTTAATTATCACCAAGTTTGAATGGTTATGAAAGATGCTTTTAAGATGACTTTTAGAATACATGATGGACATTATGAATCCTTAGCTATGCTTTTATTTTAACAAATGGAGTAACCAAAGCAAAGCATAATGGGGATCTAGGGTTGTACCCCATTGGTTTGACTCACCATAACAAAATAATAAAATAACAAAACCCAAACATACCCTTTAACCTACTCCTTTGTCTCTTTCTTGAGTACTCACTACTATAGCTTGCATATGTGGGCTCCAAAATTCTCCACCGACCTCTTGAGAGTTTGATTTGAAATGTTAAAAAATTTTCGCAGATGGAATAGTAGATAAGACACTACCGAGATTTCCCTTATTTCGTGAAGACTTTAGATATGGTTCTATGTTTCCTATAGGCGCAAGCACCTATAGTTAATTACCCCTCCTAATACTAAGAGAGCATTTTCGATTAAGGCTAGTTGTTAGGCTTTAAATAGCAGCGATAGAGTATTTGGAGTTTTGAAATTTATTTATGAAATTCATTATATTTAACTTAAAGCGGATGGTTCCGATGATGTGCGATCTAGATCCCATGGTTCTGCCATCCCTGCCATGGTCCCTAGTCTACTTAGTCGGAGATAGTTTACCCAATCGTGAAGGATCCTCGGAGGTGTCGTCAAAATCAAATCCTTGTAGACTTGGGGTGGAGTTTGTCTAAGGAGACAAGCTTAAGTCCACCTTAACTGAGAGAGTGCTTTTGTCCAACCAAATGCATTCTATAATTCACAACTCAAAGAGCATAGCCTTTGGAGAACGGTAGTTTAATGTAATTTATGACAAAACCACCCAATTAGAGGGCTCGTAACTATTTATGGTGCTATTTTATGTCAAAATCACGCCATAATGTAACAGACTTAAGATTATTTGAGTGTGAAAACTATTATGTTTTCATTTGACATTGGTTCTTTGTGAGCAAAACTTTTCTTAATTTATCACACTTGACAAACGGTTGAGGATGAGTGGATGGATTTTACTTTAAATTTAAATAATTAATTTTATTTAATTTATATATTTTTTTTTGTTTGAATATTTGATTATTTAATAATGATTTGACATTAAAATTTGAATAAATTTTATTATTATTATTATGAAAACCCTTGGGTGAAATATTCACCAACACTCATCATCTGTTTCACTTGTTTATTGTTTATTCTAAATTAATAATAGATGATCGATCTACCATATGACAAAATTATTCTCTTAGAAATTTTATTATATTAAAAATATTATAATATAATTATTAGATTTTTAGGTTTTATTAACCTGGACCCGGTCCTAAGACCAAACCGGGAATCAACCCGTGTGGCATCTCCAGATACTAAATTTAAGCATTCAACGTGGTGTCGGGACCCATGTGGGTTACTTAGAATACTTGAACGAATCTTAAAAAGATCAAATTGAATTGATGATTGCTTTATAGTTTGTATAATGATTCATCTCTTCCAAATGATTGCATAAATTTTGAAACACTTAAATTGAGTAATAGTTGGCTCCATAATTTATGCAAAATTAATACATTTGAATTCTATTTAGAATTTAAGACAACGCCTTTTGTCTGCTAGCATTAATGTGGTGCAGATCCGGTGGCGTAAGACGTTTCAGCTCTTGTTCAATCCATTAAAATAATATTTGTTTGCTTTTGGACTTAATTTCAAAATCATTGGATTCTCAAACTTAAATAGGACTCCACTTGTGTTTGTTAACGAGCTTGTAAAGTCATCATGAATCCTATTTAAATTAATTAGCCCATTTCGATTCATTCAGTCAGACACATAGTACAACTAGTGATTATTGAAAGGCTTTATACATATTTGTTGATAAGCTAATTTATATTACTTTTGCTTATATATGAGGCATCAAGTTGATGAGCCTTCAGGTTTTATTGTAACTCCAATTTATTCAATTCCTCTAAATGTTCCGAGAATTCTAGGAAATTTTGTCTGTGGTTTAGGAGGAGATTCTTTTAAGATCTTCAAGCCTTTGGGTGAGTGCTTCTAATTTTGAATTTAGTAATTTTTTTTAATTTTTAAATTTAAAGCACTTAAATTCTAACTTTGAATTTTCATTTAATGTTTAGTTCGAATTCAATTTATGTTCAATTTAAATCTAATTAATCATCTTTAAGTCCCATATCAATTTGAATTTTGGTAGCCTCACGACGTTGTCCCCGCATAAGGGAGTGCTATTCGACCTTCACGCTTCGGCTTTAGCATGCATCTCGATACTACCGTCTTCTATCAACTCTATAGCACGGGATCTTCAAACACATGCATTAAAAATAGCATATATGTAAGTTTATTCTTTAATTTATTATTTTCAAATAACTTTAATTTGAGCTCGTCAACACTTTTATTTGTACTTGGTCTCCAATCAATTGATAGCCTCCCCGATCGCCTAGGCTATCGTCATTCGACCTTCCCCATCTACATAATCGGTCACACTTTCACGGTCATCTTCTAACCGACTCTAAGCATACGGTCTTCAAACACCTATAATTTCAATTCAGATTTTAATTTTGAGTTTATAGTTCATTTTGCATTAAATTAATTATGTTTTCTGTCAATCCGAATTTCGGCAGCCTCCCGACGTCTTCCCCACATAGTGTATCGTCATTAGCCTTTCCCATAAAGATAACGGTGTCTTTACACGTGGGTTGTCTTCAGACTTCACCGGCAACAAGTCTTCATACACCAACAAAAGCTAAGTTGCAAGGCAGAGTCTACAAGAGATCTAGTCTAAGCTCAAAAGGCTTCAAAGCATGATTGAGAAGGCAATTGTACAGATAATAGTGAAGCATCCCATCTCCTGGTTCAAACTTCAGCTCTTTAAGGAAGGACTCATTCTCCATAACATCCAATGCATTAAAGACATCACAATCCTTCTGCTTCGCAACAACGAGTGCATCATTCATGAGCTTGTAACTTCCAGCAATAACCACAAAAGGGACAGCATGCCTTTGAGCAGCAAGGGAAACCATATTTATTCCGACAGGTGCTATTACACCACCATTTGCCATTATTGCATGAGCACCAACTATCACCATGTTCACTTGAGAGATCATGGCAAAACAGCAGAATCTGTGATGACTGTAGTTTGTAAACCTTTTGCAACTAGCTCCTTCACGAGAACATGCCCCATATACCTCGGTGCACCCTCCTTAATGAATACACAAAAAGATCGTTTCTTCTCATTTGCCACACAGAGAAACTCTTTGACTGTTCTTGAACGGCCTAAAGTTAATTTCACCTCATTTTGGTGAATGAGCCCCACTGCTTGTTCAGAAATTTGTTCATGATAAGTCTCAATATCTTGAATCAATTTATTGATGGCCTCAATGACATCATGTTTCAGCTTCTTGCTTCTTGAACTTCTGTTAGGTTTACTCTTTCCTTTGGAGTCGCCTCCTGATGAAGAAGGGTGAGGAGCAGAACCATATTCAGGTATGCCCTCAGGAAGTGTTTGCAATGAGGGTGCATGAAGCGTGCTTCTTGCAACAGCAGCAACAGCGGCAGCAGACAAAACAGGGTGGTCTTCACGTTCATAGTTGTCATCATCGTCACTATTAGCAGATAAGCTCAATCCCTCCATTGCAGTTGCCGTGGATGTTAGGTCTTCCTCTCTAATAATGTGCAATACACGTCTTACAATGTTGCCAACAGCAAGCTCTACAGGATTTGCAGCGATCAGCTGTTTCCCAACAGCCCTCAAAGAATCTAGGAGCACCGTTGCTTGATTAGTGTATGGCAACCGCTGATAGGAGACCACACTTCGCACCAGCTCAGCAGTCTGCCTCGTGCTCTCTTGTGACCCTTCGATCTTACGTCGCTTTAGTTTGAGAATGAAGTCATTAACTAGGGTTTGAACGTCTGGCATGGTTCTGGTTATCTATCCATCAACTGGAGATTGGAAGGGATGAGCAAGAGCTGCATTGCATGATTGGAACCTGTGAACCTGGTGGAAATCGCTCGATGATGGAAATCGCAATGGGAGATCCTGACGAAAGAACGCAAGCTACTCTGCTCTGCACGAGGAGATTAACGGTCAAGGAAGATTTAGGTCGATAACAGGCAAAAGAAATCGCGTGCAGCCGAGCTCGGTCTTGACCAGATGATAAAAATAGCAGTAGAAGGAAGATCGTGAATGGAGGAGACTAGTCATGAGAGCTGCTTGATTTTTGGAAGAGATGAAGCCGGTTCGGTCTCGGAGGTGTCGGAGATGAGAAGGGATCGAAGGCTAGAATAATAGGGAGAAGAACTGCTCACGCGTGATTTGAAATGGAGAATGGGGAAAATCAGCTACTCTTTTTTTTTTGGGGGGGGATTTACATATATACCACCTCAAACATCATTATTTATATATTTAACACTTAAACTTACTATTTTATAAATTTAACACCTAAAATATTCTAACACAATAATATTACCCCTTTCCGTCTCTCCCCATAAGTGTTCGTTTCTTCCCAACACGACGCGTTGCCTCAAGCGGTCTTCCCTCGAGCTCCGAATAAAGACGCCAAGCTCGCTTGTCCGACAACGCAAGGGGATTTTACGAAGCGGTTCTTCCCGCCATCAGCGATCTTCTTCACGCCGGCAGCCTTTTGGAGCCAAACACGAACAAAAAAAAGACGTTCAAATCAATGGGGATTGCAAGGTAATAATCGAGTACTCTGGCTCAACCCATGTAATACATTTTCTCTTGATTTCACTTTCGAAAAGCCTGGAATTGAAACTTCAAAGATGCAACCCATGTAATCACTACTTCCGCGTTTTCCTTTTAGCCATCGGTGCTCTTCTTCTTGCGATACAAGGTCGGAGTCGGACCTCCTCAGAACTCATCTCATCTCTGCACCTCCTCACTGCTCTTTTAACTTCTATCATCTACCATTACGAATTAGTGAGATTTTCGTGAAGGTAAGTTTCAAAACCCTCATTTTTAGTATAATTAGTTTAGAATAGTTTTATTACATAAACAGAAATGAATGTCTTTTCAAAGTGGTAATTGTGAATGGGTTGTATTTTTCATGAATTAGAAACTCTTTTAACTTTCATGTATTTGCTAAGAATTTTATTGATTGATTCATTTATTAGCCTCTTTTGTTAAAAATTAGTGATACTTATGTGTCAACTATAGCCTCAACACTTAGCACTAGTTCTATACATGATAAGATGCACTTTATTTTATAAATATTAGTCATAACTAAAATGTGCAGGAACTATGATTGCTCCTGGTATTGTGATATTAAGAAGTAGAAGCATTTGTTCATAGTTCCAGGAACAAAAAATTAATTATACTTTATTTGATGCTATACTTTAATATATGAATTGACTAAAACTTTTTTTCAATAATATTAGGAATGAGCTCGAGTCAATCGTCAATAATAGGGAATGTGCTCCAAAATAATCTAGTGATATGCGGGTGTAACTTACTATTATATACACTACTCATAAATGACCTAATAATCGGAAAAAATTTTATCGATGCCTCGAACGTAAACACAAGATGATGGTTTTTCAATTGGGTAGATGAAGTTGAATCTTCAATACATGATGTGCTTCGTCTGTTAAGAGCTCATGATGAGATGGTTAGAATGAAGTTCGAGCTCATATTAACTCTTATGAAATTTTTTTGTTGGAGTTGTTGTTATTGTTCTACGATTTTTTGGTTGTTTAATATGTGGGTGAAGTGTGTGGTACTAAGAAGTGGCAATATGTATGAGCAATGTGTGTTTAGATCGTGACGTAGTCGTCAATGTACCCCTAAATTTATGTTAATAGTGCATTTGCTTTATTATTTTTGCAAGGTGTGAACTTAGGTGTGACCTTATAGTTTGTAAACTATCATTGCTTTATTATTTTTGCAATAAGTTGGCCAAGTTTCAATTATCTACTGACGATTTCTAAAAAGAAGATGATCACCCAAGGCAAGTTCTCTTATGAGAGAATCTCAAGGCAATCATTTAAAGAATAAGCGAATTCTTAATGAAAATGAAAAATAAACTAACAATATATCAATATATAATTCAATGAATGTGTTAAAAATTCAAATAAAACTATCAATATATAAGATATGGTCTCTATCTCATGAGATAGTTTTTTAGTGTAGTTTTATGAAAGCAACATTCCCATATAAACCAATTGTTTTACTTGTGCATACCCATTGTTTTATATGCATATCTGAAAGGTTTTACTCAGTAGAATGAGTATTGATTGTCAGCCACTTTCTTCTTAAATGAGAGTCCTCATGGACTTTTTGAAGAAGATATGAATATTAGTTTTATAGCTCCAAAGGTTTCAAGCTATTTTCCTTATGGTGGTTGAAAGATGAAGTCTCCATCTATCAACAAGTTTCAAGAAGTTTTAAGCTTTAAATAATGAGATGATCATAATGATATTTACGGTGCATATAACAAATTCCTTGAAGTTCTTTGTTATGTTCTCATTCAAAATTTTATTTCATGTTTTATACCAATGTTGGTTTGCTTCCTTTAATGTTTTGGAGATTTTTTGAAGTCATTAGCTTTTTGATTTTTAATAACAATATACAACAATAAAGATAACCATCTTTCCTAAATTTTTCCACTTTCAGATGAGGAATATAGCTTATCAAATTTCTCTTATTGTTGTAAAGATATCATTGATGCTTAATTTGTCAAATGAGTAAAAAAGGACTATATTCACTAAATTTATCGAATATAAATTTACATTGGATTCTTCAATGCTCGTTACTTATCAAAGATAATTTGATTAAAAATGATAATGTTTTCCATCCTAAAGATACACATGTGGCCAAGGTTGAGCTATTGCCATCCTTGAAGTATTACATTTGCATTAAAAGATCAAAACAATTGAAAAATACAATGAGTATGACTCTAAAGTAAAGCCTATCCCCTCAAAGAAAACAACAACTTGGGAGGGAGGGTTTTGCTATCTCAGAAGCCAAACAATATTACTTAAAGATAAATTTAGAACAAAATCAAAGAACTCTATTGTTGCCTTTGGATTACTGAGGTCTGTCCTTACTACTCATGCTATGTTGGAATTTCTACCCTTGTTGTCTCCTCCTATAATAACTCCATTGCTTTCCATCATCCACGCCCTTCGAGATATTCTCCATGGCTTCTGGGCTCGATGGCCTGAGGAACTCACAACAAACCCAGAGGTGCCTTCTAAGAAGCAAACAAGCAAGGGTAGAAGACCTTATGAGGTAAGGCGAACTCGCTACTTTTCATTCTCGGCCTCAGAAACCTTTGTTCCATTCCTGCATCAAACTCATCTTGCTCACATTTTGATATTACATTTAAAAACAAGTTTAGTTCTGAATATGGAAAATTAAATATATATATATATATATATATATATATATATATATATATATATATATATATATATATATATATATATATATATATATATATATATATATATATATATATATATATATCACAATATAAATAAAAGTTCAACAGAATTCCATCAAATAAATTATTAAGATTCCAATGCAAAAAGTAAGTTTAGTTCAGTAGACCTTCCATCAAATAGCTATTAAGATTCCAATGCACAAGAGTTCGTGGAACTAAGATGAATAATATTAAGAGATGCAAATTCTTATAAATAAAAGATTGTTCTCAATATTATGATCAAATACATACACCGAAATTTGGTATTAATGTCTATGTTTTTGAATTATCCTCTTACATGTTTATTAATCATGTTTTCATAAAGAAGATCTAATATCTTTTAAAAGGGTTACCCAATGTCCAAATTTACAAGAAGAGAGCAATCATTTTTTTCACTATCCATCTTACACGAATCAAATGATGTAAGTCTAATCAGTGGAAAGATAATGCAAAGTCGATGGGCTAAAACATATACATAAGATATAACATATAGAGAGGATCATTTATAATCTTTTGATAATCACCAAGGTTTTGGAACTTTATAAAGTTCAACCCAACATTACCATCATTAGATTATTTAATGAACATTTCTCGTTTTATTATTCTAATTCATATGTAAGAGTTTCCTAGGCTAATTTAGCCCATCATAGGGAAGAACTTAAGAAGCAAAGCAACTTTAGCTAGAGAACGAAATTTATAGGAGGGGTTATGGTGTCATCCGTAAAGCTTTATAACTCATAGAGAATGCTTCAAATTAGCATCGAGCCAAAAAAATTACAACCAATTTAATTTAAACTTCACTGAAAAGGCATTCTTGTCATATAATCATGCTTGTTAATTCATTTTCATGAAAATGTCACTAACAAGGGGAACTACATTGCATTGGAACATATATATATCATTGATAATATAAAAGTTTAAATAAAATGGAAATGCTGAACAAAAGCTATGTGACTTAGAAAAGTCTATAGTATCACAAACTAAAATAGTCACATCAAAAATAGTTCCCAAAAAATCGTCAATCTAAGTTGTTTTTCAAATTTCTTCCCTTCTAATTGGTAACTTGGCACGAGTTCTACTATCAACAATGGCGCTTATGGAGGTATGCATACTTGCATCTTCATCTACTTGATTTAACGGATTCTTGCATGTAGTTCTGTGGTGTCCCCATAGGCCACACCTGCTACATTTATGGACATTTCGTGCTTTTTGGCTATTTTTTTCTAAAAAGTTCTTGAATCTATTCTTTTTTGGTCTCCCGCGTAGCCTCAAAGTTTTGGGAGTCTGAATATAATATTCACTGTCTAAAGTCTTCTATTAATTTTTTCCTAAAAGAGTTGATATTGCTCCTTCGTATGCCATTTGGTACCTACAATTAGTTAAATTTGCTTAACACACTAGAAACAAATATGTACAAAAGAAGGATATTAAAGTCATACCTATGAACATGATAAATGTCATCAACATATGTATGCCACAGAGGGTGCTCCTTACTCCCTACAACGAATGCATGAGGTAACCCAATCATCTACATGTACAACATTTATTTTCAAGGTCTACTTCATGTCATCATAACTCTCTACCTCAACCCTCTATGATGTTGATTGCCTGATGATAAAGTATTCCTTTCGAGTTGTAATTTCTCTGATGTACTCCTCAATATGGGGAACTAACTCACTGCCATCTTGTAGCATCGATTTTTCTCTCAGCTCTTTGTTCCATGATCATTCCTCTAATCATGTCAACAAGATTTACAACTGGTTTATCTCTAGTCCAATCCAAGAATTGAAGGATTACGCCATATTGTTTGTATTATAACAATTCTTTATTTCTTTATGAAAATGTACTTTTAGACCACTTATAAGGCAATGCATGTAAGAATAAATTTGTGGGCTAATATTATATATTTAAGTAACTTTGGAATTGAACTCATGCTCTGTATGCATTCATATACACAGGCGCACACGCAATTTATGACTATCTGAAAAAATATTTTTTAAGGTTCTTCCACAAATGACGGATACAAACCCTATGCTCGTTAGAAACACGAGTTTGATTGCTTCACCTAGTCCTTTCTCCATATCCATATGAATGCTAGCATATAACTCATAACCAAGACTTTCAAATAAGTTTTCCGTAAACCATTGCCAATGATGTCTTAGACTCACTTTCTGAAATGCTGTAAACAACCCATCATTTCCATCAAGGAATTTTGTAGATAAGAACACCCCTAAGTACTGATTTCAAGTGACAAGCATCAAGCCCTATTAGATGTCTGCATCCTGCCAGAAAACCATCAATGCAAACTTTGAAGCTCACATACAAACATCTGAATGACCAATCATCACTATCATAAGTATAAATGATGCGAGAACCGGGGTTTCTATCAATAAGCTTTGCGACAAGTGAAGGCACTAATCTGTAATTATCATCGATTGACCCAAATGCAATGCTTCGAGCTACCTCTCTAGATCGCCATAACTTCATGTATGGTAGTGATAACCCAAAAGTCGACTCCAAACTATTTTTGATATGTTTTGGAGGAATATTTGGTTGCTTCTTCACAATATCTTGTATCTCTTGGGCAACCCAAGAGAAAGTTGCCAATCTATTCCCCGCTCTATTAATACCAGGATATGTATGTACTATAGTATATTTCTTAACCTCAAATGTTTGGCCATCAGCACAAAGTGATGCTCTAATTCTCCATGGACAATCTTTGTAAAGTAGCAATAATAACATGGGTTTTATCACTAGCTTTGATCTTAATCCCAAAATTATTTATAATTGTGGTTCGTAAGGCTTGTTTGAAAGTTGTTGAATCTTGAAAACATGCACCGACAGCTTTTGCATCATTAACTTCATCAAGTAGAGAGTTAGAAACATTAATACTGTTGGGATAGGAATGATTGCACTCAAGCATGTCACTATGAAAACAAACATCTCTATCTTGTGATAATGTGTTATTTGCATTATCTTCGTCTGTTGCAACCACCACCTCAACCTTGATACTTGCAAAATACTCCTCAATCATTTGCAAAACTTCAACATCACTTTCAATAAGTCTATATTCCTTTGGAGATGTCTCAAAAATATGATAATATAACTTAAATCCATATCCTTGTAGCCATGGGCAAATTCCTTCCACATTCTCTTTAAGCACAATAAAATTGAGTAGGTCTTTCTCAAGCTTAATTGTTATTTGTTCTCTTGACTTCAACCCAATGTCCACCAAATTTGAAGATTACATATAGCCACGACTCATATCTCGCTTAAATTAAAATTTAGTCATCTTCACCGATAGGTAAGTAGAAAATAATTTCTCAAAGATTCCATATAAATGAAAATCCAATATAATTAACAAAAGAAGCATTATTTATTTTCAAATACTAAGAGAATAATATTGAACCATGATTCAAATAGTATTCATTATTTATTCTATTGTAATTTAATCAAGATTCAAATTCTTAACAAGTAAATTGAAATTTAACGAGTTTAGAATTTAGCCTATTTACAATCCTAAATGGCAAAGATAAAAGCTAAACTAGTCTTTAAAATGAATGAGAAACACTATCGTATAGAACTAGTGCTAAATAGTTTAGAGTTTTAGAGCTTGTTTTCAATCCTAAATGGCAAAAATAATATTATCCTTTAAAACTATGAACAGAGAACACTATCATCATGAAATTTTATCACAAGTCAAAGATGCACTCTACAAACAGAGAAGGTAATAAGAAGAAAAGGAGTTGAAGAACTTTTATAATGAAACATCATGACATTGTTCTGGGAGAGCTCTTACTCTATTTATTAAAAGGCAAAACTTTTAAGCTTATATGGCTATATGAGAATAATGAACTTTTTTTTGACAGTGCTAATTGCTCAACATATGAGAGATATAGATGTTCCCAAGTTTATTGTTGCATATATTTTTATGCATAAAAACTGAAATATTTCAATACGAAGGCTAAATATTATTAAAAATTATCGTGTTGCAGAGCAAATTTGATTATTAGCTTCACAAGTCCTATACCAAATGTATTACCTTGCAATCCCCCGTTTTCCCTTTGCGCGCTGTGTCGGACAGGACGAGCTTCGCGTGAAGAAGATCGCTGATGGCTACGGAGAAAATGCGGGAAGAGCCGAAGATGTTAATCCCCCTTGCAATCCCCCGTTGATTTGAACGTCTTTTTATTTCTTCGTTCTAAAGTCGCTCTCGCTACTGGTCGCTGGAAGAAGATCACGATGGCGGAAGAACCGCCAGAAAATCCCTTCCAAGACCTGGGACAAGATGAGCTTCGCGTGCTATTACGGGAGCTCAAGGGAAGACCGCTTCGTAATGAAGGCGAAGCGCATCGTGTTGGGAAGAAACGAACACTTACGGGGAGAGACGGAAAGTAGTAATATTGTTGTGTTAGAATGTTTTAGGTGTTAAATTTGTAAAATAGTGAGTTTAGGTGTTAAATATGTAAATAATGATGTTTGATGTGGTATGTATGTAAATCTCCCTTTTTATTTATTTAATAAGTGAATAAGATAAGAGTTAATAGCCACCATTAAATGAGCATAACATGGGTTTCCATGCGAACAAGTTATGGGGAGGGGATTTTGGGTGGCTGCATTAAGATAATTATAATATTTTATACATTTTATAAATACAAGTGGGGGCTGTTGTGTATGAAAATAGGCTAAAATGTGAGTTTAATGGGAGTTAAGTGGAAATGAATTTATTTGTAGGATTAAATTTGTATATTCTCTTAAAATGTAAGTCTATTTCAAAGATTTTTTTTTTTGGCATTGATCCAAGGAAATATGGATGTCAATCTTAGATGATTTCGATGTTTCGGACACAATGACGCAGTCCATTTCACTATCAGAGTTCGTTCAGTTCAAGCCGACACCGTCGAGTGTATTTCAGCTTCGATTTACGTGCTAAAGCTTGTCGAATTCACCTTATGAGCTTGACTCAACTTATGTAATAGACATTGAGGTCAACAAATGTCCCCCAATAAATATGAATCGCACATGGAGCGAGTCATGTTTGTTGAAAACTTGTTGACCCTTTGGGCTGGCCTTGGGTCTTGGATCACTTCAGCTTTCAACTTCCATGGGTCCACTAAAGAGCTTCTTCCACCGTCTACTCTTTGCTTTGTGCTAATGGTTTCTTTTTGTGTCGTAGAGATTCACCCTAGCTCGGTTTGATTGAGTTTGATGGAAGAATTGGTTTGTTTGCTTTGAGATGTGAAGTTCATTCTATCCTAGCTTTAAGCTTGATGGACTTGATGAAGGACTGACCTAATTTGTCTATATTGACTTGTCAGGAAGTGTTTGTATGCCCTAAGTCTTATGCTTGTTGCTTTAACGGACTCATTGAAGGGTGCATATAGTTGACCCGGCCTTCCGGCTCATATTAGGTCAATGTTGAGTTATCAGTCTAAAAATGTGTGCTTTACCAGATTGAATAATCACAAAATTCCTTTAGTTTGGTCATTGCCTTTGTATGATATATAGAATTGCTTCTTCAATCCTGTGTTTTCTACTTTGACAGACTCGTTGAAGAAATTGACTTTGGTTTGTGCTTTGTGCTTGATCAGATCATTTGAAAAGAGATTGAAATATCACCTTGTAGGTAATATATAGATTGATTTGAGGCAGCTCTAAATTGAGAGTTTTCTCATATTATCTTGGTTCATCAATCGAATAGAAAGATCTCTTGAGTTTTGATTGCTTGTAGTCACTAAACTAGATCTGGATTGAGATTGAACAGCTATAATCATTGGACTAACGAGTAGGGGATCTTTAACTGCAGCCTTTTCTTACAGCTTGTTGAGTGAAGAGAGCGTCAGTGTCTCGACCATTTGTGGCCTTGTTGAGTCTGACCTTTAGAACCTACTCGAGTCTTCAACTTAAGCTATGATGACTTGGTGTTTTTGTTATTAGACTAACGAACAGGTGCTCTTTCACCGCAGTCTTTTTTGACGGCTTGTTAAGTGAGGAGAGCATCAATAACTTGACCACTTGTGGGCTTGTTGAGTTTGACCTTTAGATCCCATTCGTGTCATAGAATTGAAAATGTAGAGGTTGATGTTTTTCCAATTTAGTTGATTGAAGCTTCCAAAATTATGAGTTATTCTGACTTGATCTTTGACATTTGATGATTCTGGGAGACAAACTTTTGGCATTTAGGGTTATCTTTTCATGCATGAAGTAAATTCTTTTATTCTTGCAAGAGCTACAACTTTAACAATAACAATTATAGATATATTCAGGGATCTCAGCATAAAGCTTGATGTTAACCTGAATATATACAAAAAGACTTCCTGTTTCATAGGGGAGGATTGAACAACCTTGATCATAAAAAAAGACTCATGTCTAATAGGGGGATTGCATTCTTAGTTCAAAATATACCATAAGACTTATCTTCTTTAATATAAATAGATATAACTTATTATGATCATCATGTATATTTATCTAAGGATCTCGGCTTGAAGCACGATGTTGGCTTAGATAAATATATAAAAGAAAAAAAATGCCCTTTGTCTAACATGGGGGATTCATAGTAATTATTGAGAGAATTTGGAATATATTTGGTCATATGCTTTGTTCTTTCAGACATGTTGAAGACTTCCTCTTGATAGTTTAAAATTTGTATTTTTCTCATGTCCTGGCTTCGTGTGTAAGCGGACTTGATGGAGTTGATGAGATGAGAATGTCTTCAACCCTATGCTTTGTGCTTTGACAAACTTATTGAAAACTTCATCTCAGGGATTTGTATCTTTATATTTTCTTTCTATCCTGGCTTCATGCCTTGACGGATGATGGAGAAAAGTCTTGAATTATCTTGAAGACTTCTCAGGTGATACGAAATTACCTTCTGCCCCAATTTTTTTTTGCTTTCTTGGGATTATAAAAGGATGTCTGCCGATGACCTAGCCTTCAAATCTTGTGTTGGGTCAATGGTGAAGAGTCATCAGTCCTGTGCTTTGCGCATAATAGAAATGTTGATGAAATAAATCCCTTAGTTCAACCTTTGGCTTTGTATGAAAATTGGGGTGACTTCCTTGGTCCTTTGATTTTTTGCTTGGCTTGACTTGCTGAGGAAGAGTTTCCTTCGGTCTTCGCTTTCTGCATAACAGACTTGTTGAAGGAATTGAGATTTCACATTTTACATTGATGCCAAACTCGACTTAATGTCTTTTTGGGTGAGGATTTTCTTTATTGAAATTTGAAAAATGACCTTACGATCATTAGAAATGATCTCCTAGTCTGGGCCACTTAAGCTCACCAAGTTGGAAGGAGTTGATAATTTGGATGCTCATGTCTTTGAACTAACGAAGTAGGAGGATCCTTTATTATGATATTTATGGCGTATTGAGTAAATGGACCTGTCAGCGACTTGACCATACTTGGGCATGTTGAGTCTGACCTTATGCACCCACTTGAGTCTTGGACTTGAGCAATTGATGGAGAATTTTATCATCGACCCAACAAGATAGGGGATACCTTACTACGACTTTTATGGCATGTTGAGTAAGTAGATCTGTCAGCGATTCGACCATATTTGAGCATGTCAAGCCCAACCTTATGCACCCACTTGAGCCCTAAATTTAATGTATGGCAGGATGATGTATCTCCAACTTAATTTATTGCAATTTGTAGACTTAAAATTTTCTCTTTTTGATCATTAGAACTTTTAGACTTATAAACTTTGAATACATAATTTGAATACGTATATGGGGATCTCGGTCTTAGGCACGATGTCAACATAAATACAATAAAAAGGCCCCCTATTTCATAAGGAGAGACTAACATTTTGTTGTACAAATTTTTTTAAAAAAATTCCCCCTGTATGACAGGGGGGTTTTACTTTATTTCAAAAATGCATTCTTGTGTTATAAGAGAATTTTCAAGAAAAACTTGCACATGTAATGACGGTGAGGAAAAATTAGTATTCTCAACACCAGGACCAATTCCCCTTTTTGAAAAACTCGAGAATGTACTGTATGATCGAATGCTTTGGACATTCTTTCTTGATAGACTTCTAAATTTTATTGAGCTTGGAACCTAGCTTTGTTGAACGTATCAAGCTCTTTGATTCGTAGATGGACATTCTCATCTTGAGTGAGATTGTGTTGAATGGTTACTCAGTGTGAAGGTAGTTCAACTTCAAATAGTAAGACTGCTTCATCTCCAAATACTAGCACATCAGGAGTGGATTTTGTAGGAGTACAGTCCATATGTCACATCATTGTCTTTTTTAAGGTAATTTTATTTTGAGGCTCTGGCCTCCAAATTTTCTTACTTTTTTTTTCTGAGACCTTTCAACAGTGGATTCTTGGACTTGTGGTCTAAGTGTCACACCTCGATGTTCATCATGTAGGACGTAATTGGATTGGTGCCTTGTTTGGATTGTAGGTGGAGGTCTCCTTGGAGAAGCAACTCTAGCCTACCTGATAACGAGACTTTGATATTTTCTTTCATCAGTCTCTTCTCCTTGCAGCCTTATCTCTGATGGCTGTCTCCATTTAATTTCAGGCTCAAAATATGAGATGAACATCTCCTCAATTGAAGGTCTACGATCAAAATCAAGGGAAGATCATTTAGGTTGATGATGAGATTCTGTGGAGGATTCTCCAGGTGTCGACCACCACGAGCCTCATTAATTATAACATTCTTTTTAGAAGCTCATTCTTATTGGGTCCGGTCATCATAGATAATATATGTCGATGTCATGCCTTTCGTTTCTCTTCTTCGCCATCTCTTCGCCTTCCAAATGCTTTTCCTTTCTCCAGATTTTTCGATAGTAGATTCTTGAACACGTAGTTCAGGTGTCACGCCCCGATGTTCACTATGCAGGGCTTGTTTGTAATGCTCCCTAGTTCTTACTACATTTGATGGTGGCTTCTATAGTGGAGCATTTTTTACTTCTTTGATAATTGACATTTGATACCTCTTCTTCATAAGATATTTTCCTTAACAACCTTCAAGACTTTATATGCTCGAACAGATAGACTTTCATGTTGTTTCTTATGAAGGGTTGGAGCTGACTGCTGTTGAGCCCCAAAAAATTGCTTAACATCACCAGTAGAGCTATTCCTTTTCACCCATTTCAAAATTTCAAATTTATTGCAGGTAAGAATACTCGCTTCTGGTTATAAGGTTGGTTGTGTAATAGATGGCCCATGTGAGAGCGATGAGCAGAACTCAAAGATTCCTTTTTTCTCTCCGCCTGGTTAGCTTACTCCATAAAGAAGCTGCTATGTTGTGCCTTCCCAGGGTGAATGGTTTAAATATTAAAGTAGTTGCACTCACATGCATGATTCAAACTCTCTGTCTAATGATGGCTCTTTTCATCATTGGCATCTCAGAATTACCCAATATTTTGAATACAAAAGCTCTATTTTGAGGAACCTCAGTAGTAGTAGTGGTTCCAATTGTCCTCCTTCCCTGTATAGATTGGTGTGTACAATATACAGGTGCTTCAAGTAAAGAATTATTTGCAGCAGTGATAGCTGAGAAGTTTACACTACCAAATTAGATAGTAGCTCTAGCATCTTGTGCATTGATAATTTTGTTAACCAAATGAATGTTGTCACCACAACAAAGTTGGACAATGAAAAGAGTATTATGTAGATAAACTCTTTACAAATGAAAGATAAAATTAATAATTAACAATCAATATTTCACCCATAATTTTAAAATGTAAAGGTACTACATAATAAAATAATATGGAGATTTTTATTTATAATTGATTTAGAATTTTAATTTTTTAGTATATTTCGCTACTACTATAGCTCAAATTTGATTAGCCAAAGATGGAAAAGAAACCTGTCCCTAGTGGAGTCGCCAAAAATATGTGGGCTCCAAAAATTTTCCACCGACCTCTCGATGAAGAGAGTTTGATTTAAATGTCGGTGAAATTTTTAGAAGGCAGATGGAATAGTAGATAAGACACTACCCAGAGATTTCATCCTCATTTTGCGAGGACTTTAGATCTGGTTCCAGGTTTCCTATAAGCACAAGCACTTATAGTTAATTACCCCTCCCAATAATAAGAGAACACTTTTAATTAAGGCTAGTTATTAGGTCGCTTAGTGCATAGTGTATAATAGCAGTATGTAGATATATGAAATTCATTATATTTAACTTAAAATGGATGGTTAGGGGAACGATGATGCGCCTGATCTAGATCCCATGGTTCCATTATCCCAGGCTATCGCGGTCCCTAGTCTACTTAGTCAGAGGAGGTAGTTGACCCAACCTGACAGAAGGATCCTTGTTAGCAACCATGGGTTGCATCATCCAAGAAATCCTTGTAGACATGGAGTGGAGTTTGTCTAAGGAGACAAGATTAAGTCTACCTTAGCTGACATAGGGCTTTTTTCCCAACCAAATACATTCTATAATTCATAGCTTAAAGAGTAAAGCCATTGGGAAACATACGGGCTGTGGCCATGACCGTAATTTAGTGGTGTCATATCACGGCAAACCATCTGGTCAGAGGGCTCTGGTCGTAACCGCTATTTATGTGGTGTCATTTTATGAAAAAATTATACGGACAGAGGACACAGGCCACGTCCTTACTGGCTTAAGATTATTTGAGTGTGAAAATTATTATGTATTTGATTTGATATTGGCTCTTTGTGAGCAAAAGTTTTCTTAATTTGTCACCATCGATAAATAGTTGCAGATGGGTGGATGGATTTTACTTTAAATTTAAATAATTAATTTCATTATATATATATATATGTTTGAATATTTGATCATTATTAAATGATTTGACATTAGAATTTGAATAGATTTTTTTTATTATTATTATGAAAACTCCTTCGATTGAAATATTCAGTCAACACGACCATCATCGGGGTGTTGATCACTTTGTTTATTGTTTCAGATCCTGCCGACTCTATTAATTTAATAATAGAGGATCAGATCTATTATCATTTGATAGAATTATCCTCCTAAAGATTTTATTAGATTTAAAATAATATAATATAATTATTAGATTTTTTAGGTTTTGTTAATCTAGACCCGATCCTAAGACCAAACCAAAAATCAACTCGCACAGCATCCTTAGACATTAAGTTTAAGCATTCAGCGTAGTGTCAGGGCCAATGCGGATTGCTTAGGATACTTGTATGGATCTTGAAAAGATCAAATTGAATTGACGATTGCTTTATAGTTTATACAAGAATTCATCTCTTCCAAATGATTGCACAAATTTTGAAGCACTTAAATTGAGTGATAGTTGGCTCCATAATTTATGCAAAATTAATACATTTAAAGTCTATTTAGAATTTAAGACAATGTCTTCTGTCTGCTAGCATTAATGTGGTGTAGATTCTATGGTGTAGGGCATTTCAGCTCTTGTTCAATCCATTGAAATAATATTTGTTTGGTTTTGCATTTAGTTTCAAATTCATTGGATTCTCAAACTTAAATAGGCCTCCACTTATGTTTGTTGATAAGCTTGTAAAGTCATCATGAATCCTGTTTAAATTAATTAGCCCATTTTGATTCATTCAGTCGGTCACGTAGTACAACTAGTGATTATTGAAAGGCTTTATACATATTTGTTGATAAGCTAATTTATATTACTTTTTCTTGTATATGAGGCATCAAGTTGATGGGCCTTCGGGTTTATTGTAACTCCAATTTATTCAATTCCTCTAAACATTCTAAAAATTCTAAGCACGAGGAAATTTTGTTTATGGTTTGGGAGGAGATTCTTTTAAATTCTTCAAGCCTTTTGGTGAGTGCTTCTAATTTTGAATTTAGTAATTTTTTTATTTTTAAATTTAAAGAACTTAGATTCTAACTTTGAATTTTCATTTAATGCTTAGTTCAAATTCAATTTATGTTCAATTTAAATCTAATTAATCATATTCAAGTCCCATATCAATTTGAATTTTGGCAGCCTCCTCGCCCCCCGATAAGTGGGTCAGAGGGCTATTCAACCTCCCGCTCTATGAGCATAAAATTAGTGTCTTATGACATTCATGGATATCTATCCATTAACTCTATTGAGCATAACAATATCTTCAAACACTTGCATAAAAAAGAGCATATATGTAGGTTTATTCTTTAATTTATCATTTTCAAATAAGTTTAATTTAAGCTTATTAACACTTTTATTTGTTCTTATTTAGGTTTCCCGTCAATCTAAAATTTGGCAGCCTCCCGGCATCGTCCTCACATAGGGGGTTACATCAGGGGCAATTCGACCTTCCCATCATCTCTACTGAGCATAACTGTCAGTGTCTTACGACACTATGGCCATAGTCTTCTAACCTGTCATCTCTACTGAGCATAACAGGGTCTTCAAACACCTGCAATTTCAATTCAGATTTTAATTTCTATTTTATAGTTCATTGTGCATTAAATTAATTAAGTTTTCTATCAATTTGAATTTTGGCAGCTTCTCGGCATCTTCCTCATATAGGGAGCTGCATTGGGAGTCTATTAGCCATCCCGCCACCAGAGCATAACAGTCTTGCAAAGCGGATCGTAGTCTTCTACCCGTTAGCTCTACTGAGCATAACAAGATCTTCATACACCAACAAAAGCTAAGTTACATGGCAGAGTCTACAAGAAAGATCAAAAGGCTTCAAAGCATGATTGAGATGACAATTGTACAGACAATAGTGAAGCATACCATCTCCTGGTTCAAACTTCAGCTCTTTAAGGAAGGACTCATTCTCCATAACATCCAATGCATTAAAGACATCACAATCCTTCTGCTTTGTAACAACGATGCATCATTCATGATCTTATGACTTCCAGTAACAACCACAAAAGGGACAACATGCCTTTGAGCAGCAAGGGCAACCATATTTATTCCAATAGGTGAAATTATACCACCATTTGCCATTATTGCATGAGCACCAACTATCACCATGTTAAGTTAAGAGATCATGGAAAAAATAGCAGAATCTATGATGACTGTAGTTTGTAAACCTTTTGCAACTAGCTCCTTCATGAGAACATGCCCCATATACCCGGTGCACCCTCCGCAATGAATACACAAAAAGATCGTTTCTTCTCATTTGCCGCACAGAGAAACTCTTTGACTATTCTTGAACATCCTAATGTTAATATCACCTCATTTTGGTGAATGAGCCCCACCACTTGTTCAAAAATTTGTTCATGACAAGTCTCAATATCTTGAATCAATTCATTGATGGCCTCAATGACATCATGTTTCAGCTTCTTACTTCTTAAACTTCTTTAGGTTTACTCTTTCCTTCGGAATTTCCTCTTGATGAAGAAGAGTGAGGAGCATAAGCATATTCAGGTAGAGGAACTTTTTAAATTAAGTATTAATTAATTAATTAATAATTAAGAGATTAAGTACCATAAAAAAATTTAATTATAGGTATAGTCGCCCAATAAGTGGTGATCGGCCACCACCTCATCAGAGGTGGGTTGGCCGACTTTATCAAGTAATTATACACTTAAGCCAGTCGCCCGATAAGTTGGTGACTGGCTTCACTAAAGGGAAGCCAGTTGCCAACTTATCAGACGATTGACTTAAGTTTAGCTAGTCGCCCAATAAGTAGGCGACTTGCCTGCTGTCAAATTTTTTTAAAAACAAGTTGTATTTTTACAACCAAGATTGAAGCAATCAATCAACACCAAATGGACATCAAAGTAAAGATTGCATTCTAAACAAAGACACAAGTAATTAATGAAATAAGTAGTCATTCACAATGAAATAGAGGAGAATCATATGCTCTGGAGGGAAACTGAAATAAATAGCTGTAAAAATTTAACTATAACTCAATAGCTACAAAATAATTGTTCCTCCCATACAATTTTCACTCGCCAAAAATGTAAAGATGTATGAACAGAAATTTGGTAGTAGGCTATCATCGACGATGACGTCTATTTGCTATCGCAGCACTACCTGGAGTATAGTGCTCAGGTGGCTGCAACAGATGATCGCACAACTGATGGGAGACATCATATGTCCCCTGAGCCTGGCTCGCATCATCTGACCCAATGTCTGGCTGTGATTCTTGTAGAGATACCCCCCGCGACGCTCACATATGGTATGGAGATTGGGTGCTCTCTAAAAAGAAGATGGTCTGGATCGATAGGTGGATCCCCCCAAGTTCATGCTAGAGCGTAATCATAGACATGTGTCATATCCTATGACATATGCTCTGTTGGGAAGTGCTGGACCCTATAGTCTCAGATACGTGTCATCAAGCTCAGATTTAGCATCATATGCTCGTACTTATTTATGGCCAACTGATAATCTACGTCACCTGGACGTCCAAAAAAAGCCGAAAAAGATCCTCCATCGCCAAGATATGCTCCTCCTATAGTAAACCAGTTTAAAATGTTACTACAAAAATATGTGGAAATAATAGCTAAATAAATATGCAAATTATAGAGTTATCTTAACATATGCTCACTGGTGCTCGGGGTAATAAGTCGTTTGGTCAAGGCACCTTTAGCAAGTACAATGATTCCCACAACCTAAACTAAATCAAATACTACTATAGGACTATCATGGCGTCGTGTCATCCACCAAACAATGTGATCTCTGTGAGCCTCCACGAAGGATGTCTGGCGATGGTACACCCGTCAGATGCCTTTCCTCTCGCCATCTACTCTAATGAAGCTGGGGTCCATCGGGGCTACATTAGTGCTGGGCAAGTGACCAAAATGACGAAGGACTTTATCAGGAAAGTGCCACTCCACCCTCTTCTAACTAATCAGTGGAACTCGTGCTAACTAGATGTCTTCGCTTGCTAGGAAAGTATCCGTCAGGCGACCTCTAATCTGAATGTCATATGGATCCCAAGTCACCTGAGTGTGTTACTGCATGTTAGACAATAGTTTGATAACATTTGTTGAGAATAAGGTATAACAATTAAGATAAGTACCTGGCTCAGTAGAGGCTCATCTAACTCATCCCTAAAAAATTTGATATTATCGAATGGCATCTGACGCACATATCTCTCGTTCCACCTGAATAAAAAAAATTTCATATACAAGTCATTTAATTGCAAGTCATTATGTTAAAGCAAACTACATAGATCTTAGTTTTCTTACCTGAAATCGATGCTGAGCCCATCGAGATCTCTAGGGTAGGGGACATGTAGTGTCGGTCTACCAACATGGAACCACTCCCAAGACCATATCTGTAGCAACTAAAGACACCCAGCCATGTTGGCCCTCCTTGGCTTGGTAAACTCATATAACTCCCTGTATAAGTGGGATAACACTGCACCGCCTATAGATAAAGTGTTGAATGTGTCAAGATCCTCTAGCAATGGGAGTTACTGCAAGTGTACCTCTGACCCTGATGTATCTGGTAGTAAGAAACTCTAAAGAAGAAACAAAACATAATCACACACATGTCTGATGAAGTCTAACTGTGGAGGTCGGTAGACCGCTAAAAAATGTCCAACATAACCACCGAGCATGCATGTCGAGTGTTCCCCATTTTGAATGTAAAATGTACTGCAGGGTCAACTGGGTCATGATACATAGTGTCTGGAATCGGATGCCCACCCAGAAGCTCATCACAACAGTCCGACCAACTCTGCCATTGCCTACCCTGTCCAACAACTATAAGCCTGACAATTGGTGGGCCATCAATGCACAAACCTAAGATCATTGCAACATCTTACAATGTCACTGTCATCTCTCCCACAACAAAATGAAATGTGTTAGTCTGGGGAGACCAATGCTCAACTAGTGCTCTCAGCATATGATGGTCAAGTCTAATGTACCACAGCTGGCTAACACAATGAAGTCCAAGTGCACGGAGGGCAATTATGAACCATGGGCACGTAATAGGCCACTCTCAGAGCATAAGAAGGTGAGATGCTACCTCCAAAATCGCCTGCAATAGGAAAAAGTTTAGGTCAGGTCATGTAAAATAGTGGAAATTTAACATACAGAAATTAAACTAGCAAGTAAATTCATACCAGATCTGAGCGCTGTTCCGCCATGAAGTAAGGCTATCTTTGATGAACCTTCAGTGCGGGACTGTGCATCATCATCACCGTGATGCCCCTGACTTAACCTAGGTCTAAAAGGCTCTACCATCACACCGCGTGACAAGTACAATAAAAGTACAATTTATCAGAGTGTTAAAATAATTATAGAAAAAAGAAAAACTATTTATATTCAGTTAAGATATTTTGCAACACAATCTAAACTCACCGCCTACTAGTAGGGTTATGTGGGCACTATGTCCGGTAATGACCGTATGATTTGTAGATACTGCACATGCGATTGCTTTGCACTTCATTCTCATCCATTGTGTTCTTGTACCTACGTGATCATGGCCTCCCTGATCTAACTTTAACCACTTGAGGCATTAAAGGATACAAACCCGAATCGCATACTGCACTGTGTTTCGATCATGCAGCGCCGGGCAGTGCAAAGCATAATGAATCCATAAACAAGGCTAGAGAGTGGTATGACTCCTCCCAACTGCCAAGTATGACTCCACGTAAAGAATCAATGTTTGACAAGAAGCTTCATCCAATACAGTACTGCAGACATCATCATCATCAATAGTACAAGCTATGTATCCTACGCCTACAGGAAAATGATATGTAATTTTCACTGCAAAGTTATCAACGTCATAACACAAAGACCTGAGCACTTTCTCTTTTAAATCTCATAAGCTTGCATGATGTGAAACTCGCATGGGCCGATTTTTGCCATCGAAATAACTTGGAATGAATTGATTATCAATGATAAGTTATCCATCATGGAAGAGAATTAGGGAAACGAGCTCCTGACTCATTCTACTATAAGCTCAGCAACCAAAGATGTAACAAAACCTAACAATTCACTCATAATCTGTCAAAAAAATATCAATCGGAGTGTACATATTGCTCACCTATTTATACACTTAATAATTTAGCAAAGCAAAAAATGAACACCCAAATTACCTGATCTAAGCATTTCGTATACACTGACCACGCAAATTTTAAGAGAAAATTTATAAAACATATGAAACACTTCCCTCTACATTATTTCCAATTGAAATTAGAAAGGAAAAAGATACAAAAAAAATTTACGAATGAAATGGAACTTTGGTCTCGCCAAAAGCTAAAGTGGAGGTGGAAATGTCGAGAGCTACGGTGGCCGATAGCTGGGAGGGGCGATCACTCGTGACTCGTGAGAGGAGGGGGCCGACGAGAGGGGACCGATCATAACCTAAAGACTAAAAATAGAAAGCTCCGGGAAGGCAGAAGTTTCAGAGAAGAAGTCATCGATTACCATCGGCTTCCCTTCAATGAAGCCAACTTATATCTGGACCGTTATTTAGAGACCGATAACTGACTAGCCACCTCGAATGAGATGGCAGCCAGCGATTATGACCGACCTAAAGTTAAAATCTTTTAAGTAAAATTAAATTGTTAATTATTAATTAATTAATACTTAATTTAAAATTTCATCTATTCAGGTATTCCCTCATGAAGTGTTTATAATGAGGGTGCATGAAGCATGCTTCTTGTAGTAGCAGCAACAACATCAATGGAGAAAATAGGGTGGTATTCACGTTCATAATTGTCATCATCATCATAATTAGCATATAAGCTCAATCACTCCATTGTAGATGTCGTGGATGTTAGGACTTTCTCTCTAATAATGTGCAATACACATCTCACAATGTTGCCAACAGCAAGCTCTACAGGATTTGCAGCGATCAGTTGTTCCCCAACGGCCCTCATAGCATTTAGGAGCATCATTGTTTGATTAATGTAAGGCAACCGTTAATAGGAGACCACACTTTGCAGCAGCTCAGCAGTCTGCCTCTTGCTCTCTTGTGACCCTTCAATCTTATGTCACTTTAGTTTGAGAATGAAGTCATTAACTAGGGTTTGAACGTCCGCATGGCTCTATCTATCTCAACCGAGATTGGAAGGGAAGAGCAAGAGTTGCACTGCATGATTGCACCTATGAAGCTGGTGGAAATCGTTCGATGATGGAAATCGCAATGGGAGATCCTAACGAAAGAATGCAAGCTACTCTGCACTACGCGAGGAGATCAATGGTCGAGGAAGATTTAGGTCAATAACAGGCAAAAGAAATTGCATGCAGCCGAGCTCATTCTTGAGCAGATGATAAAAATAGTGGCAGAAGGAAGATCACGAATGGAGGAGACTAGTCATGAGCGCTGCTCAATTTTTGGAAGAGATGAAGCTGGTTTGGTCTCGAAGGTGTCAGAGATGAGAAGGGGTCGAAGGCTAGAATAATGGGGAGAGGAGCTGCTCACGCGTGATCTGAAAGAATAAATTTTAAATTAAGTATATTTTAATTAGTAATTAATAGATTAAGCATCGATAAAAAAATTTAACTTTAGGTACAATCACCCGATAAGTGGCGATCGGTTCATCGCCGAGTGCGACCGCCATTTATCTAACCGCCAAACTTAGCCGATTAGTTAACGACCGGTTTCAAGCGGGCCACTAACCGACGGCATAAGTTTCCCGCCTGATAAGCGCGGCATTTCTATCTACCGAATCATCCCCGACCCGAGCCCTCTTTGTTTTTTTTCTATTTTGTTTTGTAAAAGCGCACTCAGTTCTCCTCCGTACACACGAGATGCCATCGTCGGCTCCACCATTTTGGATATTTGGCATTCATCACTATCGCCGGCTCCACCCAATGAATTTCGGTCGGTCGTAGCTTACGCGGTCGTGATCGTTGCTTTCGTCGGCTCCACTCTGTAAGGTTATTTTTTTTCTTCCTTGCTTATTTGAATTAGCAATAATGTAGAGAGAAGTTTTTCATATTTTTTATAATTATTCTCCTAAAATTTGCCATGGTTAGGTATACAACATGTTGGGATCAGGTAATTTGGTAGTTCTTTTTGCTTTGCATAATTATTCTCCTAACTGAATATGCATAGTTTTTCTTTATCTCTACAATTATATCAGTACTCTAATAAATTTGCATTTCTTGTTACAGGTGCGATGGCCAAGGAGCCTTCTAGATTGATTAGACGTTGCCAGAGGAGGCATGCTAAGCCAGTTGATGACGCACCTGGACCCGCACCTGCAGAGGTTCATCCCAGCATAGCCTTACTTCATGGCAGACACAGGGTGGCACATCTAGATACAGTATGAATATACTTGCTAGTTTTATTTCTGTGTGTTTCATTTACGCTGTGTTAAGTTACTTGACCTTAGCTTTTTCATACTGCAGGCTACTATTTTGGAGGCAGCATCTCACCTTCTTATGCTTAAAGAGTGGCCATCACGCGTCTACGGTTCTCACCGCCTCCACTTCGGACTTTATTGTGTTAGCGCGACATCGACTTGACCATCACATGCCGAAAGACTAGTGCTGGTCTCCCCATACCAACACATTTTATTTTGCTGTGGGAGAGATGACAGTGACATTGCAGGACGTTGCAATGATCCTGGGTTTGTGCATTGATGGACCATGGTATCGGTCCCTATTGTTGAGGACATGGTAGGGCGAGTTTTGATCGCAACGAGCTTATAGTGGGCTTCCATTCTTAATCGTATCATGACCCAGACCCCACGACATTCGACATTCATGATGGGCCAGGCACACGCAGACCTGCATGCCACTTAGGTGGTTACATTGGACATTTTTCAAGCAGTCCTACATAAACCTCCCTGAGTTGGACTTCATCAGACATGTGCGAGCATATGTTTTGTTCCTTCTTGGGAGTTTTTTACTACCGGATACGTCAGGGTCAGAGGTGCATTTACAGTATCTCCCATTGCCAGAGGATCTTGACACATTTAACACTCTATCTGTTGGAGGTGCAGTGTTAACCCATTTATACATGGAGTTGCATGAGTCTAAAGGGGAGGCCAAGGGTGTCTTCAATTGCTGTGACTGGTCTTGAGCGCTACATGTTGGTAGACCGATGCTACATGTCCCCTACCCTAGATATCTCGATGGGCTCAGCATCGGTTTCAGGTAAGGAAATTAATATCTTAATAGCTAGCTTTAACATAATGACATGCAACTAACTGAATTGTATATAATATTTTTTTTAATCAGGTGGAATGAGAGATATGTGCATCAGATGCCGTTCAACAATATCAAATTTTTTAGGGATTAGTTAGATGGGCTTCTACTGAGCCATGTACTTCTTTTTAATGTAATACATCATTCTCAGCAAATGCTATCAAACCATTGTCTAACATGCAGTGACACACACAGGTGACTTGGGAGCCAGACAACATTCAGATCAGAGGTCGCCTGGATGATATTTTCTTGCCTGGTGAGGACATCTGGTTAGCATGGGTTCCACTGATTAGTTGGAAGAGGGTGGAGTGGCACCTTCCGACGAGTCCTTCATCGCTTTGGTCACTTGCCCATCACGATGTATCCCTCGATGGACACCGCCATTAGAGTCGATGGCAGAGGGAAAGCAAATACAGATCGGGTACGCATCATCGCACATATCGTGGGAGGCCCGCAGAGATCACGTGGTGGACATACTTACACCGACGCACGTCCCTACGCGCATGATCCGGTTTAGGTCGTGGCATTGTATTTTAAAGGCGCATCGACAATCGACGACGTACTACCCCAGAGCACCCGTCGAGCGAGCATATGTTAAGATAACTCTATAATTTGCATATTTTCTTAGTTATTATTTCCACATATTTAGTAGTAACATTTTAAACCGGTTTATCAGAAGGGAGCATATTTTGGCGACGAGGATCTTTTGGCCTTTCTTGGACATTGATGACATGGACTATCGGTTGCCATCATAAGTATGAGCATACATGCGTGATCTCGAGCTTGATGACACATATCAGAGACTATAGGATCCAGGGCATCGCAGCAGAGCATATGTCAGGATATGACACATGTCTACGATTCTACTTTGACGCATGTGATGACACATGGGTGCTGGGCCATCCACCTATGCTGATCCAGGACCATCTTCTTTTCCAGAGAGCACCCAGTCTCCATACCATATGGACAGTGTGACACCACTAGATTGGGTATCTCTACGAGACCGCAATGGACATTGTCATGATGCGAGCAGCTCATCACCGACGATCGTCCGCTGTATGCCCTCGAGCACTATACTGATATCGCGAAACTTATGCTTCATCGACAATAGTGTTTAGAGGTATATTTATTTTGTATAGCTATTGCTGGATATTTTTATTATTCACTTTTATTTGCATCTGTACCTGAGTTTATTTTGGCTTATGGATGAAATTTTTTTATATCGCTTTGATTACTAGTACATCCAGTATGTTGATCTATTTGTATTTTCGGTATCATTTGTTCACCGTTATTACAAGTTCATTTTACATCTATTTACATTTCTCGTATCGTAAAAAAAAGATAATTGTTTTTTTTAAAAAAATCGAGGTGCAAGTCGCCTACTTATCGATCACTACATAAGCCGCCTCGATAATCGGTCGACCGCTTACTAGTAATCGACAGACGCTTAGTAGCCTGATAAGTGGGCTAGGCCGGTAGCCATCTCAGTGAGGTGGCCTACGCCTGCTTATTGAATTGCATCTATATTTAATTTTTTTACCGGTATTTAATTTATTAATTACTAATTAAAACATACTTAATTTAAAAATTTGCTCGATCTAAAATGGAGAATGGGGAAAATCAGCTGCTCTTTTTATTATTATTATTTAATAAGTGAATAAGACAAGAGCTACTAGCCACCATTAAATGAGCATAGCATGGGTTTCTATATGAACAAGTTATGAGGAGGGGATTTATGGCAGTAAGATAACTTTAATATTTTATACATTATATAAATATAAATGGGGGGCTGGTGTGTATAAAAATAGGCTGAAATGTGAGTTTAATGGGAGTTAAGTGTCCATGAATTTATTTGTAGGATTAAATTTGTATATTCTCTTAAAATGTAAGTCTATTTTAAAGATTTTTTTTGCAATGATCCAAAGAAATATAGATGTCGATCTTAGATGATTTTGATATTTTGATTGCAATGGCATAGTCCATTTCGTGATCGGAGTTCATTGATTCAAGCCGATGATGTCAAGTGTATTTTAGCACCGATTTGCATGCTGAAGCTCGTTGAATTCACCTTGCGAGCTCGACTCAATTTATGTAGTAGATATTGAGGTCAAAAGCAGAGAATCTAGAAGACTTTGACATTTGATGGAAGTCATATAAACAATGATGACAACAATGAAGAGTTCATTAGTCACATGGATTTAAAGTAAAATGGGGAGGAGATGAGACATATAGCTGGTCGATGATATTTAGAATTATATAGGATTGAAGTTTGAAGTTTGCTTAAATTCTGCTTATAACCTGCTATCAAACATGGATGACATGACCCAAGTCCTAAGTAGACCTCTGCTTGCTCACGTTCAAGTCTCTGCATAGCCCGTGTAGCCCATTATAGGTAAATGCATTTTTGATATCTAACAAAAAATTTCTTGGCTATTTTTTATTACTTAAATTGGGAGTGATGCTATTTGAGCTAGTGAATATCTTCCAATGATCTAGGCATAAGTTGTACATTATTTGACAACTATTAGTTGTCTCATTCTTCAATATCAATTTCATGGTAAAGGTCCTTTTTGTCACTTAGCAGGTTGATCTTCATGATAAATAATTATTGAATGAAGTGTTTATTTCTACAAAATTTTTAAATCATTTTAGTTTAAAATTTAACATATATTTTTATTTTTATATTGAAGAAGTAATATTACAAATTTTAAAATGCTAATGTTAGTCTCAAGTAAGAAGAAAAAGATTGTGGATATTTTCTTAAAATCATTTGTTAGTTCCCCTACTAAAAAAAATTCTGCTTTGCCTCTAACACTGACCACATTTAAAAGTATAATGAATGGAGTTCTTCTTTCTTACTTATAACATTTTGTATTAGTTTTCTTTTAATATATTCTAGCCTATATTAAACCAATGGTGGAACATGAACTACATCCATGCTTGATATTGAGTTCTCTTTAAACTTATGTTCAAAATTTAAAATGCACCTTTATGTAACTCATCACAAGTATTTGAGAAATATTGTAAATACTAAAGGATTTTCATTAGATCTAGCTAAACGAAAATTTGATTAGTCAATTAAATATTTATCGGAAATTTTAAGGTCTATAAAATATTATAAAAAAATAGTGTCATTATTATTTCATTGATTATGTTATTAGTAGAAGTTCATTTTTCTTAGACAACATACAAAAAAAGCATTGAACTCCTTAACAAATGTAATGAATTACTTTATCAATTTTAGATTTTTCACATTTATCTTTGCATATATATATATATATATATATGAGTGCTAGTTATATGTGATAATATAAGCAATTAGATGTTAGTTACAATATTTATTGATAAGCTTATTTATATTTTAAATTGAAGAATATGATATTTATAAGTTAAAATAACAAGAAATACAAGCACCAAAATAATAAAGATTGCATCTTAAATTGGTAGGTTTTCAGTATTAAATAAAATATAATATGGAAACTAATAATAAGGTGATTGATGCTTTGCCTAAGAGTTCAAATGTTGAACCTTTAATGAGCTTCAAAGATGCAAGATCAAACTTGTAAATTACTAATAGTATTTTATCAAACACTTACTAAATAATGATTTTAAGGGATTAACTAAGATATAAAACTATTACACAAATGGAATGCTTCTTATGTGCTCAAATCATTAATGACCAAATAAATCTTTTAATTATACCATTTGGAATGAGTTAGAATTCTTCAATGGTAGAATAATGTTGGCAATTAGGTACTCTTCAAGGAATTCTATTTTAATGAAACTACTTTATAATTCAATAAGTGGATATATGGTGGAATCTCTAATTTTAGCAAAATTATATTTTAATAGAAGAATATGATGAAGGATATCTAAAATTTTATTTAGGTATATGTAATTTGCAAACAAGTAAAATCTTAAGGCAACTAATGACTAAAAGTATTATGACCTGTAATGATTCTATTTGTTATCTAGGATTTAGTTTTCATGGATTCTAAAACAAACTTACCATAGTCTTATAGGAAGACATTTTTTATGATAGTGGCAAACATAATTTCAAAATATGCACATTTCTTAAT
This sequence comes from Cymbidium sinense, assembly GCA_021442155.1. Lineage (NCBI taxonomy): Eukaryota > Viridiplantae > Streptophyta > Magnoliopsida > Asparagales > Orchidaceae > Cymbidium > Cymbidium sinense. The sequence continues at coordinate 19,759,560 of CM038221.1, read as the reverse complement.
GGTATAAAGTTTCTTTATAACTTGTATAATGGTTATTACATTTATAAGTTAAATGGACTATCATGATTTAAAGTCTTTGATAGAGATCTCATAATCTAAAAAGCCTAGTGGACAATATTAGATCATAGCAATTCTTATAATTCAAATTGATGGACACATAAAGGTGATTGATTGGAGTCTAGAGCTTAGTGTGCAGCTTTGTTATATTTAACATCAAAATAAATGAGGTTCTTTCCTTGTACATATTTATCTTTTAATGATACAACCCATATATCAACCAACATGCCACAATTTCAAGTGGTCCATGATTAACATACACTAGAGAGTCTTTCTTACACATTAAAAAAAAATTCAAAGTAGCCATAGATGTTAATTATAAGAATAAAATAATATTTTAAAATAAATTTATCAAAATTTATAAATAACTCAAATTTGGATGAAATGAATGGTTGATTGAAGTTGTCAAAACCGACAAATGGATGTAAGAAATTTTCTCCTCATCTACAATTATATTGACTATTTAAGACAAGTTATGAATTGATTGTTTAGTAAGTTGAATCATAAATATTATGACTTGTATTCATTTAAGATAAATAATGGTACAATGACATAATAGACTTAAGACACTAGGCATAGTAAAGGTATGCAAATTCATGTTCTTATTCTTAAGCCATTTGAGATGACCCCAATTTGCACTCTACTACAATGCCAACACAATTTAATGAAGCTAAACCATTGCTTCAAGCACTAGCTATTCTAAATCAATGGTGGATTCTACACAAAGGCTATAAATACTTGCAGTTATTGGTTCATATGAGAAGTCTTCTACCCAAAGATGCTTCTTTGATATCATGGGATGATTTGGAGCTATTTCATCCTAATTTCAAACTTTTTAGATAAGGTTATTATTAGTGAGAAAGGAAACATTGTGATTCCATAATATCTTTGCACCTTGGATTGTTGAATCATGCATCTAAGAACTTCCAAATAGATGAATACTTATACTCTAGATAATAACATACATGTTATTAAAAATAGAATAAAATTCTCATATTTATGATTAGTTGGTTGGAATATAGATATGTAATTATTTGTTGACTGATTAATCATATTACGAATCTTCGATTCATGCTAATATGTTGTTATAAAAAGATTACTAAACTCTAATATAAAGACAAAAAGAACAAACTAGACAAAGAAAGTATGATTCATTGTCTATTTCATCCTATCTCAACCTTTTTTTTATATTGTGCTCTAGCTTCTTTGTTTTCATTTTATAAACTTTTAAGCAAATTAACTCAAGTTGCTCTAAGTAGGAAGGAGAACATATCATAGTCATAAGACAGGATTACTTTAAAGATAGAGCTAAAGAATGATTGAATTTTTCTTAATAATAATTTAAAGGTGTTGACCTCCACATATGGTTCACAAGTCAAATGGATCATGAAAGTTAAAACAAACAATTAACGAAAGCAACATCGCATGAATCAAGCTTACAATGCCTTAATATGATCAAATTCGATCAAAAAATCATCTTTATCTAAAATTCAACTTCATAAATGCATTTAAAATATTAAAATTAATTAAATTAAAAATATAAGATCAATTAATAATCGATCAATTAATTAAAATTAATTTTAAATGAAGTTACGCACATATCAAAGTTTGGAAGCCCCGACAACGTTCGAATGACCTCCGTTCATGAAATTGATTGCGCCGTTATCGCCGAAATGTTGAAATCTATCAAACGACACCTTATGCAATCAATTTGGCAAAGTTTATGCAAACATTGAGTGATTCGAATGTGATTTCACATAATTTAAGTCAAATATCACTTCGATCACCGCCGATATGGTCCAAATGACCTCTGATTGGGAAACAGATATCACCATTGCGTCTGACATAATAAAAATACCTAAAATTGATACTCATATTATTAGGGTTCATCTCATGAAATATTTTTATAATTATTAATAATAATATCATCATTATGCCATATTTCAATTAAGTGACTAATGGCTGCTTAAATCCTTTAATATTCTCCTAATCAGCCACCCAAATCAGCCAATTGGGCTTACCAATTATCCAATGAAGATTACCTAATTAATCCTCCAATTGAATTCATTGCCTAACAAATCATATTGGGCACCTCATGACTGGCCAATTGCGATGTGTGGCTTGCCCTAATACCCGTCCATGCTCGATCGATCCTCATTCATGCAAAAATCTTCTCCAAGCTCCCTCTCTTGCTCTTGGCCGAACTCCCCTCTCCCGATTCCTCTTCTGGCTTTTTATTTGTGCGAGCGGAGCCCTCTCTCTCATGCTTTTCATCTAGAGTAGCCGACCAAACCCCTCTCCCTCTCATGCTTTTTGTCTAGAGCAGCTGACCGATCCCAAACCCCTTTCCCTCTTCCTCCCCTCTCTAGCAAACCAAGCAACCTAACCAAGCCTTTCTCTCTTCAAATCAAGCTCCAGGTTGTCTCTATCCAACTTTAAATATACTTTCATGCATTTTTTTTGGTGTCCTTTGGATGGTATTGCTTGGTGGATTCCTCTTTTACATGCTTAAAATGACATTGAGGTTTTTATTTGAAGCTTGGGATGATTTATGGCCCAATGCTTCATATTGTTTACAATTAGTTGTGTATTTTCATATCTTGTGGTTTCTTTAGAATGACATGATCTTATGAATCCCTCTTATATATGCTTGAGAAGTGGCTAGGGATTTAGATTTGAAGCTTGGGATGATGTATGGCCCAAGCTTTATGTTGCATGCAAGCATTTGTATATTTTCATATTTTGGGCCTCTCTTGAATGACATGACTTGATGATCCCTCTTCACTCTTTTCTTTTTATTGTGTTTGTTACAAAATACATGGAAAACAAAAAGTTTGAAGAGTTGACCTACTTCTAAAGGTGGTTAATGAGCCATTCTCTGCTGTGTAAATTTAATATTTGCATATGTCTTATTGTTCCAAGTGCTGAATTTTGAGAGAGATGGAGGAAAATGAGGTGTCGGCTTTCATTTCTCATGCAATCAGGTTTTCATAATATTTTTATTTGAATGTCTAGCCTGAGATAGGTAAAAGTTTAAACTTGTTGAGTTATCATGCTATTGATTCTCCTATTAGATCAAAAAAAAAGGAGGGGTTTATGGATGTAAGCCTAGTATGATTGCTTGCTTCTTTCCACTACTTACTAATGGTGAGCTTTATGCTTAATGATTTTTATTGACATATAAGCATTCTTGGTTAAATCTAAAATATTAAGGAATTCCTCTTGGTTAAATCTAAAATCTTAAGCCTATGTATCTGAGCTTAGCATGGTATTGGCTCTCTTGTATTACTTACTAATGATGTACTTTGCTTTTAACTTATTTTATTGGCATGAAAGCCTCCTCTTAGCTAAATCTGAAATTGTAAATCCATGCATATGAGTTTAGTATTGCATTGACTCTCTTGCACTTGATGTTAATGATGTTTCATACTTTGACTTTATTTCATTGACATATAAGTGCTCTCTTAATCAAACCTTAAATTTTGATTAGCATATGTTGTTTCCTTGTGTTACTAAGTAAAAAAAAGATTTGTAAAATATTATCACTTATGTAGGGTTGCTTAGCTTTGCTTTGGTCTCTTTCTAGTAATTTGTAACTCTTTATCATGCAAACAATTATTTCGATCACCTAAAATTTTTAGATTTATGATGATGAGCTTAATATGGAGCTACCTTGCCTTATTCTCACTTTTCTCCATCATTAGATTACTTGTTATCATGCAAATAATTTTTGTATTTGTTACAATCCAATGTGATTGATTGTTCTAGGTGGATTGAAACTAACCTAGATATTTTTGCAAACAAATATTCTTAGCAAATCTAAAGTTTTAAGTTTATGCATATAAGCTTAGTATGTGAGCTTGCTTTTGTCACTACTTGTTAATAGTGGGCTTTGCTCTTAATTAGTTTTATTAATATGCAAGCAACTTCCATAGCTAAATCTAAAATTTTTAAACCCATGCATGTGAGTTTAACATGGTGTTTGTCTTTTTCCACTAGATAAAGATGGGTTTTTTTTTCCTTTCATTTGATTTCATTGTCATGCAAGTGTTTCCTTAGTCAAATTTGAAATTTTGAATGACCACTCTACTGAATTTGACATGATTATGTGATTGTGGTGAAAAGAAAATTTTGCAATTTTCTTTTTAAGTGTATACTTCCATCTTCAATTTATATGGATAAAATGAAGATAAAATATACTTTTATGCATTTGGAAACCACGTGGATCCATAGATGTTCTAATTAGGGTGATCAGGTATGACATTGAGGAGAGGTGTACTATCTCAAAAGATAGAAGTCACGACCCTACAATGGACCTAATCATCTTAATAAGGACTCCTAAGGACAATGGGTCTGCATATATACAAGAGATTCTTCCCCTACTTTACATGGGAAAGTAAAGTAGGGTTTATTTTGAACTGGGTTCATTAAGTTCCCTATGGAGGCAATCTCCCATAGTTAATTACATCCTAAGGAATGGGATTCCTTAAGAATACTCTCAATTAAGGTAAATGATCATTGTCTCCAAAGATTTTGAAAAGGTAGGACTATCAATCAATTGATTTATTTTTAGAAAATAAAGTGGGATTGATCAAGAGAAAGGAGTTCTTATCGAAGCCAAATGAAAACAAGTAAGGGATGCTTAAGATACTAGAAAGCTTAGTAAGCACCCCAAACTACCCTATGGTTGGGCTTTACATTTTTGAAATTGAATTAATGTGTTTGAATTGAATTTTCATTAGAATGCTAGGGCTTACAATTCTATGGTACAAGGATATAGAAATACCTACAAGGTGATGATTTATACTTATAGCCCACAAAGGGGAGAAGCAACCTCAGAACCTAAATCTAAGGAGCTTTGGTGAGGGCCAAAATAATGACCTAAATCTAAGGTGAAAATGGGTATTTGATTTACCTCCATAAGAGAGGATAAACCACCTGACTATTAGACTTACAACTGCCTGGGGGTGGCCGCCAACTAACTCCTCCTATGATTTTAAATTCATGTAGGAAAGCCTTATGTTTATGCAAGATAAGGTGATTATTTATTTAGAAAGAGACTAAGTCCTTAAACACACTCCTAAAGAGACTAGATCATGTAAGGACATGCTTTCAAATGACTTAAATCTAATGCAAAATTTTCACATATTTTATTTTTCATTTTGGACAATCATTTGACTAAGGCTATAGGATTCTTTATGCCTAATGCATGAGAAATTAGATTATAAAATAAAAATATGAGATAAGGATGTGTTTCCCATGGCTCTCACAGTCAATCCAAGTTCTCTAGCAAAGGTGAAGCCCCAATCAAGAAAAATAATATGCTTTTTATGCATGATGTTAGAAAATAAAGTACACATCTAGCTATGGGTTACTAATTCTTTTATCTTGATTTTTAGCCTAAGCTTTAGGTGAGGTTATGAGTTATTTATTTTTAATTTTGAGTTGTTTAATTTGGTTGAAGATTTTTTTTTTCTAAGAGCCTAATCATCATCTAGGCCATACATCAAAGAAAGGAAGAAACTAGAAAAGGATGACATCTTAATGCACAAGCTAAACAAAACATCAAATATTTTTATAAAGCTAATGCAAAAGAATAAAAGGCCATTTGTGGTCGGGCACCACTGCACAAACCTGAAAATAAATTAGGTAGCCAAGCTCTACCCTTATACAACTAGGATTATAAATGAATTAATTTACAATCAAGTAAGGAAATTCTTGTTACGGGGGTCTTCATTTCTTCTTTTATTCTTTCTTCTTTCTTCTTTTGGTTCCTTCTTTTGGAAGGTGGTTAAAGGCTTCACATGGTACATAAGATGAAACCTTATGACCAATGTTCATCCTAATCCCACATAACATTCATTTCAAAATCTTAATTGCAAAAATTACATGAAGCAGAAAAGTAAATCTAACTAACACCTGTAAAATAGATATTAACTAAACAAATCATACAAATCCTAAGCATGTATATTGGACTTAACACCCCACACATGGGTAACCAAGTCCACCTGGCCTATTTAATTATGCTTAAGGGTATAAGCACCTACGTAGAAAGACCATTTTTATTTTATTTATTACAACGCCCCTTAAGCACAATCCCCTAGAGAAGATAATGATTAGACTAAATCATCCTACCATTCATTATATGCACATACACCCTAACATCCAGACTAGAAATAATACATCATAAAATAAAAGCAAATATCAAACCATGCACCACCCTAACCTAAAGCTAGAAATGGTGACTTAGTCTAATGTGTGTGCTTTAAAAGGTTTGTGTGGTATGCTTAGCTATGACTTTAAGGCTTAGATTTTCTAAGTGTGAAGATGCTCAACTTAGATGGGTGACTTCATTTAAGTGCTTAGTTGATTTGGGTCAATTTTATTTTGTATTTTTGATTTGGTTTAAGTGAATCCTACAATTAATTACTAAGTTGTAAAGAGAGGGAAAAGAGAAGAGAACTTCTTTTCTTTCCCTACCTTAAGTAATTTCTAAAGTGGAATCATATTTGATTTTATTTAGTGAATGTTTTATTATGAATTTTAATTAACCCTAAGTTTAGATTTTTTTTTCTAAACAAACCTATTCAAAAGAAAGGCATTTTAAGATTAAGTAAAGTGAACTAATATCATAAAACACACATCACTTTGTTTTTTTTCAACATGTATAATATGCATGTGAATGAATCTAAGCATATTTATACATGCAAATGGAAATGTTTAGCACACTTTATGATGAATGCTAAGAAATATTACTTAAGAAAATTGGAATGCTTTATGATGCATGATTTTCATTAAGCAAAAAAATGGGTATTCTTTTATCCTTTATTCATATGCACATGTGTATGTATGAAAGGCACAAGTGAGTATGACGCTATTGTTAGCACCAAGGGTGTAAGGTACAAGACCTACTTAGGGCTACTTAAAGCCTCACAACCCTGGGGTTGTCTAGACTAATATACCACTTTCCTTAAATACATATGCATGTATAAAAGAAATAAATGGAGAAAGAAAGATGCAAAGTTTATGTTTATTTAATTTTTTGGTTTGTTTATGCAATTTATATGTGTAAATGTAAAGAACCTTCTTAAGTTATAACATGGAAGAGGATAAGAGTAGATTTTAAGCAAGTGTTATATTCTTTTAAAAGAACTATGCACTTTGCAAATCTTATCCAAATCCATGTTAAGAGGAAAGAAGGAAGCAAACATAAGACACATTTTTATATTCACATGTAAGCTTATAAATGAAGTATAAGTAACATGCCTTTCTGCTTTGATATTTGATTTATAAGTTTTGAAAATAATTTTGAATTTAATAGTGATAATAGCCATTCATATTTCTACTTTAGCCAAAACATGTAATTTCACATAAAGAAAACATTTCATTTCAATTTTGATTTTTAAAATATATGAATGCATGAATTTCATATGACATACAAATTTAGCATGCTAAAAAAGACATAAAGTGATGAAAGCAATATAAATTCATTCACCTTAATTAATTCCTAAAGACAATCCTATGAAATAAGAAAGTTTTAAGTGAATCAAAGTTTGTTCAATGTGATTTTTATTTTGAATTTATTTTATGTTTGATTTAGGAAATGTGAAAGAATGTTTGCTGGTCCTAACCCATTTCCCCCATGTGTATGGCATTTTAGTTTAATCTTTTAATGATTAGATGATTTTTATATTTTGATTAGGTTAATGTATGAATTAAGTGTGTTAATTACCCCTTACCTATACCACCTTAGCATATTTAACCAAATAATTATGAGCCAATGATATGACATAAAACCACACAAGAAATTTAAATCAATAATGCACCTAAGAAGAAAAGGGCCTAATGCATTTACTTATGATTAATGATTAATTAAGCTAAGGTGTTTAAGTTAAGTAATTTCATAATCATTCTCACACATGTGAGTTGGATTTTGATTTCTTTAATGTACTTAGGTTATTGAACACCTAAGCATCTACCCAAAGTGAATTAGTTAAGTTCTGGAAGGTTTTAGAATTTTATCAAATTAATCAGGTAGGTAATTAGTGGATTAATTCTTAATTGAATTTGGATTAAGGAAGGAAAAGGGGGTTTAAGTAATAGCTTAAGGAAAATATCCCAAAATTATTCCCTAAACCCCCTATTCACCTAAACAAATCTTAATTTATTCAATCAATGATTTAAACCATTGATTACACACTTAATTAGGCTTAATTACATTATGAGAGTAATTAAGAATGAATCCAATAATTACCCTAATTAAACCATTAATAAATCCCAAGAAAATTAAGAGAGGCAGAAGTCATCCCACTAAATACACATGAGAAGTTTGAGATTAATTAATGGAATAATCATAGAGTAATTAACCAAATTTCATTTCTAATAAAACCTAAATTCAGAAAATAATACTATTCAAAATCAATTTTATAATATTTTACTTTCAATTATCTTTCATAAGCAATTTATTTCATATTTTTTGATTTTCTACACTTAGATATGAATATTTAAAGTTTTCTTAATTAATTAGGTAATTTAATTCCCTAATTATATAGCTAATCCTGTTGGCACCACGTAGAGGCTGACGCAACATGCGCTTTCCACGCATGAGATGGCTAAAGTAGTCACATGTAGCATCGTGGGCTCGTATACGCGCTTTCTCATCCATCTATGGGATCGACAGATCAAGCTGCAGTTCTAAGGGTTAATCCTTGGATCCTACATATTTTAATCATCGCCCATCCAAAATGCGATGGATAGCCCACATTCATCTCGATCTTCTTATGAGAGAAATGCCCATCTTCTAGGGGAAGATCCGAGCTTGATTGATCTTGGATTGAATCCAAATTCAACCCACACCATCACCATGCAAGGGAGATCATATCCAACGGCTAGTATCTCATGAGATGGAAATTTACTTCACAAAGCTCCACACCATGGTTAATCTGAATGGAACACATCACCCATGGTTTGATCATTCGAAGTAGCTTTGTCTTGTGGAGATGAAGCTTTGTTGAAGGTTTGAGGTGTTGAAATTGGATGGATCTTCCTATGGACCAACTTCACCTTCACTTGAGCTTGGTATTGGTCAAAAGAACTCCTCCCTTGCTTGGAGAACTTGTGTGAAGCTTGAGTGAGTTCAATTTGATCACCTGAGGGAGCTTGCAAAGTGAATTAAGTTAGTTTGGAGTATTGAGTGAGAAGGATTTCAAGTGGAGCTCCCCTGTTTTCAGTCTATAAAAATTGAGAAAATGGAAATTCAAACTCATTATAGAAAGCTTGGGGAGGCTTGCTCTGACTTCCCTAGATCAATCAAATTAAAGAATTATAAATTCGAATTAAATTAGGGGGAGTATATCTCCCCTAAAGCAATTAAATGGTCGAGAAGGATATTGCCATTTTGATCCAATTGACCTTATTTTATGGGTTTGTTATTGGAGTGTCCTGATTTGGCGAGAGTGGAGTAGGGAGCTCCCATGTGCTTAATTGAGTGGAGGAGGGATTCCATGTGCTTAATTTTCGAGGTTTTGGTTGGTTGGGGACCCAAATCCATTGGGTTGGTGCACCACACTCACTAGTGTCCGCTTGGTCCACTAAGAGGGTGCCAAGTGGTCATGAAGAGGGTTTGACCAAATTCCAAGTGCCCAAAATTTACCCTATACCTGGGGTAAAAGCATCATTTTGGGTTTCAATTTGGATATGTTTGATGATTGACAAATGGGCCAAGATTCAATGGATTTGGAGTTGATTTGATATGATTTGGCTCATGTTGACCCATTTAGGTCGAAATGGGTCAACTTGGGTCAAGTTGACCAATTGGTCAAATTTGGTCAAACCAAGGGTTGGTTCAAGTTCAAATAACCATTTGAAATGTGTTGGTGGTTTTGGTTTGGTTCAATTTAATTTGTATTTGAATTTGGTTCGTTTGACTTCAATTAGGTCAAATGGGTCAAATTGACCAAAATGACCCATTTGACCTATTTGGGTTAGGTCATGTGTTGTTTAGGTTTCATTGGTCATATGAAATGGATTGGTGTCTTTATTTCCAATCAATTTTGGTTTAATTTGATTTTGGCTCAATATGACCTTTTAGGTCAAGTTGGGTTCAACGTCAATTGGGCTAGGTTAGGTCTAGTTGGCCAATTGAGGCTTTGGTCAAGTTCAACAATCATTTTGGAATGAACTTGACCCATTGGTTTAAATCAATTTGGCTTAAATCAAGTTTTGACATATTTTGACTTTTTAGGTCAAGTTGGGTCAACTTGGGTCAAGTGGCCAATTGAGTTAGGTTAGGCTCGAATGTTTACTTGGTCATGTTCAAACATTGATCATGGATGAGTTTTGATCAATGGTTTCAATCAATTTATCCTAGGGTGGATTTTGGCTAGTTTAGGTTTCATTTTGGCTAAGTGTTGACTTGGTCAACCCTTAGGTTTGACTTGGTTTGACCCAATTTGAGTGATTGATCATCTTATGATGATTGTTGCTCATGTGAGGCTTAGATAGGCTTATTGTTCAATGATTTAGGATTAGAATTTGACTCATAAGGGTACTCTAGGTCACTTTGGGTCAAGTGAGCCTAAGTAGGTCAAATGGCTTGGTCAAAGCTTGATTGGAGTTTGATTGAACTCACATATGGACTTATGATTGAAATATAAATCCATTTGCAAGTAGTTTGAAGTCAAATGGGTTTTGATTCATTTGACAATTTCAAGTTCAAAAGGGTGAACATAAGTTCAATTTGGGTTTGATTTTGGATTTTGGTTTGGTGATTGAAGTTTATTTTATATTTGGATTCATGATTGGATTGATTGAATCATGAAGAAAAAAAATCAAGGGTTTGGCTTGATTTGAAATTGATTTGGCTAAGTTTAAGATTTTTGAGTTATTTTATTGAATTTGAGTTTGATTTTGAATTGATTTGGTTATTTGAATTTATATTTCATTTATATATGTGAATATAAATGAAAATATAAAATGGGTTATGAGAAATTTCATGAATTTGTAGTGATTTGAATTTGATTTAGCTAAGTCCATGAGGAGTCAAAATGACTTGAAACATTTTGATTTGATTTGAATTTGAATTTGAATTTGATTTGATTGATTTGAATTTATATTTCATTTATATATGTGAATATAAATGAGAATATAAATGGGTTATGAGAGAATTTCATGAATTTGAATTGATTTAGATTTGATTTAGGCTAAGTCCTTAAGAGGGAATCAAAGGACTTAGGAAAGATTTTTGATTTGGATTTGAATTTTGAATTTGATTTAATTGATTTTAGTTTATATTTCATTTATATATGTGAATATAAATGAGAATATAAATGGTTTTTGAGAGAATTTCATAAATTTGAAGTGATTTGAACTTGATTTAAGATAAGTCCTTAAGAGGGAATCAAAGGACTTTGGAAATATTTTGAACTTGGAATTTCAATCATAAGCTTCAATCATTAGTTTCAATCATGGGTTTCAATCATGTGGGATTGATTTGGATTTGGAAGAAATCAATTAAGTTGGAATTGATTTAAGTTTGACTTGAAGGAAGGAAGTGAGGAATTTGGTTCAAGCTATAGGGTAGGCAAATTTTCCAACACCCCTAAGGCATGACCTATTCCTATGGCTAACTCTTCTAAGTCTCTAGGGCTAGGTTGAGTGTCCACCTAATCACTATATGTGTCTTAAGACTAAGAAACTCTTAAATTCTAAGAGAAGTCCTATGTCTAAGATGGAGGGATTGAGAACTCATCCTAAAAATGAGGTCAACAAAGAGTGCCCAATAGGCGTGGTGTGACTGACAAGGAACACCACACGTATTGGTGTTGACCGAAATGATCAACAACACCAAACGATCATAAGTACTAATAGAAATGGACACCTAACCCAAGTTATAGAAAGAATCCAGAGCTTAGTGCAATGTGGCTCTACTTATGTCATAAAAAGAGGGTAGGAGGAATCCACTAGGGATAGAATATGTGAACCTTCCACTAGAAAAACAAGTTTAAGTCATCCACAAGGGGATGAAAGGTTTGATTTAAGTCTCACTGGGGGGAGAAATCAATTTGATTTAATTTATTGTTTGTTTAATTATGTTTGTTTTGACTCCACCGGGGATAGAAAAGTGAACTCTCCACTAGGGAGGCTAGTTCAAGTCATCCACAAGGGAGGGGAAAATCGAGGAATTAGAATTTTAGATCCGGGGACTAGAAAGATTTGCATCTCACTGAGGAGGACCAAACGATTTGATTTGGATTGATTGATTATTTTTGTTTTGTTTGTTTCACTCTACTAAGGGAAGAGGGTAGAATTTGTTTCAGATTTTTAATTTTGGATTTTTAAATGGACCTTGTTGGTTTAGAATCGCATCGGTAGAGCCATGGAGTCCTAGACTAACTCAGATTTACCAATCCAAAGGGTAATCTACTAAACATAGTAGGACTAACAGACTAAAGGGAATGCCTTTCGGTGAGCAACATATGTACTTAGGAGGAAAGCATAGTAGACTTACATCCTTCAAAGTCGAGACCAGTTGTTGGGATAATCTATTGGCAAGGAAATAGATTGAACCTAACCTAAGGCTGACTATTAAGTGAATGCCACTGAGGGGACTTAAATTTGCTCAAAGATACTCAAGATTAATTTTATTTTTAGATTTGTTTTGATTATGATAGATCCCACCATTTTGCGATGGACTGAACTGAGTAGGGGCCATGGATGCCTAGGCCTAACTCAGATTTACCAATCCAAAGGGAGTGGTCTACCATCCACAAAGTAGGACTATCCAACCAAGAGGGTGCCTTTCAGTTTGCAATGATCAATTTAAGAGAAGAAAGCGAGGACTCACATCTTCCACTACAAAAGACCATTGGGGTGATCGATTATTTTGGGCAACAATCAACCCACCTACTATTGAGTGAATGCCTCTGGGGACTTAAATCAAAGATAGTCAAAGATTAATTTCATTACTTAATTTATTTTGATGGATTCCATTGGTTTGCGATGGATCACGAGAAGAGCTTATATTAGAAACCTATATGCATCGAGCCAAAGGGAGTAGCTTCCCGGTCGATGGGAGAACTATCTGACCAAAGGAGTGCCTTTAGGTTTGCAATGATCAATTTAAGGAAAGAAAGCTCGGGGACTAACATATTCCACTACAAAAGACCATTGGGATGATTGGTTGCTTTGGGCAACAAATCGAACTCGACCTAGGGCTACCCGTCGATTTACGATAGTCATGCTAGAAAAAATGTGCCATAGTCTTACATCTTCCAAAATGGAATGACTGTCAGGGTAACATGCTTATGGAAAAATAGATTGAACCCTACCTAAGAGCGACTACAGAGTGAGTACCAACCCGAGGATTTATCTCAACTCAGGTAGTCAGGCAATTCCTATAGTGAGTTCTGACATTGCCCTGAAGATAGGATGCGTGCTTGGGAAAAGGGGCCCTTTGGAGGCTTGAATTTTTAATCCATAAGGGAATTAATTTATTTATTTGTTTATTGTGGACCCTATTAGTTTGCAAGTGATCAAACTGAGAAGGAGCTTATATCAACTTAGACCTATCTCAAATTTACTGAACCATGGGAGAATCTGCACATCTGTTGAAAAAATTCTCCAACCACAGGGGTGGCTACTAGGACAGGGAGACTGTCCAATCCAAGAGTAACCCAGATAGTGTATAAATGGGATCATAAAGGATGTGATCCAAATAGAATTCTCAGGGAGAGAGGCTTCTAAGGGCTTAATTTAAAACCGGAGAAGATGACATGGCTAGTCATATATCAAATTGGCCAACTCAAGGAGAAAGAGGACTCACATCTACTAAGAGTGGTGTATCCACCGTGAGTCACAAGATAGAACATCAACCAACCTAAGGTGCCCATCAATTTGAAACAATCGCCAGAAGAAAGCTCGAGGACTGACATCCTCCTAAAGAACCGATGGATCCATGGGATCAACATGTGTCATCCGACCTAGGGCAACTATAGAGTGAATTCTACTGGATGATTTATATTGACTCAAATGTAGTCAAGAGGAAAGGAGCCTATGGGGGACTTATCCTAAACCTCAAATATACTCAACCTAGTCAGATCATGATGATTAGTTCAAGAAGAAAACTCAAGAACTCACATCTTTTTAAATAAAATCAACATGAGGTAGCTCACTAGATGGGCAATGAAGTCTACCATACTAACAAGGTGCTTGTTGGTTTGCACTGGTCAAGTTAAGAAGAGAGCGCGGGGACTCACATCTTCCAAACAAGTGATAATTGGGGTGACATACTGGTGGTAGCATGACCGACCAGAGTACCTAATGAGTGAGTGCGGGGCTTGCTCCCACATCAAAGTAGCTGATAAAAAGATATGTGTTTATTTTTGTGCTTGTGTTAAAGGGAATAGGATGCCCCTCGGGTTCTCTTACACCTACCTTAAACACGCTTGGGAAATTTGATGAAATGGTTCCATGGGTGGAAAATGGGAATTCTCACTAAGAAAGGATACCGCTTGGGTTCTCTTATATTTGATTTAGTTGTGCTAATCAAAATAAGATGCCTCTTGGGTTCTCTCACACCTATTCTAATAGCAATAAGAAATGTGTTTGATTGTGTTTATGTTTGTGTTGTGAAAGAGGGATAGGATGCCACTAGGGGACTCTTACACCTACCCTGAACACGTCACGATGAATTCACAAGATAAGCAAATAACGCTTCAAAAGAAGAGAAGATTTTGATGAAATGGAATCAGATTTTATTCTTTTGTTGATAATTGTTTTCAAACATGTTTTATGGGTAATATTTCTTCAAATAGAGCCCATTAATTGAAAACATCAGGTATTCCCCTTTACAATCAATAAGCTGATAAGTTTCTCCTTGGTAGGCCTTCTCTATGACACAGGGGCCTTCCCAAGTGGGTTCAAATTTTCCTCCCATCTATTGAAGGGCAACAATTGGTCTTAAGACTAACACAAGTTCTCCTACTACCTAGCAAGCCTTGTTGTGAGCTTGAATCATTTTGGCTTTGTACAACTCGAGATTTTGCACTCCCTTAGGTGACACTCCTCCAAACCTTCAAGCTCTTCTAACCGAAACTATGCATTCTGTTCTATAGTGATCTTGCTACCCAATGCTATCCTTAGTGACGGGAGTTAAACTTTTAAAGGTATAAATTTCGGATCCATACACTAAGGAAAATGGGGTAGATTGAGTTGGAGTTTGGTATGTGGTGCTAGAGCCCACTGGCTTCAACCAACCTCATTTCACTACGCTATTCTTCAAGTGTCTCTTGGTATTTGATGAGTTTTGTTGAATGCTTTCGCTAAGCTATTTGCTTTGGGGTAGTAGATGGTGGAGTATCTCCAATCTATATCGTGTCTTTTGGAGAAGTTATTGATGTTGGTACTTTTGAATGGATCATTATCGATATGATTCATCGACACTTAACCTATATGAGCAAGATTCTAAAAAATCAAGCACATGTTGAACTATGACCTCTCGAGTGGGATTGCCTCGCCACTTGGAAAAGTAATGTGGCGCTAGAATGAACCGATGACCCTTGGAAGAAGGAGGTCGATCGACCCATATGTTATACTCGACACTGGTAGCCATGAGGCCAGATAGGTGTAGAATGGGGTTGATGTAGGACCACACCATTTACCTGACACTAATGGCATCTCCTAGTTACTTCCATGCAGTATATAATCATCGAAGGCCAGTAGTATCTTAGTCTCTTGATCTTTTTCTTCATTGTTAATCAATTAATGTGCTCGGATATACAATGTACTCCATAATGCCATGCTTCGTGTTTATCTAAATAACATAACCACATTTAATCAAAGGATCGTCGGTATAAAGTACCATCAACGAGAGCATTGGAGAGAGCTCTCTATTTCACCTGATGGGCTTGTGACTTTTCTTGAGGTAGTTTGCCAATATTCAAATAGTCTATGAACGGTTGCCTCCAACCAAACTCTTGTCCTCATAGGCAACGATAACCTCCCCTTCAAGAGAAAGTCTCTTGATGAGTTCAACATTAATAAGGGATATGACTTGTCTATTTTAGACACTTATTAGAATGTAATCATCTTCCGGACATTGCAATTCTTTGGAAAGTTTGGCCAAAGCCGCATCGCTTCTACTGGGAACCTTATAGATGGTGACTTCTAAGGGCCAATAGCTTCATGGTATACTGGTAATGACAAAACTTGGTTTGAGAACCTAGGACCAAAATCGGTTGATGACCAACCGAGAATCCCAAAGATGTTGATGCTCTAACATCATGATACTGAGAGCAATCAAAGCCTCATACTCGCCTTCTGGTTTATTGTTCTCATTTTTAGGATGAGCTCTCAACTCTTCATTTTATGGACTCCTATATCTATAAGAGATCCTTAATCCTAAGACACATCTAGTGATGGACACTCAACCTAGCCTCCTGAGACTTAATTCATGCTTAGGGATTAAGAAAATTTTCCTACCCTATAGTTTGAACCACATTCCTCACTTCCTTCAAGTCAAACTCCAAATCAAATCAACATCAAACCTAAATTAAATCCAGCTTAATTGATTTCCTAAACTTAAATCAATGCCATATGATTGAAACCAATGATTAAAACTTATGATTGATGCCCATGATTGAAATTCCAAATCTTGCATAAGTCCTTTAATCCCCTCTTAAGGACTTAGCCTAAATCATGTTCAAATCAATTCAAACTCATGAAATTTTCTCACAACTCATTTATATTCACATATATAAATAAAATATAAATTCAAATCAATCAAATCAAATTCTAAATTAAATTCAAATCATAAATCTTTCCTAGGTCACTTTGATTTTCCCTTAAGGACTTAGCCTAGATCATATTCAAATCACTTCAAATCTTTAAAATTTTCCATAACCCATTTATATTCTCATTTATATTCACATATATAAATGAAATATAAATTCAAACAACCAAAACCAACTCCAAAAATCAAACTCAAATTCAATCAAAATCCAACCTAAGCCTTTGAAGTGAAAATCTTAAACTTAGCCAAATCAATTTCAAATCAAGCCAAACTCTTGATTTTTCTTCATGATTCAATCAATCCTTCAATCATGAATCCAAATATAAACATAAACTTCAATCACCAAATCAAAGCCCAATTTAAAAATCTAACCTAAGTCAAACTCATGTTCACCCCTTGAACTTGAAATTGTCAAATGAATCAAAACCTATTTGACTTCAAACCACTTGCAAATGGATTTATATTTCAATCATAAGTCCATATGTGAGTTCAATCAAACTCAAATCAAGCTTTGACTAAGCCATTTGACCCACTTAGGCTCACTTGACCCAAGGTGTCATCAAAGTACCCTTATGAGCCAAATTCTAATCCTAACCAAATTGGATTGAACTAAGCCCACCTAAGCCTTTCATCATGATCAACAATCATCATGAGATGATCAATCACTCAAATTGGGTCAAACCAAGTCAAACTTAAGGGTTGACCAAGTCAACACTTAGCCAAAATGAAACCCAACATAACCAAAATCCACCATAGCCAAATTGATTGAAACCAATGATCTAAGTTCATTCATGATCAATGTTTGAACTTGACCAAGTCAACATTTGAGCCTAACCTAGCCCAATTGGCCACTTGACCCTTGTTGACCCAACTTGACCTAAAAAGTCAAAATGTGTCAAAACTTGATCTAAGCCAAATTGATTGAAACCAATGGGTCAAGTTCATTCCAAAATGATTATTGAACTTGACCAAAGCCTCAATTGGCCAACTAGACCCAATAACCTAATGACCTTGAACCCAACTTGACCTAAAATGTCAAATTGAGCCAAACTCAAATATAACCCAAATTGATTGGAAACAAAGATACCAATCCATTTCATATGACCAACCAAACATGAATCAACCCATGACCTAACCCAAATAGGTCAAATGGTTCAATTTGGTCAACTTCACCCATTTGACCTAAATGAACTCAATCAAACCAAAACCAAATATAAACCAAATTGAATCAAACCAAAGCCATCAAAATATTTTAAATGGTCATATGAACTTGACCCAACCCTTAGTTTGACCAAGTTTGACCAATTGGTCAACTTGACCCAAGTTGACCCATTTTGACCTAAATGGGTCAACATGAGCCAAATCATAGCAAACCAACTCCAAATTCAATGAAACTTGGCCAAACCTATTTTGTCATCATACCAAACATGCCCAAACTAAAATCAAGGTCAAGTGACCATTTCACCCCCTAGGCCATAGAGTAACCCAAAATCAAAATCACTTAGAATTTGGTCAATTCCTTTTCATGGTCACTTGGCATCCTCTTAGTGGATCAAATGGTCACTAAGGGACCTAGCGCACATGACCCAATGGGTTTGGGCTAGCTAAACCTAACCCAAACCCAAAACCAACCATGTGCTTGAAAGTGGCCACATGGAATTCCTCTTCCACTTGATTTAGACACATGAGAGCTTCACCATTCCACTCCTCTAGCCAAATTGATTGCAAGGACACCCTAAATGACCTAACAAACCCACTCAAGGTGGTTAATTGGATCAAAATGGAAAGGAGGCTTGCGACCATCCATTTCCTTGGGGAGATGTACTCCCCCTAATTTAATTCAATCCACACTCTCCCTAATTTGATTGAAGCATAGATACTCAGAGTAAACCCTAGCTAGTCTTCCCAAGCTTCCTAGAGAGAGTTTGAAATCTCATCTTCTCAATTTTCACAGCTTAAAAATAGGGGAGCTCCATCGAAAACCAAACTTACCCCACACTCAAAATTAACCCAATTCCCTTTACAAGCACCCTTAGGGAGCTCAATCAAACTGACCAAGGCTTCATCCAAGCTCTTGAGGCAAGGGAGGATCTACTTTAATCAAAATTGAGCTCAAGTACAAGAGGAGTTGGTCCATAGAAGCCCACCCAATTTCAACACTCAAACCTCAAAGAAAGCTTCATCTCCACCAAAAAGCTTCAAGAGAATGAGCACGGATCACCTCCTGGAGGTTAGCCATTTTTTTGAGCTTAAATTCAAAGTGGTTTGGAGCTTTGTGAAAGTAATTTTAATCCCATAGAATTCTAGCCATTAGATGTGCTTTCTATTATGCCTAGATGGTGTGGTTAATTCCCAAAGCTCAATCAAGCTGGATAATCTCCTTGAAGAACGGTCCATCCTGGATTTATAGGGAAGAATCATGGGCCGTCCATCCATGCATTTTGGATGGACGGCCATGATTAAGACATGTAGCATCCACTATTTAACCCATTTGATCTGCGGCTTTAACCTCAGCAGTCCAATCTTTGATTGGACGGTTGAGGAGAAAGATAGTGCCACTAATGCGACGCTATGATGTGATAAGTTTTATATCCAATCCCATCATGCCATGTGGAAAGAGCATGCTGTGTCAGCGGCCCTCGTGGCGCCGATGGGATTAAATACTTAATTAGTCTATTAAATGTTCTAATTAATTATAAAAACTTCCTAAATTGATATTTAAGCCTATAAAAATAAAAAAATATGAAATAAATTCATTGGATAGATAATTGAATATAAAAGATTCTAAAAATAATTTCAATGAATTTTAAATAGTATCTTTCTCTAAATTTGGGTTTTATTGAGAATGTTATTTTGCTAATTTCCCTCTAATTACTCCACTGATTAATATCAAACTTCTTGTGCTTAATTAGTGGGATGACTCCTACCTCCCCTAATTTTTTGGGATTTATTGATGGTTAATTAGGGGAATTTTTATTTTATTCTTTAATCACTCCTTTAATGTAATTAAGCTTAATTAAGGCCATAATTAGTGGTTTAACCCTCTGATTGAATCAATTAAGTTTTGATTAAGTGAATATGAGGTTTAGGGAATAATTTTGGGATGATTTCCTTAAGATATTCCCTAAACCCTCTTTTCTTTCTTAATCCAACCTTCATTAAGGGTTAATTCATTACACTACTTATTTAATTTCATAAAATTCTAAAAAAACTCAATAATTAATCAGTCTTGGTTAGATGTTTAGGTGTTCAAGAGCCTAAGTACATTAAGGAAATCAAAACTCAACTCACATGTGTGAGAGGTGTTATGAACTAATTTAAAATTAAACCCCTTAGTTTAATTAATCATTAATCATGAGCCCATTGCATTAAGTACCTTTCTTTCTTAGGTGCATTATTGATTTAAATTCATTTTGTGATTTTATGTCATCTCATTGGTTCATAATTATTTGATTAAGTATATTACAGTGGTATAGGTAAGGGGTAATTAACACACTTAATTCATACCTTAACCTAACTAAAGCATAAAATTGATCTAATCATCTAAAAATTAAACTAAAATAAAAAAAAATATATGGGAATGGGTTAGAAATAGAAAACTCACCTCACATTTCTCAAATCAAATCAAACTCAAAATAAAATCATACCTTCTTTAAAAAAAATAATTTGATCTTTAAGCTTTTTTATTTCATAAGATTATCTTTAGAATTAATTAGGGTGAATGTGTTTACATACTTTCATCACTTTAGTTCTTTCCTAATATGCTAAATGTGTGTGTCATATGAGTTTCAAGAATTCATGGTTTTCAAAAATCAAATTCAAAATGAAATATTTTCTTTATGTAAAATTGCATATTTTGGCTAAAGTAAAAAAAATATGAGTTGCTATTATCACTATTAAATTCAAAACTATTTTTCAAAATCTATAAATCAAATATCCAAAACTAAAATTGTGCTACTTATAATTATTTATGAGCTTGCATGTGGATATAAATATGAAGATATGCATAATGTAGTCTTCCTTCTCTTTTCTTTCAGTATAGTTTTGAATAGAATTTGGAAAAGTGTATAGTTTATTTGAAAAGAACGTAACACTTGCCTAACCCCCTTTCTATTTATTCCTATACTGTTACTTAAGAAGGATAGCTGCACTTGTACATATAAATTGCATAAACAAAATAAATCAACCAATACAAACTTTTTGCATCTTTCTTTTCCCTTCATTTCTTTTGTATATATGCTTGTATTTAAGGAAAGTGGTATATTACCGACAACACCGGGTTGTGAGGCTTTAAATAGCCCTAAGTGTCTTATACCTTACACCTGGTTAACAATGGCCATATTTACTCCTTTTCATACATACATGTGTGCATGTGAAAAATGGATAAGAAAATCTCTTTTCTACTTAATGAAAATCATGCATCATAAAGCATTTAGATTTTCTTAAGTAACTCACTTAGCATTCATCATAAAGTACACCAAACATTTCCATTTGTATGTATAAATGTGTTAAGAATTCATTTATATACATGTTATACATGTTGAGAAAGAAAATGAAGTGATGTGTGTTTTATGATCTTAATTTAGTTTATTTAATCTTAAAATGCCTTTCTTTTTTAATAAGTTTATTTAGAAAAAAATCTAAACTTAGGATTAATTAAATCACATAATAAAACATTCACTAAACAAAACTAAATATGAATCTACTTTAGAAATTACTTAAGGTTAGGAAGAAAAGTTCTCCTCTCTTTTCCCTCTCTTTACAACACTTAGTAATTGATTGTAGGTTCATTCAAACCTAAACAAAATATCAAATAAAATCAACCCAAATCAACTAAATACTTAAATAAAACCACTCATCTAAGTTGAACATCCTCATACTTAGAAAATCCAAACCTTAAAACCATAGCTAAGCATACCACACAAACCTTCTAAAAGCACACATTAGACTAAGTCACCACTTCTACTTTAGGTTAAGGTGGTGCATGGTTTGATGTTTGCTTTATTTTATGATATATTTTTAGTCTGAATGTTAGGGTGAATGTGCATAGAATGAATGGTTGGAAAATTTAGTCTAATCATCATTTTCTATAGGGGATTATGCTTAAGGGGCGTTGTAATAAAAATATAACTACTTTTGATGTGCAGATGCTTATACCCCTAAGCATAATCCAATAGGCCATGTGGACAGCCCATGTGTGGGGTTCTAAGTCCAATATACATGTTTGGGACTTGTATGATTTGTTTAACTAATCTCTATTTTACGGTGTTAGTTAGATTTACTTTTTCTTTTCATGTATTTTTATAATTAGGATTTTGGCAATGATTGTTATGAGAGGATTAGGATGAGCATTGGTCATAAGATTACATCTTATGTATCATGATGCCTTTGGAGCAACCACCTTCCAACCATCCAAAAGAAGGAACTAAAAGAAGGAACCAAAAGAAGGAACCAAAAGAAGGAACCAAAAAGAAGAAATAAGAAAGAAGAAAAGAAGAAATGAGGACCCCCATAACATGAATTCCCTTACTTGATTATAAATTAATTTATTTGTAATCCAGGTTGTATAAGGGTAGAGCTTGGCTACCCAATTTATTTTCAGGTTTGTGGTGCTCAACCACAAATGGCTTTTTATTCTTTTACATTAACTTTATAAAATATTTGATGCTTTGTTTAGCTTGTGCATTAAGATGGCATGTTTCTTAGTTTCTTCCTTGCTTGATGTATGGCCTGGATAACGATTAGGCTCTTAGAAAAAAATAAATCTTCTACTAAATTAATCAACTCAAAATTAAAATAAATAACTCATAACCTCATTTAAAGCCTAAGTTAAAATCAAGATAAAAGAATTATAAACCCCTTAGGATGAGTATTTCTTTATAACATCATGCATAAAAGCATATTATTACACTCTTGATTGGAGGGCTTCCACCTTGCTAGAGAAACTTGGCTTGACCTTTGAGAGCCATGGTGGAAACACACCTCCTCCCTTCTCATTGATTTTGGCCAATAACCATACTTATCATGCATTAGGCATATGAATCCTATAATCCAGAGTCAAATGATTGTCCAAAAATGAAAATAACAAGTAATATATTTTGCATTAGATCTAGGACATTTCTCATGCCCTTACATAATCTAATATCTTAGGGAGTGATTTTAAAAACTTAGCCTCTTTCTAAAATAAATAACAGCCTAACTATATTGCATAAAGCATATGACTTGCCTACATGAACTTAAAATCATAGGAGGGATTAGTTGGCAGCCACCCCCAGGCAGTTGTAAGTCCAAGTAGGTGGTTTTGTCCACTTTGGAGGCAAACCAAATACCCATTTTTTATTTAGATTTAGGTCATTTTACCTCGCCAAAGCTCCCTAGATTTAGGTTTTGAGGTTGCTTCTCCCTTCTATGGGCCATAAGCATAAATCCTCACCTCTTAGGTATTTCCATAACCTTGTGTTATGGAATTATAATCCCTAAACTTTTAATAAAAATTCAACTCAAATAAACAATTCAATTTCAAAAATATAAAGCCCAACTATTGGATATTTTGAGATGCTCACTAGGTTTCCTAGCATTATGAGCATCTCCTATTTATCTTCCTTTGGCTTCAATAATAACTCTCTCTCTCTTTGATCAATCCCATTTGATCTTCCAAAATAAACTAATAGATTGATAGTCCTACCTGTTGAAATATTTGGAAATAATGATCATTTATCTTAATCGAGAGTATTCCTAAGGGATCTCATTCCTTAGGATGTAATTAACTATGGAGGCTTGCCCCTGTAAGGAACTTAATAAACCCAATTTAAAATAAACTCTACTTTACTTTTCCATGTAAAGTAGGGGAAGAATCTTTGGTACACATGCAGACCCATTGTCCTAATGAGTCCTTGTGAGGTGACAGTCCATTATTAATTGACTTCTATCTTGAGATAGTACTCTCTCAATTTGACACCCAAAATATATGGATCTATGTGGTGTCAAAATGCATAAAAAGAAGAAAGTATATTTATCTCTTCATTTTATCCCACATAGAGTGAAGATGGATGTATCACCTTTTTCTTTTAGAAATCAATTATAAAATTTTACCACAGATTCTTTGGTAAATGATCGATATCTCCAAGTATCGATAGTGGGTTTATACTTTGGTATGAATCCAAGACTATCTTTCATTCATTAGCTTATTTCATCCTTAAGTTGAGCTATTAACGTTTTAGGACCTCACCCCATGTTGGTCTTAAAACCCCCATTAGGTTCTACAATGGGTAAAAATAAAAATTGAAATAAAGAGAATTAATTAAAGACTTCCTCCTTAACATTTTTATATTAAGGAAAGGTTCATTCTAAAATAATAAAGACAAAATAAATCCTTCATAAAGATATTGCTTTTCGAAAAGCACTCTTTCAAAATGCACATAATAAAATATTTTGCACAAAAGTTTTCCTAAATCACCTTCATCTAACAATCTTCATGATTGTTATATGTAGGATCATCATTACAAAAATAAAATTCCAACAATTACATTTTCTAAAAAATACAAATGAGTTTCTTCACTTAATTCATTTTAGGTGAAGACCTCATTTTTCAAAAATAAAATTCCAACAATCATATTTTCAAAAGTGTAAAATTTGAAGATGCGCCTTTCTATTCAACACATCCAAATGTGTTAATGGATATTACCTGTTCAAGCAAAATCATAACTTTGAAATTCCACTTAACGTATTCCACATGTGTTAGGTTGGGACTTTTATATTTTCAAAAGCACATATGAAACCTCTCCATTCAATATAACCACACTTATTGGGTGGAGGTTTCATTTCCAAATAAAATCAAAAATAAACTTTCAAAAGCACATATGAATATCTCCATTCAATATACCAAAATTTATTGAATGGAAATTTCATTTCCAAATAAAATAACATTATTTTGAAATGCCACTTAACATATTTCATATATTATTGGGATTTCCTCTTTCAAAAAAAAGCAATAATCTCACACAAAATATACACCTTTCGAAAATGAAACATAATTGATTTCTGTCTTACATAACCATATTTGTTAAATGGAAATCTCCCTTTTCAAAAATCAACAGAAATAAAAATTTTCAAAACACATTCGAAACTTCAATTTAGCATATCCCATTTGCTAAAGTGAAGTCTCCTCTTTTCAAAATCCAAAACAAAAATTTGAAACACATTTTTGGAATTTCATTTAGCACACTCAAAGTTGCTAAGTGACATCTCCATTCCACAAAAATTTTCAAAACATATTTGGAACTTCAATTTAGCATACCCCATTTGCTAAAGTGAAGCCTCCCCTTTTCAAAATCCAAAACACAAAAATTTTAAACACATTTTGGAATTTTATTTAGCATACTCAAATTTTCTAAGTGAATTTTCCATTTCATAAAATTAAATGGAACTTCATTTTTAGCATACCATATTTAAAGTAAAGTCACAATTTTCAATCAAAATCAAATCAAAATTAAAAGAGAAACACATTAGGATTCCCTTAGCATACTTAAATTTACTAAGGATCCAACTTTTCAAAATCAAATCAAAATTAAAAGAAACACATTAGGATTCCCTTAGCATACTTAAATTTGCTAAGGATCCTACTTTTCAAAATCAAATCAAAATTGAAGAAACACATTAGGATTCCCTTAGCATAATTAAATTTGCTAAGGATCCTACTTTTCAAAATCAAATCAAAATAAAAAAAAAACACATTAGGATTTTCTTAGCATACTCAAATTTGCTAAGAATCCTATTTTCAAAAATTTCCAAAAATGAAACACACTTGGATTTCCTCATCTAGCATACCTAAATTTGCTAAATAAGATATTACATTTCTCTTTTCAAATCACAAAATGATTCACAAAGCAAAGCAAACAAAGAAACAAAAAGAAGAAATTATTTTTAAACATCTCACTTAGCATACCCAAATTTGCTATGTGAATAAATTCCAAAAATTTCAAATCCAAAACAAAAGCAAATTGTCCCTTTACTTTAACATACCTAAATTTTTTAAGTAAAGGGCCCTCAAAATCAAGATTAAAACTCAAATATGAACCTATGGAACCATCTCTTAAAAAAAAAATTTGAACCCATTTTTGACATATCCAAATTTGTTAAAAATGGATTCTATATCCAAACAATTCCTCTTTCCAATCTAAATCTCAAAATCTATTCTAAATCACTTGAACTCAACTTAACATTTTCAAAATGTTAAGTATGAGTTCAAATTCTAATTTCAAAATTCAAAGTCAATAGGAATCTGATTCAAGTTTATTTTGAACATTGTAGACTTTCGTTTAGCATCAGTTTTAATTATAGTTCAGTTTTAATTTCAGTTGACAAAAATGACTGCAAAGAAATATATTTTCACCTTTCCCCACGGGATGGACTTGGCCCTGGATCAAGCCAACCTTCCCCATTCTAATTACGCCCACCTCTTTCATTTCGGATGATATTTTGAAGGGGCGAGGATTACCTGTGAGGGAATTCCCCTCCCTCACTAGGTGACCATAGGGCGTAAGTTGGCCATCGTGATTGACCTACCATCAGACTTTGATATCCCCTCACTAAAGAGAAAGGCAATTGGCTACATACTGTGTCATTGCCAAAGATATGTGACAATGCCTGCACTGAAAGTTATTTCCGTTACCTAGTAGGGCTAGCACCCACTCATTAACATCCTCAAAAGGTTAGGCTCCTCTGATCCAAGAGATTATCTCCTAAGCTTTTGAAGTTAGGTCTAGTTCTTACTTTGTTTGCCCCACCAAGACTTAGAGGAGGTACAAAAATTGCATGATTAAGCATACACACCCCGGAGGTCGCTACATCAGTGAAGGAGTTGTTCACTTTGATTTCCCACCGATTATAGAACCCCATCCTCTCCTCCGATGAGAGGATACTGAGGATCCCTACTTCACCTCCACCTGATTGATTTCTAGGGGAGCAAAGGTCATATGGCTCTGCTCACCCAACACCAAGTTGGCTGAGTTTATGAATGTTCAACCGGAGCTCAATTTGACTTAAGATTTGTTATCCCTCTCAACATGGGAAAACATCTACAGTAGGAGAGGGCCAGGGAGGCCCATACTACAACTCATATCACCATGAGAGTGAGGGTTGGTCGGCAAAGCTTCCGCACTCATTGATTTTCCCGATGCACTATTCACGTCAATCACATAAATAGTATTCTACTTACAAGGACTACTGCCACGTGAGGATGGATAGAGAGATGGTGTTCCACCACACCACATGTCACCCCACCATCTCCTGTCATGTATCAAGATCTTTCTAATGAGTACAGCCCTCACAGGATTGATTCTCTAGTAGGGAGGTCCGCTCATAGTTCATGATGGATCCCATCACCTCAAAAAAGCATTTGTACCAATTCCAATAGATCAATCTTTAGATGACATAGTAGCTCACTATTTCATGAAAAAGAAGGAGATCTTAAGATATGACTAGTCTGATGAGGAGAAGATCAGCTTTGATCCCAATGAAGATGATTTGTTGGGTGACTTAGCTGAGGTTTGCATGGTAGATACCAAAGGATCCCTTCACAGAGAGCAGCAGGCTATGGAAGGTGATGAGGATGAGCAGGAAGACACAACCCAATCAGCCCAACACCTTCAATATCAATTAAAATAAAAAAATGAACAAATAGATATGATGGAAAGGCAGCTTGAGGACTTGTTAGCAGCAGTCTCAGTACTTCAAAAATAAACCCCAATAGTTCATCCTAGTTCATCCTACTACAGTTGAGACTAGTCAGCTGGAGTTGGTGCATGTCTTGGACCCAGCCAAGATTTTACCTCCATTAGTGCAAGGTAGCACCAGCATGTATATGAAGGTAATGGAAAGTACGTCCATACAAAAGAAAGATATCAAGTCTATGGTTGAGCAGCAGGTGAAGGAAGTGTTGGCTCATGCCTGGGGAGGATCATTAGTTCCAAAGGGTAGACCCTACCCGAAAGAATTTGATGCAATCCAATATCCCAAGGGTTTCGTGCCACCTTCCTTCAAGAATTTTGATGGCAGTGGAAACCCGAGGCAGCATATTGCACACTTCGTGAGCTTGTTGCAACACTATGATGCTTTTATTCTCGCCATCAAGAGTCTAGCAAGGATAGCTTTTGATTGGTATGCTAAACTTCCAATAGTTCAAGAAAGATATTTGTCGAGTTGGAGCATCTGTACTTCGTTCAGTTACGTATTGCTTGAAGAAGCATATTGGTCACAAGGGAGGAGGCCAAAAGTTTCTTTTCAAGACTAGTTACAAAAGAAGGTATATGAAGAAACTTGGGAAGTGACAGCAGTGGATAAGGAGTAACCAAGAGAGGTCAGAGAGAGATGACCTCGGTCACTTCACCTCTCTATCACCACCCAGCCCCTCTAGCCACAGGTAGCCTCATGGCTACTCAACCTCCTCATCAACCACATCCGCCATGGCGGTACACATACCACAGCAGGTAGCTATGTCCACCTACTCTTTTGGATAAACTTAATAAACCTTATTCATTTAAGAGGGAGGTAATCAAGAAGATCTTTAAGAATCTCTTAAAGAAGCTTGATTTTTAGCTACCTGAGCCTAGGAGACGGGAGGAAGTGGACAAAATCTATGATCCTAACTTTTATTCCTACCATTGTATGCTAGGTCATGTTTTGGAGGATTGCTTCACATTTAAAGACAGGCTTGAACATAGCTTCAAGACCGATGTTGTAGTTATCCTGAAGGAATACATTATGGAACAACCATCCAGTTCCATTAGGATAATCCTTGGGGATACTTGTGATCCTTCCAAAACTAAAGAAGGTTGGGATATCTCCTTATCCAAAACCTCTAAAAATATCTAAGATCAAGAAACTTCTCGTGTGCTTGAGTTAGTTTAAACCTCCCAACATCAAGGAAGGTTTGCAAGTTGCTGAGCCAACTCAAGGAAAGGGGAGTCGCATAGTAGCAAGATGTGCCACCGATAGCCCAAGTGGTTGCCGAGCCAACCACCGATTGAGTTCAACCTCCAGTCTACCATTGCAAAGAACTACATCGCCAGCCACTACCTGCCTAGTTCTTCTTCTTTAGTAGGCATCTTGTAGACGGATGAGGGGTATCAAATCCATCACCCCTCTTACTTTACTTGATTTCTACTTTATACCTCCTATCAAATCCAAGAAATTGAAGAATAAAGCTAGCTTGAATTACATCTGTGCCACTTCTGATGGGTTATCTAAATCTATTCCTAATAACTCTTCAAGTCTAAACAATAACTATAATAATCGATCTTCCTTCTCTCGATTTAGAGTTGGACTTTCCTACTCTAAATGCTGGTTCACCTCTTGAGATAGACTTGGAATCATCCGACTCAGGGGTCCCCATAGGAGAAGAAGAGGTGAGCCCGATGCAAATAGAACCTTC
Source organism: Cymbidium sinense (assembly GCA_021442155.1). Lineage (NCBI taxonomy): Eukaryota > Viridiplantae > Streptophyta > Magnoliopsida > Asparagales > Orchidaceae > Cymbidium > Cymbidium sinense. The sequence continues at coordinate 19,730,284 of CM038221.1, read as the reverse complement.
CATTACCCCGCCATAAGAGATCCAAGTCAACCTCCTGAAGTGCAAGGTTCTACCTCCTAGGGCAGCACCTCAAGATAGAGGGAAATAAGTCATTAGCACAGAGGATCGAGAAGCCCCTCCACAAGATGCTCCACCCTTGGATATGCTTGTGGAGGATCAGCCAAAGGTGGACTACAATGTCCTCTCTCATCTAAAAAAGTTTCCATCTAAGCTAAGCATATACGATGCTCTTATCATATCCAAAGAGATGAGAGAATCATTAATCAAGGCTCTCCTTGATCCTGAGATATGCTTAGATCAGCTAACTGTTATTGGTAAGGAGGCACATTACACAAAAGAAGCCCAGGGGATCACTTTCACAGATGAAGACCTTATTCTAGGGACTTGGAGCACAATTAACCCTTATACATCATAATTGACATGCATTCACTCACGAGTTCTATCCGTGCATGAAACATTATGAGTCTAAAGACCCTTGCTATTTGAGGATCGACATCTCCATACTCCAAGGAGATCAGATAATGTTAAGAGGATTCAATGAACAAGGTGGGCGGGCTTTAGGTTCCATAGTATTACCTTTGGAGATAGGCGACTAGAAGACTGAAGCCAAGTTTTACATTATTGATTCAAATACTTAATTCATTGCTTTGCTCGGTAGGCCCTGGATACATTAGAATAAGATAATTTCATCCTCCCTCCATCAATGCATCAAGTTCATAAAGGATGGGATTGAATACCTTATCAATGGAGATGAAAAGCCATTTTATAGAGGTTGAGATATAAGGATGACCTAACATTTCTCCTCAAAATTCAAAATGACAAAAATAAACCAAGAAAAGAAAAGAAAAGGCAATAGTGGGGAGAAGAGTGGGACATTGAAAACAAATAACAGTTATGTTCTAGCTCAGAGTACCATATTTATTCAGAAATTGGAATTGAGGATGAGTAGTGATTAGTGAGCATACCCAACTTAGATTTCATTGGAGGTGACATTTGGATGAGACGAAGACTGCCTCACAAAAGCATAGTATTTGAATCATACATGTAAACTATCGTGACAGCTGGGAGCTTTAGCTCCAACCTCTCTTTCACCCAAAAAAGTTGAAAGTTTAGTATTTAAGGAAGCCCCAAAGTCTTCCAGTGATATGAAGCCAAATAGATTCTTTTTGGGATCATCATCCTCAAGTTCTGAACTTGATGTAGAACTTGAGGAGGATTCATTTAAAGAATTAATGGAATTATATTTTTACTTTCCTTGTGTTTATAATCTTATACGTAAAGGTTTGGTTCCTCATGGTCCGTGCAGTAGTATTTTGAGAAGCAATAATACAAGTAGGGAAGCACAATCAAGAGCAGACTAGGATTTGGTACAAGGTCCCGATGATGACGACATCTTAGTTGTTACCACTCATTTGGAGTCTGATAGGTTCTTTTCACACAACACCAACTCTCATGAGAATGTGTGTTTAGAAACCTCAGATGATCCAAATGATCTCCAAATTAAAGATACACTGCCAGAATTTGAAGAGGAGATCCATTCAATAATTGACAAGTTTAAAGAAATTAACCTCTGGATGAAGAAAATCCATGCCCGATATACATCAATTCATTACTGAATGAAGAAGAAACCAATGACTTAGTTAGGCTATTGACTACATTTAAGGATTGCTTTGTATGGAGTTATGAAGAGATGCCCATATTATCTCCTGACATAGTAGTCCACAAGCTAGCAATAGATCCTAGCGCTAACCCTATCAAGCAAGCTCCTAGACGCATGCGATTAGAAATCGAACAACAGGTCATTTCTAAAGTCAAGAAACTGATCAATGCTGGTTTCATCATGGAAGAAAAATATCCTACATGGTTAGCAAATGTCATCCCAGTTAAGAAGAAGAATGGCCAAATTCGCATATGCGTCAATTTCAGGGACTTAAACAAGGCATATCCTAAGGATGAGTTTCCTCTTCCTATACCAAAACTAATGGTGAACATTGCCTCATCTCATGCAATTTTCTCTTTCACGGATGGGTCATTTGGTTATAACCAAATCAAGATGCCTCCTAAAGATGAAAGAAACAGTTTTCTGAACCCTGATCGAAATCTTTTGTTATAGGGCCATGCCTTTCGGCCTTAAAAATGCTGGTGCTATATACCAACGGGCCATGAATCAGATCTTCAACAAACTCATTCATCATCAGGGTGAGTGCTATGTTGATGATCTAGTAGTAAAGAGCAGAGAAAAGAAAGACCACCTCTTTGACTTGAGAGTAGTTTTTGAATGATTAAGATAATATAACCTTAAAATGAATCCCTGAAGTGTGCATTCGAAGTAGCTTCAAAGAAATTCCATGGGTTTGTTGTCTGACACGAGGGAATAGAAATAGATCTAGAAAAGATTAAAGTTATCTTAGAAATGCCACCTCCTAAGAGTTTAACTCAACTCAGATCCTTCCAAGGATGGCCGGTGTATCTAAGATGCTTTATTTCCAACCTATCAGGGAGATGTAATCCATTCTCAGCACTTATCAAAAAGGATGCAGAGTTAAAGTGGGATGACAAGTTCCATCATGCCTTTGAAGACATCAAGCAGTATTTGATGAAGCCGCCAATTCTAGCAGCCCCTATCTCAGGCAGGCCACTCATCCTCTACACTGCTGCATTGGATGACTCCCTCGTAGCTCTATTGGTCCAAGATAATGACAAAGGGAAGGAGAATGCTCTCTACTACCTCAGCCATCATCTAATTCCTACTGAAGCAAACTATCCACCTATTGAGAAACATTACCTAGCTTTGATCTTTGCATCTCAGAAGCTGTGGCACTATATGCTTTCTCATAAGGTCAACTTGATCTCCAAAACCAATCCACTGTAGTACCTCATGACACAACCAATACTATCCGGACGTTTTATGGTCCATGATTCATTGATATCATATTCATACCCCTATGGTAAAAAAAGGACAAGCACTAGTAGATTTTTTAGCAGCACACTCACTTCATGTTGATTTTTTGCTTAGTGATGATCTCCCTGATGAACAAATCATGAACTTAGAGGAGGTTGCCAACCGCTGATGAGAGATGTATTTTGATGGTGCAACTTCCTTTCATAAAGGGGAAGCACCACGAACTACTCTTCTAGGAAAGGCAGAGGTAGAAATAGTTCTCCTAACTCGAGATCGTGATGTGATGAGATTCTCATACTACCTTTCCAACCCCTACACCAACAATGAAGCTGAGTATGAGGCTTTGATTGTTGGTCTAGAGTTAGCCATCACTATCAGTGTCAAGAGCTTCAACATCTTTGGGAATTCCAAGTTGGTCATCAACTAGATTATGTCCTAAGGTTCTCAAACCCAAGCATCGTCAATACCATGAGTATACCATGAAGTTGTTGGTCCAAATTCCTGAAGTCACCATCTACAAGGTTCTCGTAGAGAACAAGAGAAAAGATGCTTTGGCCAAACTTGCCAAAGAATTGGCATGTGAAGATGAGTCCATTTCAATAAAAGCAGTTAAGTCACATCTCACTGTTAATCTTAAACAAATGCGAGACTTTTCTTGAAGGAGGTTGTCGTACCACATAAGGACAGCTTGGATTAGGCGTCGTTCATAGAACTATTTGAACATAGAACTACCTCGAAAAGTCACAAGCCCATCGTGAAACAAAGAGCTCTCTCTATGCTTGATGATGGCATTTGTCCGGTCCTTTGACCATATGTATTTTGTTTAGATAACATGAAGCTACATTATAATGGTATATTGTTCATGTGAGCACATCAATCCGTTCAAGATGAAGACAAAGATCAGATTAGGATACGGCCTTTGATGATTATAGACTACATGGATGTAGCTAGGAGATGTATGTCGGTACGATGTGGTCCTACAACCACCAACATTCTACACCCTACATTGGTCTCATAGCCATTTGAGTGTTGAGGTACCGACATTATGGTGATCGATGGTCCTTCTTCCAAGAGTCATCGGTTCATCTTAGCTTCCACTGACTACTATTCCAAGTGGGCAGAGGCAATCCCACTCAGAGGTCGCATGTGCATGTGCTTCAAGTTTTATATCATATATAGGTTTGGGGTTCCTTGATGAATTATATCTGATAATGGTACTGCATTCAAAAGCACCAAGATCAATAGCTTCACCAGAAGACATGGTATAGATTGGAGATACTCCACCATCTATTACCCCAAGGCAAATGGCTTAGTGGAAGAATTCAACAAAACTCTCATCCAAATACTAAAGAAGACTCTTGATGACAACAAAAGACTATGGAATGAGCAGTTGGTTGAAGCCTTGTAGGCTACGCTCACATAGAACTCAACTCGGTCACCCCATTTTCTTAGTGTATGGATATGAAGCCGTTCTACCTTTAGAAGTCCAACTCACATCACTAAGGATAGCTTTGGGTAGCAAGATCACTATAGAGTAGAATGCAAAGTTGTGGTTAGAAGAGCTCAAAGGTTTGGAGGAGAGTCGCTTACGGGCATGCCAGAACCTCAAGTTGTACAAGGCCAAAATGATTCAAGCTCACAAAGCTAGTGCCCTAGGTCTTTTTAGTAGGAGAACTTGTGTTAGTCTAAGGAGACCAATTGTTGCCTCAAAGATGGGAGGCAAGTTTGAACCACCTGGGAAGGCCCCTATGTCATAGAGAAGGCCTACCAAGGAGGATCTTATCAACTTATTGATTGTAAAGGGGAACACTTGATGTTCCAATTAATGGGCTCTATTTTAAGAAATATTACCCATAAAAATCATGTTTGAAAAAAAATGTATCAAAGTCAACAAAAATCTGATTCCATTTCATCAAAATCTTCTCTTCTTTCAAAGAATTATTTTCATGTCTTACAAATCTGCCATGACATGTTTAGGGTAGGTGTAAGAGTCCCCCAGTGGCATCCTATCCTTATTTTACAACACAAACACAATCAAACACTATTTCCTAAAGTTATTAGAATATCTGTGAGAGAACCCAAGAGACATCTTATTTTGATTATCACAACTAGGTTGGGCGTGAGAGAACCCAAGCAGCATCCTTTCTTAGTGGGAATTCCCATTTGCCATCCATGGCACCATTTCATCAAAAAGCCCCAAGCGTGTTTAAGGTAAGTATGAGAGAACCCAAGGGGCATCCTATTCCACTTAACACAAGCACTAAAACATACACATATCTTTTATCTCGAGTTACTTTGATGTGGGAGCAGCGTGGCACTCACTCATTAAATTTCTTGGGGTTTACATCTGTAGTATGTCACCCAAGTGGTCACTTGTTTGGAAGATGTGAGTCCTCACACTTTCTTCTTAACTTGACCATTGCAAACCAATGAGCACCTTGTTAGTATGGTAGACTTCACTACCTATCCAGTAAGCTACCTCATGTTGATTTTATTTAAGAAAATGTGAGTCCCAAGCTTTCTTCTTGAAGTAATCATCATGATCTAACTAGGTCGAGTATATTTGAGGTTTAGGATAAGTCCCCTAGAGGCTCCTTCCCTCTTGATTACATTTGAGTCGATATGAGTCCTCCGGCATTCACTTAGTCTCCTAGGTCGGATGGCACTTGGAGAAGATAGACTATCCGGATTCTATAGAAGGATGTGAGTCTCCAAGCTTTCTTCCTAGTTTGATTGTTATAAACTAACGGGAACCTTAGGTTGGTTGATGTTTAATATGCTGACAGTGACTCACCCGGTGGATACACTACTCTTGGCAAATGTGAGTCCTCGCATTTTCTCTTTGAGTTGGACACCCAATACTTATTTGATATATGACTAGCCATGTCATCTTCTCTAGGGTTTTGGATTAAGCCCTTGGTCATCCCTATGGGCACTATTTGGATCATCATGTCCTTTCGACCCCATTTAGACACTACCCAAGTTACTTTTGGATTGGAGTCCCCTTTCTAGTAACCACCTGGTTGGAGAATTTGTTGTGGATGCATTCTCCTTGGTTGTCTGGGATACGTTTAGGTTGATATAAGCTCCTTCTCAGTATGATCCCTCACAAACTAATAGGGTCCACACTAAAATAAATAAACAAATTACTTCACTTGTGGATTAGGAATTCAAACCCCCAAAGGGCCCCTTTTCCCAAGCAGGCATTCTATCTTTAGGGCAGTGTCAGCAGAACTCCCTATAGGAATTGTCTGACTACTTGAGTTAAGATAAATCCCCGGGTCATTACTCACTCTGTAGTCACCCTTAGGTCAGGTTTAATCTATGTTTTCACAAGCAGTTACCCATACAACCATTCTACTTTGGAATATGTAAGACTATGATATTCTTTTAGCATGATTATTCAAAATGTAGGTGGGTTCGATTTGTTACCCAAAGCAACCGATCCCTCAATGGTCTTTAGTAGTAGAAAATGTGAGTCCTCGAGCTTTCTTCCCTTGAATTGATCATTGCAAACCGAAAGGCACTCCTTTGGTCGAATAGTTCTCCCATCGTAGGAAGCTACTCTTTAGTTGAAATGCGAGATAAGTTTAATATAACTCCTTCTTCTAAGTGATCCATTGAAAATTGACAGAATCATCAAAACAAATTAAAAGTAAAATTAATCTTTGACTATCTTTGAGCTGATTTAAGTCCCTTAGAGGCATTCACTCAAATCATCCCTAGGTTGGGTTCAATCCGTTGCCTTGCCAATAGATCACCCCAGCGGTCCACTTTGGAGATGTAAGTCTTATGCTTTCTTCTAGTATTGCACATCGAAAGGCATTCCCTTTGGTTGGCTAGTCCTGCTATGTGTTTAGTAGACTAGCCCTTTGGATTGTTAAATCTGAATTAAGTCTAGGTCTCCATGGTTCCTACTCAGTACGGTCCATCACAAACCAACAGGATCCATTTCAAAATCTAAAATTAAAAATCTAAAACAAATTCAACTTTCCTCCCTCAGGGGAGTGAAACAAAGAAAATGAAAACAACCAATCAATCCAAATCAAAATCTTTTGCTTCTCCTTAGTGAGATGCAAATATTTCTAGTTCCCCAACATATCCAAAATTCTAATCCCTTAGTGGATTTCACAACCTTTCCTCCCTTGTGGATGACTTGAACTTGCTTCCCCAGTGGAGAGTTCACTTGTCTATCCTCGGTGGAGTCAAAATAAACATAATTAAACAAACAACAAATTGAAACAAATTCAACCCTCTTCCCTAGCAAAACTTAATTAAATAAATCAAATCTCTCCCCAACAAGACTCAACTCAAATCAAACCTCTCATCCCCTATGGATGACCTGAACCTGCTTCCCTAATGGAAGGTTCACATACTCTATCCCTAGTGGATTCCTCCTTCCCTATCTTATGTCATTGACATAAGTAGAGCCACATTGAATTAAGCTTTGGATTCCATCTACACCTTGGCTTAGGAGTAGATCATCTCTGTTAGAGCTTGTGATTATTCGGCATTGTTGATTATTTCGGTCAACACCAATACGTGCGGTGTTCCTTGTCAGTCACACCACACCTATTGGGTGCCCTTTATTGACCTCATTTTTAGGATGAGCTCTCAACCCCTTCATCTTAGACATAGGACTCCTCTTAGACTTTAAGAGATCCTTAGTCCTAAAACACATCTAGTGATTAGGTTGATGCTCAAACTAGCCCTAAAGATTTAGAAAAGTTAGCCATAGGAATAGGTCATGCCTTAGGGTGTTAAGAAAATTTGCCTACCCTATAGCTTGAACCACATTCCTCACTTCCTTCCTTCAAGTCAAACTCCAAATCAAATCAACATAAAACCTAAATCAATTCTAGCTTAATTGATTTTTTCCAAACTCAAATCAATGCCACATGTTTGAAATCTATGATTAAAACTTATGATTGAAGCCCATGATTGAAATTCCAAATCTTGCCTAAGTCCTTTAATCCCTCTTAAGGACTTAGCCTAAATCATGTTCAAATCAATTCAAACTCATGAAATTTTCTCACAACTCATTTATATTCACATATATAAATAAAATATAAATTCAAATCAATCAAATCAAATTCCAAATTCAAATTCAAATCACAAATCTTTCCTAAGTCACTTTAATTATCTCTTAAGGACTTAGCCTAGATCATATTCAAATCACTTTAAATCTTTGAAATTTTTCCATAACCCATTTATATTCTCATTTATATTCACATACATAAATGAAATATAAATTCAAACAACCAAAACCAACTCCAAAAATCAAACTCAAATTCAATCAAAATCCAACCTAAACCTTTCAAGTCAAAATCTTGAACTTAGCCAAATCAATTTCAAATCAAGCCAAACTCTTGATTTTTCTTCATGATTCAATCAATCCTTCAATCATGAATCCAAATATAAACATAAACTTCAATCACCAAATCCACGCTCAATTCAAAAATCAAACCTAAGTCAAACTCATGTTCAACCCTTGAACTTAAAATTATCAAATGAATCAAAACTCATTTGACTTCAAACCACTTACAAATGGATTTATATTTTAAACATAAGTCCATATGTGAGTTCAATCAAGCTTTGACTAAGTCATTTGACCCACTTAGGCTCACTTGACCCAAAGTGACCTAAAGTACCCTTATGAGCCAAATTCTAATCCTAACCAAATTGGATTGAACTAAGCCCACCTAAGCCTCTCATCATGATCAACAATCATCATGAGATGATCAATCACTCAAATTGGGTCAAACCAAGTCAAACCTAAGGGTTGACCAAGTCAACACTTAGCCAAAATGAAACCCAACATAGCCAAAATCCACCATAGGCCAAATTGATTGAAACCAATGATCTAAGTTCATTCATGATCAATGTTTGAACTTGACCAAGTCAACATTTGAGCCTAACCTAGCCCAATTAGCCACTTGACCCAAGTTGACTTGACCTAAAAAGTCAAAATGTGTCAAAACTTGATCTAAGCCAAATTGATTGAAACCAATGGGTCAAGTTCATTCCAAAATTGTTGAACTTGACCAAAGTCTCAATTGGCCAACTAGACCTAACTAGCCCAATTGACCACGAACAACTTGACTAAAATTTAAATTGAGCCAAACTCAAATATAAACCAAATTGATTGGAAATAAAGATACCAATATATTTCATATGACCAACCAAACATGAACCAACCCATGATCTAACCCAAATAGGTCAAATGGGTCAATTTGGTCAACTTGACCCATTTGACCTAAATAAACTCAATTAAACCAAAATCAAATATAAACCAAATTAAATCAAACTAAAATAACCAAAACATTTCAAATGGCCATTTGAACTTGACCCAACCTTTGGTTTGACCCAATTTGTCCAATTGGTCAACTTGACTCAAGTTGATCCACTTTGACCTAAATGGGTCAACATGAGCCAAATCATATCAAACTAACTCCAAATTCAATGAAACTTGGCCGAACCTATTTTCTCATCATATTAAATATGCCCAAACTAAAATCAAGGTCAAATGATCATTTTACCCCTAGGCCATAGGGTAACCCAAAATCAAAACCACTTGGAATTTGGTCAATTCCTTTTCATGGACACTTGGCATCCTCTTAGTGGACCAAATGGCCACTAAGGGACCTAGTGGACATGACCCAAATGGGTTTGGGTCGACCAACCCAAACCCAAAATTGATGTTGTGCTTGGTACACATGGAATTCCTCCTCCACTTGATTTAGGCACAGAGCTTCACCATTCCACTCCTCTGGCCATTGCAGGACACCCTAAATGGCTAACAAACCCTCAAGGTGGTCAATTGGATCAAAATGGCAAGAGGCTTGCGGCTGCCCATTGCCCTTGGGGAGATATACTCCCCTAATTCAATTCAATCCACACTCCTAATTGATTGAACCATAGGAACTCAGAACAAGCCTAGCTAGTCTTCCAAGCTTCCTAGAGAGTTTGAAATCTCATCTTCGATTTTCATAGCTTGAAAATAAGGGAGCTCCATAAAGCCAAACTTACTCCACACTCAAAATTACCCAATTCCTTTGCAAGCACCCTCAGGAAGAACTCACCCAAGTCTTCATCCAAGCTCTTAAGGCAAGGGAGGATCTACTTCAATCAAAACTAAGCTTAAATGCAAGAGGAGTTTTTCCATAGAAGCATCTACCCAATTTTAACACCTCAAACTCTCAACAAAGCTTCGTCTCCACTAGAAGAAGCCTCTCCAAGGGAATCGTGCACTGGTGATCACCTCGATGAGGTTAGCCATTTTTTGAGCTTAAATTCAATGTGGTTTGGAGATTTGTGAAAGGAATTTTAATCCCATAGAATTCTAGTGTTAGATGTGCTTGCCATTATTCCTAAATTGTGTGGGTTGAATTTCAATCCAATCCGAGCTCAATCGAGCTTGGATCATCTCCTTGAAGATGGATGGTGTCCATCCTTCATAGGGATTTATAGGGAAGAATCATGGGACATCCATCCACATATTTTGGATGGATGGCCATGATTAAAACATGTAGCATCCACGATTTAACCCATTTGATCCTTGGCTTTAACCTCAACCGTCCGATCCTTGATCGAATGGCTGAGGAGAAAGCGTATAGCGCCGCCACTGACGTGACGCTACGATGTCACAAGTTTAATATCCAATCATGTCATGCCACATGGAAAGTGCATGCCGCGTCACTGGCCCACATGGGAGTGAATAAATACTTAATTAGGATATTATTCTAATTAATTATGGAAATTTCCTAAATTCATATCTAAGCCTAAAAAAATTAGAAAAATATGAAATAAATTACATTGGATAGATAATTAAATATAGAATATTCTAAAAATGATTTGAATAAATTTTAAATAGTATCTTTCTAAATTTTAGTTTTATTGAGAATATTATTTTGCTAATTACCTCTATAATTACTCCACTGATTAATCCCAAACTTCTTGTGGTTAATTTGTGGGATGACTCCTACCTCTCCTAATTTTCTTAGGATTTATTTGGTGGCTTAATTAGGGGAATTGCTAATTCATTCCTTAATCAGTCCCTTAATGTAATTAAGCTTAATTAAGGGTATAATTAGTGGTTTAACCCTCTGATTGAGTCAATTAAGTTTTGATTAAGTGAATATAAGATTTAGGGAATAATTTTGGGATGCTTTCCTTAAGATATTCCCTAAACTCCCTTTTCTTTCTTAATCAAACCTTAAGTAAGATTAATTCACTAATTACCCCTTAATTAATTTCATAAAATATTAAAATTTTTCAAAACTCAATTAATCTATTTTGGGTAGATGCTTAGGTGTTCAAGAGCCTAAGTACATTAAGGAAATCAAAACTCAACTCACATGTGTGAGAGGTGTTATGAAATTACTTAAAATTAAACCCCTTAGTTTAATTAATCATTAATCATGAGCCAATTGCATTAGGTACCTTTCTTTCTTAGGTGCATTACTAATTTAAATTCCTTGTGTGGTTTTATGTCATCTCATTGGCTCATAATTATTTGATTAAGTATACTAAGGTGGTATAAATAAGGGGTAATTAACACACTTAATATTTACCTTAACCTAACCAAAGCATAAAATTGATCTAATCATCTAAAAATTAAATAAAATAATAAACATATGTGGGAATGGGTTAGGAACAGTAAACTCACCTCACATTTGTCAAATTAAATCAAACTCAAAATAAAGTCAAACCTTCTTTAAAAAAAATAATTTGATTTGCTTTAAACTTTCTTATTTCATAAGATTATCTTTAGGAATTAATTAGGGTGAATGTGTTTACATACTTTCATCACTTTAGTTCTTTCCTAACATGCTAAATGTGTATGTCATATGAGTTTCATGCATTCATGCTTTTCAAAAATCATATTCAAAATGAAATGTTTTGTTTATGTCAAATTGCATGTTTTGACTAAAGTAAAAAATATGAGTGGCTATTATCACTATTAAATTCAAAACTATTTTTCAAAATCTATAAATCAAATATCTAAAACTGAAAGTATGCTACTTATAATTATTTATGAGCTTACATGTGGATTTAAATATGATGATATGCGTAGTGTAGCCTTCCTTCTCTTTTCTTTTAATATGGTTTTGAATAGAATTTGGCAAAGTGTATAGTTTATTTGAAAAGAACATAACACTTGCCTAACCCCTTTCTATTCATTCCTATACTATTACTTAAGAAGGATAGCTACACTTGTACATATAAATTGCATAAACAAAATAAATCAACCAATACAAACTTTTTGCATCTTTCTTTTCCTTCATTTCTTTTGTACATATGCTTATATTTAAGAAAGTGGTTATTCTGAAAATCTAGGGATTGTGAGACTTTAAGTAGCCCTAAGTAGGTCTTGTACCTTACACCCTTGGTTATCAATGGCGCTATATTCACTTATGCCTTTCATACATACATGTGTGCATGTGAAAAATGGATAAGAAAATCTCTTTTCTACTTAATTAAATCATGCATCATAAAGCATTCAAAAAGCATTCAAATTTTTATAAGTAACTCACTTAGCATTCATTATAAAGTAAGCTAAACATTTCCATTTGTATGTATAGATATGCTAAGGATTCATTCATATGTATGGTATACATGTTGGGAAAGAAATGAAGTAATGTGTGTTTTGTGATCTTAATTCACTTTATTTAATCTTAAAATGCCTTTCTTTTTGAATGGGTTTATTTAAGAAAAATATAAACTTAGGATTAATTAAAACACATAATAAAACATTCACTAAACAAAACTAAATATGAATCTAATTTAGAAATTACTTAAGGTGTGGAAGGAGAAGTTTCTTCTCTTTTCCTCTCTTTACAACACTTAGTAATTAATTGTAGGTTCATTCAAACCTAAACAAAATATTAAATAAAATCAACCCAAATCAACTAAATACTTAAATAAGACCACTCATCTAAGTTGAACATCCTCATACTTAGAAAATTTAAACCTTAAAACCATAGCTAAGCATACCACATAAACCTTCTAAAAGTACACACATTAGACTAAGTCACCACTTCTAGACTAAGTCACCACATACATTAGACTAAGTCACCACTTCTAGCTTTAGGTTAAGGCAATGCATGGTTTGATGTTTGCTTTTATTTTGTGATGTTTTATTTTAGTCTGAATGTTAGGGTTAATGCATGTAGAATAAATGGTATGAAGATTTAGTCTAATCATTATTTTCTATAGGGGATTGTGCTTAAGGGGTGATGTAATAAAAATATAACAGGTTTTACTGTGCAGGCGCTTATACCCCTAGTATAATCTAATAGGTTAGGTGGACTTGGTCGCCCATGTGTGGGGTGTTAAGTCCAATATACATGCTTGGGACTTGTATAGTTTATTTAGCTAATATCTATTTTAGAGGTGTTAGTTAGATTTACTTTTTCTTTTCATGTATTTTTTTAATTAGGATTTTGGAATGATTATTATGGGGATTAGGATGAGCATTGGTCATAAGATTACATCTTATGTACCATGTGAACCCTTTGGATCAACCACCTTCCAACCATCCAAAAGAAGGAACCAAAAAGGAAAGAAGAAGAAAGAAGAAAGAAGAAAGAAGAAGAGGAGAAATGAAGACCCCCATAACATGAATTCCCTTACTTGATTGTAAATTAATTCATTTGTAATCTGAGTTGTATAAGGGTAAAGCTCGACTACCCAATTTATTTTAGGTTTGTGCGGTGGTGCTCAACCAGAAATGGCTTTTTATTCTTTTGCATTAACTTTATAAAATATTTGATGCTTTGTTTAGCTTATGCGTTAAGATGGCATGTTTCCTAGTTTCTTCTTTGCTTGATGTATGGTTTGGATGATGATTAGGCTCTTAGGAAAAAAATAAATCTTCTACCAAATTAATCAACTCAAAATTAAAATAAATAACTCATAACCTCATTTAAAGCCTAAGTTAAAATCACGATAAAAGAATTAGCAACCCCTTAGCTATATGAGTATTTATTTTATAACATCATGCATAAAAGCATATTATTACACTCTTGATTGGAGGGCTTCCACCTTTGCTAGAGAAACTTGGCTTGACCTTTGAGAGCCATTGTTGAAACACACCTCCTCCCGTCTCACTGATTTTGGCCAATAACCTTACTTCTCATGCATTAGCCATATGAATCCTATAAGCCTGAGTCAAATGATTGTCAAAAAATGAAAATAACATGTATTATGTTTTGCGATAGATCTAGGTCATTTCTCATGCTCTTACATGATCTAGTCTCTTAGGGGGTGAGTTTAAAGACTTAGCCTCTTTCTAAAATAAATAATAGCCTAACTATCTTGCATAAAGCATATGACTTGCCTACATGAATTTAAAATCATAGGAGGGGTTAGTTGGCAGCCACCCCCAGGCAGTTATAAGTGCAAGTATTCAGGTGGTTTGTCTTCTCTTATGGAGGCAAACAAAATACTCATTTTTTTTATCTTAGATTTATGTCATGTTGTTGGCCCTTGCCAAAGCTCCCTAAATTTAGGTTCTGAGGTTGCTTCTCCCTTCTATGGGCCATAAGCATAAATCCTCACCTCTTAGGCATTTCATAATCTTGTATTATGAAATTATAAGCCCTAAACTTCTAATAAAAATTCAACTCAAATAAATAATTCAATTTCAAAAATATAAAGCCCAACTATAGGATAGTTTGAGATGTTCATTATGTTTCCTAGCATCGTGGGCATTTTCTACTTATCTTCCTTTGGCTTCTTTAATAACTCTCTCTTTGATCAATCCCATTTGATCTTCTAAAATAAACTAATTGATTGATAGTCCTACCTATTGAAATATTTGGAAACAATGATCATTTACCTTAATAGAGAGTATTCCTAAGGGATCTCATTCCTTAGGATGTAATTAACTATGGGGTGCATCTGTAGGGAACTTAATGAACCCGATTTGAAATAAACCTTACTTTAGTTTTCCATGTAAAGTAGGAAAGAATCTTTGGTACACATGCAGACTCATTATCCTCAAGAGTCCTTGTTAAGGTTATTAGGTCCATTATAGGATGGTGATTTCTATATTTTGAGATAGTACACCTCTCCTCAATGTTGCACCCGATCACCCTCAATAAGAACATCCGATCTATGTGGTGTAAAAATGGATAAAGTGAAGATGGAAGTATCACTTTTTTATTTTAGAAATCAATTATAAAATTTTACAACAGGGTTGAAAAGATAGTATGAGAATCTCATCACTTCATGGTCTAGAGTTGAGAACTATTCTACCCACATTTCACGGAAGGTATATCATGGTGCTTCCCCTTTATGAAAAGAAGTTGCACCATCAAAACACATCTCCCATCGATGGTTGTCAATCTCTCCTAAGTTCATGCTTTGTTCGTCAGGGAGATCATCACTAAGCAGAGAATCAGCAAGAAGCAGGTGTGCTGCTAAGAAATTTGTTAACGCTTATCCTTTTACTACACGGAGGGGGTACGAATGTGATATCAAACTGTGAGAGAATCATGAACCACCATGCGAAACATCTGGATAGTATTGGACGTGTCATGAGATGCTGCAGTGGATTGGTTCTGGAAATTAAGTTCACCTTTTGAGAAAGCATATAATGTTGTAGCTTCTGAGATGTAAAGATCAAAGCTAGGCAATGTTTCTCAATAAGTGATAGTTTGTTCATGAATCACCATGAGGTAATAGAAAACTCTCTTCTCTTCATCATTGGCTTGGACCAACAAAAAGAGAGTCATCCATTGCGGTAGTGTAGAGGGATGGTGGCACCTAGGATGAGGTCTGCTAGAACTTCACCAAATACTATTTAATATCTTCAAAGGCATGTTGATACTTATCATCCTACTTGAACTTGGCATCCTTTTTGACAAGTGTTAAGAATAACTTGCATCTCCCCAATAGTTTGAAAATAAAGCATCTCAGATATGCCAACTGTCCTTAGAAATATCTGAGTTAAGTTAAATCTTTTCTGGATCTATTTCTATTCCCCAGTGTCGGACAATAAACCTAAAGAATTTCCACAAGCTTCTCAAATGCACACTTGATTCATTTTAGGTTATATTATCTTAATTGTTTGAAAATTACCAAGTCAAAGAGATGGTATTCCTTTTCTCTCTCTTGACTACTGTCATCAATCTCAACAATGATGGATGAGTTCATTGAAGATCTGAGTCATGGCCCATTGGTATGTAGCACTAGCATTTTTAAGGCTAAAAAGTATGACCCTATAATAATAAATTCTGATTGAGGTTCAAAAATTAGTATTTCTTTCATCCTTAGGGGGCCATCTTGATTTGGTTATAACCATATGACCCATCCATGAAAGAGAAAAATGTATGAGATGAGGTGATGTCCACCATTAATTCTAGTATAAGGAGAGGAAACTAATCCTTAGGACACGCCTTGTTTAAGTTCTTGAAATTGACACAAATGCGAATTTGGTCATTCTTAACTGGAATGACACTGGCTAACCAGGTAGAATATTTTTCTTCTATGATGAAACTAGCATCGATCAATTTCTTGACTTCAAAAATGACCTACTGTTCAATTTTCAATTGCATGCATCAAGGAGCTTGCTTGATAGGGTTAGCATGAGGATCTATTGCTAGCTTGTGGATGCTTGTGAGAGATAAGGCATCTCTTCATAACTCCATGCAAGTCATTTCTCATAGTCAAACTAAGTCATTAGTTTCTTCTTTATTAATAAACATGTATGGTGAATTTTCTTCTATCCCAAGGTTGATTTCTTTAAGCTTGTCAATTGTTGAATGAATCTCCTCTTCAAATTCTGATGGTGCATCTTTGATTTGGAGATCATTTAGATCATCTAAGGTTTCTAAATACACATTATCATAAGAGTTGTTATGTGAAAAGAACCTATTAGACTCCAAATGATTGGTGACAACTAAGCAATAATTGTCATTATTGACTGGACCCACTATATCAAATCCTAGTCCTGATCTTGATTGTGCTTTCCTGTTTGTATTGTTCCATAACTTCTCAAAATACTCTGACCTATGCCTGGGCCATGTATGAGGAACCAAACCTTTCTGTATAAGGTTATGAACACAAGATGAGTAAAAGTCAAATGATAATTCCATTAATTCTTTATATGAATTCTCCTTAAGTTCTACATCAACTTCAGGACTTGAGGAGGATGATCCCAAAAAGAATCTCTTTGGCTTCATATCTTTGGAAGACTGAGGGGATTCCTTAACTACTAAACCTTAAACTTTTTTAGATGAAAATGAGGTTAGAGCTAAGGTTCCTAACTACTGCCTGATAATTTTACATACATCTAATTGGAATAATTTCCTTTGTCTGGAGGCACGATCTTCATCGTTGTCCAGCTCGAGTGTCACCTCTAATGAAACATGTTGAGAGGGGTTGGCTGGTAGGCTAATCACATTAGACTAGTCCTTTAAGATGGATTCCATTATGTATAATAGGGTACTCCATGACGAACATAACCCCACATGGGATGGCCAACAAGGGGTATTCCACCTCTAGAACTACCTCTATTTCTACGTCTACCTCTGCCTAGTGGAGGTCAAGTCATCCTGCCCACATGTCCATATGATGGGATGAACTATGGGTGGAATGTGATATACGGCTCTATTTCTTCTATAATTTTTCTTTATTGTTCACTTGGATTTTCATTTTTCTTTTTTTTCTTTTTCTTCATTTTCTTTTTCTTTTAAATTTGAGTTATGTCCAAGTTCATGAGAAAAGGTATTTTGAGGAATATAGTAGGTTGCATCCTCATATATCTCAACCTCTCTAATTGAAAATGGCTTTTCATCTTCTTCGACACAATACTCAATTCCATCCTTCTTGAACTTGATGCACTGATGGAGGGAGGATGGTATTATCTAATTCTGATGTATCCAAGGTCTACCGAGCAAAGCGGTGAATGAAGTATTTGATTTAATTATGTAAAACTTGGCTTCAGTCTTCCAGTCACCTATCTCCAAAGATAACACTATGGAACCTGAAGCCCTCTTGCCTTATTCATTGAATCCTCTCAACATCATCCAATATCCTCGTGGAGATGTCGATTCTCAAATAAGCAGGTCTTTAAACTCATAATGTTCTTGATGCACGGATCGATGAACTCTGGTAGTCAGAATCAGCCCATGTCATGTAATGTATGGGGGCGGATTTCTCCATATCCCCAGAAGGTCATCTGAAAGTGATCTTCTAGGCTTCTCTAAAATAATGTGCCTCTTCACCAATAACGATCAGCTGAGCTAAGCATGTCTCAGGATCAAGGAGAGCCTTAATTAGTGATTCCCTTATCTCTTTGGATAAGAAAAAGGCATCGTATATGCTTAGCTTAGATGGAAAATTTCTTAGGTGAGAGAGGACATTATAGTCCACCTTGGGCTGATCCTCCACAAGCATATCCAAGGGTGGAGCATTCGTGGAGGGCTTCTCGATCCTCTAAGCCAATGACTTATTTCCCTCTATCTTGAGGTCTTTGTAAAGGTAGAACCTTACCATTATAGGTTGACTTCGGTGATCTCTTGTGGTAGGGTAATGAAAATTTTGACCTGCACATCAAGCTCATCTACAGCTTCTCCTATGGGACCCTCAGAATTAGATGATTCCAAGTCTATCTCAAGAGGTGAACCTATAGCATTCATAGTAGGAAAATCTAACTCTGAATCAAAAAGAGGAAGATCAGAATTATTATAATTGGTGTTTAAATTTGAAGAGTTATTATGAATAGATTTATACAATCCATCAGAAGTGACACATATGTAATTCAAGCTAGCTTTATTCTTCAATTTCTTTGATTTGATCAGAGGTACAAAGTAAAAATCAAGTAAAGTAAGAGGGGTGAGGAATTGATGCCCTCATCTGTCGATATAAGATGTCTACTAGAAGAAGAAGAACTAATAGAAGTAGTGATAGTCGTTGATGTTGTAGCTATAATAGTGGATTGAGGCTGGACTCGTCAGTGGTTGCGCTACTAGGCTATCCCGGGATGACACATGCTGCTGCTGCTGAGCTCCCCCCCTTTCCCTGAGTTGGCTCTGGCAACTTGCTAACCTTCCTTGATGTTAGAGGTTTGAGCTAACTCAGGCACCTACAAGAAAAGTTTCTTGATCTTTGATATAATTTTCTTTGAGGTTTTAGATAAGAAGATATCCCAACCTTCTTTGGTTTTGGAAGGATCACAAGTAACCCCAAGGATTACCCTAATGGAACTGGATGGTTGTTTCACAAGGCATTCCTTCGGGATGACTATAGCACCAATCTTGATGCTATGTTCAAGCAACTCCTTAAATGTGAAGCAATCTTCCAAAATATGACCTAGCATACAGTGGTAGGTGCAAAAGTTAAGATCATGGATTTTTCCCACTTCCTCTGGTCTCCTAGGTTCAGGTAGATGAAAATCAGGCTTCTCTAAGAAATTCTTAAAGATCTTCCTGATTATCTCTCTCTGAAATGAATAAGACTTGTTAAGTTTATCCAAAAGAGTAGGTAGACCATAGCTACCTAGTGGCGGTATGTGTATCCCTTTGCTAATGATGTGTGAGAGGAGCGTGTGTAGGCCATGGAAATGTGGCAGTGGGAGCCTCGGTGGTGGTAGAGGAGGTGGAAGCGATGATTGTTGAGCATGAGGTCTCTCAAACTGCTCTCAAACTGGCTATTTCCCCTTATCCATTACTATCACTGCCCCTGGTTTCTTCTCATATATCTTCGACAGCTTTGGCTATGTTGGTAGATCTAGAGAAGGTAACTGTTTGGCTTCTCCTTATAAGCTAGCTGCCTTGTTGATTAATTTCTCAAAGGTTTTGATGGTGAAATTTTTGAGCATAAAGTGACTAGGTTATGGATATTCTTAAGTAGAATCTTAATGGAATGTTATTTAAATAGTCATCGTTCATATTTCATACTCAAATTATGCCATATAAGAATGTAATCAATAAGGGACAGAGCAGGATTTTGTTGACCCACAATGAGATCGCCAACAATGACCCTTTGTTGAGCTCCAACAAACCTCTTAATAAAGAGTTTCTCCAACTCAGCAAAATGCTTTATTGGATTAAAGTTGGTATACCAATCAAAGCTATCCCCACCTAAATCTGATGAGAGACGAATAGTAAAGCATCCGCCACATGTCAACCACAAATGCCAATGTGCTACCTATTCCACTTATCAAAACTGAAAGAAGGTGACACGAAACCCTTAGGATATTGGATTTCATTAAATTCCTTTAGGTAAGGTCTACCCTTGGGAACTAATGATCCTCCTCTGGCTTAAGATAATGCTTCTTTCACTTGTTGCTCCATCATGGACTTGATATCTCTGTATGGAGTCACTACTTCCTACATCTTTGTGCTACTTGAAGGTAAAGTCTTGGGTCCAAGACATGCACCAACTCTAGCTAACTAGTCTTACCTATAGTAGGATGAACTATCAGTGTTTGACTCTACAATGCTAAGACAACTACCAGAATTTTCAAGCCTCTTCATCTTATCTATCTTTTTAAACTTTTATTTTATCTATGTTATGAGGTGTTGGGTCAAGTGGGTTGTTTCTTCCTGGTCAGCCTCAATACTTTCCATGGTCTACTGCTCTCTAAGAAGGGATCCCCTAGTATTTATCATGCAAACTACAGTTGAATCTCCCAATAAATCATCTTCATTGGGATGTGATCTTCTCCTCATAGAGTCATATCCTAAGATCTCTTTTTCTCCATGAAATAATAGACTATATCATCTGAGAACGATGTCATAAGCGCACAAATGACTTTGGGCAGATGGTGATCACTATCACGATGTCTTGAACCTCTTCTTTGAATCAACATTGTGAGGTTATACTTGCTAAGAAATACTCTCCACTATCATTTTTTGTATGGGGTGACGACTCATCATCATATAGGCAAATTTGTCACCTTCTCCCTCGACAACTGCAACTATCTATGTTCTTGCGGTGGTCTTTGGTAAAGGGATAACCACTACTTGATTCCTTTCATAACCTCAAAAGTAGGGGAAATCCCAGATCATGGGAGCCTTCTTGAAGGTGCTAGTGAGTGGGTCTTCTAACAAGGGGAAAGGAATGCATCTTGATGTTGTATTTTCACTATTTTTTTTGTATTTTTGTGCCTTCCTCTTGATGAGGGAATATATCTGGTATGTCCAATGACTCGGATTTGATTCTTTGAGGAGTGACCTTCATGTATCTACTCAAAACCTCATCAAAGTGGTGCATAGTCAAAGGGAATCAGATCAGATCCATCTCATGGGGAAAGGTAAACACATCTCTTTGTGCAGCCATTACTATCAAATAAAATTGAAACTAGACTGTAACTAAAATTGATGCTAAACGAAAGTCTGCAATATTGAAAATTAACTCAAGTTAGATTCCTATTGATTTTGAATTTAGAATTTAGAATTTGAACAAGTACTCAACATCTTGAAAGTGTTAAGTCGAGCTCAAATGATTTAGAATAGATTTTGAGATTTGATTGTAAAGAGGAATTTTTGGATATAGAATCCACTCTCAATGAATTTGGATATGTTGAAAATGTGTTCAAATAGTTTTGAAGAGATGCTTCCATAGGTCCATATTTGAATTTTAATTTTGATTTTGAGAACCCTTATTTAACAGATTTGGGTATGTTAAAGTAAGGGTCAATTTTCTTTATTTTGGATTTGTGATTTTTGGAATTCACTCACATAGCAAATTTGGGTATGCTAAGTGAGATGTTTGAAAAATTTCTTCTTTTTGTTTCTTTGTTTGCTTTATTTTGTGAATCATTTGTGATTTGAAAAGAAAAATGGAATTCTCATTTAGCAAATTTGGGTATGCTAATGAGGAAATCAAAGTATGTTTTGTTTTTGGAAATTTTTTGAAAATAGGATTCTTAATAAATTTGAGTATGCTAAGAAAATTCTAATATGTTTCTTTTGATTTTGATTTGATTTTGAAAAGTAGGATCCTTAACAAATTTAAGTATGCTAAGGGAGTCCTAATGTGTTTATTTTGTTTTTTATTGAAAATTGAGACTTCACTTTAGCAAATATGGTATGCTAAAATGAAGTTCCAATATATTTCTTTAATTTTGTGAATTGGAAATTACACTTAGGAAATTTGAGTATGCTAAATAAAATTCCAAAAATGTGTTTAATTTTATATTTTTTTAATTTTTTTTGAAAATGGAAACTTCACTTTAGCAAATATGGTATGCTAAAGAATGAAGTTCCAAAAGTGTTTCTTTTTTGTTTTGGAAAAGGGAAACTTCATTTTAGCAAATGTGGCATGCTAGAATGAAGTTCCAAATATGTTTGAAAATTTTTTTGTTTTTGTTGATTTTGAAAAGAAAGATTTCCATTTAACAAATTTGGGTATGCAAGATGAAAATCAATTATGTTTTATTTTTCAAAGATGTATTTTTCATGTGTGATTATTGCTTTTTGAAAGAGAAAATTCCAACCAAAACATATATGGAATATGTTTAAGTGGTATTTCAAAATAATGTCATTTTATTTGGAAATGAAATTTCATTCAATAAATTTGGGCATATTAAATGGAGATATTCATATGTGCATTTTGAAAATTTATTTTTGATTTTGATTGAAATGAAACCTCCATTCAATAAATATGGGTATATTGAATGGAGGGGTTTCATATGTGCTTTTTTAAAATTTTGAAAATTTCAACTTAACACATGTGGCATGTGTTGAGTGGAATCTCAAAATTGTGAATTTCCTTGAAGATGTAACATCCATCCAACACATTTGGATGTATTGAATGGAAAGACCCATCTTTAAATTTTATGCTTTTGAAAACATGATTGTTGGAATTTTATTTTTTTGAAAATGAAGTCTTCATCAAAATGAATTGAGTGAAGAAGTTCATTTGTATTTTTAGAATATGTCATTATTGGAACCTTATTTTTGTAAAGATGATCCTACATATAACAATCATGAAGATTGTTAGGTGATGGTGATTTAGAAAATATTTCGGGCAAAACATTTTATTATGTGAATTTTGAAAGAGTGCTTTTTTTAAAAGCAAGATTTTTATGAAGGATTTATTTTGTAAGGAGGAAGTCTTTAATTAATTATTTTTTTAGAATGAACCTTTCCATACCATAAGAATGGTAAGGAGGAGGTCTTTAATTAATTATTTTTTATGAAACTTTTATTTTTGCCCATTGGGAAACCCAATGGTGGTTTTAAGACCAACACGGGGTGAGGTCCTAAAACCTAAAGATGTTGGCTAGCTTAACTTAAGGATGAAATAAGCCAAGTTCCAACGGAAAGAAAGATAGTCTTGGATTCACACAAAAGTATGAACCCACTATCAATACTTGGAGACAATGATCATTTACCAAAGATGGAGAGTGGAATCTTTCCCAGTGGAGTCGCTAGAAAAATCTGTGGTGAAAATTTTTTTTCTCATTTTTCTTTTTTTAAGATGTATACTTCCATCTTCAATCTATGTGGAATACAATGAAGATAGAAATATACTTTTATGCATTTGGACACCACGTAGATCCACAAATATTTTTATTAGGATGATCGGGTACGACATTGAGGAGAGGTGTACTATCTCGAAAGATAGAAGTCACCACCCTACAATGGACCTAATCACCTTAATAAGGACTCCTAAGGACAATGGGTATGCATATGTAGAGATTCTTCCCTACTTTACATGAAAGTAAAGTTGGTTATTTTAATTTGGGTTTGTTAGTTCCTATGGAGGCAAGACCCCATAGTTAATTACATTCTAAGGAATGGGATTCCTTAGGAATACTCTTGATTAAGGTAAATGATCATTGTCTCCAAAGATTTTGAAAAGGTAGGACTATCAATTGATTGGTTTAATTTTAGAAAGTCAAGTGGGATCAACCAAGAGAAAAGAGTTCTTATCAAAGCCAAATGAAAACAAGTAGAGGATGCTTAACATACTAGGAAGCCTAGTAAGCACCCCAAACTATCCTATGGTTGGGCTTTACATTTTTGAAATTGAATTAATGTGCTTGAGTTGAATTTTCATTAGAATGCTAATGCTAAATATTCCATGGTACAAGGCTTTGGAAATGCCTGAGAGGTGAGTATTTATACTTATAGCCCGCAAAGGGAAGAAGCAACCTCAGAACTTAAATCTAGGGATCTTTGGCGAGGGCCAAAAACATGACCTAAATCTAAGGAAAAAATGGATATTTATTTTACCTCTATAAGAGAAGATAAACCATCTTACTGTTAGACTTACAATCGCCTGAGGGTGGCCGCCAACTAACCCCTCCTATGATTTTAAATTCATGTAGGCAAGTCTTATGTTTATGCAATATAGCAAGATTATTATTTATTTAGAAAGAGACTAAGTCCTTAAACACACTCTCTAAAGAGACTAGATCATGTAAGGACATGCTTTCAAATGACTTAAATATAATACAAAATTTTCACATATTTTATTTTTCATTTTGGACAATCATTTGACTCAGGCTATAGGATTCTTTATGCCTAATTCATAAGAAATTAGATTATGGGCCAAAATCAGTGAGGTAAGGAGATTTGTTTCCGCCATGGCTCTCACAGGTCAAGCCAAGTTCTCTAGTAAAGGTGGAAGCCCCCAATCAAGAGTGAAATAATATGTTGTTTATGCATGAAGTTAGAAAAGAAAGTACACATCCAGCTAAGGGGTTACTAATTATTTTATCTTGATTTTTAGCCTAAGTTTTAGGTGAGGTTATGAGTTATTTATTTTTAATTTTGAGTTATTTAATTTGGCAGAAGATTTATTTTTCACTATGAGCCTAATCGCCATCGAGGCCATACATCAAAGAAAGGAAAAAACTAAGAAAAGGATGCCATCTTAATGCACAAGATAAACAAAATATCAAACATTTTTATAAAGTTAATGCAAAAGAATAAAATGTCATCTATGGTCGGGCACCACCACACAAACTCAAAAACAAATTGGGTAGCCGAGCTCTACCCTTATATAATCTGAATTACAAATGAATTAATTTACAATCAAGTAAGGAAATTCATGTTATGAGGGTCTTCATTTCTTATTTTCTTCTTTCTTCTTTCTTCCTTTTTCTTTCTTTTTTTGGTTCCTTCTATAGGATGGTTGGAATGTGGTTGCTCCAAAGGCTTCACATGGTACATAAGATGAAACCTTATGACCAATGTTCATTCTAATCCCACATAAAATTCATTCCAAAATCCTAATTGCAAAAATTACATGAAGCAGAAAAGTAAATCCAACTAACACTTGTAAAATACAGATTAGCTAAAAAAACCATACAAATCCCAAGCAAGTATATTGGACTTAGCACCCCACACATGGGCATCCAAGTCCACTTGGCCTATTGGATTATGCATAGGGGTATAAGCACTTACACAACAAAAGCATTTATATTTTATTTATTACAGCGCCCCTTAAGTACAATCTCCTGCAGAAGATAATGATTAGACTAAATCGTCCTACCATTCATTCTACACACATACACCCTATCATCCAGACTAGAAATAATACATCACAAAATAAAAGAAAACATCAAACCATGCACCGCCCTAACCTAAAGCTAGAAATGGTGACTTAATCTAATGTGTGTGCTTTAAAAGGTTTGTGTGGTATGCTTAGCTATGGCTTTAAGGCTTAGATTTTCTAAGTGTGAAGATGTTCAAATTAGATGGGTGACTGCATTTAAGTTCTTAGTTGATTTGGGTCAATTTTATTTTATATTTTTTATTTGGTTTAAGTGAATCCAATTAATTACTAAGTTATAAAGAGAGGAAAAGAGAAGAGAACTTCTCTTTCCTTTTTAAGTATTTTCTAAAGTAGATTCATATTTAATTTTATTTAGTGAATGTTTTATTATGTGTTTTAATTAACCCTAAGTTTAGATTTTCCCTAAACAAACCTATTCAAAAGAAAGATATTTTAAGATTAAGTAAAGTGAACTAATATCATAAAACATTCATCACTTCGTTTCTTTCCCAACATGTATAACATGCATATGAATGAATCTTAAGTATATCTATACATGCAAATGGAAATGTTTGGCACACTTTTTTGATGAATGCTATAAAATGTTACTTAATAAAATTGAAATGCTTTATGATGCATGATTTTCATTAAGTAGAAAAGGTATTCTTTTCTCATTTATACATATGCACATGTATATGTATGAAAGGAATAAGTGAGTACGGTGCCATTGTTAGCACCAGGGGTGTAAGGTATAAGACCTACTTAGGGCTACTTAAAGCCTCAACCCTGGGGTTGTCCAGACTAATATACCATGTTCCTTAAATACATTTGCATGTACAAAAGAAATAAATGGAGAAAGAAAGATGCAAAGTTTATGTTTATTTAATTTTTGGTTTGTTTATGCAATTTTTATGTGTAAATGTAAAGATCCTTCTTAATTTATAACATGGAAGAGGATAAGGGTAGATTTTAAGCAAGTGTTATATTCTTTTAAAAGAACTATGCACTTTGTAAATCTTATCCAAATCCATTTTAAGAGGAACGAAGGAAGCAAACATAAGACACAATTTTATATTCACATGCAAGCTTATAAATAAAGTATAAGTAGATTGCCTTTCAATTTTGATATTTGATATATAAGTTTTCAAAATAATTTTTAATTTAATAGTGATAATAGTCATTTATATTTCTACTTTAGCCAAAATATGCAATTTGACATACAGAAAAAATTTCATTTCAATTTTGATTTTTAAAAGATATGAATGCATGAATTTTATATGATATACACATTTAGCATGTTAGGAAAGAAATAAAGTGATGAAAGCAATATAAATTCATTCATCCTAACCTAAAGACAATCCTATGAAATAAGAAAGTTTAAAGTGAATCAAAGTTTGTTTAATGTGATTTTTATTTTGAATTTGTTTTATATTTTATTTAGGAAATGTGAAAGAATGTTTGCTGGTCTAACCCATTTTCCCCTTGTGTATGGCATTTTAGTTTAATCTTTGGATGATTAGATGATTTTTATATTTTGATTAGGTTAAGGTATGAATTAAGTATGTTAATTACCCCTTACTTATACCACCTTAGCATATTTAACAAAATAATTATGAGCAATGATATGATATAAAACCACACAAAAAATTTAAATCAGCAATGCACCTAAGAAGAAAAGGGCCTAATGCATTTGGCTCATGATTAATGATTAATTAAGCTAAGGGATTTAAGTTAAGTAATTTCATAATCCTTCTCACACATGTGAGTTGAATTTTGATTTCCTTAATGTACTTAGGTTATTGAACACCTAAGCATCTACCCAAAGTGAATTAGTTAAGTTCTGGAAGGTTTTAGAATTTTATCAAATTAATTAGGTAGGTAATGGTGATTAATCCTTAATTGAATTTGGATTAAGGAAGAAGAGGGGTTTAAGGAATAGCTTAAGGAAAATATCCCAAAAATTTTTCCTAAACCTCTTATTAACTTAAAAAAACCTTAATTAACTAAATCAAGGATTTAAACCACTGATTACACACTTAATTAGGCTTAATTATATTAGGAGAGAAATTAGGAATGAATTGAGCAATTACCCTAATTAAACCATTAAGAAATCCCAAGAAAATTAGGGGAGCTAGAAGTCATCCCACTAAATACACAAAAGAAGTTTGAGATTAATTAATGAAATAATCAAAGAGTAATTAGCCTAATTACATTCCCAATAAAACCTAAATTTAAAAAATAACACAATTCAAAATCTATCAAAATCAATTTTATAATATTCTACATTCAATTATCTTCATATGCAAATTATTTCATTTTTTTTATTTTTCTACACTTAGATATGAATATTTGAAATTTTTTTGATTAATTAGGTAATTTAAACCCCTAATTATATCGCTAAGCCCATCGGAGCCACGTGGAGGTTGACGCGGTGCGTGCTTTCCACGTGACGTAATGGGAGTGGTTATTTAAGTAGTCACATCATAGAACTGCATCAGCGATGGCGCAATGTGAATTGAGTTGGTTTGGAGTATTGAGTGAGATGCATTTCAAGTGGAGCTCCCCTATTTTCAGTCTATGAAAATTGAGAAAATGGAATTTCAAACTCACTCTAGAAAGCTTGGGGAGGCTTGCAATGGCTTGCTCTGACTTCCCTAAGCTCAATGAAATTGAAGAATTATGAATTCAAATAAAATTAGGGAGAGTATATCTCCCCCTAAAGCAATCAGATGACCGAGAAGGATCTTGTTGTTTTGATCCAAGTGACCTCATTCCATGGGTTTGTTAGGCTGTTAGGAGTGTACTTGCATTTGGTTTGGCGAGAGGAGTGGAGTAGTGTAGCTCCCATGTGCCTTAATTGAGTGGAGGAGGGATTCCATGTGCTTAATTTCAAGTGAGGTGGTCAGTTGTAGCCTTAGGTTAGGTTGGGTTGACCCAAAGCCATTGGGCTTGGTGCACCACACTCACTAGTATCCACTTGGTCCACTAAGAGGGTGCCAAGTGGTCATGAAGAGGATTTGACCAAATTCCAAGTGAATTTAGCCAAAGTTTACCCTATGGCCTAAGGGTAAAATGGTCATTTGACTTGGGTTTCAATTTGGATACATTGGTATGATTGAAAAATGGGTTGGACCAAGTTTTAATGGATTTGGAGTTGATTTGATATGATTTGGCACATGTTGGCCCATTTAGGTCAAAATGGGTCAACTTGGGTCAAGTTGCCCAATTGATCAAATTGAGCCAAACCAAGGGTTGGGTCAAGTTCAAATAACCATTTCAAATGTGTTGGTCATTTTGGTGTGGTTCAGTTTGATTTATATTTGAATTTGGTTCATTTGATTTTATTTAGGTCAAATGGTTCAAGTTGACCAAATTAATCCATTTGACCTATTTGGGTTAGGTCATGGGTTGATTTAGATTTCATTGGTCATATGAAATGGATTGGTATCTTTGTTTCCAATCAATTTTGATTTAATTTGATTTTGGCTCTATATGACCTTTTAGGTCAAGTTGGGTTTAAGGTCAATTGAGTTAGTTAGGTTTAGTTGGCCAATTAAGGCTTTGGTCAAGTTCAACAATCATTTTGGAATGAACTTGACCCATTGGTTTCAATCAATTTAGCTTAGATCAAGTTTTGACACATTTTGACTTTTTAGATCAAGTTGGGTCAACTTGGGTCAAGTAGCTAATTGGGTTAGGTTAGGCTTGAATGTTTACTTGGTCAAGTTCAAACATTGATCATGAATGAGTTTTGATCAATGGTTTCAATCAATTTATCTTATGGTGGATTTTGGCTAGTTTAGGTTTCATTTTGGCTATGTGTTGACTTGGTCAACCATTAGGTTTGACTTAGTTTGACCTAATTTGAGTGATTTATCATCTTATGATGACTATTGCTCACAATGTAAGGCTTAGATGGGCTTAGTTTAATCCGATTTGGTTAGGATTAAAATTTGACTCATAAGGTACTTTAGGGAACTTTGGGTGAAGTGAGCCTAAGTAGGTCAAATGGTTTGGTCAAAGCTTTATTGGAGTTTGATTAAGCTCGCATATGGACTTATGATTGAAATATAAATCCATTTGCAAGTGGTTTGAAGTCAAATGGGTTTTGATGGATTTGATAATTTCAAGTTCAAAAGGGTGAACATAAGTTTGACTTGGGTTTGATTTTTGGATTTAGTTTTGGTTTGGTGATTGAAGTTTATGTTTATATTTGGATTCATGATTGTATGGTTGATTGAATCATGAAGAAAAAATCAAGGGTTTGGCTTGATTTGAAATTGATTTGGCTAAGTTTAAGATTTTGACTCGAAAGGCTTATGTTAGATTTTGATTGAATTTGAGTTTGATTTTTGAATTGATTTTTGGTTATTTGAATTTATATTTCATTTATATATGTGAATATAAATGAAAATATAAATGGGTTATGAGAAAATTTCATGAATTTGAAGTGATTTGAATTTGATTTAGGCTAAGTCCTTATGAGGGAGGCAAAATGACTTAGGAAATATTTTTGATTTGGATTTGAATTTGGAATTTGATTTGATTGATTTGAATTTATATTTCATTTATATATGTGAATATAAATGAGAATATAAATGGGTTGTGAGAAAATTTCAAGAATTTGAATTGATTTAGATTTTATTTAGGCTAAGTCCTTAAGAGGGAATCAAAGGACTTAGGAAAGATTTTTTATTTGGATTTCAATTTGGAATTTGATTTGATTGATTTTAATTTATATTCCATTTATATATGTGGATATAAATGAGAATATAAATAGGTTGTGAGAGAATTTCATGAATTTGAAGTGATTTGAACTTGATTTAAGTTAAGTCCATAAGAGGGAATCAAAGGACTTAGGAAATATTTTGAACTTGGAATTTCAATCATAAGCTTCAATCATTAGTTTCAATCATGGGTTTCAATCATGTGGGATTGATTTGGATTTGAGGGAAATCAATTAAGTTGGAATTGATTTAAGTTTGACTTGAAGGAAGGAAGTGAGGAATTTGGTTAAAGCTATAAGGTAGGCAAATTTTCCTAACACCCCCTAAGCATGGCATATTCCTATGGCTAACTCTTCTAAGTCTCTAGGGCTAGGTTGAGTGTCCACCTACTCACTAGATGCTTATTAAGACTAAGGAACTCTTAAAGTATAAGAGAAGTCCTATGTTTAAGATGGAGGGGTTGAGAACTCATCAATAGTGATTTATGTGAGTAAAGTTTAAAAAAAAAAAAAGAGAAGAGAATGAAATGAAATCCCACTTTGGCTTTTCTTTCCTTTTTTTCCAATCATGATTGGTTTCAAGTATTAAATGCATTCCTATGTTAACATGGAATTGAAAATCTTCCTATGGATTGATGCAATTATCTTTAGTGCTTCACATGTTGGGATTTGACTCCTATGCAGATTTTCTATTTTTATACATCAAGTTGAATGTCTTCCTTATGGCAAATAAAATGGCTAAGTATTAGTACTTAAGAAAAGTTTACCTAGTTGTCCACAACATGATTCATGCTAAAATTCATTGGAAAATAGTTGTTTTAAATGAATTTGAAATGTGATAGGGTAAGATTTTCAGTTTTTGGGCATTTACTTTGTCAATACTTGAAGTCCAATATGGCTTTTGATTTGATTCTCTTATTTACCCGGTTTAGGAAAGATAGAAGAGAAAATTGACTAGTTGGGTTTAATCCATTTGCGTTTGTTTCATATCTCTATTCTTTGGATTCTACTTGGCTTTCATTATATGTTTACCCAAATAAGAAATTTCAGATCTATGATTTATCAAATTTGATTTGAAATAATTATTTTTCATCACTTGTTCATATTAGATTTAATTTCTATTTGAATCCCATTAACTATGCAAGTCTCTTTTGATTAAATCTAAAATTTTTACTCTCTACCTTGTTGAGCCTAAGATGATAATGTGTCACATGCAATTAGAGTTATAAAAAGAGAAAAGATATGAAATAGGATGAGTCTTGGACTTTGTTTTTATCTTGCCTTACTATGCTTATTACCAAACCAATAGGATTTTCAAATGAAAGGTAAAACAAAACTTTATTTTCATGAAATCCAAAATTATCTTTCTTTGGTTGATTAGGATGAGTAGTATGGCATACTCCTTGATTTATTACAAGTTGAGTCATTTAAAAAAGTTTGTTGAAATTTCTTATTGTCCATGCAAAACTAATATGAAGTGAAAAATATATGAGCTTGACATCAATTCAAAACCCTCTTTATACTATTTGGGATTCTCTTGTATTATGTTATGATTCATTTGAGTATGTTAATCTCATGTTATGACAAGATTGCCAAGTCACCACTTTATTATGAAGCTAATATAAAATGAGAAAATGTATTTCAAGACACTTTGTAATTTTAAAATTCTATTATGACATGTGAAAATCGATTCAAATTTGACCATTAATATGTGATGTCTTTTCTTTCCTTTTGTTTGGAGAAGAATAAAAATAGAGTAAGTGCTGATGCATGAGGCTACCCAATCTTATGTTGATATGTGGCATGAAATAGATGAAGTTGATGATTTTACTTTATGTCAAGCAAACTCTATTTGTAAATGAGAAAATCATATGTACATGCACATGGAAATATAAGTTTGTAAAAATGTTTTGTAATAAATACCCGTTCACATTATTCCAATGTCACAAAAAAATCTTGTAATATAAGTAACAGTTCACATTGTTCCAATGTGATGGGGAAATCTTATAATATAAGTACTTGGACACGTTGCTCTAATGTGTCAATGAAATATGCATTGAATTAAGTACTCGTTCACATTGTTTCAATGTGGCAGAGAAATTTGTTGTAATATAAGTATTTATTCACATTGTTCCAACATGATAAGAAAATATGCATTGTTCTATTGCGACAAGGAAATGCTATGTTATGCAAACCCATGAACACCTTTCTAGGTGTGGCGGGTAAATAATATTTCGGTTATGGTGTCTAATGACACCTACCATGCACGCCTTTCTTGGCATGGAGGGATGGCCGATCTCCTGAGATAGCCTCCTACGTGGGGATGATGCCGGGAGGCAGCCAAAATTTATAAATTAAAATATCTAAGCTCTAACTTAATATGATTTATTTTAAGTATTTGAATCTTTATAAGATGCTTAGTAATATTTCAAACAATCATTTGACTATACACCTTAGTGGTGAATGTAAGGAATTCCCATCTCTTTTCTTGTAATTCTTTGAAATATCATACATGCATGATTGAAAAAGTAAATAAAAAGAAAATAAGAACAAGAAATAAAAAAAATTCAAATCAATTCTTCATATAACCATGAGCTGATAAGTGAAATTAAACTTAGCACATCAAGCTAAAACATGACTTATGGGTGATATGATAAATTTAATTCCAATTGTATATCAAGAACTTATAGATGTGAGAGAGGATGAGAGGAGAAGAGAGTAAGTTCTCATGAAAATGAGGTGCTCTCCTATTTATAATAAATTTTAGCTTGATCCCAAGCCTTCTTCCTAAGCAAAATGTCATCCAAGCCCTTTTCATGAAGCCAAACATATTTTAAATCATGGATGACAAAATAAATAAAAGGGATTTATGTCATCCCATTAATACCTATAGCTTTTTGCATAATATTAAGGAAGAGGAAAATTTCTTTTTCTCCCCTTTCTCTTTGCGGTAACATGCAATGCATATATAAATAAAGAGGGGGAGGAGAAAGCCTATCATCCCCTTTAATTTCTTTTGTCATTACCTTTTTAAATTACCCATAAAATTGACATGGTTTCAATGAAAGAAGAAAAGAAAGAGGGGTGATTTCTCCTTTTCTCATCCATATTGTGTCATATCAAAACAAAAGAGGGAAAATAATAAATGAAAGGAAGGAAAGAGAAAAGAAAAGAGAGAAAAATGCGGTGTGTGGGAAAAAATCCATTAAAGTTTGGATTATTCTCCCCTTTTTCATAACTTACCAATAAATGGGCATTAAAAAAAGAGGAGAAGCTTTTCCCCCTCTTTTTGGGTTCGTGTCATGACAAAAAAGGGAAAAAATGCATGTAAATGTGGCATTTATTTTTGAGATATATAGAGAACTCCACGCAGATCTGAGAGAGTACTTATTGAAATGATCAAGTATGATATTGAGGTATGATGTACTATCTCAAAAAATAGAGGCATCACCTTCAATAGACCTAATCACCTAATAAGGACTCCTAAAGCATGATGGGTCTTTGGATATACCAAAGATTTTTCTCCTACTTTACATGGATGAATAAAGTAGGGTTTATATTAAATTAGATTTTAAAGTTCCCTATGGGGAAAGCCCCATATTTAATTACATCATAAGGAAAGTGAATCCTTTAGGAATACTCTCAATTAACGTAGACAACTGTTGTCTCCAAAGATTTTAAGGATAAGACAATCAATAAATTGGCAACATTGGAAAGTCAAGTGGGAAAGAGCAAAGAGAAGACTTATTTTGGAAGCCAAAGGAGATGAGTAAAGAATGCTCATGACACTAGAACTCTAGTGAGCATTCCAATCAATCCTATAGTTGGGCTTTATACATTTGAAATTGAAGGGAATTATTTTTGTATGAATTGATTTTTTATTAGATTAATAGGGCTTATAATCCACCAACACAAGGTTAGGGAAATGCCTAAGAGGTGAGAATTTATGCTTGTATCCCCAAGAAAATAGCTATCTCAGATCCTAAATCTAGAGAGTTTTGACATAAGCCAAGGCATGACCTAAAACTAAGTGAAAGTGGGCATATTGATTTACCTCAAAAGGAGATAGTAAATCACCCGACGTGCTGGACTTATAACTACCTGAAGTGGCAGCTAGCTAACTCCTAATACCTTTAAAATCATGTACACAAGTCATGATTTTGCAAGATAGTTGGGTTGTTATTATTTAGAAAGAGACTAAAGTCCTTAAACTCAATCTCTAAGAGACTAGAGCTTGAGTGGTATGAACAATGACTTAATATAATACAAATATTTTCATTTTTTATTTGATTTTAATACTTCATTTTGACAAAAGCCATATGATTTTCATATGTCTAAATACATGATGAAAATAGTTTATGGGCTAAATCAGCAAGAGAGGCATTTTCCACCACAAAGGACCCCTCAAAGGTCAAGTCTTACCTTATCGTGAAAGGATGGAAACCCTCTCTTAGCAAGAATGAAGCAATATGCATGCATGATTGAGACAT
Source organism: Cymbidium sinense (assembly GCA_021442155.1). NCBI lineage: Eukaryota > Viridiplantae > Streptophyta > Magnoliopsida > Asparagales > Orchidaceae > Cymbidium > Cymbidium sinense. The sequence goes on along the minus strand of CM038221.1, from coordinate 19,695,705 downwards.
GCAACATTCAGCTAAAGGGTTGTTAAATCTTTTAATTATCTTGATTTAATGCCTAGGCTTTATATGAGGTTATGAGTTATTTAGAACTTTAGTTATGAGTTTTAGTTGGGGTAGAAAAATTAATTTTTTCCTAAGATCCTAATCGCATCCAGGTCATACAATAAATATCAATCATAAAGAAGCTATGAAGAGGCCTGGAAGTTCTAATGCACAAGCTAAACATAACATCAAATATTTTATAATCGAAAAGAATAATAATAGGTGTGTGAGGTCCACCCAAAAGAGAAAATGGGTAGCCGAGCTCTAATCTTATACAACCCAGAATATGAAAGAATAATTACAATTTATAAATGAATAAATACTATGAGGGTTTTCTTATCTTCATTTTGCATTCTTATTTATTTCTTCATATTTTTCCTCTTTGATTTGGATGTGCTTGCTTCAAAGGCATCATAGGGCCTCCCAGGATAAAATTTTTTAGCCACTACTCATCCTAAACCCACATAACACTATTCCTAGTTCCTAATAATAAATTACATTAAAAATAAGAAAAGTAAATCTAACTACACCTAAAAAATAAGTGTTAGCTAAACACACCATACATCTTAAGCAGTCAAATATATATAATTTGAACTTAGCACCCTACACATGGATAACTAAGTCCACCTGTCCTAATTTGGATTATACTTAGGGGTTTAAACAACATTCAAAGAGAGTATTTATATTTATTTTAAGCACCCCTTAAGCGTAATCCCTTGTAGAAAATATGATTAGGCTAATATCGGCCTAACATCCAATCTACGAAATATACACTCTAACATCTAGTCTAAAATAATACATCATAAAACTAAACATACATCATACCATGCACCGTCCTAACATAAACCTAGAAGTAGTGACTTAATTCTAATGTGTATGTTAAGACTTGTGTGATATGTCATAATTAAGCTTTGTTATAATTTTCTAAATGTGGAAGGAGCTTAATCATAAGAGGTTAATTTCACTTTAAGTGGTTTAATTGATTTGGGAATTTTGCTCAGTGTTTTCTTTTGTTTCAATTGACTTACACTTAGCAATTAAGTGTTATAAAGAGAAGAAAAAGAGAGGATTACTCTCTTTCATCCATACCTTAAGTCATTTCTAAAGCATGTTAATTAACTCAATTCTCTTTAGTGAATGGTATATTACATATTTTAAATTAATCCTAAGTTTAGGTTCACTTTAAATAATCATATTCAATATGAAAAACATTTTAAGATTAATTTCATTGAATTATTATCACATGTTTAATATTAAATTATTCTTTTTCATCACATGTAACATGCATATGATTAAATCCTAAGTATACCTGCACATATAATATATTTTAGCACACTTAAATGATTGATATGAGTATGTACATTTAGAGTTTATATTTTTTTATTTGATTGAATTATCTTATCATATTAATTTAAAGCTCTATCTAAATACTTAAACAAAAATACATATGGATAAAATTTACTAGGTACGTGTCATTGTTAACCAGGGAAGTAAGGTAATCAAATGACTTCCTTGGGTCTAACTAAAGCCTTGCATTTCTGGAATGTCCAGACTAAATACCATTACATTCAACCATATGTAAATTTGCATACATGAATCATAAAAAAGAGGACTCTAAATCACATGATCAATTAATTCAATCACTTGAATAATTACAAATGCATGTATTTTTTATAAAAAAAAGGTATTCTAATTCCATAATTAAATACACACACACATGTATGAGAGACATAAGCTAGTACATGTCATTGTTAACCAGGGAAGTGAGGTAATCAAATGACCTCCTATTAGCCATTCACAGGATGTCCAAAATAAATATTTATTTTTTTCAAATACATATGGATGTATACATAAATAAAGGAAAGTGAACCATACAAAGGTTATATTTTTTTTACATGATTGAAACATTTATGCATGTGGATTAAAGTTCTTATTCAAATTCTAATGTATAAATACATGTAAATGAAATCAAATAAGTACTTACTGTTGTTAACCAGGGAAGTGAGGTAATCAAATGACCTCCTTAGGGCTAACAAAAGCTCATATTCCTGAGATGTTTGGACTATATACCTATTAACATTCAAATTCATAAAAGCTACATGAATCAAAGAAAAGAAAGCTTCAATCCATACACTTAAGGTATAATCATATACATCTCTGTTGACCTCACTTTTAGAGTGAGTTCTCAATCTTCTCATCATAGATCTAGGACTCTTGTAGACACTAAGAGCTCCTTAGTCCTATGACACTTCTAGTGATTAGGTTAACACTTAACCTAAGCCTAGAGACTTAGAAGTTTTAGTCATATGAGTGGATTATGCCTTAAGGATTTCGGGAGACTGGCATACCCTATAGCATAAGCTTAATCCATGCTTTCCTTCTCAAATCAACCATCAAATCTAATTCAAATTCCAAATTCCAAATTCCAAAATTCACAATCAATCCCTTGAGCAAATCAAAAGCTCAAAACCCTTTTTAAACCTTATGATTGAATTCCATGGCTTCAACTTTAGCCAAATCCAATTCAATCTAAATTAAATTTATTTTCTCCAAGATCAATTCAATCCTTCAATCATTTATCAAACTCAAGTCCAAACTCAATTCCAAATGATTAAACTCAAAACCAAATTCAAGCTCCAAAAACCCTTCTTAAGCTTTATGATCCACTCTCATAAGCTTAGCCAAAATCCCCTTCAAACCAAATCAAAAATCAATTGATTTTTTTACAAATCAATTATTTCATTATTTATATTTACAAATATAAATGAAAACCAAACTCAAATGATCAAAACCAATTCAAAATAAATCAAACCAAACTAAGACCCTTCTTAAGCCATATGGACCCACTTCCATAGGCTTAACCAAATCTCAACCCAAATCAACCAAAAATCAATTGATTTCTTTATATATCAATTATTACTTCATTTATATTCATGAATATAAATGAAACCCAAGTTCCAATGATCAATACTAAATCAAACTAAATTAATTTCCTCCTTAGCCCTTTTGGCCTACCTCCATGAGTTTAGTCAAATTTGCTTCCAAAATACTCCAAACTCATGTAATTTTCTCATGAATCATTTATATCTCTTTTATATTCACAAATATAAATGAAATAAAATTCAAATAGCCAAAACCAAATCCAAAACCAAATCAAAACCCAATTCAAGCCTTTTAAGCCATTTCTTTGGACTTAGCCAAAACCTATCTAAATCAAGTCAAAACTAATGGATTTTCTCTTGAATCAATTATTCCTTCAATCATCTATCTAAATATAAATGAAACCTACAATCATCAAACCAATGTCAAGTCAACCTAAGTCAAGCCCAAGTTAGTCTTTTGACTTGAAAATTCCAAATGAGCCAAAGTCCATTGGACTCCAAATTGATTGCAGATGAATTTATATTTCAATCATTAGCTCATATATAAATCTAACCAAACTTGAATCAAGCCAAAACCAAGCCAATTGACCCACTTAGGCTCACTTGACCCAAAGTGGCCTAAATGACTTTTTTGAGCCAAGTTCTAGTCAAACCCAAATTGGATTGAACCAAGCTTATTGAAGCCTCATATCATGATCAACAATCACCTTAGAGTGATAAATTATCTTTAATTGGGTCAAACCAAGCCAACTTGGTCATTTTACCAAGTCAACCCTTAGCCCAAATGAAACATAAACTAGCCAAAACTCACCATACACCAATTTGATTGAAACCCTTGATTCACACCAACTCATAATCAATGATTGAACATGACTTGACCCACAATTAAGCCAAACTAAGTCCAATTGGTCATTTGACCCAATTTGACCCAAATTGGACTTAAAGCCAAAATAGGTCAAATCATGACTGTGGTGAAAAATTTCTATAAGTCACCTTTCAAATATGTGGGGAGAAGAGAAGGAGGCAAGCATATTGAAATTCATCTTTTTAGGATGTCACATTGATTCGTAAATGTTCTTATTCAGGTGATCAAGTACATCATAAAGGAATAGTGTACTATCTCAAGAGACAGAAGTCACTACCCTTTAATGGACCTAATCACCTCAATAAGGACTCCTAAGGATAATGGGTATGCATATGTATTAGAAATTCTTCCTCCACTTTACATGGAAAAGTAAATTAGGGTTTATTTTAAACTGGGTTCATTAAGTACCCCACACGGGCAAGCCCCTATAGTTATTTACATCATAAGGAATGGGGATTCCTTAGGAAAACTCTCGATTAAGGTAAATGATCATTGTCTTCAAAGATTTCAATAGGAAAGGACTATCAATCAATTGGTTTATTTTTGAATACCAAATGGGATTGATCAAAGAGAGGGAGTTATTATTGAAGCTAAAATGGAAGATAAGTAAGAGATGCCCTCGATGCTAGAAAACTTAGCGAGCATCTCAAACTATCCTATAGTTAGACTTTACATTTTTGAAATTGATTTAGTTTATTTGAGTTGCATTTTTCATTAGAAATTTAGGACTTATGATTCCTTAACATAAGATTAGGGAAATGCCTAGGAGGTGAGGATTTATGCTTCTCAGAACCAAAATCAAGGGAGCTTTGGAGAGTGCCAAAAGCACAACCTAAATATAAGGTGAAAATGGGTAATTGGTTTGTCACCATAAGAGAGGACAAACCACCCGATAGCTTGGACTTATAACTGCCTGGGGGTGGCCTCCAACTAACTCCTCCTATGATTTTAAATACATGTAGGCAAGTCATTATGCTTATGCAAGATAGCTAGGTTGTTATACATTTAGAAAGAGATAGTCTTTAAACTCAATCTCTAAAGAGACTAGATCATGAAGGGACATGCTTCAAATGACCTAAATCTAATGCAATTCAAATTTCATTTTTTATTTTCATTTTTGGACAATTTTTTGACTCGGGCCTATAGAATTCATATTAATGCATGAGAAATAAAGTTATTGCCAAAATTAGCAAGAATGGAAGAGGTGAGTTTCCACCATGGCTCTCAAAGGTCAAGCCAAGTTTCTCTGGAAAAGGTGGAAGCCCTTCAATCAAGAGTGAAATAAAATATTGTTGTGCATGATATTGTAGAAGAAATACTCATCCAGTTAAGGGGTTGCTAATTCTTTTATCTTGATTTTAAAATTAAGCTTTGGGTGAGTTTATGAGTTCTTTATTTTTAATTTGAGTTGTTAAGTTTGGTAAAAGATTTATTTTTTTCCTAAAGAGCCTAATCCACATCCAGGCCATACATAAAGTAAGGAAGAAACTAGAAAAAGATGTCACTTAATGTAAAAGTTAAATAAATCATCAATCAATTCATAAAGCTAATCGCAAAAAGAATAAAAGGTTGTAGTACCACACCAAAAATAATAAATCAAATTGGGTAGCTGAGCTCTACCTTTCTATAACCTGGATTACAAATGAATTATATTATAATTAAGCAAGGAATTCATTGTTATGGGGAGTCTTCAAGCTTCATTCCTTCTTTCTTCTTTTCTTCTTTCTTCTTTGCTTCCTTCTTTTGGATGGTTGGAAGGTAGATGCTCCAAGGCTTTACATGGTGCATAAGATAGGATCTTATGACCAATGCTCATCCTAATCCCCATAACAATCATTCCAAAAATTCTAATTGCATAAATTTACATGAAAAGGAAAAGAATGGAAATTTAGCTAATAAATGCATGATAAAGATTAGCTAAAACAAATCACACAAGTCCCAAAAATGTACATTGGACTTATCACCACACACATGGGTGACTAAGTCTACCTAGCCTATTAGATTATGCTTAGGGGTATAAATCACCTACAAGCAAAAGCATTTATATTTTTATTTATGATAGTGCCCCTTAAGCACAATCTCCTACAGAAAATAATGATTAGACTAAGAGTATCCTACCATTAATTCTATGAGCATATACTCTAACATCCAGTCTAAAATATATATCACAAAATAAAATAAAATATCAAATCATGCACTGTCCTAACCTAAGGCTAGAAGTGGTGACTTAGGCTAATGTGTGTTCTTTGAAGGTTTGTGGTATGCTCAGCTATGACTTTAAGTTCAAATTTTCTAAGTGTGAAAACATGTTCAACTTAGAGGAGGGTTTCATTTAAGTTCTTTAATTACTTTAGGATTGATTTATTTCATGTTTTAATTAAGTTCAAGTGAATCCTACAATTAATTACTAAGTTATAAAGAGAGGGAAAGAGAAGAGAACTTCTCTTTCCTTCCCTAACCTAAGTAATTTCTAAAGTAGGTTCACATTTTTTTTAGTTTTATTTAGTGATTATTAATTAATCCTAAGTTTAGATGAACTCTAAACAAACCTATTCAAAAAGAAAGGCATTTTAAGATTAAATAAAATGAATCAGATTCACATAACATACATCACTTCATTTCTTTCCCAATATGTATAACATGCATATGAATGAATCCTAAGCATATCTATACATACAAATGAGAATATTTAACATACTTTATGATGCATGCTAAGTAATCCATTTAAGGAATTTTAGAAGTTTAATATGCATGATTTTTTTTAAGTACAAAAGGGTTTCTTAATCTAATTTTTCACATGCACACAATAGAGAAAGGCATAAGTGAATACAGTGTCATTGTTAACCAGAGGTGTTAGGTACAAGACCTTCTTAGGGTTACTTAAAGCCTCATAATCTTGGGGTTATCCAGACTAATATACCACTTTCCTTAAATACAAACATGATGTAGAAAAATAAATTGGAAAAAGAAAAGTTGTATTAATTGATTTATTTTGTTTATGCAATTTATGTGTGCAAGCATAGGTAACCCTTCTTATGTAATAGCATAGGATGAATAGGATATGGAATTAGGTGAGTGTTTGGTTCTTTTCAAATGATTCATATATCTCACCAAATTCCTATTCAAAACTATACTAATATCAGCGAGAAAGGAAATCTAGGCTAAGCACATCCATATATTCTTCACATGGAAGATTATAATTAAAATATAAGTAGCACACTTTCAGATTTGATAATTGATTTACATGTTTTGAAAATAATTTAAATTTAGTGGTGATAATATCCACTTAGATTTCTACTTTAGCCAACACATGCAAATTTGACATAAAGTAAACAATTTTATTTTTAAATTTGAATTTGAAAAATATGAATGCATTAAACCACATGACATACAAATTTAACATATTGGGGAAAGAATCAAAGCAATGAAAGCATGTAAATACACTTTAATTAAATCCTAAAGACATTCTTATGGAATAAGAAAGTTTAAAATAAATCCATGTGTATTCAATGTGATTTTTGTTTAGTTTTAAGTTTGATTTAATTTTGAAAAGGTGAGTTGATTTTATTGTTCCTAACCCATTCCCATATGTGTTTGACATTTTTTTTTTAATTTTTAGATTATTAGATTCATTTTTTATGTATTAATTAGGTTAAGGTATGAATTAATCAAATTAATTAACCCTTACCTGCACCACCTTAGCATAGTTAACCAAATAATTATGAGCTAATGAGATGACATAAAAACTCACAAGGAATTTAAACTTGTAATGCACCTAGGAATAAAAGGGCCTAATTCAATTTGGCTCATGATTAATGGTTAATTAAGAAAAGGAGTTTAGCTTAAGTAATTTCAAAACACCCTTTCACATATGTGAATTGGGTTTTGATTTCCTTAATTGAACTTAGGCTCTTAAACACCTAAGCATCTAACCAAAGTAGTAATTAAGTTCTCAAAGTTTTTCAAATTTTTATAAATTAATTAAGGGGATAATTAAATGTATTAACCCTTAATTAAGAGAAGATTAAGGAAAGAAAAGGGGGTTTAGAGAATAGCTTTGGGAAAATTCCCTAAAATTACCCCAAATCTTTATATACTGGATCTGACCTTAATCAACTCTAACAATGAATTAAAACCACTAATCATACCTTAATTACCCTTAATTATATAAGAAGGGTAATTAGGAAACAAATTTTCAATTCCCCTAATTAAACCTTCAATAAATCCCAAGAAACTTAGAGAAGGTAGAAGTCATCCCCTAAAACATACCCAAGGAGTTTGGGATTAATCAAAGGTTTAATTAAGAGGTAATTAGCAAAATAAAATTTCTAATAAAACCCAAAATTCGAGAAAACATAACTAAAAATCCATTGAAATTATTTTTAAAATATTCTAGGTTGAATTATCTTTCCATAGAAATTTATTTCATATTTTCTAAATTTTATTGAAGGAGATATGATTTTTAGAAGATTAATAAATTAATTAGCATTAATTAAAATCCTTAACTAATCCTTCACTCACGGCGACGATGGCGTGGTCGAGCTTTACATGCGTACTTCGTTCGGTTACGTATTGCTTTCCAAGTGGTGGCGTGGCGGGGACGCTTTTGATCCTGCCAGATTGATCGAATCGGACGGCCGAGATCTCCAGCGATTTTAAAGAGATAAAAGAATTTCTAAATGTGGGAATAATCTTGGCCATCCATCCAAAATGCATCGATGGATGGCCAAGATCTCCCCAATTCTTCCTCTAGGTTCAACAGAGACCATCCATGATCTAGGGGAAGATCGATCTCGATTGAGCAGATTGAAACAAAACTTTACCCACACCATCTAAAGAAAATAAAGAACACATCCAATGGTGGATCTTGCATGACTTGAAGATTCCTTTAACAAAAGACCAACACCCCTGCTAGATGGTTAAAAAATTCCATACCTCATCGGAGGTGATCACCGGTGCTCGAGATCGATGAGGTAGCTTCGTCTAGTGGAGACGAAGCCTTGTTGAAATTCTTAGGCCTTGGGGTTGAGTGGATTGTTCTATATACCAACACCACTTCACTTCCTTTATGGTTTCAATTCAATTCTTTTTCTCCTTGCCTTGGGAACTCAAATGGATGCTTGGGTGCACTCGAATTGGTCCTCAGAGAAAGTGTGCTAGAGGGATTTGAGTGGTTTTTAGTGTGGAGAAAATTGGAAGTTCAAGTGAGCTCCCCTATTTTCCAATGGAGAAAACTGAGAAATCTCAAATTCAAATCCCTCATAGAATGCTTAGGAAGGCTCTCTAATCTTTCCTAACACTCTCTAGGGCTTGATTGAATTGAGGAATGATGAATTTGAATTGAATTAGGGGGAGTATATATCCCCATTGAAGGATCAGACGGCCGCATGCTTCTTTGCCATTTTGATCCAATTGACCACAATGGGAAGGTTGTTTAGGCTGTTAGATGTTGGCACAAGGTCAGTTTGAGGCCTTGAGTGGATTGTCAACCTCCCATGTGCATCAAATTGAGTGGAAGAGGGATTTGGAATGAGCCAATTTGACCCATGGGGAGGTTTGGCCTTAGGGCCAATTGGGCTGACCCAAACCCATTGGGTTGGGTGCACCACTCTTCATTAGGTCCCCTTGAGCTATTAGGAAAGAATCAAGTGGATATGAAGAGGGTATGACCAAATTACCCATGGATTAGGCCAAAATTTGTTCTATGGCCTAGGGTAGAATAGTCATTTTGCTAATTTTTTAATTTGGATATGTTGGGTATGTGGAGAAACATGGTTCGGCCAAGTTTTATGATATTTGGAATTCATTTGATAAGTTTTGCCTCATGTTGACCCATTTAGGTCAAAATGGGTCAACTTGGGTCAAGTTGACCAATTGGTCAAATTAACTAAGGGTTAGGTCAAGTTTATATGACTATTTGAAATGTTTTGTTGGCTTTGGTTTAATTCAATTTGGTATAGTTTTGAATTTGGCTCATATGACTTCATTTAGGTCAAATAGGTCAAGTTGACCTATTTGACCCGTTTGACCTATTTGAGGTAGGTCAAGGGTAGATTTAGCTTTGGTTAGTCATATGGAGTGGATTGGTATCTTTGTTTTCAATTAATTTTGGTTAAGTTCAAATTTGGCTCAACTTTAGGTCAAGTTGGGTCTAAGGTCAATTGGGCTAGGTTAGGTCTAGTTGGCCAATTGAGGCTTTGGTCAAGTTCAACAAGTGATTTGGAATGAACTTGACCCATTGGTTTTAATCAATTTGGCTTAGATCAAGTTTTGACACATTTTGACTTTTTAGGTCAAGTTTGGTCAACATGGGTCAAGTGGCCAATTGGGCTAGGTTAGGCTCAAATGTTGGCTTGGTCAAGTTCAAACATAAGTAATGAATGAACTTAAATTAATGGTTTCAATCAATTTGGCCTATGGTGGATTTGGCTAGGTAGGTTTCATTTTGGGCTAAGTGTTGACTTGGTCAACCCTTAGGTTTGACTTAGTTTGACCCAATTTGGTTGATTGATCATCCCATGATGATTGTTGATCATGATGAGAGGCATGCGTTAGTTTGGTTCAACCCAATTTGGTTAGGATTATAATTTGGCTCATAAGGATACTTTAGGTCACTTTGGGTCAAGTGAGCCTAAGTGGGTCAAATGGCTTGGTCAAAGCTTGATTTGAGCTTGATTGAACTTGTATATGGACTTATGATTGAAATATAAATCCATTTACAAGTGGTTTGAAGTCAAATGGATTTTAATCTACTTGACAATTTCATATTCAAAGGGAGAATATGAAAGGATTTAGGGTTTGGTTTTGAATTGGATTTTGATTTGGTGATTGAAGTTTTTATTTATATATGAATTCATGATTGTAGAGTTGATTGAATAATGAAGGAAAATCAAGAGTTTGGCTTGATTTGAAATTGATTTGGCTAAGTTCAAGATTTTGACTTGAAAGGCTTACGTTTGATTTTGAGTTGATTTGAGTTTGATTTTTGGAATAGGTTTTGATTGTTTGAATTTATATTTCATTTAAATATTTGAATATAAATGAGAATATAAATTTATCATGAGAAAATTTCAAGGATTTGAAGTGGTTTAATCATGATTTGGGCTAAGTCCATTTAAAAGGGAATTTAAAGGACTTTGGAAAATTTTGGAGTAGGGGTTTGAATTTTTAAATTTGGTTTGATTGATTTATATTTATATTTTATTTATATATGTAAATATAAATGAGAATATACATGAGTTATGAGAAAATCTCATGAGTTTGAATTTGTTTGATCATAATTTTAGCTAAGTCCATGAAGGAGAACTTAAAGGACTTAGTAAAATTTTAGATTTAGAATTTGATTTGAGGATTTGATTTGATTGATTTGTATTTATATTTCATTTATATATGTGAATATAAATGAGAATATAAATGATTTATGAGAAAATCCCATGAATTTGAATTGGTTTAGATTTGATTTAGGCTAAATCCTTAAGGAAAACTTAAAGGAGTTAAAAAAATTTCATGAATTGAGTTTGAATTTTGAGTTTAGTTTGATTGATTTGAATTTATATTTCATTTATATATGTGAATATAAATGAGAATATAAATGAATTATGAGAAGATCTCAAATATTTGAATTGGTTTTGATCAATATTTTGGTTAAGTCCTTAAGGGAAGATTAAGGACTTATAAAGATTTTGACTTGGGAATTTTTATGAATTTTGATCATGGGTTTCAATCATGATTTCAATCATAGATTTTGATCATATGGAGTTGATTTGAATTTGGATAAAATCAAATAAGATTGATTTGGAGTTTTACTTGAAGGAAGGAAGGTAAGGGATGGTTCAAGCTAAGGGTAGGCAAGTTTTCTTAACACCCCTAAGGCATGACCTATTCCTAGGGCTAACCCTTCTAAGTCTTGTAGGGCTAGGTTGAGTGTCTACCAAATCACTAGATTTGTCTTAAAACTAAGAAACTCTTAAAGTCTAAGAGGGGTCCTATGTCTAAGATGGAGGGGTTGAGAGCTCATCCTAAAAATGAAGCCAACAAAGGGAGCCCAATAGGTGTGGTGTGATTGACAAGGAACACCGCACGTATTGGTGTTGACCAAAATGATCAACAACAGAAGATCACAAGCACTAACATAAACAATCTATCCTTAACCCAAGACATATAAAGAATCAAGAGCTTAGTGCAATGTGGCTCTACTTATGTCCAAGACATAAGAGAGAGAGGGAAAAACCCACTAAGGGAAAGAGTGTGAACCTTCCACTAGGGAAGCAGGTTTAAGTTATCCACAAGGGGATGACCGGTTTGATTTGATTTGAATCTCATTGAGGAGAAAAAGATTTTTTTTTAAAGTTCTGCTAGGGAAGAGGGTTGAATTTGTTTTAATTTTGTTAGGTTTAAATTTTGAGATGAACCCTATTGGTTTACAATGAATCGCACTGAGTAGGAACCATGGAGGCTTAGACCTAACTCAGATTTACCAATCCAAAGGGGTAGTCTACTAAACATGTAGTAGGAATAACCAACCAAAGGGATGCCTTTCGGTATATAGTAACTATACTAGGAATAAAGCGAAGTTAACTTACATCCTCTAAAGTAGAGATCAGTTGCTGGGGTAATCTATTGGCAAGATAACATATTGAACACAACCTAGGGCTGACTATTGAGTGAATGTCACTGGGGACTTAGATCAACTCAAAGATAGTCAAGATTAATTTCATTTTTTAGATTTGTTTATTTTGATGGATTCTATTGGTTTGTGATGGATCATACTCAGAAGGAGCTCATATCAGCCTAGACCTATATCAGATTTACTGAACCAAAGGGAGTAGCCTCCCGGCCGATGGAAGAACTATCTAACCAAAGAAGTGCCTTTCAGTTTACAATGACCCATTCAAGGGAAGAAAGCTCAGAGACTCACATCTTCCACTACAAAAGACCATTGGGGTGATTGGTTGCTTTGGGCAACAAATCGGACTAACTAGGTTTGCGTCAGTTTGCAACAATCATAATAAAATGAATGTGCATAGTCTTGCATCTTACAAAGAATGACTATCGGGGTAACCTGCTTATGGAAAAATAGATTGAACCAGACCTAAAGGTGACTATGGAGTGAGTACCGACCCTGGGATTTATCTCAACTCAAGTAGTCAGTCAATTCATATAGGGAGTTTTGCTAATACTGCCCTAAAGATAGGATGCCTGCTTGGTAAAAGGGGCCTTTTTTCTATTTTATTATTTTAGTTTATTTATTGTGTGGACCCTGTTAGTTTACGAGGGATCAAACTAAGAAGAAACTTATATCAGCCTAGGCCTATCTCAGATTTTTTGAACCAAGGGAGGATCTGTGCATCCACTAAACAAATTCTCCAACCACAGGGATGGCTACTAGGAAAGGGGAACTATCCAATCCAAAAGTAATCTGGGTAGTGTCTAGATGGGGTCACAAAGTACTTGATCCAAATAGAGTGCCCACAGGAAATGGGGTTGCTAAGGTCTTAATCCAACACCATGGAGAAAATGACATGGCTAGTCATATATCTGATAGGTATTCCGTGTCCAGCTCAGGGACACATATCTTCCAAGAGTGGTATAACCACCGGGTGAGTCACTGTCAGCATAGCAAATCTCAACCAACCTAAGGTGCCCATCGGTTTGCAAAAATTAGCCTAAGAAGAAAGCTCGAGGACTCACATCCTCCTATAGCGGAACTGATCGTTGGGATAGTCTGTCTTCAGCTTGACAGGTGACATCCGACCTAGGGAAACTACTGCGCAAATGCCACTTGGGGACATATATCAACTCAAAAGTAGTCAAGAGGAAAGGAGCTTCTTGGGCACTTATCCTACACCTCAAATATACTCGACCTAGTTAGAGCATGATGGTAGTTTAAAAAGAAAGCATGGGGACTCGCATCTTCTTAATCAAAGTCAACATGAGGTAGCTCACTAGATGGGCGTGAAGACTACCATACTAACAAAGCTAATTGGTTTGCAATGGTCAAGTTAGGAAGAAAGTGTGAGAACTTACTTCCTCCAACAAGTGACCATTGGGGTGACATACTAGTGAGGTAGCATGTAGACCCGACCTATAGCAGCTAATGAGTGAGTGCCTCAGAGGGCTTGCTCCCACATCAAAGTAGCTAGAGAAATAAGATTTATGTTTATTGTTGTGCATATTTTAAAAGGAATAGGATGCCTCTGGGTGACTCTTACACCTACTTTAAACACATTAGGGGTTTTGATGAAATGGTGCCGCAGATGACAAACAGGATTCCCACTAAGAAAGGAAGCCGCTTGGGGTCTCTCACACCTATCTTAGTTATGCTAATCAAAATAGGATGCCTCTCGGGTTCTCTCACACCTATTCTAATAGTGCAAGGAGATTGTGTTTGTGTTATCAAAGAGGCATAGGATGCCACTAGGGGACTCTTACACCTACCCTAGACATGTCACGGTGAATTCATAAGACAAGCAAACAATGCTTCAAAGAGAAGACAATATTTGATGAATGGAATCAAATTTTTGTTCTTTTTATTAATAATTATTTTTAGAATCAATAAGGGATAGGATTTATCTATTATAGAAATGGACTCATCTTCCAGACATGCCAATTCTTTGGCAAGTTTAGCTAAATCATCTACTATTGCATTCTCTGCTTGAGGAACCTTGTAGATGGTGACTTGAATCTCCAAACTTCATGGTATACTCATAGTAATGATGAAGCTTGGGCTTGAGAACTTGGTAGGACCCCAATCGGTTGATGACTAAGCGAGAATCTCAAAGATGTTGATGCTCTTGACACGATAGTGATGTCTAACTCTAGGCTAATCAAAGCCTCATACTCAGCTTTGTTGTTGGTGCTGGGGTTAGATAGATAGTATGAGAATCTTATCACATCATAGTTTGGAGTTAGAAGAACTATTTCTACCCCTACCTTTCCTGAGAGAATAGATCATGGTGCTTCACCTTTTAAAAAAGATGCAGCACCATCAAAATACATCTCCCATCGACAGGTGTCAGCCTCCCATAAGTTCATTTTTTTTTCATCAGGGAGATCATCATTAAGTAAAGAATCAGCTGGAAGTGAGTGTGTTGCTAAAAAATCCACTAGTGTCTATCCTTTTACCACACAGAGGGGTACGAATGTTATATTGAACTGCGAGAGAATCATGGACCAATGAGCCAAATGACCGGATAGCGTTGGCGTGTCATGAGATATTGCAGTGGATTAGTTCTAGAGATTAAGTTCACCTTATGAGAAAGTATATAGTGTTGTATCTTTTGAGATGGAAAGATCAAAGCTAGGCAATGTTTCTCAATAAGTGGATAATTTGCTTCAGTAAGAATCAGACAATGGCTGAGATAATAGAGAGCACTTTCCTTCCCTTCATTATTTGCTTGGGCCAACAGAGCATCGAAAGAGTCATCCAATGCAGCAGTGTAAAGGATGAGTGGCCTACACAGGATAGGGGCTGCTAGAGCTGGTAGCTTCACTAAATACTCTTTGATGTCTTTAAAAGCATGCTGGCACTTGTCATCCCACTTGAACTTGGTATCCTTTTTGACAAGTGCTGAAAATGGCTTGCATCTCCCTGATAGGTTTGAGATAAATCATCTTAGATATGCCAACCATCCTTAAAAGGATCTGAGTTGAGTTAAACTCTTAAGAGGTGGTATTTCAAAGATAGCTTTGATCATTTTAGGATCAATTTATATTCCCTAGTGTTGAACAATAAACCCAAGAAATTTTACTAAAGCGACTTTCAATGCACACTTCAAGAGATTTATTTTGAGGTTATATTATCTTAACTGTTCGAAAATTACTCTCAAGTCAAAGAGGAGGTCTTCCTTTTCACTACTTTTGACTACTAGATCATCAACGTAGCACTTAACCTGATGCTGGATGAGTTCATTGAAGATCTAAGTCATGGCCTGTTGGTATGTAGAACCAGCATTTTTAAGGCCGAAAGGCATGACCCTATAATAGAAGATTTCAATCGGGGTTCATAAAGTAGTGTTTTTTTCATCTTCAGGAGACATCTTGATTTGGTTATAGCTAGATGATCCATCCATGAAAGAGAAGACTGTATGAGATGAGGCAATGTACACCCTTAATTTTGGTATTGGAAGAGAAAACTCATCCTTAGGACATGCTTTATTTAAGTCTCTAAAATTGACGCAAATGCAAATTTGGCCATTCTTCTTCTTAAATAGGATGACACTAGCTAACCATGTAGGATACTTTTCTTCCCTGATGAAACTAGCATAGATCAGTTTCTTGACTTCATAAATGACCTATTGTTCAATTTCTAATCGCATGCATCTAGGAGCTTGCTTAATAGGGGTAGTGTTAAGGTCTATTGCTAGCTTGTGGATTGCTACGTCAGGAGATAATCCAAGAATTTCTTCATAACTCCATGTGAAGTAGTCTATAAACTCAGTCAATAGCCTAACAAAGTCATTAGTTTCTTCTTCATTAATGAACTGATATATGTCGGGCATAGATTTTCTTCTATCCCGAGGTTGATTTCTTTAAGATTGTCTATTATTGAATATATCTCCTCTTCAAATTCTGTTGATGCCTCTTTGACTTGGAGATCATCTGAATCATTTGAGGTTTCTAAACACATATTCTCATAAGAGTTGGGGATGTGTGAGAAGAACCTATTAGACTCCAAATGGTTGGTAACAACTAAGCAGTAATCTTCATCATCATGACCCTTTCATCCTAGTCACTCTTGATTGTGCTTCCTACGTATTGTTCATAGCTTTTGAAGTATTGACGTGTTTGGACCATGTGTGAGGAACTAAACCTTTCTATATAAGAATTTGAACACAAGGCGAGTAAAATTCAAAAGGTAATTCCATTAATTCTTTAAAAGTATCCTCCTCAAGCTCTACTTCAACTTCAAGGCTTGAGGATGATGATCCCAAAAAAATACTTCCTCTGCTTCATGTCATTGGAAGACTTAGGGACTTCCTTAACTACTAAATATTCGACTTTTTGAGATGTAAGTGAGGTAAGTGCTAAGGTTCCCAACTGCTGCCTAATAGTTTCACATAAGTTAGATTTGAATACTTTGCTTTGCTTGGAGGCTTAGTCTTCATCTCTATCTAGATCAAAAGTCACCTTCAATGGAACCCACTGAGAGGGGTTGGCTGGTATACTAATCACATTAGACTTATCCTTCGAGCTGGATTCCAAGTCTATGTGAATAGTAGGGGTACTATGACTGAACCCACTCTATTGGCTGAAGGCCAACTAAGGGGTCTCTCACCTCTAGAACTACCTCTATTTCTGTCTATGCCTCTGCCTGGTGGAGGTTGAGCCATCCTACCCACATGTCCATATGATGGAATGAACAGTGGGTGGAATGTGATATGTGGATCTACTTCTTCTTCAATTCCCCTTTCTTATTCACTTGGACTTTTATTTTTCTTTTCATCTTCTTTTATATTTTTTTCTTTCTTTTCTTTTTCTTTTGTGTTTGCATTTGAATTTTGTCCAAGTTTACAAGAAAGGGTGTTTTGAGGAAGATAGTAGGTCACATCCTCATAAATCTCAACCTCTCTAACTAAAAATAGCTTTTCATCTCCGTTGACACGGTACTCAATCCCATCTTTTCTGAACTTGATGCACTAATGAAGGGAGGATGGAATGATATTGTTCTAATGTATCCAAGGCCTACCAAACAAAGAAGTGAATGAAGTATTTGAATCAATGATATTGAACTTGGCTTCAATCTTCCAGTCACCTATCTCCAAAGGTAACACTATAGAACCTAAAGCCCATTCACCTTGATCATTGAATCCTCTCAATATCATCTGATCTCCTCGAAGTGTGGAGATGTTGATCTTCAAATAGGCAAGGGTCTTTAGACTCATAATGTTCATCGATGCACTTGAATCCATGAAAACCCTGATGAGTCTGAACATGCCCATGTCGATTGTGATGTAGAGGGGATAGTTGTGCTCCAAGTCCCCAGAAGATGGTCTTCATCTATGAAGGTGATCCCTTAGGCTTCTTTTGCATAATGTGCTTCCTCACCTATACCGGTCAGCTGAGCTAAGCATATTTCAGGATCAAGAAGGGCCTTGATTAGTAATTCCCTCATCTCTTTGGATAAGACAAGGGCATCATATATGCTTAGCTTAGATGACAACTTTCTTAGATGAGAAAGGACGTTGAAGTCCACCTTGGGTTGGTCTTCCACAAGCATATCCAATGGTGGAGCATCTTGTGGAAGGCTTCTCAATCTTTAGTACCAATGACTTATTTCCCTCTATCTTAAGGTGCTACCCTAGGAGGTAGAACCTTGCCACTATGGAGGTTGACTTCAAATCAAATGAATGAAATCCATGATCAAATTCAAATTCCAAAACCCTTACTAAGCCCTTTGATTTTTCCTTATGGACTTAGCCTTCACCAAGTTCAAATTAACACCAATTCAATTGACTTTTTTCAAATATCAAATTTAATCTCAAATAAAATCCCTACCCAAATTCCAAATCAAGTGATTGAAACCCAAAATCAAATTCAAATTCCAAAATCCCTTCCTAAGCGATATGAACCACCTTCATATGCTTAGCCAAAACTCCCTTTAAACCAAATCAAACTTGATTGAATTCATTATAATCAATCATTCCTTCATTTATATTCATAAATAAAAAAAAAAGAAATCTATGTTCAAACCATTCAAATCAAATCAAACCAAATCAAGACCTTTCTTAAGCCATATGGACCTACCTCCCTAAGCTTAATCAAATCTCAATTCAAATCAACCCAACCTCAATTGATTTTTTTCATAAATCAGTTATTCCTTCACTCATATTCATAAATATAAATGAAACCCACCCTCCAATGACCAAAAATAAATCAAACTAATTCAATTCCCTACTTAAGCCCTTTTGATCTATATCCTTAAATTTGGTCAAATTTGCTTCCAAATCACTCCAAACTCATGTGATTTCCAATGAATTATTTATTCCTTCATTTATATTCATAAATATAAATGAAATATAAATCCAAATAGCCAAAACCAAACCTGAATCAAATCAAACTCCCAATTCTAGCCTTTTTAGCCAAATTTTTGAACTTGGCTAAATGATACCCAAATCAATTCAAAACCCATGGAATCCTTCATGATTCAATAATTCCTTCAATCATTGTTCCAAATATAAACACAAACTATAAATATCAAACCAAACCCAAGTTAACCCAAGTCAAGGATCTTTAGACTCATAATGTTAATCATCAAGTAGGCAAAGGTCTTTAGACTCATAATATTCATTGATGCACCTGGATTCAACTAACACCTTAGAGAGTCTAAATTTCTTCATATCTGTGATGTAGAGGGGATGGTTATGATTGATTGCCCCAAAAAGAAGGCCTTCATCAATGAATGTAACTCCATGATCTTCTCTTGAATAACATGCCTCCTCTCTAATAGTGGTCAGCTGAGCTAAGCATATTTTGGATCAAGAAGGGCCTTGATCAATGACTCTCTCATCTCTTTGGATAAGACATGTGCATCATATATGCTTAGTTTAACTGGCAGCTTTCTTAGGTGAGCGAGGACATTAGTCAACTCTGGGCTGGTCCTCCACCAACATATCCATGGGTGGAGCATCCAATTGAGGGGCTACTTGATCGCTAGAACCAATGACTTTCTTGCCCTTATCTTGAGGTGTTACCCTAGGAGGTAAAACTTTGCCACTACAGAGGTTGAGTTCAGTGAATTCATGAGATATTTTAGTGGAAATTTCTACCTGCACATCAGGTTCACCTACATCTTCTCCTATAGGATCATCAGAGTCGGATGACTCCAAATCAATCTCAATGGGCAAACCTGAATGATTTAGGAATGGAAAATCCATTTCTAAATCAGAAGAGGAATTATCAAAACTATTTATTATTATTAATTAGACTTGGAGAGTTTTATATATAAATAAACTCAGGCAGATCATCAGAAGTGACATAAATGTAAGGGGAATTAGGCTTCATTGATTTCTAAAATTTGGATGGAGGTACAAAATAGAAATCAAGTAAAGTAAGCAGAGAAGGGGTTTGGCAACCCACTCCACTGATATAATATGACTGCTAGAAGGAGAGCTGATAGGAGGAACTATAGCTGCAATTATGGAGAGAGTGCTGAAACTGAAATCGGTCAGTGGTTGTGCTACTATACTTTTCTAAGCAAATTGAGGCTGTTGTTTCTATTGCTAGGCTCCTACCTCCCTCATGTGTCCTTAGAAACTTACAAACCTTCCTTGGAGTTGGAGGTTTGAGCTACCTCAAGCACCTAAAGGGTAGTTTCCTGATCTTAGAAATGATTTTCTTGGATGTTCGGGATAGGGAGATATCTTAACCTTCCTTTATCTTAAGAGGATCGCATGTATCCCCAAGGATTACTCTAACAAAACTAGAAGGTTATTCTAATATGTATTCCTTGGGGATGATGATGACACCTAACTTGTAGCTATGCTCAAGCCAGTCCTTAAAGGTAATGCAATCTTCTAAGACATGGCCTAACATGCAGTGGTAGGGGAAATAGTTTGGATCATGACTCTTACCCACTTCCTCCGCCTCTTAGGCTCTGGTAGCTAGAAATCAAGCTTCTTCAAGAGATTCTTAAAGATCTTCTTGACTACCTCTCTCTTGAATGAATAAGGTTTATTCAATCTATTGGCAAGAGTAGGTAAGTAATAGCTACCTAGAAGTCGGTAGGAATATTGATGATGATGATACTGATGAGGAGGCGACGGTGGTGGACATTGTGTCAACTGAGCTGGCCGGTATGATTGCCAATGTGGTGGTAGAGGAGGTGGCAAACCCTAGCTGACTAAACCCTAGCTGGCTGCTTGCCTTATCAACTATTGTGGCCTCCACTGGCTTCTTCTCAAATGCCCTCTAAGGTTTGGGCTTGGCTGACTGGTCTAGAAAGGCAACTGTTTGGCTTCTCTTGTAGACTAGCTTCCTTATTGATTAATTTCTCAAAAGTTTTGATTATAAAACCCTTGAGCATGAAAGAACCTGGGCCATGGATGTTCTTCAGGAGAATCTCTATGGTGTTGTTCAAATAGCTATGGTTCACATTTCATACTCAAATTTTGTCACTTGAGAATGTAATCAATAAGGGACTCATTGGAAACTTGTGTCATTACAAAAGATAGCCTACAATAACCTTTTGATGAGCTCCAACAAACCTATTGATGAAGAGCAGCTCTATCTCAGCAAATGTCTTTACCAAATAGTTGGGCAATTTGACATACCAGTCAAATGCAACACCCGCTAAACTGCTAACAAATAATCTGAAAAGATGGGTGTCACTACCACCGACGTTGTAGAAATTGACCCTAAAGTGTGCAATATGTTGGCAAGGGTTTCCACTACCATCAAAAATTTTGAAGGAAGGAGGCACAAAACCCTTAGGAGATTGGCATGAAATTCCTCCGAGTAGGGTCTACCCTTTGGAATAGATGAGCCACCTCGGGCTTATGCCAGCACTTCCCTCACCTGTTGTTCCACCATGTGTTTGATATCCTTCTTATGCATGGAGGTACTATCCACCACCTTCCTATGCAAGCTACTACTATCTCCTTCTACGAGAATGCATCTAGGATGATTTGAGGTATGTGTTAACTTTACTCTATCAGCTACTACGGGAGAAAGCTATAAAACTAGGGCTGAGTTCTGTAATGCTAAAACTACTGCCATCAACTCCTTAATTTTCTTTCTCATCTTCTCAATGTGACCATCTCTTGTTTAAGCTAGTGGAGGAGGTGCTGAGTCGAATGGATTGCATCATCCTCTTCAACCATAACACCTTCATGACTCTGCTTGTCTTTATGGAGGGAGCTCCTAATATCAACCATGTGGACCTCATCTGAGTCCTCCAACAAATCATCCTCAATAGGGTCAAAACTAACCTTACCCTCATCTTGATCAGAGCAATCACTCCCAAAATTTATTTCTTCTCCATAAAATATTGTGCTAGAATGTCATCTAAGGAATAGGCTAATTATGCTGGTATGAACATTCGTGGTTGATTGGTAGTAGGGCTATGCTCACTGATAGAAATGCATTTGACACTGCCTATAACTAGAGTGATATCTCTGGGAGGACTATGCTTGATAGAAGATACATGCTCATAACTGACTATCGATGTAGTGCTATTTCTAAGGGGATCTACTTCCATAGGGACTGTGGAACTATCTCCCTCCCCCTCTACTACTGCTGTTACTATCAACTTTGGTGGAGGTGGTGGAATGACTATGGTGCTCTTGGGTCATTCCTTCTTCACCATAGTTGAAGTAGAAGGTCGAGAAGGATAGCTCAACCTCACCTCAATGGGTGGAGTTGATAGAATAGGACCCTGAGGCCGTAACTGAATCACCAACAGGGCTTTCTTCTCCCCTGATGCTATCTTAAGTGCCTTAGATGGCACAGGGGATGCTGGAACATGCACTAGTAAAGGCAGATAATGAGCGATGCAGTGTGGTAAAGACAGGTTCGCCGGCGAGCTCTCCTCTTGTAGTGCCCATGACTATATCCTATTGGTATGGTCGGCTCTAGTAGCCTATCAACCTGGGAAATCCACAAGTGCAGAGGTTGTTGACTGCTATGCATACTTCATCTTCTCTCTCTCTCTCTCTCTCTCTCTCTCATATCTACCTATACAGCCACTCAGGCCTCTATGGATCTAGCTCTATGTATCTAATCCCTGATGCTTCTAGGGATCAAAAACATCAAGTGAATAATGCATCAGACTCCAAGCATCCGTGGGCTCTGCATATGTGGTGAATAACTGAATGTAATCCAGTAGGGCCTCCTCCTCTCCCTAGTGGTGCCTCATAATAAGCTAGTGGTGGAGGTGATGCTACAATCCTCCTATAATCCTCATCTCCATATGAGCCTGAGAGGGATAGAATTTATTTCCTCTAACCAAGGGGGAGATTTTCTGGGGTGAACCCTCTTCCGCAACATGGGATGTTGCCTCTGCAGTTGCTCATTCGTGATGCTGCTTAACCTTCTAGCTCTTATTGTGGTGCTGAGTGTGGGTGAGTTGAGCAGGGCGGGAGCTGGAACCTACCTCGAAGGTAGGGGAGAATATATTGGAGGCTAAGATAGCCTTCCCCTTTAAGGGGGCCAATGAGGAGGTGTCACCCTCGGAGAAAGGATGAACAACTAATGGATGGTGGAACCACGACACTCGGTGCTACTACGAGAACTTTGAAGTTGCTCTCTTATGGAGACCTCTACTATCTTCCTCTTTAGTGGAGGAAACTCAGAGTCAGAAGGCATATCAAGGTGAATGAGTGGTGTTTACACCATCACCTCCTCCCCATTAACTATTGTGAGGACTTCCCCTCACAAGTAATTCACACAGCCTCAAATCCAAGACCAAATTGAATTAGATGCACAATGGGCTAGGTGAGCTTAGCTTGATCTAAGGCCAAGTCAAGGCCGAACGAGAAGGAGAACACGAACTTGCTAGGAGCCATGTGTATAAAGCTGAGCTAAATAGATATTGATCTGAAACTCTGCATTTGTTGAAAACATAATTGAAATAGTCCCTCACTTTAGTATTCATCTTTACAAGTAAATCCTAGACTTGATTTGGAAATTCAAACCCACACTCAACAAATTTAGTTATGTTAAGTGGGGCTCATTGGAGAAATTTTGATATGTGAGGAGAGTCTTTGCCATATAATTTTGATTTAGAACCCATACTCAACCAATTTAAGTAGGTTGGAATGGGGTTCAAATATTTGGAGAGACCTTTAAAGATACAAATTTGTATTATGTGTCTTGTTTGAAAATTTTGATTTGAAAGAACCTGTACTTAGCAAATTTAGGTATGTTAAGAAGAGGTTTTGATTAAATGTTTAGAAAATTTTGTGAAGGTATCTTTGCTTGCAATGTTTGGTTATGTGTGATATATGTTGATTTGAAATGAGGTTTCTTACTTAGCAAATTTGGTATGTTAAGCAAAGGCCAAATGTGTTTAAAAATGAGACTCTCACTTAATAAATTTGGTATGTTAAATGAGAGACAAATATGATTATGATTTGTATTTTGAAAATGAGACTCTCACTTAACAAATTAGGTATGTTAAGTGGAGTCAAATGAGAAATGATTTATAAAAATGAGATTCTCACTTAACAAATTTGGTATGTTAAGTGGGAATCAAAGATGATATGTTTTGTGTTTTGAAAATGAGATTCTCACTTAACAAATTTGGTATGTCAAGTGGGGATCAAGTGGATTTATGATTTAAAAATGAGACTCTTACTTAACAAATTTGGTATGTTAAGTAGGAACCAAGTGTGTTTATGATTTGAAAATGAGATTCTCACTTAACAAAATTGGTATGTTGATTGGGAATCAAATGTGATATAATTTGATTTTTGAAAATGAGACTCTCACTTAACAAATTTGGTATGTTAAATGAGAGCCAAATATGATTGTGATTTGTATTTTGAAAATGAGACTCTCACTTAACAAATTTGATATGTTAAATGAGAATCAAATGTGATATGATTTGAAAATGGGATTCTCACTTAACAAATTTAGTATGTTAAGTGTGAATCAAATGTGATTATGATTTGAAAATAAAATTCTCACATAACAAATTTGGTATGTTAAGTGGGAATCAAACGTGATTATGATTTATGAAAATGAGATTCTCACTTAACAAATTTGGTATGTTAAGTGGGAATCAAATGTAATTATGATTTATGAAAATGAGATTCTCACTTAACATATTTGGCATGTTAAGTGGGAATAAAGTGTGATTATGATTTATGAAAAGTGAGATTATCACTTAACAAATTTATTATGTTAAGTGGGATTCAAATGTGTTATGACTTTTTAAAAATGAGATTCTCACTTAACAAATTTGGTATGTTAATTGAAAATCAAATGTGTTATGATTTTTTTGAAAATGAGATTCTCACTTAATAAATTTGGTATGTTAAGTGGGAATCAAGTGTGATTATGATTTATGAAAATGAGATTCTCACATAACAAATTTGGTATGTTAAGTGGAAATCAAGTGTGATCATGATTTTCAAGATTTTGGAAAAGAGGATTTCTATTTGACAAATGCAAGTATGTTAAATAGATTTCAACTTATTTTGATCTTTCAAAAGAAAGGGGAACTCCAATTTGACAAATTTGGGTATGTCAAATGGGGGTTCAAGATATATTTTGATTTCATCTGGTTTCTTTATTTTGAAAAGTGTGAAACCTCAACTCTAGCATATGTGAGATATGTTAAGTGAAGTTTCAATTTTATGCTATGATTTTATTTGAAAATAAAATCTTCATTCAACAAATTTGAGCATGTCAAATGAAGGTGGTCATTTTCAAAAGTGTGCTTTTTTAAAAAAGAGGGAAACTCCAACTCTAGCATATGTGAGATATGTTAAGTGAAGTTTCAATTTTATGCAATGATTTTATCTTAAAATAGAATCTCATTCAATAAATTTGAGCATGCTAAATGAACTTGGTCATTTTCAAAGGTGTGTTTTTGAAAGAGGGAAACTCTAAATCTAGCATATGTGCAATATGTTAAGTGGAGATTCAATTTTATACTATGATTTTATTTGAAAATAGAATCTTCATTCAACAAATTTGAGTATGTTGAATGGAGATAAGTATTTTCAAAAAGATGCTTTTGAAAAATGATTTTGATTTTGAATTTGTAAATAACCTCCATGTAATAATCATGGGGATTGTTAGATGAGATTTGGTTATGTGAGTTTTGTGCTTTTTAAAAATGAATTATATGCAAAAATCTTTTATTATGTGAATTTTGAAAAAGTCCTTTTAGAAATTGATATTTTGCAAAAGAGTTTATTTTTCTTAAATATAAGAAGAACATTGCCTCACTAAGCTAGTGGTAAATAGGTTCTAAGTTTTGTCATCTCCTTTCAGTATTTAATTTTATCTTGCACCTATTGGGAGACCTAATAGGGGTTTCAAGACATACAAGGAGTGCGATCCTAAAACTTAGAGGATGTTGGCTAGCTTTGCTTAAGAATGAAATAAGTTAATTGTTAACAGAAGGAAAGATAGTCTAGGACTCATATGAAATACAAGTCCACTATAGATGCTTGGAGATAATAATCATCTACTAGAGATAGTGATAGGAACCATCCCGGTTGAGAAAAATCTGGTGTTTATTTTTTAATTATGTGTATGGGGACACCTGATCACGAGAGTGTACTTATTGAAGTGATCGGGTACGATATCAAAAAATGATACACTATCTCAAAAGATAGAAATCACCACCCTTTAATGGACCTAATCACCTAATAAGAACTCCTAAGGAATGATGGGTATTCGAATATACCAGAGATTTTTTCCCTACTTTACATGGATGAATAAAGCGAGATTTATTTAAATTGGGTTCTCAAGTTCCTTATGGGGGCAAGCCCCCATAGTTAATTACATCGTAATAGAGGTGAGTTCCTTAGGAATACTCTTGATTAAAGTAAGAAATTATTGTCTCCAAAGATTTCAAAGATAAGACTATCAATAAATTGGTTATATTTGAAAAATCAATCAGGAAGGATCAAAAGGAGAGACTTATTATCGAAGCCAAAGGAGATGAGTAGGGGATGCTCGTGATACTAGGAGACCTAGTGAGCATTCCAATCTATCCTATGGTTGGGCTTTATATATTTGAAGTTGAGGAGAATTATGTATTTGAGTTGAAATTTTATTAGAAAATTAGGACTTATAATCTCACAACACAAGATTATGGAAATACCTAAGAGGTGAGGATTTATGCTTGTAGCCTGAAGGAAATAATAAATTTAGATCCTAAATCTAGGAGCTTTAGCGAGGGCCAAAGCACATTCTAAATCTAAGCAAAGATGGGTATATGGTTTACTTCGATAAGAGAGGGTAAATCACCCGACTGGTGGACTTATAATCGCCTAGAGTGGTAGCCAACTAACTCCTGCTACGCTTTAAAATCATGTGGTCAAGTCATATATTTTTTAAGATGGTTAAGTTGTTATTGTTTAGAAAGAGAGACTAAAGTCCTTAAACCCACTCCCTAAGATACTAGAGCATGAGTGGTATGAGTAGTGACTTAGTATAATGCAAATATTTTCAATTTCTATTTATTTTTTGACACTTCATTTTGACAAAGGATTCAGGATTTTTATATGCCTAAATGCAAGTTGAAATGAGTTATGGGTCAAATCAAGAGAGAAGAGGGTGAAGCTCCATCAGTAGGAGTTGCTCTCATAGGTCAAGTGGTTCCCATGCATGCAAAAATGGAGGCCCTCATTTTTGCAAGAGTGGTAGAAGATGCATGCATGATATTAGACATACAACCATATAGCTAAGCGGTTGCTACATCTTTTAATTATCTTGGTTTAATGTCTAGGCTTTATGGTGAGGTTATGAGTTATAGAAATTTAATTATGAGTTATAGTTGGGTAAAAGATTTATTTTTCCCTAAGAGCCTAACCACATCTAGGCCACACATTAAATCACTAAATATAATGAAACTATGAAGAGACATGCCATTTTTATTGCACAAGATAAACACAACATCAAACAATTTTATAATTAGTGCAAAAAATAAAAGGTCGGTGCGATCGGGTGCCATGCAACCAAAAAAGAAAAATGAGTAGCTGAGCTCTACCCTTATACAACCGAGATTACAAAAGAATAATTAAAATTAAAAATGAATACATGCTATGGAAGTCTTCATCTTCTTTCTTCATATCTTATCCATTTCTTCATTTGGGTTCATTTGCTCCAAAGGCATCATGAGGGTCTCCCAAGACAAAGCCTTCTAGCCTCGCTCATCCTAATCCCCCCATAACACTAATCCTAAGTTCTAATATGTAATCACATTAAAAATAGAAAAAGTAAATCTAACTACATCTGCAAAATAAGTGTTAACTAAACACACCATGCAACCCAAGCAGTTATATTTATAATTTGAACTTAGCACTCTGTACATGGGTAACCAAGTCCACCTGTCCTAATTTAGATTATGCTTAGGAGTTAAGTAACCTGAAAAAAAGAGCATTTATATTTATTTTAAGCACCCCTTAAACACAATCTCCTACAGAAAATATGGTCAGGCTAATCACAACCTTACATCCAGTTTACAAAATATACACCCTAACATCTAGTCTAAAATAATACATCACAAAATAAAATATACATTAAACCATGCACTACCCTAACATAAAGCTAGAAGTGGTGACTTAATTCTAATGTGTGTGTTAAGGCTTGTGTGGCATGCCTTAACTAGGCTTTGTTATAATTTTCTAAGTGTAGAAAGATTCAATTTAAAGGGTGGTTTCACTTCAAGTGCTTTAATTGATTGGCAAGTTTTAATTTGTGACTTAGTTTATTTCATAGGACCTACACTTAATCTAAGTGCTATAAAAATAAGAAAGAGGATTGCCCTCTTTCATCCCTACCTTAAGCCACTTTCTAAAGTATGTTAATTTAATTTAGTTCTCTTTAGTGAATGGCTTATTACATATTTTAATTAATCCTAGGTTTAGGTTCACTTTAAATAATCTCATTCAATAAGAAAGGTGTATTAAGATTAATTGGAATTAATTACTATAACACAACACATGTTTGTTTATTTCTCTCCATCATATGTAGCATGCATATGATTAAAT
Source organism: Cymbidium sinense (assembly GCA_021442155.1). NCBI lineage: Eukaryota > Viridiplantae > Streptophyta > Magnoliopsida > Asparagales > Orchidaceae > Cymbidium > Cymbidium sinense. Next base: position 19,667,251 of record CM038221.1, on the reverse strand, counting down.
CCTAAACATATCTATGCATACAAAATGATGAATGTAAGCAAATATATTTTGGATTGATGTTTCACTTAGTTGAATTATTTTTCCATATTAATTTAAAGCTCTATCTAAATTCTTATACAAAAGCATAAGAAAAGAGCTCTAAATCATATGACTAGTCAATCCAACCACTTGAACAAAATATGAATGCTTGTCTTTTAATAAAAGGGGGGTTTTATTCCTTAGCTAAATACACATTCAAATGTATAAAAATTTTAAGCGAGTACGTCGACATTATTCTGCACTAGGGGAACGAGGTAGGAACCTCCTTGGGACTACTTAAAGTCGTGCATCCCCAAAATGTCCAGACTAATATACCTGCTATTCTTAAATACATATGGATGTATAAATAACTATAAGAATAGAAAACTATGCAAAAGTAGAGTTTGATTTAATTAATTTATTTATGTGAATGAATTAAAGCTCTATAAATTCTAATGTCAAAATGCATAAGAATGAAATTAAGCAGGTACGTCAACATTATTTTGTATACTAAAGGAGTGAGGTAGGTACCTCCTTAGGGATACTTAAAGCCGTGCATACCTGAGATGTCCAAACTAATATAGTCACTAACATTCTTACATATGCAAATCAACATATGAATGTAAGAAAAAAACTTCACTTCATACACTAAGCTTATATTCACATACACCTCATATGTATATATATAATTAAAGTCACAATGTGTATATATTATTATTCATTAATAAGCTTTTGAAAATACATTTGAGATTTGATAGTGATAATAGTCACACATATTTTTAACTTAAGCCAACACGTGCAACTTGACATAAAGAAAATCATTTATTTTTAATTAACTTTTTGAAAGAAATGAATGCATGAATCAAGTGGCATGCACCAATTTAATATGATTGGAAAGAAATAAAGAGACACAAGCATGTAATTTCATTCAATCCAACTAATTCCTAAGGACAGTCATATTAAATAAGCTTATTTAAAATAAACCAAAGTTTCTTAAAGCCATTTTTTATTTAATTTTTGAAATGTGGAAGAGGTTTGCTGGTTCTAATCCCATTCTCATGTGTGTGAGTTAATTTGATTTAATGAAGAGCAATTAGGTTGATTTATGAATTGGTTAAGTTAAGCATGGATTAAATCAATTAATTAACCCTTACCTATGTCACCTTAAAGTAATTAATTAAATAACTATGACCTAATATGATATGCAAACCGATAAAAGTAAATAGCAATGCTTTATGAAATGAAAGGGGCCTAATGCAATAAGCTCATAATTACTAATTAATTAAGCTTTAGGAGCTCACTTAATTACTCTTATAATTTTCTCACACATGTGAGCTAACCATAATTTCATTAGCTCTCTTTTTAGGTTATTGAACACCTAAAGAGCTACCCAAGAGTTAATTTGATGAGTTATAAAATAGTTATGATTTCAATTTAATTAATTAAGCCATTTAATTAATGAATTAAACCATTAATTAATCCCAAGTTAATTGATTTCAAGTCAAGTGAAATGAACATAATAAAAGAATAGGAAAGAGGTCCCAACCTCATTCCCCATGTCCATTCACTATTCCACAATGATTAAGAAGCTTAATTAATGATTTTCTTACTGTTTAAAATGTTAATTAATAATCTAATTAATTAAGAAAATAATTAAGGCTAAGATAACCAATTACCCTAATTAACCAAGAAATAAATCCCAAAAAAATTATGGGAGGCAGCGGTCATCCCATTAATCAACCTAAAAAAGTTTGGGATTAATTACTTGGGTAATTAGGGAGTAATTTAGCTAATTAATTTTTCACTTAAACCTAAATTAAACTTTAATTATTGTTAAAAAATTAATTAAATTAATTTTAAATTAATCTTCTCTGAAATACCTTCAAAATGAATGTTTATGTTATTATTTTGATTTTTCCATAATTTTTATGATTTTTAGGAGTTTCAATTGATTTAAGATGATTTTCATGAAGTCTATTAATTTATTCTTTTAAAATAAATTATTTGAATTCACAATTTAATATCTTTTTATCCACAAATTTTTTTGACTTGGAATTTTTTTATGGTAGGTATATTTTAAGATTAGGTTCAATCTCTGAAAATTTCAATTTAATCTCATATTTATTTTTAGCTTAATTAATGAAATTTATATTACTAAAACTTAAATTATGCTCAAAATATTTAGTAAAATTTAGAAATTTTAGGTTTCTTAGATACCTCTCGAAAAGACAAATCCAACGAGCTCTTAGTTGCAAATTTTCGTTAAATATTTTATTTTATATGAATTTTTAAGTTTGGGTGATTTAAATAATTTTTAAAATCAAAAAATTCAGATTTTCCCACTTAACTCAGTCAGTATCACACATGATGCGATGTAACACAGAACAATTGATGTTGGTTCCACTTAGCACCGCGTCGCAATTGGGCCTCGTGGAGGCGAAATGAGCGGAAAGTGGAGTTATTGAACCATCAATCATGGATTACGGTCAATCGTCCAGCAGGATCGAATGGAGGAGATCTCAATCACGAAACGGTAGGATTGAATGGCTACTATGAGTTTCAGTCGGTCGATTAGTAAACAGAGAAAAAATGTGAAATCTAAGCAAAATTTCATCGAATGGGCTCATTTGTGGAGATTCACACCGAAAAACTTCTATTTATATTAGGATTATATAAAATAAAGAATACGATGGATTTCCAAAAAAAAATTCTAAAATTGCAAAATCATCACAAAAATAATAAATCCCATAGTCGTCTATGGGTTTTTGAAGATTACCTCACCGGGGATGGTTTTCGGTGGTGGTGTTGATCTGAGCATGCTCTTGAGTGGGGGAAGAAGCCTTGGAATGAGCCTAGATCTTCTCCTTCACTTTAGAATGATGTACCAAATGGTGTTCGTCACTTCCTCACTAAAATCCACTTGCTTTTGGTGTTTTTCACCCTAAAATGAAGTGGTAATTATTGCTGTTTGGTTTGGGAGCTCTTGGGATGGAAATGAGGGAAAAGGAGTTATGGTGTCTCTAATTTTCTAGTTTCAAATGTGGCCAAAAAATATCCTCTTATTTTTGATTTTTTGGCTCCAAAATGGGTGTCATTTGGCTTGGGGTGGTTGGGAATGGAAGGGAATCATCCTAGGTGGCTCATTTTGGTTGGTTGAGGTATGGAAAGTGGCTGCCATGAAGGATAAATGGGTGTCCTAGCAAGGGAGGTGGGAGTCCTTCATGCCAAGTGATTCAATGGGAGAGGTGAGGTGAATTCACTTCCCCATGTGTCATGGCTGCCCCAACCACCTCTTGGGTCTAATGATCAGTGTCCTTGGTGCTTAGGTGGACTAATGGATGAGTGTCAAGTAGCCAAGAAGAGAAATGACCATTTGGGCAAGTGTCTTTTCTCATGGGATGCCCTTGACCCAAGGGAAAAGTAGTCTTTTGAAATTGAATTTGATTTGAGTAGATTTAAAATGAGTCCAAAGTGAGTTGGATCAAATTTCATGTCATTTGGAGTTCATTTGGTTTAATTTTGGTCAATTTAACCCATTTGGGCCAAATTGGGTCAAAATGGGTTAGGTTGACCATGTGGTCAAATTGGGTCAAACCAAAGTTGGGTCAAGTTGAAATGATCATTAGGAGTATATTGGTTCAATTGGTTTCAATCAATTTGGTTTAATTTAGATTTAACTTGGATATTGGCCAATTTGATCCTTTAGGTCAATTAGGGCTAAGTTGACCAATTTGACCCAATTGACAAATTGGCTTGAATCATGGCTTAGTTTGGGTTTGGTTGATCATTTAAAATATATTGTAGGCTTTGGTTAAGTTCAATTTAGATTTGGTTGAGTTTTAGATTGATTTGACCCTTAGGTCAATTTGGGCTAAGTTGGGTTAGGTTGACTAATTGTTCAAATTGGGCTCAATTGAGGCTTTGGTCAAGTTCAATAATCAATTTAGAATGAACTTGAGTCATTGGTTATAATTAATTTGGTTAAGGTAGTAATTTGGCTAGTTTGAGTTCATATGGTTTAAAGGGTTGACTTGGTCAACAGGCTAGGTTGACTTGGTTTGACCCAATTCATAATAATTCATTAACTAGGATGATCAACAATCATGACATAAAGTTTGATTGACTTAATTCACTTTGATTTGAATTGAATTGGATTTTGGTTCATTTGAAATTTTCAAGTAAAAAAAGGCTAAATTGGGTTTCATTTGTAGTTTATGTTTATATTTGGATGAGTGATTGAAGGCATGGTTAATCCATGAAAAAACCCATGGATTTTAAGTTGGTTTAGATAAGATTTGACCAAGTCCAAGAAATTGACTTAAAGGGTGTGAATTGGATTTTGGTTTGATTTTGGATTTAGTTTTGGCTATTTAAGTTTATATTTCATTTATATTTGGGAATATAAATGAAGATATAAATGATTTATGAGAAAATCACTTGAGTTTGGAGTGATTTGGAAGCAAATTTGACCAAACTCATGGATGTATGTCAAAAGGGCTTAGAATGAAATTGGTTAAGTTTGGATTTGATCATGGGATTGAATCATTTGACTTAGAATTTAATTTAGGATTTGGATTTGGAATTTGAATTTGAATTTGAGGTTTGGTTTTAGAAGGAATGCATGGATTGGGTTTAGGCCATAGGGTTGGCAAGTTTTTCTAAGTCCTTAAGGCATAACCTATTCCTATGTCTAACCCTTCTAAGTCTCTAGGCTTAGGTTAAGTGTTCACCTAATCACTAGAAGTGTCTTAAGATAAAAGAGCTCTTAGTGTCTATAAGATTCCTTGATCTATGATGACGGAGTTGGGAACTCACTCCAAAAGTGAGGTCAACAATGCCTATAGCTTAGAACATGTGATATGGAGTTCTCTTTCTTTAATCTTCATGGATTTGCATAAAGTTTGAATGCTAATAAGTGTATAGTTCATTTGAAAAAGACATGACATTTTTTTGGATTCATTCCTATGTACCTCTATGTTAGAACTTATATAGAACTTTAGCTCACATGTATAAATGATCCAATCAAATCAAATTCAACGTTTATATGATTTTTCCATTCTTATAATTTTTTGTACATTCATATGTATTTAAGAGTAGTTGGTATATCTAGTCTGTACATTCCGGGGATGCGAGGCTTTAAGTAGCCCCAAGGAGGTCTTTACCTCACTCTCCTAGTTTAACAATGGCGAAGTATCGCTTAAAATTTTTATAAACTTGTATGTGCATTTAGCTAATGAATGAAAATCTTCATTCAATTTAATCAAATACAACCTTTATATGATTTTTTCCATTCTTGTAGTTATTTGTGCATCCATGTCAATTTAAGAAATATCTCGGACATTCAGGATGCAAGGATTTAAAAGAGGTATTTACCTCAATTTAACAATGGCAAAGTATCCCAAACTTTTATACACTTGTATGTAAAAATCTTCATATAAATCATCATCATATTTTTATGATTTTTTCATTATTGTACATTGTATTGTTAAAAGGTAAGTATATCAATGCAAGACTTTCAGCTTAAATTACTTTATCATTTAACTGAATAAAAATCATTCTATGCAAATTTGATCATGTGTGTATAAAACATATGTTTGAATGTAATAGGTATATAGTTTATTAGAAATTTGAAATTTAGCTAGGAGGTCATTTGATTACCTCACTTCCTTAGTTAAGAATGACACGTACCTATTTAATCTCATTCCTATGTATTTTGATATAAGAATTTAGATATAGATTTAAATTGATATGATAAAATGATTTAATCAAATGAAACATCAAAATTCCAAATGTATATGCTTACATCCATCATTTAAGTGTACTAAGACATATTGTATATGTAGGTATACTTAGGATTTAATCATATACATGTTACATATGGTGGAAGGAAATAAATGCACATGTGTCATATGATAGTAATTCATTCCAATCAATCTTAAGATGCCTCTCCTATTGAATGAGGTCACTTAAAGTGAACCTAAATTAGGATTGATTTGAAATGTGTAATAAGCCATTCACCAAAGAGAACTAAATCAAATTAACATGCTTTAGAAAGTGGCTTAGGGTAGGGATGAAAGAGAGCAATTCTCTTTCCTCTATTTATAACACTTAGTTGCTAAGTGTAGGTCACATGAAACCAAACAAAACACAAATTGAAATCCTCAAATCAATTAAACAACTAGAAGTGAAACCAACCCTCTATGTTAAATTGAATCCTTCTACACTTAGAGAGTTACAACTCTAATGCTTAGCAAGACATACCACACAAGCCATAACACACACATTAGAATTAAGTCACTACTTCTAGCTTTATATTAGGGTGGTGCTTGGTTTGATGTACATTTTATTTTGTGAAGTAATATTTTAGACTGATTGTTAGGGTGTATGCTTCGTAGACTGGATGGTAGGCCATCATTAGCCTAACCATATTTTTTGTAGGAGATTAAGCTTAAAGGGGTGCTTTAAAATAAATATAAATTCTCTCTTTTTCAGGTTGCATAAACCCCCGCAAGCCAAGATAGGTTGACTTGGTTACCCATGTGCAGGCTGCTAAGCCCAAATTATAAATATAATTGCTTGGATTGTATGTATATTTAGCTAACACTTCTTTTGCAGGTGTAGTTAGATTTACTTTTCAAATTTTTAATATAATTTTGGATTAGGAATTAGGATTAGTGCTATGGGAAATAAGAATGAACATTGGCCAGAAGGCATAGTCTTGGGGTGCCATGTGATTCCTTAAAGCCTACCAAATCAAAGAAGAAAAGATATGAAGAAATGAAGGAGACATGAAGACTTGAAGATTTGAAGACCCCCCATAGCATTTATCATTTGTAAATTATAATTATTATTTTATTTTTTGGGTTGTATGAGGGTCGAGCTCGGCTACCCATTTTTTTTTTTGCGGTTACCAGCACCGACCTTTTATTCTTTGCATTAAATCTATAAAATTGATTGATGTTTTGTTTAAATTATGCAATAAAAATGGCATGCCTTTTCATAGTTTCTTTATGAATGATGATTTAATGTGTGGCCTAGATCTAATTAGGCTCTTAGGGAAAATTTAATTTTTCTACCTCAACTACAACTCATAACTAAAGTTTTAAATAATTCATAACCTCACATAAAGCCTAGGCATTAAATCAAGATAATTAAAAGATTTAGCAACCCCTTAGCTGAATGTTGTATATCTTACATCATACATACAATCTTGAATCACTCTTGCAAAATGAGGGCCTCCATCCTTACACATAGGGAATGCTTGACCTGTGAGAGTAATCCCTACCGATGGAGCTTCACATTCTTCTCTTTTGATTTAGCCCATAACTGATCTTAACATGCATTTAGGCATACAAAAATCTTATGGCCTTTGTCAAAATGAAGTGTGAAATACAAATAAAATTTGAAAAGATTTGCATTAAACTAAGTCATTTCTCATACCACTCATGCTCTAGTCTCTTAGAAGTGGGTTTAAGGATTTTAGTTTCTTTCTAAATAATAATAACCCAAATATCTTGCAAAATTATATAACTTTACACATGGCTTTAAAGCATAGGAAGAGTTAACAGGCTGCCACTCCATATGGTTACAAGTTCACCAGTCGAGTGATTTATTCTTTCTTGTGGAGGTAAACCATATACCCATCTTCGCTTAGGCTTAGGTCATGCTTTGGCTTATGCCAAAGCCCCCTAAATTTAGAATCTGAGGTAGCTATTTTCTTCAGGCTACAAGCATAAATCCTCACCTCTTAGATATTTTCACAATATTGTATTATTGGATTATAAGCCCGAACAATTAAATAAAATTTCAACTCGAATAAATAATTCTCCTCAATTTTAAATATATAAAGCCCAATTATAGTTGGAATGCTTACTAGGTTTCCTAGTATCATGAGCATTCCCCACTCATTTACTTTGGTTTCAATAATAAGTCTCTCCTTTTGATCTATTTCAATTGATTTTCTAAATATAATAAATTTATTCATAGTCTTAACCTTGAAATCTTTGGAGATAATAATTTTGTACTTTAATTAAGAGTATTCCTAAAGAATTCACTTTCCTCAGGATGTAAATAACTATAGGGGCTTTCCCCCATACAAAACTTTAGAACCTAGTTTAATATAAACCCTACTTTATTCATCCATATAAAGTAGGAAAAAAAACTCGATATATTCCATCATGCCTTAAGAGTCCGTGATTGGTGAAAATTTTTGGTCTTCTAAGAGAATACTTCCATCTTCAATCTATGTGGAAATAAAATATACTCTTTATACATTTTTTGGACAATTGATATTGGAGAGATTTGTGTAGAACCTATCTCTAAAGATAGAGGTACAAAATGGACTCATCACCAAGACTCATAAGGACAAAATATCATTCTTTTTTAAAGTAAAGTAGGGTTTTTTCATTTTTTAAAGAGAAAGATTCGAATAATGAAGAAAGTGAATGATCATTATCCAAAGATTTATGTAAATCAAGATTTTTTATCAAAGGGAGTTAGGAACATATCATTATCTTATGGTTGGGCTTTACATTTTTAAATTTAGTTATTTATTTGAGTTAAATTTTTATTAGAAGTTTATGGATTATAATTCCACAATACAAGGTTATGGTGAGGATTTATGCTTATGGCCCATTGAAGGGAGAAGCAACCTCAGAACCTAAATCTAAGGAGCTTTGGCGAGGGCCAAAAGCATGACCTAAATATAAGACAAAAATGGGTATTTGGTTTGCCTCCACAAGAGAGTACCACTACTTTGACTTACTTTGGGGTGGCCACAACTCCTCTTCCCATTTTAAATTTATGTAGGCAATTCATATGCTTTATGCAATATAGCTAGGCTATTATTTATTTTAAAAAGAGGCTAAGTCATTAAACTCACTCCCTAATAGACTAGATCATGTAAGGGCATGAAAAATGACCTAGATCTAATGCAAAACATATTACATTTTACTTTTATTTTTGGACAATCATTTGACTCAGCTTATAGGATTCATATGCCTAATGCATGAGAAATAAGATTATGGGCCAAAATCAGCCATAAGGGGAGGTGTGTTTTCACCATGGCTCTCAAAGTTTAAACCAAGTTCTTTGTCAAAGGTGAAAGCCCTCTAATCAAGAGTGAAACAATATGCTTTTATGCATGATGTTAAAAAAGAAATACTCATCCAACTAAGGGGTTGCTAATTCTTTTATCTTGATTTTTAGCCTAAGCTTTAGATGAGGTTATGAGTTATTTATTTTTAATTTTGAGTTGATTAATTTGGTAGAAGATTTATTTTTCCCTAAGATCTTAATCATCATCCAGGCCATACATCAAAGCAAGGAAGAAACTAGGAAAACTTATCATCTTAATGCACAAGCTAAACAAAATATTAGACATTTTATAAAGCTAACGCAAAAGAATAAAATACCATTTATGGTTGGGCACCACCCCACAAACCCAAAAATAAATTAGGTAGTCGAGCTCTACCCTTATACAACTCAGATTACAAATGAATTAATTTGCAATCAAGTAAGGAAATTCATGTTATGGGGTCTTCATTTCTTGTTTTCCTCTTTCTTCTTTCTTATTTCTTCTTTCTTCTTTCTTCTTTAGGTTCCTTCTTTTGAATGGTTTTAAGGTGGTTGCTCCAAAGGCTTCACATGGTACATAAGATGTAATCTTATGACCAATGCTCATCTAATCCCCATAACATTCATTCCAAAATCCTAATTGTAAAATTACATGAAGAGGAAAAGTAAATATAACTAATACCTATAAATTTAAGATTAGCAAAACTAACCATACAAATTCCAAGCATGTATATTGGACTTAGCACCCCACACATGGGTAACCAAGTCCACCTAGCTTATTGAATTATGCTTAGGGGTATAAGCACCTCCACAAAAGCATTTATATTTTTATTACGATGCCCCTTAAGCACAATCCCCTGTAGAAAATAATGATTAGACTAAATCATCCTACCATTCATTCTATGCATATTTACTCTAACATCTAGACTAGAAATAATACATCATAAAATAAAAGCAAACATCAATCCATGCACCTCCCTAATCTAAAGCTAGAAGTGGTGACTTAACCTAATGTGTGTGCTTTAAAAGGATTGTGTGTGCTTCAAAAGGTTAGTGTGGTATGCTTAGCTATGGCTTTAAGGCTTAGATTTTTTAAGTGTGAAGATGTTCAACTTAGATGGTGGTTTCATTTAAATGTTTAGTTGATTTGGGTGATTTTTATTTGGTGATTTATTTTGGTTTAAGTGAATCCTACAATTAATTACTAAGTTATAAAGAGAGAAAAAAGAGAAGACAACTTCTCTTTCCTTCCCTACCCTAAGTAATTTCTAAAGTGGTTCATATTTGATTTTGTTTAGTGAATGTTTTATTATGTATTTTAATTAATCTTAAGTTTAGATTTTTCCTAAACAAACCTATTCAAAAGAAAGGCATTTTAAGATTAAGTAAAGTGAATTAATATCACAAAACACACATCACTTCATTTTCTTTCCCAACATGTATACATGCATATGAATGAATGCTAAGCATATCTATATCATACAAATGAAAATGTTTAGCACACCTTATGATGAATGCTAAGAAATGTTACTTAAAAAAGTTGGAATGTTTTATGATGCATGATTTTTATTAAGTAGAAAAGAGGGGTTTCTTTTATCCATTATTCACATGCACATGTGTATGTATGAAAGGCATAAGTAAGTACAATATCACTATTAGCACCAGGGGCATAAGATACAAGACCTACTTAGGGCTACTTAAAGCCTCGCAACCCCAGGGTTGTCTAGACTAATATACCACTTTTCTTAAAGAAAAATACATGTATAAAAGAAATGAATGGAAAAATAAAGTTGCAGAAAGTTTGTATTTGTTTGTTTGTTTTGTTTATGCAATTTATATGTACAAGTGTGAATATCCTTCTTAGGTAATAGCATAGGAATGGATAGAAATGGGGTTAGGCAAGTGTTGTGCTCTTTTCAAATGAATTATACACTTTGCCAAATCCTATTCAAAACTATGCTAAAAGAAAAGAGAAGAAAAGCCACACTATGCACATCTTCATATTTATATCCACATGAAAGTTTATAAATAATTATAAGTAGCACACTTTTAATTTTAGGTGTTTGATTTATAGATTTTGAAAATAGTTTTGGATTTAGTAGTGATAAATCCATTCTTATTTTTACATTAGCCAAAGCATGCAATTTGACATAAAGAAAATATTTCATTTTCAATTTGATTTTAAAAAAGTATGAATGCATGAATTTCATATGAAATACACATTTAGCATGCTAGGAAAGAAATAAAGTGATGAAAGTAATGTAAATTCATTCACCCTAATTAATTCCTAAAGACAATCCTATGAAATAGGAAAGTTCAAAGTGAATCAAAGTTTGTTTAATGTAATTTTTGTTTTGAATTTGTTTTATGTTTGATTTAGAAAATGTGAAAGAATGTTTATTGGTCCTAACCCATTTCCCCATGTGTATAGCATTTTAGTTTAATCTTTAGATGATTAGATGATTTTTATATTTTGATTAGGTTAAGGTATAAATTAAGTGTGTTAATTACCCCTTACCTATACCACCTTAGCATATTTAACCAAATAATTATGAGCCAATGATATGACATAAAACCATGCAAAGAATTTAAATCAACAATGCACCTAAGAAGAAAAGGGCCTAATGCATTTGGCTCATGATTAATGATTAATTAAGCTAAGGGGTTTAAGTTAAGTACTTTCATAACCCCTCACACATGTGAGTTGGATTTTGATTTTCTTAATACTTAGGTTATTGAACACCTAAGCATCTACCCAAGATGGATTAGTTAAGTTCTGGAAGGTTTAAAATTTTATCAAATTGATTAGGTAGGTAATTAGTGAATTAATCCTTAATTAAATTTTGATTAAGGAAGAAAGAGGGGATTTAAGGAATAGCTTAAGAAAAACATCCCAAAATTATTCTTTAAACCTCATGTTTACTTAAACAAACCTTATTTAACTCAATAAAGGTATTAAACCACTAATTACTCACTTAATCAAACTTAATTATATTAAGATGGTAATTTTAAATTAATTTAACAATTCTTTTAATTAAACCATCAATAAATCCCAAGAAAATTAGGATAGTCAAAAGTCATCCAACTAATAATACACAAGAAGTTTGGAATTAATCAGTGGAGTAATTAGAGAGTAATTATCAAAATCAAAGTCCCAATAAAACTTAAATCCAAAAAATACCACTATTCAAAATTTATTAAAATTAATTTTATAATATTCTAGATTTAAATACCTTTCATATGCAATTTATTTCACATGTTTTTGATTTTTCTACACATAGATATAAATTTTGAAGTTTTTGGGCTTAATTAGGTAATTAAAATTCTAATTATATAGTTAATCCTCGGTGCCATGAAGAGGCTGATGCGGCACGCACTTTCCACATGGCACGATGAGATTTGCTATTTAGGTTATCACATCGTAGCTCGCATCAGCGACAGCGCTACGTGTATTCTCCTTGTCCATCCGATCAAGGATCGGATGACTGAGGTTAGATCCACGATTCTAAAAGGATTAAAACATGGATCTATGTGGATTTAATCAAAATCATCCATCCAAAACATGGGATGGATGGTCTATGATTCATCCTTGAGATCGCCTATGGGAGATGGGAACCATCCATCTTCCATGGCATGATATGAGCTCAATTGAGCTCGTTTTGATCCCAAATTCAATCCACACATCATCAAGCAAGAGAATGAACATCCAACGACTAATCTTTCATGGGGTGAAGATTCTCTTCACAAAGGACCAAGAAAATTTGAAATTATGCTCAATTTAATGGCATACCTCACCAGAGGCTATCACCGATGCTCGATTCCCTTGAAGAAGCTTTAACTAACGGAGATGAGGCTTTGCTAAAGTTTTGAGGTGTTAAGATTGGGTAGATCCTTCTAGAGGCCAACTCCACCTTCACTTGAGCTAAGTCTTCATTGAAGTAGCACTTTCCTTGCCTTTGGAGCTTGGGAAAAAGCTTGGGTGAATTCGATTGAGCTCCCTGATGAAGCTTGCAAAGCGAATTGGATTGGTATTGAGTGTGGAGTAAGTTGGATTTCAAGTGGAGCTCCCCTATTTTCAGTCTATGAAAATTGAGAAAATGGAAATTCAATTTCACTCTAAGAAGCTTGGGATCACTTGGCAATGGCTCCTCTGGCTTCCTATGCTTCAATCGAATAGGGCAAAATGGAATTCAAGTGAAAGTAGGGGGAGTATATCCCCCCCTAGAGCAATCGAACGGTCGAGCCTTCTCTTACCATTTTGATCCAATTGAGCTCCTTAAATGGGTTTGTTAGGCCATTTAATGTGTCATTACATTCAGTTTGGCCTAAGGAGTGGAGTAGTGGAGCTCCCATGTGCTTAAATCAAGTGGAGGATGGATTCCATGTGGCCAAGTTCAAGCAAGTGGTCAATTTTGACCTTAGGCTAGGTTGGGCTAACACAAACCCATTAGGTTAGGTGCACCACACTCACTAGTGTCCACTTGGTCCACTAAGAGGGTGCCAAGTGGTCATGAAGAGGATTCGACCAAATTCCAAGTGAATTTTCCCAAAATTTACCTATGGCCTAGGGGTAAAATGATCATTTAGCTTGGGTTTCAATTTGAATATGTTTGATATGTTTTAAAAATAGGTTATGCCAAGTTTCATTAAATTTGGAATTGGTTTGATGTGATTTGGCTCATGTTGACCCATTTAGGTCAAAATGAGTCAACTTGGGTCAAGTTGACTAATTGGTCAAATTGGGTAAAACCAAGGGTTAGGTCAAGTTCATATGACCATTTGAAATATTTTGGTGTCTTTGGTTTGATTCAATTTAGTTTTGGTTCAATTGAGTTCATTTAGGTCAAATGGGTCAAGTTGACCAAATTGACCCATTTGGTTAGGTCATGGATTGGTTTATGTTTGGTTGGTGATATGGAATGGATTGGTATCTTTGTTTCCAATCAATTTGGTTTATATTTGAGTTTGGCTCAATTTGACCTTTATGTCATGTTGGGTTCATGGTCAATTGGGCTAGGTTAGGTCTAGATGGCCAATTGAGGCTTTGGTCAAGTTAAACAATCATTTTGGAATGAACTTGACCCATTGGTTTCAATCAATTTAGCTTAGATCAAGTTTTGACACATTTTGACTTTTTAGGTAAAGTTGGGTCAACTTGGGTCAAGTGGCCAATTGGGCTAGGTTAGGCTCAAATGTTGACTCGGTCAAGTTTCAAACATTGATCATGAATGAGTTTTGATCAATGGTTTTAATCAATTTGGCCTATGATGGATTTTGGCTAGTTTAGGTTTCATTTTAGCTAAGTGTTGACTTGGTCAACTCTTAGGTTTGACTTGGTTTGACCCAATTTGAATGATTGATCATCTCATGTTGATTGTTGATCATGATGAGATGCTTAGGTGGGCTTAGTTCAATCCAATTTGGTTAGGATTAGAATTTGGCTCATAAGGGTACTTTAGGTCACTTTGGGTCAAGTGAGCCTAAGTAGATCAAATGGCTTGGTCAAAGCTTGATTTGAGTTTGATTGAACTCACATATAGACTTATGATTGAAATATAAATCCATTTGCAAGTAGTTTGAAGTCAAATGGGTTTTGATTCATTTGACAATTTCAAGTTCAAAAGGGTGAACATGAGTTTGACTTGGGTTTGATTTTTTGAATTGAATTTTGGTTTGGTGATTGAAGTTTATGTTTATATTTGGATTCATGATTGAAGTATTGATTAAATCATGAATAGAAATCAAGAGTTTGGCTTGATTTGAAATTGATTTGGATAAGTTCAAGATTTTGACTTGAAAGGCTTAGGTTGGATTTTGATTGAATTTGAGTTTGATTTTTGGAGTTAGTTTTGGGTTTGAATTTATATTTCATTTATATATGTGAATATAAATGAAAGTATAAATGGGTTATGAGAAAATTTCATGAATTTGAAGTGATTTGAACTTGATTTATGCTAAGTCCTTAAGAGGGAATCAAAGTGACTTAGGAAAGATTTGGAATTTGGATTTGAATTTTGGATTTAGTTTAATTGATTTGAATTTATATTTCATTTATATATGTGAATATAAATGAGAATATAAATGAATTATGAGAAAATTTCATGAGTTTGAAATGATTTAGATTTGATTTAGGCTAAGTCTTTAAGAGAGAAACAAAGGACTTGGGAAATATTTTGAACTTGAATTTCAATCATGGGCCTTAATCATGTGGGATTGATTTGGGTTTGGAGAAAATCAATTAAGTTAGAATTGATTTAGGTTTGATGTTGATTTTATTTGGAGTTTGACTTGAAGGAACGAAGTGAGGAATGTGGTTCAAACTATAGGGTAGGAAAATTTTCTAACACCCCTAAGGCATGACCTATTCTTGTGGCTAACTTTTCTAAGTCTCTAGGGCTAGGTTGAGTGTTCACCTAATCACTAGATGTGTCTTAAGCCTATGGATCTCTTAAATTCTAAGAGGAGTCTTATGTCTAAGATGGAGGGGTTGAGAACTCATCCTAAAAATAAGGTCAACAGTGATTAGGTGCATTGAAGGGTGACGTCCCTATCTTTCAAGATAGTACATCTTACCTCAATGTCGCTGATCACCTCAATAAGTGCCCCTCAGATCTGCGTCGTGTCCCCCATATACGATCTAAAAATAAACATCACAAATTTTTGATGACTCTATTGGGGATAATTCATCTCTCCATCTCTAGTAGATAATTATTTTCTCCAAGCATCGATAGTGAACTTGTATTTCATATGAGTTCACAACTATCTTTCCTTTTGTTTGGCACTTAGCTTATTTTGTTCCTAAGCAAAGCCATTCAATATCCTTTAGGTCTTAGGACCTCACTCCTTGTAGGTCTTAAAATCCCTTATTAGGTCTCCCAATAGGTAAAGATATAAATTAACTAATGAAAAGAGATGACTAAAAATTTAGAACCTCTTTACCACTAGCATGGTGAGGCAAGGTTCATCTTATACACAAAAAATAAACTCTTTTGCAAAAGGCCTCTTTTCAAAAACACTTTTTCAAAATTCATATAATATAAAATTTTCACAAAATTCATAAGAAGCTTTTAAAAAGCATAAAATTCATATAATCAGACCTCATTTAACAAATCCCACAATTGTTACATGAAGGTTCTTTTCAAAATCAAAATCAATAATTTTATAAAATCCCTTTTTCAAAAGCACATTTTTTAAAAATAGCTATCTCCATTCAATATACCCAAATTTGTTGAATGAATGTTCTATTTTCAAACGAAATCATGGCATAAAATTGAAACTCCACTGAGCATATTTCATATGTCCTAGAGTTGGAGTTTCCTCTTTCAAAAGTAAGAAATCACACACAAAAATCAAGACAAATTTTGAACCCCATTTGACATACCCAAATTTGTCAGATGGGAGTTCCCTTTATTTTAAAAAAATAAAATAAATTGAATTCTATTTAACATACCCACATTTGTTGAGTAGAATTCTCTTTTCAAAGTCTTTGAAAATCAAAACACATTTGGACTTCATTTGACATACCCAAATTTATCAAACGAGAGTCCCATTTTCAAAAATCACAAAAACAAAATGAACTCTATTTAACATACCTAAATTTGTTAAATAGATTTCCCTCTTCAAAACTACAACATATTTGAACTTTATTTGACATACCATATTTGTCAAATAAAGAGTTAAATAAAATCAACACAAATCAAACACAGTTGGCTCCTACTTAACATACCAAATTTGTTAAGTATGAGCCTCATTTTCAAATCAACACATATTCAACACACTTGGCTCTTATTTAACATTCCAAATTTGCTAAGTAAAAGCCTCATTTTCAAATCATAACACACTTGGCTCTTACTTAACATACCAAATTGGTTAAGTAAGAGCCTCTTTTCAAATCAAATCAACACATATCAAACACATTTGGCCTCCACTTAACATACCAAATTTGTTAAGCAAGAAGCCCCACTTTCAAATCAAATCAACATATACACATAACCAATCTTCATAAATAAAGATGTTTTACAAAATTTTCAAACATATAATTGAAAACCTTTTAGCATACCTAAGTTTGCTAAGTAAAGGTCTTCCAAATTAAATTTTCAAACAAAACATACAACATATATATATATATATATATATATATATATATATATATATATATATATATATATATATATATATATCTCTTCAAAGTCTCTCCAAATTTTTGAACCCTACTCAACCTACCTAAATTTATTGAGTATGGATTCTAATCAAAATTGTTTGGCAAAGTCTCTCCTCCAAACATTAAAAAAAAATCTCTCCAAAAATTCAGTGAACCCTACTGAGCATACCTAAATTTGTTAAGTGTGGGTTAAAATTCCAAATTTAATGTAGAAGTCAATGATTGAAGACAAATATTAAAGCAAGGATCTCACTTCAATTATATTTTAACAAATGTAGTGATTTCTGTACAGTTAATCTTTTCAGCCTTCAATCAGCGTAGTTATTATGGCTTATGGCAAGTTTATTTTCTCCTTCCCCTCTGGTGTAGATCTGGCCTTGGATCAAGCTAATCTCACCATGACCATTGCCACACATCTAATTTACTTTGGTCATGGTTTTGAGGGAGTCTGACTTACTTGTGGCTAGACATCCCTCATAACCATTAGCAGGGAGAAGATGGCGAGATAGATGCCACTCATATGCTTTGACATCCCATCTGACTCCGAGTTTCCCTGAAGAGGAAGGCTACCATGGTTTCCACACCTAGTTCAGTATCAGTGTCAATACCAGCTGCTTCAACACAGGTTCAATCAGTTTCCCCTATCATAGCCTAGTAAGAGTTACTACCTCCTAGTTGGTCACCGGAAGACTATCTTGGCTTCTGAGATAGTCCCCTCTACCTTTGAGGTAGGTTCTAGCTCTGCTCTACTTCGCTCACCCACACGCAATGTCGCGATAAAAATAGGAAGGTTATGCTGGAACATGAGCGAACTGTTAGGGAACTCGATGCTGCCACCCACATCGCTGAGGATGGTTCTCCACGTGAGACCTCTCCACTCTTTAGTGGTAGTATATTTCGCCCCCTCTCAGCCTCATATGGAGAGGAGGACTACAGGAGGATCATCGCACCACCTCCACCACCAACACACTTTGAGACACCGGCTAGAGAGCATATGAGGCCCTATGTCGTCTTAGGACTTCTTCGCCAGGTTGGCAGAGCTTACGGATGTTTAGAGTCCAATACATTATTTGATCTGAGGTCCATAATCCATAGAAGCATTAGGGGTCAGATCCATAAGGAGAGAGGCACGGAGGCTCGAGTATCTGTCCAAGTGGCAAAGAGAGATGGAGGAATGCCAGGCAGTCGGCGACCTCTGCCTTATTAGATTTCCTTGATTGTTGCCCTGTCAGGGAAGATCATTTAGACATCATTATTCTCACAGGTACAGTCTGATGCATGAGGAGATCTCTAGTTGAGAGGCAGTCGGTGTTGCCACTACACTACTTTTTAAGCCAGGAAGGTGTTGTGCTCGAGGAAGGTGACACTTCTCACTTAACTCAGCACCTCCTCCACCAACTCAAGCAAAATGATGATCACATAGAAAGGATGGAGAAGAAAGTAGAGGAGTTGATGGCAATGGTTTTAGTATTGTAGACCTCAGCCCCAATTTCATAGCCTTCTCCTATGATAGCTGACCAGCTAGAGTTGGTACATACCTCAGACCGTCCTAGGTGCACTCCTACAGAGGACGATGCTGGCAACTTCCATAGGAAAGTCACAGATGGTACGTCCATGCATGAAAAGAATATTAAGCATAGTAGGGAAGCGGGTGCAAGCTGTGGGAGCTCACCCATTCCAAAGGGTAGACCATACCTGGAGGAATTTGATGCAGTTCAATACCCCAAGGGTTTTGTGCCACCTTCCTTCAAGATCTTTAATGGTAGTGGAACCCTGAAACATATTGCATATTACACCACACCTTGTTCGGGACTTTGACTTTTACCTAGGGTTGCATTTGATTAGTATGTTGAACTGCTCAATAGTTTGGTGAAGTCTTTTGCTGAGTTGGAGCACCTCTTCATCAAGAAGTTTGCTGGAGCTAAGGAAAGAGTGATTGTAGGCAACCTCATTGTAGTGAAGCTAAATCCCAATGAGTCCCTTGTTGATTATATTCTCAAGTGGCGCAGCATGAAATGTGAGCCACAATTGTCCAAACAGCATGCCATCAAGATTCTTCTCAAGAATATTCATGGCCCAATCACCTTCATACTTAAGGGGTTTACTATTAGGACATTTGAGAAACTAATCAACAAGGTGGCTAGCTTGCAAGAGGAAGCCAAACAGTTACCCTTTCTTGACCAATAATCTCACCCTAAGCTACAGAATGTGTTCGAGAAGAAGCCAGGGATAGTTATCTCAGTGGATAGAGGGAAGCAGCCAGCTAGAGTCTAGTATGAGAGACTCCAAGCTCAGCAGCCTTCTTTACCACCTCCTCTGCCATGACCTCAACTATCATACCAGCCACCACAACAGCCATTCAAACCACCTCAACAGCATACCTAGCAGTGGTACTCATATCCATCACTAAGTAGTTATTATCCACCTACTTTTATTGATAGATTGAATAAGCCATATTCATTCAAGAAGGAGGTAGTTAGAAAATTCTTTAAGAATCTCTTAATGAAACTCATTTTTTAGTTACTAGAGCCCAAAAGGCCAGAGAATGTGGGCAACAGTGATGATCCTAATTATTTCCTACCACCGCATGATTAGTCATGTCTTAGAGGATTGTATTACTTTTAAAGACTAGCTTGAGCATAGCTACAAATCAGACATTGTACTTATCCCCAAGGGATACTTATTAAAATAACCATCCAGTTCTATTAGAGTAATTCTTGGGGGATACCTCTTAAGATAAAAGAAGGTTGGGATATTTCCTTATCATGGATCTCTAAAAAGTTATTTCTAAGATCAAGAAACTCTCTTTAGATGTGTTTGAGGTTTAAACCTCCAACATCAAGAAAGGTTTGCAAGTTACCAAAGACAACTTAAAAAAGGTGACAACCCAACAGCAGTTCACCATACTTTCCTGTGATAGTTCAATAGCACAACTACCTTAAGAGTCTAGCACTCTATCCATAGTTGCAGCTACTACTTCTTCCTCTACTAGTTCCTCTTCTACCGGCAAGAGCATTGTATCAGTGAACAAGGACATTAAATCCCTTAATCTGCTTACTTTGTTGGATTTCTATCATGTACCTCAACCCAAAAAAGAAATCAATGAAGAAAGCTTTTACTTACATCTTGTCCACTTCTGATACTCTTGATTTATTCTTCTTGAAAACTATCCAAGTCTAAATAATAATACTAATAAAATAGCTCTAGTCATTCTAATCCTCTCTTTTGATTCAAAATTGGACTTTCCTTTTCTGAATCAATCGGGTTCACCCCTTGAGATTGATTTAGAGTTAACTGACTTTGAGGATCCCATAAGAGAAGCTATAGGTATACTTGATGAGAAGGTAGAACTTTTCACAAGTTTATTATTCCATAAAGTCACTAAAGTCAACCTGCACAATGGCAAAGTTCTACCTCTTAGGGTAGCATCTCAAGATAAAGGTAAATAAGTCATTGGTTCCAGTAAGCAGATAGCCCCTCCACAAGATGCTCCACCTATGGATATGCTTTTGGAGGACCAAACTAGAGTTGATTACAACATCCTAGCACACCTTAGAAGGTTGCCAGCTAAGTTAAGCATATATGACACCCTTATCTTATCCAATAGAGATGAGGAAATCTCTAATCAAGACTCTACTTGATCCAGAGATATGCTTAATTCTACTGATCGCTATTAAAGAGGAGACACATAGCATGAAGGATGTTCTAGGAGTTACATTCAGTGATGAAGATCTACTTCTAAGGACAATAGAGCATAACCACCCTTTTACATGTGTGGATATGTAGTCTGGTTGACTGGGTACATCGTCAATATTATGAGTCTAAGAAACCCTTGCCTACTTGAGGATTGACATCTCCAAACTCAAAAAAGGAGAGGATGATTTTGAAGATTCAATGATAAAGGCAGAGGGCCTTAAGCTCTATAGTGTTTCCATTGGAGATAGATGATTGAAGACTGAAGCAAGTTTCATATCATAGATTTGAATACATATTTTAATTCTTTGATTGAAAGACCATGGATACAAGAAAATAAAATAGTTCCATCCTCTCTACATCAGTGCATGAAGTTCATGAGAGGTGGGAAGAAAGGAGATCTCAAATCATTCACAGTTCATGCGGTCAGGACATATGAGGATGATGTCTATTTTCTTCCCCAAAATCAACAAGTCCATTCTTGTGAGCTTATTCAAGATGCCCTTGAAGGACAAAAAAGAAAGAAAAGAAAAAGAAAAAAAATAGAAAAAGAAAAGAAAAAGGAGAAAGAAAAAGAAAATAAAAAGGAGCGAGACATGGACTTAGGATAATATATAGATCCTGACAGTAGATTCCACTCACATTTCATTACTCCATTTGAACATATGGGTAGGATGACCCAGCCTCCACCAGGTAGAGGAAGAGGATAGTTTAGAGGTTGCCCCTGAGGTGGAAAGCCTCCCAATTGGCCACCCAATATGAGGTATGTCTCTACCACCAAGAGTACACCTACTATCTACATAGACCTAGAATCTAGTTTAGAGGATGACTCCTATGTGATTAGCACACCATCCAGCACTTCTCGGTAGCAGATCCCTTTTGAGGTGACACTTGAGCATGATAGTGATAAATACCTAGACTCCAAAGCAAAGCATAAATGTATCCAAGTCTGCATATGAAATAGTCAGGCATCAATTGGGAACCTTAGCTCCAACCCCACTTTCCTCATAAAAAGTTGAGTGTTTGGTAGTTGAGGAAGCCACTAAGTCATCCATGGATGTCAGAGGTTCTTTCTAGGAGCATCATCCTCAAGTTAAGAAGTTGATGTAGAACTTGAGTATGATTTATATAAAGATTTAACAAAATTACATTTTGATTGATACGCCATATGTTCTAAACTTAGCAAACAAAGGGTTAATCCCACATACTTGGTCAAAGCATAGATCAGACTATTTTGAAAGAATATAAAAGAATGAATGCAAAGGCTTTCAATCAAGACCAGGACTAAGATTTGGTACAGTGAGTCCAGTCGATGATGATTACTGCTTAATCATCACCAATCATTTAGAATCTGATAGGTTCTTTTCAAATCATGCTCACTCATATAACGAGGTATATTTAAAAACTTTATATACTCTAGATGATTTTGAGGTCAGGGATGCACTGCTAGAGTTTGAAGAGGAGATCATATCAATAATCGATGAGCTCAAAGAAATCAACTTAAGAAGTGAAGATAATCCATGAATAACATACATTAGTTCTTTGTTGAATAATACTAAAACTAATGACTTAGTTAGGTTGTTGATTGAGTTTAAGGATTGCTTCATATGGATTTATGAAGAGATACCCGATCTAAATAAGGAATGTCCAAAATATGAATTTCCACTACCAACACCAGAACTGATGATGGACATTACCTCATCTCATGCAGTCTTCTCTTTCATAGATGACTCATCTGGATATAACCAAATAAATATGGCCCCTAAGGATGAAAGGAACACTGCTTTTCAAACCCCGATCAAAATCTTTTACTATAGGGTCATACCTTCGCCTTAAAAATGCTAGTGCTACCTACCAATGGGCTATGACTCGGATCTTCGATGAACTCATTCATCATCAAGTTGAGTGCTATGTTGATATTCTTGTAGTCAAAAGTAAAGCAAAAGGAAGACCATCTCTTGGTTAAGATAATTTAACCATAAAATGAATCCTTTAAAGTGTGCATTTAGTAGCTTCAGAAAAATTCCTTGGGTTTGTTGTCTGACATTGAGGAATTGAAATCGATCCATAGAAGATCAATGTGATATTAGAAATGTCACCCTCAAAAAAGTTAACGGATCATTCTACATCTAAGACATTTTATATCCAACCTATCAGGAAGATGTCATCCATTCTCAGCACTTGTCAAAAAAGATGCCAAGTTTAAGTGAGATGATAAGTGTCAGTATGCCTTCGAAGACATCAAGCACTACCTAATAATTCTCTAGACCCTATTTATATATTATATACTATTGTATTAGATGACTCCCTTGGTGCTTTGTTGGCCCAAGCCAATGACGAAGGGAAAGAGAATGCACTCTACTATCTCAGCCGTCGCTAATCCTCATTGAGGCAAATTATTCACCCATTGAAAAGCACTGCCTAGCTTTAATCTTTGCATCCCAAAAGCTATGACATTATATTCTTTCTCATAAGGTGAACTTGATCTCTATGATCAATCCACTGTAATATCTCATGACACGGTCGACATTATCCAGATGGTTGTCGATTTGGTCCATGATTTTGTCATAGTTTCACATCACATTCATACCCCTTCATGTGATAAAATGATAAATACTAATGGATTTTTTAGTAGCATGCCCACTTCTTGCTGACTCCCCGCTTAGTGACAACCTCCCCAACAAACAAATCATGAACTTAGTGGACACTATCATTCACCATTAGGAGTTGTATTTTGATGGTGCGGCTTCCTCTTAAAGAGAAGAATAACCATGATCTACTATCTTAAGAAAGGCAGGAGTAGAAATAGTTCTCCTAACTCCAGACCGTGATGTGATGAGATTCTCATATCATCTGTCCAATTCATGCACCAACAATGAAGTCAAATATGAGGCTCTACTTTTTGGTCTAGAGTTAGCCATTACTCTAAGCATCCAGAGTATCAACATCTTTGGGGATTCTCAGTTAGTTATCAACCAAATTGCTAGGTCTTATAAAGTTTTAAAGTCTAAGCTTCATCACTATCATAAGTACATTATGGAGCTATTGGCCCAAATTTTGAGGTTACTATTTACAAGATTCCTCGAGGAGAAAATGATGTAGCAGATGTTTTAGCCAAACTCATCAAAGAGTTAGCATGTCTGGAAAATGAGTCCATAATAAGGGTCCAAAATAGGCAAGTCTTATCCCTTATTGACATTGAGAGACTCTCTCTTAAAGGGAGGTTGCCATTGCCAAAAAGGATGATGAGTCGGATTAGAGGCAACCATCCATGGATTATCTAAATATAGGCAAACTTCCTCAAGAGAAGTCACAAGCCCATTAGTTGAAGCAGAGAGCTCTTTCCAATGCTCTTGTGGATAGCACCTTGTACCAACGGTCCTTCAATCATATGTGGTTACATTGTTTGGACAAACATGAAGCCCATAAGTTCATGGTCAAGGTACACTTAGGTTTATGTGGAGAGCACTAATTCGGTCTGAAGATGAAAGCCAAAATCAAAAGACTAGGATACTAATGGGTTTCGATGATCAGATTATATAAAAATGTAGAGGAATGCCACCAATGTCAAACAGTGCTACACCAATCACCCAACATTCTACACCCTACATCGGCCTCCTGGCCATTTGAGTGTTGGGGTACCGACATAGTGGTCGATGGACCCTCGTTCTTCCAAGGGTTGTTCATTCTAGCTACCACCGACTACTTTTCAAGTGTAGGCCATCCCGCCGTGAGAGGTCAGCTCCAACATGTGCTCCAATTTTTTAGGAATCATATTGTATATAGGTTCTAGGTGCCTCGATGAATTATATCTGATAATGATATTGCATTTAAGAGCACCAAAATTAATAGCTTTGCCCGGAGACACAATATAGATTGGACATATTCTACCATCTGCTATCCTAGGGCAAACGGCTTAGCAAAATCCTTCAACAAAACCCTCATCCAGATATTAAAAAAGACACTCGATGATAATAAGTGACAGTGGCACGAGCAATTAGTTATAGCCTTGTGGGCCTACCACGCTACATACAGAACTCTAACTGAATCTACCCCTTGCACTTTAGTGTATGGGTCAAAGCCATTCTATAATTAGAAGTCCAACTCCCATCACTAAGGATATCTGTGGGTAGCAAGATCATAATGGAGCACAATGTCAAGTTTGGAGAAGAAGATGCTCAGCAGGGCCAAAAAGAAGGATTTATTTTGGCCTAAGGAGACTAATTGTTGCCCTTCGTAAGATGGGAGATCAAGTTTGAACCCACTTGGGAAGGCACTTTTGTCATAGAGAAGGCCTACCATGGAAAATCTTATCAACTCATAAATCATAAAGGAAAGCACCTGATGCTTCCAATCAATGGGCTCTACCTGAAGAAATATTATCCATAAATCTTGTTTGAAAATTTTCATCTCAAACTCTATATCTTCCATTTTATTGAAAATATCTTTGTTTGTGAATCCTCCATGATGTGTTTAGGGTAGGTGTAAGGAACACAAATGACATCCTATCCTTTGTCAACATAACACTAACACAAACTATATATAACCACATAAAATAAACACATATCATTCATCTCGAGCTACTTCAAGTTGGGATATGCCCTCAGCAGCACTTACTCATTAGCTACTCTAGGTTGGGCTGACATGCTACCTTGCTAGTGTGTCACCTCAATGGTTCTTTATTTTGAAGGATGTAAGTCTACAAGCTTTCTTCTTAACTTGACCATTACAAATTTATGAGTGCCTTATTAGTTTGGTAGGCCTTACTGCGCAGTCGGTAAGCTACTTTATATTGACTTTGTTTAAGAAGATGTAATATACACGCTCTCTTCTTGAACTAGTCACCATGCACTGAATGGGTCGAGTATATTTGAGGCTTAAGGTAAGACCCCTAGTGGCTCCTTTCCTCCTGACTACTTCAAGTCTAGGTCTAATCCTCAGATGGGACTCCCCACTTAATAGTCATCCTAGGTCGGATAACATTTGTCCCATCGATGATAGACTTTCTCGATGATCATTTCTGTCTAAGAAGATGTAAGTCTACAAGCCTTCTTCTTATATTGATCTTTGCACACCGATGGGAACCTTAGGTTGGTTGGTCCTCATTATGCTAATAACAACCCACCCGGTAGATACACCACTCATGACAAATGTAAGTTTATAAGCTTTCTCCTTGAGTTGGCCACCATACACCTATTAGTTTTCTTTTATAGGTACCTGGATAACGCCCCTAGCGGCACCTCCCCTGTGGGCACTTGTTGTGTTTATTTTTGGAATGTGGACACCACGTAGATCTGAGAGTGTACTTATTGAGGTGATCGAGTACAACATCAAAGAATAATGCACTATCTTGAAAGATAGAAATCACTACTCTATAATGGACCTAATCACCTAATAAAGACTCCTAAGGCATGATGGGTCTTTGAATGTACCAGAGATTTTTCCCCTACTTTACATGGATGAATAAAGTAGGATTTATTTAAACTAGGTTCTAAATTTCCCTATGGGGGTAAGCCCCCATAGTTAATTACATCCTAAGGAAGGTGGGTTCCTTAGGAATACTCTCGATTAAAGTAGGAAATTATTATCACTAAAGATTTTAAAGATAAGACTATAATAAATTAGTTATGTTTGAAAAATTAAGTAAGATGGATCAAAAGGAGAGAGACTTATTATCAAAGCCAAAAGGATATGAGTAGGGGATGCTAATGATACTAGAAAGCCTAGTGAGCATCTCAAATTATCCTATGGTTGGGCTTTATATATTTAAAATTGAAGAGAATTATATATTTGTGTTGAAATTTTATTAGAAAGCTGGGACTTATAATCTCACAATACAAGATTATAGAAAGGCTTAAAAGGTGAGGATTTATGCTTATAGCCCGAGGAGAAATAACAATCTCAGATCCTAAATCTAGGGAGCTTTAGCGAGGGTCAAAGTACATCCTAAATCTAAGGTAAAAATGGGTATATTGTTTGCCTCCATAAGAGAGAGTAAATCACTGGTGGACTTATAATCGACTAGAGAGGCAGCCAGTTAACTCCTCCTACATTTTAAAACTATAAAGTGAAGTCATATGTTTTGCAAGATGGTTAGCTTGTTATTATTTAGAAAGAAACTAAAGTCCTTAAACGCACTCCCCAAGAGAATAAAGCATGAGTGGTATGAATAATTACTTAGTCTAATGTAAATTTTATCAATTTTTATTTGATTTTGGACTTTTCATTTTGACAAAGGCAATAGGATTTTATATGTCTAGATGCATGATGAAATAAGGTTATTGGCTAAATCAGAGAGAAAGAGGTATTTTCACCACAAGGGAGACCCTCAAAGGTCAAGTCTCCTTTATCATGCAAGGATGGAAATCCTCTCTTAGTAAGAATGAAATAAAATGATATGCATGATATTAAGCACACAACATCGAGCTAAGGGGTTGTTAAATCTTTTAATTATCTTGGTTTAATGCCTAGGCTTTAAATGAGATTATGAGTTATTTAGAAATTTAGTTATGAGTTTTAGTTGGGATAGAAAGCTTATTTTTCCTAAGAGCCTAACTGGATCTAGACCACAGATTAAATCACCATACATAAAGAAACTATATAAATATATATCATTTTATTACACAATTGTAAACAAAGGATCAAACAATTTATAAACTCAATGTAAAAGAATAATAGGTTGGTGCGGTCAGGTACTGTCATAATACCCAAAAAGAGAAGTGGGTAACCAAGCCCCTTATACAACCCAATATGAAAGAATAAATTACATAAATGAATAAATGTTTGGGGTCTTCATTCTCTTCTTCTCTCACATCTCCTTCATTCCTCCTTTGGATTTGCTTACTTCAAAGGCATCACAAGGGCCTCCCAGGATAAAGCCTTCTAGCCACCACTCATCCTAATCCCCCCATAATACTAATCCTAATTCCAAATGCAAAATTACATCAAAAAATAGAAAAAGTAAATCTAGCTACACCTGCAAAATAAGTGTTAGCTAAACACACCATACAACCCAAGTAGTTATATATATAATTTGGACTTAGCACCCTACACATGGGTAACCAAGTCCTCTGTCCTAATTTAGATTATGCTTAAGGGTTAAGCAACCTGCAAAAGAGAGCTTTTATATTTATTTTAAGTGCCTCTTATAATCTTCTGTAAAATATGATTAGGCTAATCACGCCTTCTTAGTCTGAAGCACACCCTAACATCCATTCTACAACAATATATCATAAAATAAACATGCATCAAATCATGCACCACCCTAATATAAAGCTAGAAATGGTGACTTAATCTAATGTGTGTGTATTAAGGCTTATGTGGCATATTCTAACTAGGCTTTAGAGTTGTCATTCTCTAAGTGTGAAGGGAATTTAATTATAAAGGGTTGATTTCATTTTAAGTGGTTTAATTGATTTGTAAATTTTGCTTAGTATTTCTTTTGTTTCACTTGGCCTACACATTACAACTAAGTGTTTTATAGAGAAGAAAAGGGAGGATTTCTTTCTTGCCTCCCTACCTTAAGTCACATCTAAAGCAATTTAATTAATCAATTCTCTTTAGTGAATTGCTTATTATATATTTTAATTAATCCTAAGTCTAGGTTTACTTTAAATAATCTCGTTCAATAAGAAAGGCATCTTAAGATTAACTGGAATTAATTACTATCACATAACACATGTCTGTTCATTTCTTTCCATCATATATAGCATGCATATGATCAAGTCCTAAACATAACTATACATGCAATTTATATCTTAGCACACTTAAATGATGATTATAAGCACATATATTTGGAATTGATGTTTCATTTTGTTGAATTATTTTGTCATATTAATTTGAAGCTCTATCTAAATTCTTATACAAAAGCATAAGAGTGGAACTCTAAATCATATGACTAAACAATCCAACCATTTGAACATAATATGAATGCATACATTTTTAATAGAAAAAATGGGTTTTCATTCATTAACTAAATACACATTCAAATGTATGAAAGTTTTAAGCAAAATACGTCATTATTTTTTCACCAAAGGAGGAGTAGGAACCTCCCTCGACAAGGTGTGTGTGCATCCCTGGAATGTCTAGACTAATATACCCACTATTCTTAAATACATATAGATACATAAGCAACTATAAGAATAGAAAACCATGCAAAAGTAGAGTTTGATTTAATTAATTTATTTGTGTGAATGAATTAAAGCTCTATATAAATTCTAATGTCAAAATGCATAATAATGAAATCAAATAAGTACGTCACCATTGTTCTGCACCAGGGGAGTGAGGTAGGAACCTCCTTGGGGCTACTTAAAGTCGTGCATCCCCAGAATATCCTGACTAATATACTCATTAACATTCTTACTTATGCAAGTCAATATATGAATGTAAGAAAAAAATTTCACTTCATACACTAAGCTTAGATTCGCATGCACCTCCTATGTATGTATAACTAAAGTCACAATATGTATTATTATTCAATAAGCCTTTCAAAATATATTTGGGATTTAATAGTGATAATAGCCACACATATTTCTAATTAAATCAACACATGCAAATTTAACATAAATGAAATCATTTTATTTAATTAATTTTGAAAGAAGTGAATGCATGAATACAAGTGGCATATAATATTTTAACATGATTGAAAAAAAATAAACCAACAAAAGCATGTAATTTTATTAAATCCAATTAATTTATAAGGATAATCATATTAAACAAGCTTATTTAAAATAAATCAAAGTATCTTAAAGCCATTTTAATTTCATGTTTGATTTGATTCAAGGTATGTGAAAAAGGTTTGCTAATCCTAATTCCATTCCTCATGTGTGAGTTAACTTGATTTAATGAAAAGCAATTAGGTTACTTAATTGATTAAGTTATGATTAAGTCAATTAATTAAACCTAATGTCACCTTAAGGTAATTAATTAAATAATTATGAGTTATGATGCAAATAAATTGAAAAGTAAATAGCAATATTTCTATGAAATGAAAGGGGTCTAATGTAATTAGCTCATAACTATTAATTAATTAAGTTTAAGGAACTCACTTACTTTTATGATTTTCTCACACATATGAGCTAACCATAATTTCATTAGCTCTCTCTCTTTAGGTTATTTAACACCCAAAGAGCTACCCAAGAATTAATTAAGAAAAATAAATTTGATTAAGTTAATTAAATTCATTAATTATCTAATTAAATCATAGTTATCCTTAATCAACAATATGAAATGGACTAAGGAAAGAGACAAAGAAGTAAGTTTAAGTCTCAATCCCTAAATTGTTTCAATTAGTTAATTAAAGTTCAGATATAATTTAGGTTTTTATTGGTTTAATTAATTAATTAATTAATGGGTCTTAATTAATTAATTTTAAAGAGGGAATGAAGAAGACTTAAAGAAAAGATTAGAAGAGGGGTCCTAATCCATTTCTCTAAGTTTCTCTACTGTTAATAGAGGCTAATGAACTTAATTAATGGATCAATTCACTGTTCATTTGATTAACTATATTAATTAAGATAGGAGATTAATTAAGACTTAATTAATTAATTTTCCTAATTAACTATCTAATAAATTCTAAGAAAAAATAGGCAGGGGTCATCCCCCTAAACATCTCTAAAAAGTTTAAAATTAACTTGATAATTAATCAGAGAGTAATTAGGCTAATTAAAATTTTAATTAAACCTTATATAAGCAAAAATTATCATTAAAAATTAATTAATAATAATTTTCTTAGATTATCCTCTAAAATATCTTTAAACTGAGCACTCATTTATAATTTTTTGGATTTTTCTAGGATTAGTTATGAATTTTAGAAGTTTCAACCTTAAAAATGGATTAATTAACCTAATTAAAGCCCTAATCCCGTCGGCACCATGTGGCGGGTGACGCGGCATGCTTTCCATGTTGCTCGATGAGATATGCTATTTAAGTTATCAAATCAGGATACTAACTCGGATTGCAGTGGATGCGCTTTCCTGTGGACCATCTGATCTAAGATCAGACAACCATGATTAAATCCTGCGATTAAGGAGGAAATAGAGATGATTTAAGCGATATTTGATTAGGATCATCCATTCCAATAACATAGAGCAGACGGCCCATGATCTGTCTCCTTTGTGGGCAGTGAAAGACGGACACCATCCATTTTTTCCCCATTCGATGTAAACTCACCTAAGCTCAGATTAGGACCAAAATGATCCCACACCATCAGAAGGAGGAGATGAACACATCCAATGGCTAAGATCTAATGACGTGAACATTCCCTTCACAAAATACCAACCCATTTTCATACAAGGATCAGTTTTAAGAAATTATCTCACCAGAGCTAATGTCTGGTAGTGGGATCGACTGAGGTAGCTTTGATTGGTAGAAACAAATCCTTGTTGAGCTACACGAGTTTTGGTTTGAGGTGGTTTGCTCTATGGCCCAAGCTCCTCCCTTTAAGTGCTCGATCTTGATCTAACTATGGCTTGGTAAAAAGCTTGAACTTGAGGTGTGGTGATGGTGTATGTATGGTTGATTATGGTTTGGTGGAGGATTGAGCAAAGGGATTCAGAATAGGGGTGTCCTATTTTAGATTCACATGCAGAGAGGAAAATGCAAGCTCGGGAGGCTTTGGAATGCTCTAAGAAACTCTCTAGGATTTTATTTCTCACTTGGGGACTCAGTGTGTTGAATGGTGCCAAATCTCATTCAAATTAAGGGGTATACCCCTCAATTAGAAGAGAAAGATGGGACGGGATGGGCTAGTTCCTTTCAACTGATAGGCCCCTATTAGGGCACTAGAGGTCACACTCATCTCCACGTGGCTCGATGTGAGTGGAGGAGGTAATGGGAGGCTGCCCAAGGGCTAGTGTGCAATGGTTTCTTAGCTTGAATCCATGGGGTGCTTGGTTTACATGGGAGGTGAGTCAACTCACCTACCATTGGTCCATGGTACCTAGGTGGGTGGGTGAGGGTGGTGGAGCCTCACTTAAGTATTTGGGGTTGCCATGGTGATGAACCCTTGGGAGTCCACTTTACTTTTAGGCAAATTTTGGGTTGAATTATAATCAATTTGGGCTAGGTTTAGACAGCCACCAAAGCCCTATGGGTTGATTTTGGGTGCTTAGGCTTCACTTGGTCAAATAGGCTCAAGTTGGGTTGGGTTGACCAATTGGTCAAATTAGGTCAAACTAGGGGTTAGGTTAGGTTCAAATGATCATTTAGAGTGTTTTGGTTCAAGTGGTTTTGATTAATTTAGCTTAGGTTTTATTTTAGCTCATTTAAGATCAAATGGGTGGGTCAAGTTGCCAATTTGACTAAATTGGGTTGGGTTAGGTGTTGGTTCATGTTCAATTGGTTAATTAAAATTGATTGTAGGCTTTGGTTTGGTTTGATTTGGCTTTAATTTAGATTTTGGCCAATTTGACATTTTAGGTCAATTTAGGCTAAGTTCGATCAAGTTGACCAATTAGTCATTAGGTTCAATTATGGTTTGGTCAAGTTCAATAAATGATTTGGAATAAACTTAAGCCATTGGTTGTAATCAATTTAGGTTAAATCATGATTTGACCAATTTTGACCTTTTAGGTCAATATGAGTCAACTTAGGTCAAATGGTCAATTGGACTTGGTTTGGCTCAATTAAGGGTTTGGTCATGTTCAATCATTGATTATGAACTGATTTGAATCAATGGTTTCAATCAATTTGGTATATGGTGGGTTTTGGCTAATTTGGGTTCCATTTGGGCTAAAGGTTAATTTGGTCAAAGGATCAAGTTGACTTAGTTTGACCCAATTCAAGGTAGTTGATCACCCTAGGATGATTGTTGACATGATATGAAGTTTGGATGGGCTTAGTTCAAAATTGGATTAGACTTAGCTTAAAAAGGTCTTTTAGGTCACTTTGGGTCAAGGGGACCTAAATGGATCAATTGGTTTGATTTTTGCTTGATTCAAGTTTAGTTGAACTCATATATGAGCCTAGGATTGAAATATAAATCCAACTACAATTAATTTGGAGTCTAATAGATTTTGGCTTATTTAAAGTTTTCAAGTCAAGAAGGCTAACTTGGATTTGACTTGTTAACTTCATTTTGATTTGATAATTATGGTTTATGTTTATATTTGGATGAGTGATTGAAGAAAAGATTAATCCATGAAGAAATTCATGAGTTTTGAATTGATTTGGGTATCATTTAGTCAAGTTCAAGAATTTGGCTAAAAGGGCCAAAATTGGAAATTTTATTTGATTTGGGGTTTGGTTTTGGCTATTTGGATTTATAGTTCATTTATATTTATGAATATAAATGAACGTATAAATGATTCATGAGAAAATCACTTGAGTTTGGAGTAATTTGGAAGCAAATGACCAAATGGATGTAGGTCAAAAAAGAGCTTAAGTAGGAATTGATTTAGTTTGATTTATTTGTTCATTGGAGGGTGGGTTTCATTTATATTTGTGAATATAAATGAAGAAATAATTAATTTATAAATAAATCAATTGAGTTTGGGTTGATTTGGGTTGAGATTTGATTAAGCTTATGGAGGTAGGTCCATATGGCTTAAGAAAGGTCTTGATTTTGTTTGATTTAGTTTGATTTTTTTTGAATGGTTTGAACATAGATTTCATTTATATTTGTGAATATAAATGAAGGAATGATTGATTTATAATGAAATCAATCAAATTTGATTTGATTTAAAGGGGATTTTGGCTAAGCATATGAAGGTGGCTTAGGAAGGGATTTTGGAATTTGAATTTGATTTTTGGTTTCAATCACTTGATTTGGAATTTGGGTTGGGATTTGATTTGAGATTGAATTTGATATTTGAGAAAATCAATTGAATTGGGCTTGATTTGAACTTGGTTAAGGCTAAGCCCATATGGCAAAATCAAAGGGCTTAGGAAGGGTTTTGGAATTTAAATTTGATCATGGGTTTCAATCATTTGATTTGGAATTTGTTTATGATTTGGATTTGAATTTGAGGTTTGGTTTGAGAAAGGAAGCATGGATTGGGTTTAAGGTTATAGGGAAGGCAAGTTTTCCTGAATCCCTAAGGAATAACCTATTCCTATGGCTAACTCTTCTAAGTCTCTAGGCTTATGTTAAGTGTTCACTTAATCACTAGAACTGTCTTAAGACTAAGGAGCTCTCAGTGTCTACAAGAGTCCTAGGTCTATGATGAGGAAATTAAGAGCTCACTCCAAAAGTGAGTTCAATAAAATGGCACCCGATAGGTGTTGTGTAACTAACGAGGTGCACCGCACATATTAGTGTTGACCGAGATGATCAACAACATCCGAAGGATCAAAGCACTAACAAAAATAATTTACTCCTAAACCCAAAATATGGAAGGAATCAAGATCTTAGAGCAATGCAACTCAACTTATGATAAGAGCATAAGAGAGGAAGAAAGGATCCACTGAGGGATTAAGCATGTGAGGTCTAGGTTATCCTCTAGTGATAGGAATTTTATTTGATTTGATCTTGTGGGGAGAGGATATGATTTGCCTCACTTGGGATGAATTTAATTTGATTTGGGGAGAAAAGATCTATTGGGGATTAAGATTCATAACCCGCTGGGGATTAAGATTCATAACTCGCTGGGGATGAGTGTGAACCTTCCATTAAAGAAGTAGGTTCAAATTATCCACTATGGATGGGAATTTGATTTGTTTATGATTCGGGACTCCATAGAGAGGATGTGATTTTGATTATGAAGGCACATCTGCTAGAGTTATGAGCTCAGATCTGTTGATGATAAGATGTGTTCAATATATGGATTCTCTAGGGAAAGATGGTGGATTTAATAAAATGGATCCTGTCGGTGTGCTATGGATCTACTAAAAGGGATAATATCAACCTAGTCTTGTCTTTGATTTATAATCCAAATGAATAGTCTACCGGCCGCGAGGTAAAGTTAACCAACCTAAGGGGTGCCTTTCGGTATGCAATGGTCAAGTTAGGAAGAAGGCTTGTAGACTTACATCTTCCTAAACAAGGAACCACTGGGGTGATTGATTGATAGCACAACAAATTGAACCCGGCCCAAGGTGACTACTGAGAAAGTGTTGACCCGAGGACTTATCTCAACTCAAAAGTAGTCAGGCGATTCTTATAGGGAGTTTTGCTGACACTGCCCTAAAGATAGGATGCCTTCTTGGGAAAAGGTACCATTGGGGTTTTCCTCCTAATCCACAGGCAAAGATATATATTTTGTTTTATTTATATATTTATGTGGACCATGTGCAGGACCACACCAGATCCCTAGTCCTCTACTTGGACCAAGGGAGAATCCCGAGATAAATTCTCCAACGGGTGGCTATGAAATGGGACCGCCCAATCCAAGAGTAGGTAGTGTAAATGGGATCACTAATGATGATCCAAATAGAGTGCCCATAGAGAGGTAGCTTTAGACCCAAAAAATCTGGCCAACTCCCGCTTGTATTTACATCTACCGGTGGGTCATCGCCGCGATGGAGATAACCAACCTAAGGTGCTCATCAGCTTGCGATGATCAACATAAGAGGAAGGCTTGTAGACTTACATCCTCATTCACAAAAATGATCATTGGGATAGTCGTCATCAATAAAAGTTATCCACCCGTGGGAGTCTACCAAAGTGCAAGGATCAACCCAAGTAAGTCAAGAGCAAAGGAGCCACTAGGAGATTTATCCTAAGCCTCAAATGTACCCAACCCAGTCAGTGCATGATAGCTAGTTCAAGAGGAAAGCGTGTAATCTTACATCCTCTTAAACAAAGCCAACATGAGGTAGCTTGGCCCGCAAGGCCTACTAAACTAACAAGATGCTCATCTTTTTGTAATGGTCAAGTTAGGAAGAAAGCTTATAGAATTGCATCCGCTAGACAAGTAACCATTGGGGTGACACACTAGGAAGGTAGCATGTCAGCCCGACCTAGAGCAGCTAATGAGTGAGTATCACATGGGGATTTATTCCACATCAAAATAGCCCGAGATAAAAGATATGTGTTTCTTTTATGTGGTTGGGCATAGTTTGTGTGGGTGTTGTGTCGCTAAAGGATAAGATGTCGCTTGGGTTCCTTACCCCTACCCTAAACACATCGTGGCAGATTTGTAAGCAAAGATATTTCTCAGCGATATGAAGAGATCAGATTTGAGATGAAAAGAAGTTTTATTGATAATTATTTTCAAACAATATTTATGAATAGTATTTTTTTAGGTAGAGCCCATTGATTGGAAGCATAGGGTGCTCTCCCTTATAATTTATAAACTAATAAGATCCTCCTTGGTAGGCCTTCTCTATGGCAAAAGGGTCTTCCCAAGTGGGTTCAAACTTGCCTCCCATCTTTAGATGGGCAACAATTGGTCTCCTTAGAACTAAAATAAGCTCTCTTACTTGACAAGCTCTAGAACATACCAACTTATTGTGAGCTTGAATCATTTGGCTTTATCCAACTCGAGGTTGTGGCATGTCCGAAGGCGTCTCTTCCAAACCTTCAAGCTCTTCCAACCACAAATTGGCATTCTGCTCCATTGTGATTTTGCTACCCATAGCTATCCTTAATGATAGGAGTTAGATTTCTAATGGTAGAAAGGCTTGACCCATACACTAAGGAGAAAGGGGTAGATTGAGTTAGAGTTCTGTATGTGGTGCGGTAAGTCCACAAGGCTTCAACTAACTACTCATGTCACTGTCTCTTGTTGTCATCGAGTGTCTTCTTCAGTATATGGATGGGAGTTTTATTGAAGGCTTCTACCAAGCCATTTGCCCTCAGGTAATAGATGGTAGAATATCTTTAATCTATGCTATGTCTCTGGGCAAAGCTGTTGATTTTAATGTTCTTGAATGCAGTATAATTATCGAATATAATTCATTGAGGCACCCCAAACCTATATACAATATGGTTCATACATGTGGAAATGTGACCTCAGTGGGATTGCCTCCCACTTAGAAAAGTAGTTGGTGGAAATGAACCCCCTTGGAAGAAGGAGGATCAATTAAACCCACTATGTTAATACTCAAACACTCAAATGGACATGAGGCCAATATAGGATGTAAAATATTGGGTGGTTAATGTAGGAGCACACTGTGTACCTGACATTGGTGGAATCTCCTAGCCACATTCATGCAGTTTATGATCATCAAAGGCCAATATAATCCTAATCTTTTGATCTTGGCTTTCATCTTCGGACCGGATTGATGCACTCCACATAAACCTGAGTTTACATCGGTCATGATGCTATGAGCTTCGTGTTTGTCCAGACAATGTAACTACATATGATCGAAGGACCGCCGATACAAGGTGCCACCTATGAGAGCATAGGAAATGGCTCTCTGTTTCACTTGATATGCTAGTGACTTCTTATGAGGTAGTTTGCCTATATTTAAATAATTCATGAATGGTTGCCTACAATCTAACTCCTCATCCTTCTTGGCAATGGCAAACTCCCCTTCAAGAGAGAATCTCTTGATGAGTTCAGAGTCAATAAGAGATAAGACTTGTCTATTTTGGACCCTTATTGGAATAGACTCATCTTCCAGACATGCCAACTCTTTGACGAGCTTGGCTAATGCATCTGCTACTGCGTTCTCTCCTCAAGAAATCTTGTAGATGGTAACCTCTTAGATTTAGGCCAACAACTCCATAGTGTTGTGGTGATGATAGAGCTTAGGATTTAAAACTTTGTAGGACCCAGCAATTTGGTTGATGACGAGCTGAGAATCTCTGAAGATGTTGATACTATGGATGCATAGTGTAATGACTAGCTCTAGACCAACAATCAGAGCCTTATATTCGGCTTCATTGTTGGTACATGGGTTGGACAAATGATATGAGAATCTCATCACATCATGATCTAGAGTTAGGAGAACTATTCTTACCCCTACCTTTCTTGGAAGAGTAGATCATGATTATTCTTCTTTTTGAAAGGAAGCTACACCATCAAAATACATCTCCTAGTGGAAAATGCTAGTATCTGCTAAGTTCATGATTTTTTCATCGGGGATGCCATCACTAAGTGGGAATCAGTAGGAAGTGGGTGTGCTGCTAAAACATTTGCAAGTGTCTGTCCTTTCACCACACTGAGGGGTACAAATGTGATGTCAAACTACGATAAAATCATGGACCAACGCACCAACCATCCGGATAGCATTGGTCCTGTCATGAGATATTACAGTGGATTGATCCTAGAGATTAGATTCACCTTATAAAAAAGCGTGTAGTGTCATAGCTTTTGGGATGCAAAGATTAAAGCTAGAAAGTGCTTTTCAATAGGTGGGTGGTTTGCCTTAGCATGAATTAGACGATGACTGAGGTAGTAGAGATCATTTTCTTTCCCTTTGATTTTTATCCATAAATGACCAAAAAATTTTCTAACTGAGATAAGTAATATCTCCAAAGAATAACATTCATATAAACACATCCACAATGTTTCACACTGATGTGTGCAAAAGGGAAGCTAAAAAACCATCCATAATGTTTCACATTTTTCTCTCAACAAACATTTCAATCTATCCTTCAAAACATAGTGCATAAACAAGCCAAAATGGAACAATGAACCATTGGATCTACACAAACTGAAGCTTGAGAGAAGGAATGATATAAGAAGACAATAATGCAGATCTACCAAAACTAATGCTCGCAAAGGGATGAGATGGGAAAGCTGAGGGTTACCTTCATAAATAATAAAGATGAGGGTGCAAAGCAGAAGTCAGGGGTAGAGAAGGGTTTCGGAAGCTGAAATCTCATAAAGCAGAGATGAGAGTTAAGGCCAAATCCCTCGATTTTCTATCTCATGGATGGCTTCGGCAGAGATGAGAGTTCCAATCATGAGATAGCAAAGGATGGATGGATCAAGGTCACGGGGAGAACGCTCAGCACTAAGAAATGGGGAATATAGGAAAAAACCTCTCTTCGATCACAAACCGTGGAAGGGTATATTGAGTCACAACTTTGTAGCAACTGCGGCCTAGATTCTCAAAGCTTCCCAAATTTGTGATGTAATTAAAGCAAGACCATTGCAGTAGTCCCAAATGGGACCTTAGTGTCTAAGGATGATGTGCAAGTCAAACTCCAGTTGGGTCTTAGGACAAGGTCCGGGTTAACAAAACTTAAAAATTCAATGATAATATAATAAGAATTTTCACTTAATAAAATTTGAGAAGCTACTTATCATATAATTATAAAAGATAAATCCATTGACACTTCTCAAGTTCAAGCTTCCAAGAGGAAAGTCCCAAACATGATCCTCTATGCTTAAGCTAGAGTTGATAAGATTTGGAAGGTTATAAATATGAAAATCAAGGAATTTAGACCCAATTCTTTCCATGGAACCAAACAGAGTTGACAAGGTCTACTAGCCTACAACAGTCATATGATCAAAATACTATTATTATTAAGGTTTAAATGATTAATTATTATGTATTCAAATTTAAATCAATTACAAAATAATCATATATTCAAATAAAAAAATATAAATGAAAATAAAATTATTTATTTAAATTTAAAGTAAAATTCACCCACCCATCCGCAATTATTTGTCGAGGTGACAAGTTAAGAAAACTTTTGCTCATAAAGAGCCAATGTCAAATCAAACACAGTTATTTTCACACTCAAATAATCTTAAGTCAGTAAGGATGTGACCCATGTCCTCTGTCTCATGGTTTATCCCAAAATTGCACCACATAAATGGTAGTTATGATAAGATCCATCTAACTGGGTGGTTGCCCCAAAATGGCACCATTAAATTATGGTCATAGCTACAACCCATATGTCCCTTAACGACTTTGCTCTTTGAGCTGTGAACTATAAATATATTTGATTGGGCAAAAAGCCCTATATTAGCTATGGTTGACTTATATTTGTCCCCTGTTGTGTTAATTTTTGGATGTGGGGGATGCCATGTAGATCATAAGGGTACTTATTGAAGTGATCGGGTACAACATCGAGGTACAATGCACTATCTAAAAAGATAGAGGCATCACCCTATAATGGACATAATCATCTAATAAGGACTCCTAAGGCATGATGGGTCTTCGAATGTACTAGAGATTTTTTTCCTTACTTTATATGGATAAATAAAGTAATGTTTATATTAAAGTTCTTAAGTTCCCTATGAGATAAGCCTCCGTAGTTAATTACATCTTAGGGAATGAAATTCTTTAAGAATACTCTCAATTAAACTAGATAATTATTATCTCCAAAGATTTTAAAGTTAGACTATCAAAGGATTAGTTATGTTAGAAAATCAATTGGGAGAGTTCAAAGAGAAAATTTATTTTTATAATCCAAATGAAATAAGTAGTGAATGCTCATGATACTAGGAGACCTAGTGAGCATTCCAATCTATCCTATGATTGGGATTTATATATTTAAAAGTGAGATATATTTATTTGATTTGAATTTTTATTAGATTACTAGGGCTTATAATCCACCAACACAAGGTTGTAAAAATGCCTAAGAGGTAAGGATTTATGCTTATTATCTAAATAAAATAACTACCTTAGATCTTAAATCTAGAGTTTTTAGTACAAGCTAAAGTGCAACCTAAATCTTAGCGACGGGTGGACATAAGAGTTTATCTCTACAAGAGAGTAAACTCGTCCGACTTCTGGACTTACAACTACCTGGAGTGGCCACTTGCTAACTCCTCCTACAATTTTAAAACCATGTAGTCTTATGAATTGCAAGATAGCTAGGGTAGTTATCTAATTTCAAAGAGACTAAAGTCCTTAACCCACTCCCTGTTGACCTCACTTTTGGAGTGAGCTCTCAACTTCTCTATCTTAAACATAGGACTCCTCTTAGATATTAAGAGTTCCTTAGTCTTAAGACACTTCTAGTGATTAGATGAACACTTAATGTAACCCTAAAGACATAGAAGAGTTAGCCATAAGAATAGGTTATGCCTTAGCAGTGTTAGGAAAACTTGTCTACCCTATAACTTGAACCAAATCCTTACTTCCTTCTTTCAAGTCAAACTTCCAATTCAAATCCAACCTAAATTATTTCAAGTCAAATTCTTGAACTTAACCAAACCAAATTCAAATCAACTTCACATTCAAATCAATTCCAAATCAAATCTTAAATCAATTCCAACCCAATTGATTTTCTCAAATCTTAAATCAAATCTAAAATCTTTCCTAAGCCTTATTTGATTTAATCTTATGGACTTAGCTCAAATCCAAATCCAACCAAAAATCTAACTTAAACTCTTTCAAGTCAAATCCTTGAACTCAACCAAACCAAATTCAAATCACTTCAAATTCAAAAGATTTTCTCATAACTCATTTATATTCTCATTTATATTCACAAATATAAATTAAATATAAATTCAAATAGCCAAAACCAAATTCAAAATTCTAAATCCAAATCCAACATATACCCTTTCAAGTCAAATTTTTGAATTTAACCAGATCATTATCAAATCAATTCAAACCTTTGGATTTTCTCCTCAAACTATCATTTCTTCAATCACAAACCAAATATATTCATAAACTTCAATCATCAAATCAAAATCAAACTAACCCAAATCAAACCCATGTTCACCCTTTTGAACTTGAAATTATCAAGTAAATCAAAACCCATTTGACTCCAAATCACTTGTAGTTGGGTTTATATTTCAATCATAAGTCTATATGTGTTCAACCAAACTTGAATCAATCCTTGATCAAGTCAATTGACCCACTTAGGCTCACTTGACCCAAAGTGACTAAAGTACATTTTTGAGCCTAATTCTAATCCTACCCAAATTAGATTGAACTAAGCTCATCTAAGCCTTACATTGTGAGCAACAATCAACATAGGATGATCAATCACTCAAATTGGGTCAAACTAAGTCAAACCTAACCTTTGACCAAGTCAACACTTAGTCCAAATGAAACCAAAACTAACCAAAATCCATCATAGGTTAAATTGATTGAAACCATTGATCTAAACCAATTCAGGATCAATCATTGGACTTGACCAAGCCATTAATTGAGCCAAACCTAGCCCAATTGGCCACTTGACCCAAGTTGACCTAAAAAGTTAAAATGGGTCAAATCTTGATCTAAGCAAAATTGATTGCAACCGATGGGTTAAATTCATTCTAAATCACTTGTTGAACTTGACCAAAGCTCCAATTGGCCAACTAGACCCAACCTAGCAATGCAATTGACCATGAACCCAACTTGACTTAAAAGGTCAAATCAACTTGAAAATAAACTTAACCAAAATTGATTGAAACCAAAGCTTACAAAATATTTCAAATGATCAACCAACCAAACCAAACCAACCCTAGGTCAAATGGGTCAAATTAGTCAACTTAACCCATTTGACCTAAGTGAACTCAAATGAACCCAAACCAAATTGAACCAAACCAATGATAAAAACACTTCAAATGATCATTTGAACTTAACCTAACCCATGATTTGACCCAATTTGACCAATTGGTCAACTTGACCCAAGTTGACCCATTTTGATCTAAATGGGTCAACTTGAGCCAAATCATATCAAATCAACTCCAAATTCTTTGAAATTTGACCCAACCTATTTTTGAAACATCTCAAATCTTCCCAAATCAAAATCAAGGCCAAATGACCATTTTACTCTTGGTTCAAAGGGTGACCTATGGCCAAATTCACTTGGAATCTGACCAATTCCTTTTCATAGCCACTTGGCATCCTCCTAGTGGACCACATGGACACTAAGGAGGGTGGTGAACATGACCCAATGGGTTTGGGTCAGCTATGACCCAACCCAAGGCCAAACTGACCCCTCTAAAAAATTCTCCACTTGGATCACCTCCTACACTCACTTAACATATGTGCACCTCCTTCATTCCACTCCTCTGCCAAAACTGAAGCACATAGAGCTCTTAACAACCTAAACAACCCATTCAATCTCATCAATTGATCAAAAATGGAAGAGCAAGCCTTGATCATCTGATCCAAGTAAGGGGAGATATACTCTCTCTCATTCCCACTCAAACCACCTTCCTTGCATTCGATCGACCTCAGAGGATCAAAGGCAAGCATTTCCAAGCTCCCCAAGCATTCCCAAGCTCCTTTGAATTTCCCTCTCTTGATTTTCTTCATTGCCAAAATAGGGGAGGGCTAAAAATTTTCCAACTTACTCAATTCTCCACCAAACCTCAATTCACTTGGCAAGCACCATCAAGGAGGCAAGTCAAGCTTACCCAAAGCTTTTCCCAAACAACCAAGCCACGGAAGGGAGACCTAGACCAAAGTCGCAAGCCATTGGAGGGAGCTTTGGTCAATTGAGAGATCTACTTCAAATTGAAGTTTTAAACCTTCAACAGAGCTTCATCTCCACTAGACGAAGCTACCTCCTCTGTTGGAAGCTTGGTGATAGCCGATGAGGCATTGTTCAAAATTAATCCTCATTTGAAAAATGCATGGTCCTTTATGAAGGGAATTATAATCCCATTAAAATTCAATTGTTGGATGTTCTTCCCTATGCTTCTTGATGGTGTGGCTTGAATCTCAGCTAATCTGATCTCA
Organism: Cymbidium sinense; assembly: GCA_021442155.1. Lineage (NCBI taxonomy): Eukaryota > Viridiplantae > Streptophyta > Magnoliopsida > Asparagales > Orchidaceae > Cymbidium > Cymbidium sinense. The sequence continues at coordinate 19,623,837 of CM038221.1, read as the reverse complement.
ATTAAGCTCGGATCAAGCCATGGAGGATGAACGGCCTCTATATCCTGTAGCTTAGGCAAGATGAATCATGGGTCATCCATCCCAATGTTTTGGATGGATGACCCTTATTAAAATGCATTAGAACTCAAATTTTAATGCTTTGAAACCATGAGTTTAATCCTGACCATTTGATCCTTGATCAGACGGCCTAAGGGAAAGCATGTTATGCCACCAACTGATGCGATGAGTGATGTGACAACTTAAATAATCAATCCCGTCATGCCAAGTGGAAAGCATGTGCCATGTCAACAGTCCACGTGGCACCGATGGGATTAGTTAATTAACTAGAAACTTTATAATTTTATAACTAAATGTAGAAAACTCTAAAAAATGCAAACTGGTTCATTTTAAAGATAATTCAAAGGAGAATCCACTAAAATTATTTTTAATTGATTTTAAATAGTGAATTTTCCTTAATTATGGTTTAATTAAAAAATTAAATTACCCTAATTACTCCCTAATTACTTAATTAATTAAACCAAATTTCATAGACATGTTTAGGGGATGACTTCTACCTCCCCCAATTTTCTTAGAACTTATTAATGAGTTAATCAGGGAAATCAATTAATGAAACCCTAATCATAATTAAGTATTGAGATAATTAAACATTCTTTTAAGTAAGGAGGAGTTTTATGGAATGAGTTTGGGATATTTTCTCTAAGTTATTCCTTAAACCCTCTTTCTTCCTTATTCTAAATATAATTAAGGATTAATCCACTAATCATCTACTTAATTTTCAAAATCAATCTGGAATTAATCTTTAGGTGTTCAATATCCTAAGGTAAATTTAAGGAAATCATATCCAACTCACATGTGTGGGAGGGTTATGAAAGTACTTAATGAAAACTATTTAGCTTAATTAATCAATAATTGTGAGCCACATTAGGCCCCTTTTATTTCTTAGGTGCATTCTTTGATTTAAATTCCATGTGGTTGCATATCATATGTTGGCTCATAATTGTTCGATTAATTATGTTAAAGTCGTATATGTAAGGGGTAATTAATGGATTTATTTTACACCTTAACCTAAATAAAACATAAAATCAATCTAATGGTTCTAAAATTAAACTAAATCAATTCACACATGGGGGAAATTGGTTTGGACCAACAAACTCTTTCTTTACAATCATTTTCAAGTCAAATCCAAAAATAAAATAAGAATCTCTTTAAAAAATTTTGATTCACTTTGAATAATCTTATCTTATATGATTGTCCTTAGGAATTAATTAGGGTGAATGAAGTTACATGCTTGCATCACTTTATTTCTCTCCAAGCATGCTAAATGTTGTATGCCATATGAAATCATGCCTTCATATCTTTTTGAAAAATCAATTAAAATGAAATGTTTCCTTTATATCAAATTGCATGTTTTGGCTAAAGTAATGAATATGAGTGGCTATTATCACTATTAAATCAAAAAATTATTTTTAAAACTTATAAATCAAATATTATAAATGAAGGTATGCTCTTTATAAATACTTATAAGCTTGCATGTGATTATAGCATAAAATGTGTTATGTGTTTTGCTTCTCTTTTCTAGGATTTGCAAAGTTTATAGTTCATTTGAAAAGAATAGAACACTTGCTTAAATCTATTCCTATACACTCTCATGTTATGACTTAAGAAGAACCCTCACATTACACATGTAAATTATACAACCAAAATCAAACAAACAAACACAAAATCTTTTGCATGATTCTTCATCCATTTCTTTTCTTTTTGTACATGCACATGTATTTAAGAACAATGGTATATTAGTCTGGACATCCTCGAGCTGTGAGGCTTTAAGGAGCCCCAAGAAGGTCTTGTACCTTATACCCCTGGTGTAGGAAACAATGATGTCTTACTCACTTATGTCTTTCATACTTGTGGGTGTGCATTTGATTAATGGATAAAAGAATCCCTCTCTTTTCTACATAAAAAAATCATGCATTAATGAAATATCCAAATTTTCTTAAGCAACATCTCTTAGCATTCATCATCAAATTGTGTTAAAGCTTTCATTTGCATGTATAGATATGCTTAAGATTATTCATATGCATGTTGACCTCATTTTTAGAATGAGCTCTCAACACCTCCATCTTAGGCATAGGACTTCTCTTAGACTTTAAGAGTTCCTTAGTATTAAGACACATCTAGTGATTAGGTGGACACTCTCCCCTAGCCCTAGAAGACTTAGAAGAGTTAGCCATAGGAATAGGTCATGCCTTAGGGGTGTTAGGAAAATCTCCTACCCTTTAGCTTAAACCATTCCTCACTTTTCTTCTTTCAAGTCAAACTCCAAATCAATTCTATTTTATTTTCTCCAAACTCAAATTAATTCCATGATTGAAGTCTATGATTGAAACCCATGATCAAAATCCATCAAAATTCTAAGTATAAATTTCCTAAGTCCTTAACCCTTTCTTAAGGACAGCCAAAATCATGAACTAAACCCACTCAAACTCTTGAAATTTTCTCATAATCCATTTATATTCTCATTTATATTCATATTTATAAATGAAATATAAATTCAAACTCATCAAATCAAATTCAAAATTCTAAACTAATTTATGAAGATTTTCCTAAATTCCTTTAATTTTTCGTTAAAGGACTTAGCTAAAATAAACCCTAAACTTTGATCAAACCTATTCAAAACCTTGGGATTTTCTCAAAATCAATTTATATCCTCATTTATATCTTCATATATGAATGAAATATAAATATAACTCAATCCAATCAAAGGCAAAAATTAAATTCCAAATTTAAAATGCTTGAAATTCCCTTAAATCCAATTAATTTTTCATTAATGGATTTAACCTAAACTTTGATTAAACCACTTCAAACTCATGGGATTTTCTCAAAATATATTTGTATTCTCATTTATGTTCTCATATAAATGAAATATAAATATACAATCAATTCAAATTAAAATTCCATTAAATCCTTTAAATTCCCTTTAATGGATTTAACCCTAAATCATGATTAAACTCTTTCAAATTCTTGAAATTTTCTCATAATCAATTTATATTCTCATTTATATTCACATATATAAATGAAATATAAATTCAAATAATCAAAACCAATTCCAAAATCAAACTCAAATCAAATCAAAATCAAATCTAAGCTCAAAATCTTGAACTTAGCCAAATCACTTTCAAATCAAGCCAAACTCTTGATTTTCTCTCATGGTTCAATCAATCCTACAATCATGAGCTTATATATAAATCCAAACCTCAATCCTTCAATCAAAACCTAAATCAAAAAATCAAACTCAAGACCCCTTCATATTCTTCCTTTGAATATGAAATTTTCAAATTGATCAAAATCCATTTGACTTCAAATCACTTGTAAATGGATTTATATTTCAATCATAAGTCCATATAGAAGATCAATAAACTTCAAATCAAGCTTTGACCAAGCCATTTGACTCACTTAGGTTCACTTGACCCAAAGTGACCTAAAGTACCCTTATGAGCCAACTTTTGATCCTAACCAAATTGGATTGAACCAAACTCATATTTGCCTCTCATCATGATCAACAATCATCATGGGATGATCAATCAATCAAAATAGGCCAAACCAAGTCAAACCTAAGGGTTGACCAAGTCAACACTTAACCTAACATACCCAAAATTCACCATAGGCCAAATTGAATGAAACCATTGATCCAAGCTCACTCATGACCTATGTTTGAACTTGACCAAGCCAACATTTAAGCCTAACCTAGCCCAATTAGCCCACTTGACCCAAGCTGACCCATTTTGACCTAAAGGGCCCAAATGTGTCAAAACTTGATTTAAGCCAAATTGATTGAAACCAATGGGTTAAGTCCATCTCAAATCACTTGTGGAACTTGACCAAAGCCTAATTGGCCAACTAGACCCAACCTAGCCCAATTGACCTTAGACCCAACATGACCTAAAGGGGTCATGTTGAGCCAAAATTGAACCTAACTCAAATTGATTGGAAAACAAAGATACCATCCACTCCATATGACTAACCAAACCTAAACCTACCATTGACTTACCTCAAATAGGTCAAATGGGTCAAATGGGTCAACTTGGCCCATTGGACCTAAATGAGTCTTATGAGCCAAAACCAAATCTATACCAAATTGAACCAAACCAAAGGCACCAAAATATTTCAAATAGTCATATGAACTTGACCCAACCCTTGGTTTGACCCAATTAAACCAATTGGTCAACTTGACCCAAGTTGACCCATTTTGACCTAAATGGGTCAACATGAGCCAAACCCTATCAAATGGATTCCAAATCCATTGAAACATGGCCAAACGTATTTTCTCAACATACCAAACATACCCAAATTGAAAAATAGTAAAATGACCATTATACCCCTAGTCCATAGAATAAATTTTATCCTAACCCATGGGTATTTTAGTCATGCACTCATCACAAACACTTGAGATCTCCTAAAACCTCAAGGGGACCTAGTGATGAGTGGTGCACCCAACCCAATGGATTTGGGTCAACCCATTTGGCCCATGGACCAAACCCATGGCCAAATTGGAAATTTCAAACTCCTCCTCAATTGGATGCACATGGGAGCTAGGCTTCCACTCTCAGCCATGTTCACCTAACCACCCAAACAACTCATCCCATATGGACAATTGGATCAAAATGGCAAGCATGTGCTCGGTAGTTTGATTGCCATAGGGGGATATATACTCCCCCTAATCCACTAAAATTTGACTGGACCCTTGATCGATTAGAGCATAAGGAGAGTTAGCAACCTTCACAGAGCTCCCCCAAGGTTCTCAGAAGTTTTAGATCTCCCATTCTTCAATTTTGCATAGTGCAAAATAGGGAGGCCTACTGAATTCTCAAGTTCCTTTACACTTGATCTTAGACCAATCCCTTTTGCAAGCACACTTAGGGGACCAAGTCAAGCTCACCTAAGTTGATTCCCAAGTTCTAAAGATAGGGGAGGATTGAATTGGATCAAATCTGAACTCAAGCTAAGGAGGAGGTGACCCATAGGAAGATCCACTCCATCTCAAGCGCTCAATTCAGCAGCTTCATCTCACTAGGCAAGCTTCTCCAAGGAATTGAGCACCTCTAGTGAGGTTAGTGAATTTTTTACCACTCAGGCTAAGAGGTGTTGGTCTTTTGTGAAGTGGATTTTAATCTCATGGGATCTTAGCCATTGGATTGGCCACTTTGGTCCTTTAGATGGTGTGGGTTGAGTCTTGACTGAATTCATGAAGGATCAGGGAAGAACTTCATCTCAGTCATCCATTCACTTATTTTTAGATGAGCGGCTGAGACTATTTCCCATATATTAGAATTTAATCCCCCTTTTAAAACCATGGGTGTATCCTTAGCCGTCTAAATCTTTAATCAAACGGCTAATGGTAAAAGCATGTGCGCCGCCATTCTCCTAATGTGACAAGTTAAATAGGGGGCTCACGGCATGATGAGTATAAAGCGCCCTGATCACCGCCGCCACACGTCGCACCATGGGTTGGGTATTAAGTGGGGATTAGTTATTTAATTAATTAATTCCTAATTAATCCCTAAAGCTTCTAAAAATCATAACTCCTCATAGAAAAATCAAAAAAATAAAAAAAAATGCTATGGGTAGATAATTCCATCTATAATATTCTAAAATATCTTCAATGTGTTTTGATTTCTCTTTTTCTCTGAATTTGGGTTTCTTTAGAATGTTAATTAGTTAATTATTCTCTAATTAAGCTACCAATTAATCTCAAATATCTAGGGTTCATTTTAGGAGATGACCTCTGCCTCCCCTAATTTTCTTGAGATTTATTGAGGCCTTGATTAGGAAAATTGCTAGCTCATTCTCTAATTACCCCCATCATGTAATTAAGGGTAATTAAGATGTAATTAGTGGATTTTCCCTATGTTTAAGTTGGATTAAGGTTAGATCCAGTGAGTAGGGGTTTTAGGAAATAATTTTGGGTATTTCCCTAAGTTATTCCCTAAACACCCTTTTCTTTCCTTAATCCCCTTCTTAATTAAGGGTTAATTCATTAATTACCCTTTTAAATAATTTTTAAAAATTATAAAAACCTCCTGAACTTAATTAATCTACCTTGGGTAGATTATTAGGTGTTCTAATTAAAGAAATTAAACCCCTTTCATAAGTGTGAAGGGTGTTTTAAAAGTACTTAAGCTAAAACCCCTTAGCTTAATTAACTTTTAATTATGAGCCAAATTTTATTAGGCCTTTCCATTACTAGGTGCATTGCAAATTTACATACCTTGTGCATTTTATGTCATCTCATTGGCCCATAATTACTTAGTTAATTTTTTTAAGGTGGTGTAGGTAAGGGTTAATCACTTAATGCATACTTTAACCTAATCAACACTTAAAAATGGATTTAATTATCTTTAAATTAAAAAAAATCTATAATACATGTGGGAATGGGTTAGGAACATCAAACTCATCTCACTTTTTCAAAATTAAATCAAACTTCAAACAAACAAAAATCAATTTGAAATTCACTTTGATTTATTCTAAGTTTTCTTATTCTTTAAGAATGTCTTTAGAAATTAAGTAAAGTGAGTTTGTTTACATGATTACATTGCTTTAGATCTTTCCCAACATGTTAAATTATGTTTCATTTAATTCATGCATCCATGATTTCATGGTTTCAAAGTTTTAAAAAGAAATTGTTTACTTTATGTTAAATGTGCATGTATTGGCTAAAGTAAAATATGAGTGGCTATTATCACTACTAAATTCAAAGTATTTTCAAAATCTATAAATGAAACATCAAATCTGAAAGTGTGCTATTCATATATTAATTATTAGCTTGCATGTGATGAGTTATAAAGTCATGTTTAGTGTAAGCCTTTCCTTCCTTTTTTTATGTTAGCATGGTTTTGAATATGGGTTAGTAAGATGTAGGGTTCATTTGAAAAGAACCCAATACTTACTTAATTCCAAACCCTATTCATCCCTATGCTCTCACTTATGAAGGATTTCCTACACTTTCATGGATAAATTGCATAAACAAAAATGAAACCATTAAGCAAACTTTTGCATATTCCTTTTCCATTTCATTTCTTTTATATGTATGTTAGTACTTAAAGAAATTGGTATATTAGTCTGAACAACCTCAAGGTTGGGAGGCTTTAAGTAGCCCTAAGCAGTTCTTGTACCTTATGCCTCTAGTTAACAATGATGTTGTACTCACTTATGCCTTTCTTACTTTCATGCATGTATGTGAAATTTTGGATAAGGAAAATTTTTTCTACTTAAGAAAATTCATGCATCTAAATCTTCTAAATTTTCTTAAATGGATTACTTAGCATGCATCATAAAGTGTGTTGACTATTCTCATTTTCATGTATATATATTTGCTTAGGGTCCATCCATATGCATGTTGAATATGTTGGGAAAGAATTGAAGTAGTGTATGTTATGTGAATTTTGATTCATTTTTCTTAATCTTAAAATGTCTTTCTTTTTGGATAGGTTTGTTTAGGGTTGATATAAACTTAGGATTAATTAAAAAATATAATTAAAATATTTACCTAAATGAAGTTAAAATGTGAACTTACTTTAGAAATTACTTAAGGATTAGGCAAGGAAAGAGAAGTTCTCTTCCCTTTCTCTCTCTTCATAATTTAGTAATTAATTATAGGTTTCACTCAAATCAAACTAAAACATGAAATAAAAATAACCCAAAGCCACTAAACAACTTAAATGAAACCCTCCTCTAAGTTGAACATGTCTTTCATACTTAGGAAATTCAAACCAAAAGTCTTAAGTTAAGCATGCCACACAAACTTTCAAAGTACACACACTAGCCTAAGTCACCACTTCTAGTTTCAGGTTAGGTCGGTGCATGGTTTGATGTTATATTTTTTTTGTGATAAATATTTTATACTGCATGTTAGGGTATATGCTCATAGAATGATTGGTAGGGCATGCTTAGTCTAACCATTCTTTTCTATAGGGGATTGTGCTAAAGGAGCGCTATCATAAATAAAAATATAAATGCTTCTTGCTTGCAAGTGCTTATACGCCTAGCATAATCTATAGGCCAGGTGGACTTAGTCACCCATGTGTGGGGTGATAAGTCTAATATACATGCTTGGGTTTTGTATGGTGTGATTTGACTAACCTTTATTTTGCATGTGTTAGTTAGATTTATGCATTTCCTTTTCATGTAAAAATTTGTTTATTTAGAATGTTGGAATGATTTGTTATGGATTGGGATGAGCATTGGTCATAAGATCTCATCTTATGTACCATGTGAAGCCTTGGAGCATTTACCATTCAACCATCCAAACGAAGACCTAAAGAAGAAAGAAAGAAGAAATAAGAACAAATCTTAAATACCCCCATCACAATGAATTCCTTTTGCTTAAATGTAATTCAATTCATTTGTAATCCGGGTTGTATAAAGGTAGAGCTCGACTACCCACATTTGATATTTTTTGGGTTTGTTCAGTGGTGCCTGACCACAAATGGCCATTTATTCTTTTGGCTAGTTTTATAAATTGATTGATGTTTATTTAACTTGTGCATTAAGTGGCATGCTTTTCCTAGTTTATTCCTTACTTTATGTATGGCCTGGATGTGGGTTAGGCTTTTTAGGAAAAAAATAAATCTTTTATCCAACTTAAAAATTCAAACTAAAATTAAATAACTCATAACCTCACCTAAAGCTTAGGATTAAAATCAAGATAAAAGAATTAGAAACCCCTTGGTTGGATGAGTTATTTTCTTTATAATATCATGCATAACAGCATCTTATTTCACTCTTGATTAGAGGGCTTCCATCTTTACCGGAGAACCCGACTTGACCTTTGAGGGCAGTGGTGGAAACTCACCTCCTAAACTTCTCGCTAATTTTGGCCAATAATCTACTCATACATTAGTCATAAAAATCCTATTAGCCTCAGTCAAATTGATTGTCCAAAATTGATAAATAAAATGAAATTTTAAATGCATTAGATTTAGGTCATTTGAAGCATGTCCCTTTACATGATCTAGTCTCTTTAGGGAGTGAGTTTAAAGACTTAGTCTCTTTTTAAATAAATAAAAATAGCCTAGTTATCTTGCATAAGCATAATGACTTTCCTACATGTATTTAAAATTATAGGAGGAGTTAGTTGGCAGCCACCCCCAGGCCAAGCCCAAGCTGTCAGGTGGTTTGTCCTCTCTTATGAAGGCAAACCAATTACCACTTTTCGCTTTAGATTTAGGTTGTGCTTCTAACCCTCACCAAAGCTCCCTAGATTTAGGTTCTGAGGTTGTTTTCCCCTTTGTGGGATATAAGCATAATTTCTCACCTCTTAGGCATTTCTTAATCTTGTATTAAGGAATCTTAAGTCCTAAAATTTTAATGAAAAATACAACTCAAATAAATTAAATCAATTTTTAAAATGTAAAGCTCAATTTTAGGATAGTTTAAGATGCTCGTTAGGTTTGCTAGCATTGTGAGCATCTCCTACTTATTCCCATTTTGGCTTCGATAATAACTCCCTCTTTTGATAAATCCCATTTGATCTTCAAACATACAACCAATCAGTTGATAGTCCTTCCTATTGAAATCTTCAGAGACAATGATCATTTATCTTAAGATTTTCTTAAAGGATCCTATCCTTTAAGATGTAATTAACTATGAGGGCTTGCCCCTGTAGGAAACTTAATGAACCAGGTTTAAAATAAACCATGCTTTACTTTTCCATGTAAAGTAGGGAAAGAATCTCTAGTACATATGCAGACTCATCATCCTTAGGAGTCCTTATTGAGGTGATTGGTTCCATTAAAGGGTAATAACTTCTGTCTTTTCAGATAGTACATTATACCTTGATGATGTACCCGATCACCTGAATAAGTATATCTGCTGATCTGCGAGGCATCTTACCAAGATGAATTTTTGTAAGGGTTTCCTCTTTCTTCTCTCCCCATAGATTTGAAAGCTCCCTTATAGGAATTTTTCACCACAATGCATGATATACATGTTGGAAAGAAATAAATGGATGTGTGTTATGTGATAGTAATTCACCTAATTAATCCTAAGATTCCTTTCTTATTGAATAGGTTTATTTAGAGTAAATCTAAACTTAAGATTAATTAAAACACATAATAAAACATTCACTAAAGAAAAATCATTAATGAATCTACCTTAGAAAATACTTAATGTAAGGAGTAAAGAGAAGTTTTCTTCTCTTTTTCTCTCTTTATAACACTTAGTAATTAAGTGTAGGTTCATTCAAATCAAGTCATCAAATAAAATTAACAAATCAACTAAATCACTTAAATAAAACCACCTCTAAGTTGAATCCTTTCACACTTAAAAATTCTAACCATAAAAGCTAGCTAAGACATGTCACACAAGCCTTAAATGGCACACACATTAGGCCAATTCACCATTTCTAGCTCTAAGTTAGGGCAATCCATGGTTTGATGCTTGATTTTATTTTGTGGTGTAATATTTTTAGCTGGATGTTAGGGTGCATGTTCGTAGACTGGATGATAGGACGATCTTAGTCTAACCATTATCTTCTGTAGGGGATTGTGCTTAAGGGGCATTGTAATAAAAATATAAATATTTTTGTGCAGGTTGCTTATAGCCCTTGAGCATGATTCAAATTAGGATAGGTGGGCTTGGTTACCCATGTGTGGGATACTAAGTCCAATTTATTCCTATAACTACTTAGATTGTGTGGTATATTTAGCTAATCTCTATTTTGTAAGTTTAGTTAGATTTATTTTTTCTTTTTCATGTAATTTTGTAATTAAGATTTAGAATGAATGTTATGGAGGAGTTAAGGTGAACATTGGTAATAAGACCATGTATTATATACCATGTGAACCCTTGGATCAAACTACATCCCAAGTCCAAATTAAGAAAGAAGAAAGAAAGAAAGAAAGAAAGAAAGAAAGAAATGAAGAAATAAAGAAAGAAGAATGAAGAATGAAGACCATAACATGAATTCATTTTAATTGTAATTATTCATTTGTAATTCGGGGTGTATAAGGGTAGAGCTCAGCTACCCACATTTCTTTTTGGGTTGTGCGGTGGTACCCAACCACATCAGCCTTTTATTCTTTTGTGCTAGCTTTATAAAATTGTTTGATGTTTGTTTAGCTTGCGCATTAAGATGGCATGATTTTTCTAGTTTCTTCATTGCTTGATGAATGTCTTGGATGCGAATAGGCTCTTAGAAAAAATAAATATTCTATCCAATTAATCAACTCAAAATTTAAAATTAACAACTCATAACTTCACCTAAAGCCTAGAATATAAATCAAGAAATAAAAGATTTAGCAACCCCTTGGCTAGAAGTTGTATGTCTCACATCATGCATAAAAAATATCTTGCTTCACTCTTGCTTATGGAGGGCTTCCACATTTGCCAGAGAAAATAGCTTGACCTTTGAGAGCCATGGTGGAAACACACCTCCTTCTTACTAATTTTTTCCCATAACCAATTTCTCATACATTAGGCATACAAATCCCATAGCCTAGGTCAAATAAATTGTCCAAAAATAAAAATAAAACTAACAAAAGTTTGCATTAGATTAAGTCATTTATTCATGCCCTATATAATCTAGTCTCTTAGGGAGTGTGTTTAAGGACTTAGTCTCCTTTCTAAATAAATAATGGCCTAGTTATCTTCCAAAAGCATAAGACTTGCCTACATGTATTTAAAATCATAGGAGGAGTTAGTTTGTGGCCACCCCCAAGCGATTGTAAGTCCAACAGTCTGGTGGTTTCAATAATTGATCCCTCCTTTTGATCAATCCCAGTTGATCTTCCAAAAATAACCAATTTATTGATGGTCTTATCTTTGAAATATTTAGATACAATGATCATTTACCTTAATCAATAGTATTCTTAAGGAATCTCATTTTTTTAAGATGTAATTAACTATGGGGGGTTGACTCCATAGGGAACTTAACGAATCGGTTTAAAATAAACTCTGCTTTACTTTTAATGTAAAGTATGGGAAGAATCTCTGGTACATCCGAAGACTCATTATCCTTAGGAGTTTTTATTAGGTAATTAGGTTCATTGTATGATGGTGACTTATATCTCAAGATAGTACATCATTCCTTAATGTCATACCTGATCACCTTAATAAGAACATCTGTGGATCTACGTGGTATCCAACCACCGTGTATTTTTATCTTCATTTATTTTTCAAGATAGATGAAGATAAAATAAAAAATACCACACTCCCTAAGAGACTAGAGCATGAGTGGTATGAGCTTATGAATTAATCTACAAATGCAAAATCTTTTCAAATTTTATTTCATTTTGACACATCATTTAGACAAAGGCTTTGAGATTTTTATATGCCTAAATGTATTGTGAAGGTTGATTATTGGCTAAATCAAAAGAGAAAGAGGGTGAAACTCTATTGATAGGGGTTTCTCTCATGGGTCAAGCGGTCCCTATATGTGTAAGGCAGAGACCCTCATTTTATAAGAGTGACTCAAGATGATATGCATGATGTTAGACATACAACATACAGCTAAAGTTGCTAAATCTCTTATTTATCTTTATTATAGCCTAAGCCTTATGATGAGGTTATGAGTTATTTAAAATGTAGTTATGAGTGATTAGTTGGGTAGAAAATTTATTTTATCCTAAGAGCCTACCACATCCAGGTCACACATTAAGGCATCAAACATGAAGAAATTATAAAGAGCATGTCATCCTAATGCACAATTTAAACAAATCATCAATCAATTTTATAAATTATTATAAAAGAATAACAAGCTGATGTGGTCGGGTACCGCCATACAACCCGAGAAGAAAAGATGAGTAGCCGAGCTCTACCCTTATACAACCCGGAGTATGAAAGAATAATTACAATTTGAATGAATACATGTTATGGGGGTCTTCATTCTTCATATCTCCATTTTCTTGATTTCTGATTTGGTTGTGCTCCAAAAGCATCACAGGATCTCCCAGGACAAAGCTTTCTAGCCACTGCTCATTCTAATCCCCATAACACTAATCCTAATTTCTAATTACAAAATTATATTTATATGAAAGGTAAATCTAACTACACCTACAAAATAAGTGTTAGTTAAACATGCATACAATCTTAAGCAGTTATATGTATAATTTGGACTTGGCACCATGCACATGGGTAACCAAGTCCATGTGTCCTAACTTGGATTATGCTTAAGAGTTTAAGCAACCTACAAAGAGAGCATTCATATTTATTTTTAAGCATCCCCTAAATCCCCTATAGAAAATATGATTAGGCTAAGAATAGTCTAACATCTAGTCTATGAAGCATACATCCTAACATCCAATCTAAAATAATACATCATAAAATAAAATATACATCACATCATACATCATCTTAACATAGAGCTAGAAGTGGTGACTTAATTCTAATATGTATTTTAAGGCTTTGTGTGGTATGTCTTACTAAGCATTAAAGTTGTACTTTTCTAAGTTTGGAAATTGTTCAAGTTAACATGATGGTGGGTTTCATTTGAAGTTGCTTAATTTATTTATAAATTTTAATTTATATTTTATTTTGTTTCATGTAATTTACACTTAGCAACTGAGTGTTGTAAATAGAATAAAGAGGATTACCCTCTTTCATCCCTACCTTAAGCCACTTTCTAAAGCATATTGATTTGATTTAATTCTCTTCAATGAAAGGGTTATTAAATTATTTTTAATTAATCACAAGTTTAGGTTACTTTAAATGATCTTATCTAATATGAAAGGCTTTTTAAGATTAATTTAATTGAATTACTATCACATGAAGTATACTAAATCATTCATTTACATCACATGTAACATGCATATGATTCAATACTTAACATATATATACATACAATATGTTTTAGTACACTTAAATGATGATGAATGGGTATATTTGGAATTTATATTTTATTTTGAATGAATTATGTAAAAATATAAATTAAAGCTCTATCCAAATTCTAATGCCAAAATACGTAAGGATGGAACCACATAAGTGTGTGTCATTGTTAACTAGAGAAGTGAGGTAATCAAATGACCTTCTTGGAGCTAACTAAAGCCTCATATTCTCGAGATGTCCAAATTATATACTTATTAACATTCCAAACCTATGTAAGTCTATACATAAATAAGGAAAAGAGAGCATTAATTTATATGTAACATATGCTAATGACTTAGGTGAATATGAATGCATGCATTTTTAGTAGAAAAAGAGGATCCTAATTCATTAACTAAATACACACATGTATGTATAAAAGATATAAACAAGTATGTGGTATTATTAACCAGGGAAGTGAGGTAATCCAATGACCTCCTTGGGACTAGCTAAAGCCTCATATACCGAGATGTTAAGACTATATACTTACTTTCTAAGATACATATAGATGTATAAATAACTAAAGGAAAGAGAATCATGCAAAGTTGTATTTTTATTTGATTGAATTATTTAGGCATATGAATTATAGCTTTATCCATATTTTAATACCAAAATACATAAGAATGAAACTAAATGGGTACATGTCATTGTTAAACTAGGGAAGTGAGGTAACAAATGATCTCCTTGGGGCTACTTAAAGCCTCGTATTCGGGATATTGTGGTGAAAATCTTCATCTATCTTCAAAAAATAAATGAAGATAAAAATACACGCTTTGTTGGACACCACGTAGATCCGTAGATGTTCTTATTAGGGTGATCAAGTACGACATTGAGGAATGATGTACTATCTCAAGAGATAGAAGTTATCATCCTACAATGGACCTAATCACCTAATAAGGACTCCTAAGGACAATGGGTCTTCGGATGTACTAAAGATTCTTCCCCTACTTTACATGAAAAGTAAAGCAGGATTTATTTTAAACTGGGTTCATTAAGTTTCCTATGGAGACAAGCCCCTATAGTTAATTACATCTTAAGGAATGAGATTCCTTAAGAATACTCTCGATTAAGATAAATGATCACTGTCTCCAAAGATTTCAAAGATTGTACTATCAACAAATTGGTTAATTTTAGAAGATCAAAAGGAGAGAGTTATTATCGAAACCAAAGGGAGATAAGTAGAGGATACTCATGATGCTAGAAAACCTAACGAGCATCCTAAACTATCTTCTTGTTGGGCTTTATATTTTTGAAATTTAAAGAGAGTTAATTGTTTGAGTTGAATTTTTATTAGAAATCTAGGGCTTACAATTCCACAACACAAGATCATGAAAATGCCTAAGAGGTGAGAATTTATGCTTATAGCCCGCGAAGGGAAATAGCCACCTCAGAACCTAAATCTAGGGAGCTTTGGCGAAGGCCAAGGCACGACCTAAATCTAAGGCGAAAATGGGTATATGGTTTACCTCCACAAGAGAGGATAAACCACCCGACTATTGGACTTACTTGCCTAGGGGTGGCTACCAACTAACTCCTCCTACAATTTTAAATACATGTAAGTAAGTCATATGCTTTGCAAGATAGCTATGTTGTTATTTATTTATAAAGATATTAAGTTCTTAAACACACTCCCTAAGAGACTAGATCATATAGGGAACAAATAATGACTTAAATCTAATACAAATTTTGTTAAGTTTTTTTTTTGGAGAATTTGTTTCCACCATGGCTCTCAAAGATCAAGCCATTTTCTCTATCAAAGGTGGAAACCCTCATATGCAAGAGTGAAGTAAGATGCTTTTATGCATGATATGAGACATACAACATCCAGGTAAGGGGTTGTTAAATCTTTTATTTCTTGATTTATGTCCTAGGCTTTAGGTGAGGTTATGAGTTATTAATTTTAATTTTGAGTTGATTAATTGGATATAAGATTTATTTTTCTAAGAGCCTAATCACATCCAGGTCATTCATCAAAGTAGGGAAGAAACTAGAAAAACTATGCCATCTTAATGCACAAGCTAAACAAACATCAAATAATTATATAAAGCTATAACAAAAAATAAGAGGTCGATGTGATCGGGCTCCACCGCACAAACCCGAAAAAAATGTGGGTAGCCAAGTTCTACCCTTATACAACCTGGATTATAAATGAATAATTACAATTTAGAAAGAATTCATGTTATGGGGGTCTTCATTCTTCATTTCTTCTTTTCTTCTTTTCTTCATTTCTTTCTTTCTTTCTTCTTTCTTCTTTCTCTCCTTCTTTTAGTTGGTTGGGATGTGGTTTCTCCAAGGCTTCACATGGTGCATAAGACTGGTCTTATGACCAATGGTCATCCTAATTCCTCTATAATAATCATTCTAAATCTTAATTACAAAATTACATAAAAATGGGAAAAGTAAATCTAACTAAACCTGTAAAACAGAGATTAGCTAAACATACCACACAATCCCAAGCAGTTATAGGAATTAATTGGACTTAGAACCCCACATATGAGTAACCAAGTCCACCTATCCTAGTTTAGATTATGCTTAGGGCTATAAGCAACTTGCACAGCAAAAGCATTTATATTTTTATTACAATAGCCCTTAAGCATAATCCCCTATAAAAGATAATGATTAGACTAAGATTATCCTATCATCCAGTCTACGCACATACACCTTAACATCCAGTCTAAAACATTATATCATAAAATAAAATCAGGCATTAAACCATGCACTACCCTAACATACAGCTATAAATTATGACTTAGCCTAATGTGTGTGCCATGTAAGCTTATGTGGCATGTCTTAGCTAGGCTCTAAGGTTAGAATTTATTAAGTGTGAAGGATTCAACTTAGAGGGTGGTTTCATTTAAGTGATTCAGTTGATTTGTTAATTTTATTTGATGCTTTTATTTGGTTTGAATGAACCTATACTTAATTACTAAGTGTTGCAAAGAGAAGAAAAGAGAAGAGAACTTCACTTTCCTCCCTACCTTAAGTAATTTTTAAGATAGATTCATTAGTGATTTTTCTTTAGTGAATATTTTATTATGTATTTTAATTAATCCTAAGTTTAGATTTTCTATAAATAAACCTATTCAATAAGAAAGGCATATTAAGATTAATTAAGGTGAATTACTATCACAAAATACACAACCATTATTTCTTTCCAATATGTATACCATGCATATGAAATGATTCTAATCATAGTTATACATGTAAATGCGAATCTTAACAAACCTTAATGATGAATGCGAAGAGATATTGTTTAGGAAAATTTGTATATTCCATGAATGCATGATTTTATTATGTAGAAAAGAGAGGGATTCTTTTATCCATTAATCAAATGCACATTTACATGTATGAAAGATATAAGTGAGTATGCACCATTATTTTTTACACCAGGGGTATAAGGTGCAAGACCTTCTTGGGGCTACTTAAAGCCTCACAACCCCAGGATGTCTAGACTAATATATCACTTTTTTTTAAATACATGTGCATGTATAAAAAAAAGAAAACAAATGGATGAAGAAGCAGGCAAAAGATTTTTATTTGTTAGTTTAATTTTGGTTGTATCTTACATGTGTAATGTGAGGATCCTTCTTAAGTCATAATATAGAAGTGCATAGGAATATATTTAAGCAATTGTTATGTTATTTTCAAATGAACTATACACTTTGCAAATACTATACAAACCCATGTTAAGAAAAGAGAAGAAAATCACATAACATGTTTTTATGCTATAATCACATGCAAGCTTATAAGTATTTATAAGTAACATACTTTCATTTTTATTCTTTGATTTATATATTTTTGAAAATAATTTTTAATTTAATAGTGATAATAGCCACTCATATTCTTACTTTAGTCAAAGCATGCAATTTGATATAAAGGAAACATTTCATTTTAATTGATTTTTCAAAAAGATATGAATGCATGATTTCATATGGCATACAACATTTAGCATGTTTGAAAAGAAATAAAGTGATGTAAGCATATAACTTCATTCACCCTAATTAATTCTTAAAGACAATCTTATAAAATAAGATCATTTAAAGTGAATCAAAATTCTTTAAAGATGTTTTTATTTTAATTTTGGATTTGATTTAAAAATAATTTGAAAGAAAGAGTTTATTGGTCCTAACCCATTTCCCCATGTGTAAATTGATTTAGTTTAATTTTAGAATAATAAGATTGATTTATGTTTTGTTTAGGTTAAGGTGTAAATTAAATCCATTAATTACCCCTTACCTATACCACTTTAACATAATTATTCAAACAATTATGAGCCAACATATGATATGCAATCACATGAAAATTAAATCAGTAATGCACCAAAGAAAGAAAGGGCTCTAATGCAATTGGCTCACAATTATTGATTAATTGAGCTAAAGGATTTAATTAAGTACTTTCATAACCTTCCCACACATGTGGGTTGGAAATGACTTCCTTAAACTTACCTTAGGATTTTGAACACCTAAGGATCTACCCAGTAAGAGATTGATTAAGTTCAAATTGGTTTTGAGAATTTGATTAAGCTAATTAAGTAGATCATTAGTGGATTAATCTTTAATTAGGTTTGGATTAAAGAAGAAAGTGGGTTTAAAGAATAACTTAGGGAAAATATACCAAACCCATTCCATAAGCATCCTCTCACTTAAATAATGTTTAATTATATCAATTAAGGGATTAAATCATTATTCACATGCTTAATTACTCTAAATTATATTAAGATAGTGATTAGGGGCTCATTAATTAATTTCTCTAATTAACTCATTAATACATTCCAAGAAAATTAGGGGACGTAGAAGTCATCCCTTTAAATATGTCTGAGAAATTTGGAATTAATTAATGAAGTAATTAAGAAGTAGTTAAGGTTATTATATTTTTAATTAAACCCTAATTAGGGAAAAGTCAATGTTCAAAATCAATTAGAAATAATTTTATCAGATTCTCCTCTGAATTATCTTTAAAATGATCCCTCATTTATATTTTTTTATTTTCTATATTTAATTATGAATTTATGAAGTTTCTATGATTAATGGATAATTAAATATCCTAATTAATTAACTAATCACGTCAGCGCCACGTGGGCTGCTGATGCGGCGTGCGCTTTCCATGTGGTATGATGGGATTGGTTATTTAAGTTATCACATCGCATGCCACGTCAGTCGACAGCACGACGAGCTTTCCCCTAGGCCGTCCTATCAAGGATTGGATGGTCAGGATCAAACCTGTGGTTATGCAGGATTAAATCATTGGATCTACGCATTTTAATCAGGGTCGTCTATCCAAAACATGTGGGATGGATGACCCATGATTCATCCCTACCTAAGCCTGCGAGAGACGGAGGCCATCCGTCCTCCATGGCTTGATCTGAGCTCACTTGAGCTCGGATTAGGCTGAGATTCAACCCATGCCGCTAAAAGCATAGAGAAGAACATCCAACGGTTGAATTTTATTAGGGTGATAATTCCCTTCACAAAATACCAAGCAATTTCCAATTTAAGCTTAGTTTTGAGTCATACCTCACCGGAGGCTATCAGCTTCCAGTGGAGGAGGTAGCTTAGTCTAGTGGAGATAAAGCCATTGAAGGTTTCAAGCTTTGAGATGCGGTGGATCTTCCAATTGGCCAAGCTCCCCTTTAATGGCTTGCAGCTTCAATTGAACTCCCCCTTCCCATGGCTTGGAGACTTGGAAAAATCTTTGGGTAAGCTCGACTTGGTGCCTTGATGGTGCTTACAAGAGCAATTGAGGTTTGATTGAGGATTGAGTGAAGTGAAAATTTCTCCCACCTCCCCTATCTTTGGCTTAAGCAAAATTGAGAGAGGGAAATTGGAGAGAGCTTGAGAATTCTTGGGAAACTTGGAGAAGCTTGCCTTTGATCCTCTAAGCTCAATCAAATGCAAGAAGATGGTTTGAATGGGAATGAGGAAAGTATATATCCCCCTACTTGGATCAGACGGTCGAAGCTTGTTCTTCCATTTTGGATCAATTAATGAGATTGAATGGGTTGTTTTGGTTGTTAGGAGTGCCATGTGCTTCGATTTTGGTAAAGGAGTGGAGGTGTAGAGGTGCACATGTGTTAAATGAGTGTGGAAGGTGAACCAAGTGGAGAATTTTGATTGGAGTGGTCAATTTGGCCTTGGGTTGGGTCATGGCTGACCCAAACTCATTGGGTTGTGTGCACCACCTCCCTTGGTTTCCAAATGGTCCATTAGGAGGATGCCAAGTGGCCATGAAATGGAATTGACCAAACTCCATGTGGATTTGGCCATAGGTTACCCTTTGACCTAAGAGTAAAATTGTCATTTGCCCATGGTTTTGATTTGGGCAGATTTAATATGATTGAAAAATAGGTTGTGCCAATTTTCAATGAATTTTGAGTTGATTTGATATGATTTGGCTCAAGTTGACCCATTTAGGTCAAAATGGGTCAATTTGGCTCAAGTTGACCAATTGGTCAAATTAGGTCAAACCATGGGTTAGGTCAAGTTCAAATGATCATTTGGATTTGTTATCATTGGTTTGGTTCAATTTGGTTTAGATTTGGTTTTGGTTCAATTGAGTTCACTTAGGTCAAATGGGTCAAGTTGACCAATTTGACTCATTTGACCCAATTGGGTTAGGTCATGGGTTGGTTTAGGCTTGGTTGATCATTTGAAATTTTTGCAAGCTTTGGTTTCAATAAATTTTGGTTTATTTTGAATTCAAGTTGATTTGACCTTTTAGGTCAAGTTAGGTTCATGGTCAATTGGGCTAGGTTGGGCCTAAATGGCCAATTGAAGCTTTGGTCAAGTTCAACAAGTGATTTAGAATGAATTTGACCCATTGGTTGTAATCAATTTGGCTTAGATCAAGATTTGACCCATTTTGACTTTTTTAGGTCAACTTGGGTCAACTTGGGTCAAGTGGCCAATTTGGCTAGGTTTGGCTCAACTGATGGCTTGATCATGTTCAATCATTGATGATGGATTAGTTTAGATCAATGGTTACAATCAATTTGGCCTATGGTAGATTTTGGCTAGTTTAGGTTTCATTTGGGTTAAGTGTTGACTTGGTCAAAGGCTAGGTTTGACTTGGTTTGACCCAATTTGTGTGATTGATCACCCTAGGATGATTGTTGCTCACAATGTGAGGCATAGATGGGCTTAGTTTAATCCAATTTGGGTTGGATTAGAATTTGGC
Source organism: Cymbidium sinense (assembly GCA_021442155.1). Lineage (NCBI taxonomy): Eukaryota > Viridiplantae > Streptophyta > Magnoliopsida > Asparagales > Orchidaceae > Cymbidium > Cymbidium sinense. The sequence continues at coordinate 19,602,810 of CM038221.1, read as the reverse complement.
TTTAAAAGGTGCTTTAGGTCACTTTGGGTTGAGTGAGCCTAAGTGGGTAAATTGGCTTGATCAAGGCTTGATTCAAATTTGGTTGAACTCATATAAGGATTTATGATTGAAATATAAATCAAATTGCAAGTGATTTAGAGTCAAATGAATGGATTTTGATTCATTTGACAATTTCAAGTTCAAAGGATGAACATGGGTTTGATTTGGGTTGGTTTGATTTTAGTTTGATGATTAAAGTTTATGGTTATATTTGGGCTTATGATTGAAGGATTTATTGTTTGAATAGAAAATCCAAAGGTTTGGATTGATTTGAGTTTGATTTGGCTAAGTTCAAGAATTTGACTTGAAAGAGTTTAGGTTGGGTTTAGGTTTGGATTTGGGCTTGAGTTTTGAATTTAGTTTTGGTCATTTAAATTTATATTTTATTTATATTTGTGAATATAAATGAGAATATAAATGGGTTATAAGAAAATTTTTTGAATTTGAGGTGATTTGAATTTGATTTCAAGGAGTTCAAGGATTTATCTTGAAAGAGTTTATGTTGGATTTTGGTTGGATTTGAATTTGAGATAAATCAATAAGATGAAATCAAAAGGGCTTAGGAAAGATTTTGGAATTGATTTGAAGGAGTTCAAGGATTTGTCTTAAAAGAGTTTAGGTTGGATTTTGATTGGATTTGGAATTCAATCATGGGTTTTAATCATTTGGAATTGATTCATGATTTGAGAAAATCCATTGGGTTGGAATTGGTTTAAGATTTTGAGAAAATCAATTGGGTTGGAATTGATTTGAATTTGAAGTAGATTTGAATTTGAGGTTGATTTGAATTTGAAGTTGATTTGAATTTGAAGTTGATTTGAATTTGAGGTTGACTTGAATATGAAGTTGATTTGAATTTGAGGTTGATTTGAATTTGAAGTTTGACTTGAGAGAGGGAAGTAATGATTTGGTTCAGGCTACAGTAGGCATATTTTCTAACACTCCTAAGGCATAAAATCTTTCTATAACTAACTCTTCTAAGTCTCTAGAGTTAGATTAAGTGTTCACCTAATCACTAGAATTATCTTAATACTAGGGAATTCTTAATATCAAAGAGGAGCCATATGTCTAAGATGGAGAAGTTGAGAGCTCACTCCAAAAGTGAGGTCAACAAATGTCCAGACTATATACTCATTATTGTTCAAAATTATATAAATCTATATATGAATCATAAGAAAGAGAGCTTTATTTGATATGCTTAAGCTATAAATACATGAAAATCCTTTATGTATTTATAACTATCACCACTCTAAGTATCATAATCGATTTATAAACTTTGGAAAATAGTTTTGAACTTATTAGTGATAATAGCCACACATATATTTGATCAAGCCAACACATGAAAGCTTACATAAAAGAAATTTATTTAATTATTTTCTATTTGAAAACATGAATGCATGAAATCAATGGCATACAACATTTAATGTGCTTAGAAAGAAATGACTAAACATAACCACATAATTTCATTCAATTAGATTAAGCCTAAGGACAGTCATATTAAATAAATTTATTAAAGTAAAATCAAAGTTTCTTTATTAGTTTATGACTTGGGATTTTGGTTAGTTTTAAAGAGGAGAAGAATTACTTGTTATTTTAATCCCATTCCCATGTTGGTACACTTAATTGATTTAAGAAAATGTAATTAAATGAAATTTATGAATTAATTAAGTTGAATCCTTAGTTAAATGAATTAATTATCCTTAACTATGCTTCTTTAATTTGATTAACCACTTAATTATGAGCCACAAATGACATTAACATGTGAGAAAATAGAATTACAATGCTCCTACAAGGACCTAATGCACATGGCTCATAATTAAGGGTTAATTAAATTAAAGAACTTAATTAAGTACTTTAATGATTTTCTCATACTTATGGGTTAATCATAATTTTCTTAAGGATCTTTATATTATCAAACACATAAAGAGGAACATTTAATTTCATCACTAATTATCTAATATGATTGTAATTTTAATTTAAACTCTTAATTAATCTCATTATTAATATTTTTTTTAAAGAAAAATGGACTTAGGAAAAGAGGTTAGGAAGGAGGTCCTAACCCCATTCACCTTGCCCAATTCACTTTCAACAGTGACTAGTGCACTTAATTAATTAATTTGTATTATTTAGAATATTAATTAATCAATTAGATTAATTAAGAGAGTAATTATAGCTTAAATGGTCAATTCCCCTAATTAGCCAAGCAATAAATCCCAAAAAAATTATGGGAGGCACAGGTCATCCCATTAAACTAACACACAAAGTTTTGGGATATATTACTCGAGTAATTAAGTAGTAATTAAGCTAATTAAATTTATAATTAAATTATAATTAAGCCTTAAGTACTGTTCAAAATTAATTAAAATTAATTTTAAATGATTCTCCTATAAAATACCTTCAAAATAAATATTTATTTGTATTTTTTAGATTTTTCTATAATTTTTTATAATTTGTTGAAGTTTCAACCATTAAATCAAGTAATTATACATAATTTAAGCCTAATCCCGTCAGCGCTATGCGGGCCACTAACATGGCGCACTTTTCACGTGGCAACGCAAGATTGGCTACTTAAACCCATCCACTCGATACGTGGTGGCGGTGGGCCGTTTTGACCGCCCATTTAAGATCAAATGACCAAGATTAAACCGCGGTTCTTAAGAGATTAAAATTGGATAAATCTAATGAATAATCACGACGTCATTCGATCACCGAGGACGATGTGATCCATCGTCTCCGGCGGCGAGAGATCTGACCGTCGCCTTCATCACTAGATCCGAGCTCACCTAAGCTCAATTCGATTCGAGATTCAACCCATACCATCACGAGGTATATCCAAAGGGATCTACTAGTCAAATTTGCTCAACATACCAATTTTCTTCAAAAAGGACTAAATATTTTTCACCAAAAGCTCGATTTGGGAGAAATTACCTCGCTGGAGCTCAAGACCAGTGGTGCGGTGCTTGAGGTAGCTTCGCCTAGATGAGGTGAAGCCCTGTTGAGCAGCATTTGTTGATTCATCATTGTTTGCTTGGTAGACCATGAACCAACGAAATGCAAGCAGACGTAGATCAAAGTCATACTTCTGGTCGGGGATGGTTGGGTGAAATGAATTTGATTTTGGTGGAGAACTGGGAAAGTTGGATTAGAAATGGGGTTGCCCTATTTCAGAACAGTGAGTTCCGATGTTGGGATAGCTTGGGGTGCTTGTGGAGAGCTATGAGGATTTCATTTTGGTATCTAGGGGCTCTCTGAGGGTGTGTGTGTGTGTTTGAATTAGATCAAAATGAGGGGGTATATCCCCCTTCTCTTGGATCGGTGGCCCGAATTCGATCCACAAATTCGGTTGGTCAGCCGTCGTTAGAGCGCCAGAGAGGTCGGTGTCAACTCCACCTGGCTTGGTTTGGTTGGCCAAAGGGCTTGATGGGAGGCTCAAGCAGCTCCTTCATTCTTGGATCCATGGGATTCAGCCAAGTGTGGGGAGGTGTGCCCCTTGGTCCATAGCCAACTGGGTTGGGCTAGGTGGGTAGGTCATGTCCTCATTTGGGTCTTGGATGGTTGCCACATGGGGAGGAGGGGAGTTGACTTGCAAATTTGGTTTTGAACCCATGTGGGGAGGTAAAATTTGATGGGTAATGCCTTGGAATGGGTTTAATTTGGGTTGGGATGATTTGGGGCTAACCCAAGGTGAGTTTATGATGGGTTGGATCAGGTCCCATTGGGTTTGGGCTTGGTTTAAGTGGGTTTGGCTCAATTTGATCCTTATAGGTCAAATTGGGCTAGGTTGATCAATTGATCAAATTGGGTCAAACCAAGGGTTGAGTCATGTTCAAATAAGTATTTGGGATGTTTTGGTTCAATTGGTTTTGGTTAATTTGGCTTAAATTTAATTTTGGCTCATTTGGATTCATGTAAATCAAATAAGTCAAGTTGACCAATTTGAAAAAATTGTCCAAATTGGCTCAAGTTACGAGTTGATTCATGTTCAATTGGTTAATTGAAGATGATTATAGTCTTTGGTTTGAATTAATTTAGATTTGATTTGATTTGAGGCCAAGTTGACCATTTATGTCAATTTGGGCTAAATGGTTCAATTAGGTTCAATTGGCCAAATTGAATTCAATTATGGCTTTGGTCAAGTTCAATAATCAATTTAGAATGAACTTGAGTCATTGGTTGCAATCAATTTAGGTTAGATCTTGATTTGACCTAATTTGGTCTTTTAGGTTAAATTGGGTCAACTTTGGTCAAATGGCCAATTGGGTTAGATTTGGCTCAATTGATGGTCAAGACATGTTCAATCATTGATCATAGGTTGGTGTGAATCAATGCTTTCAATTAATTTAGCTTGGGTTGAGATTTGGCTAGTTTGGTTCATGTAGGTTAAGTGGGTTGACTATGTTTGACCCAATTGATGATAATTGATCAACCTACGGTGATCAATAATCATGATAGGAGGTTTTGGTAGCTTGGTTCAATCCAATTTAGGTAGGATTGAAATTTGGTTCAAATAGGTCAAATGGCTACTATGGGTCAAATGGACCAATTGGGTTTAGTTGAGTCAATTTTGGGTTGAATTGAGTTTAATTGGATTTATATATGGATTTGGAAATGATATATAGCTTTGATTGCAATTGATTGGGTTTGAATGGATTTTGGTTCATTTAAATATTTCAAGTCAAATGGGTTAGGCTAGGTTTGATTTGGATTTTGGCTTGATGATTTGATTGCAAATTTCATTTATAATTGGGTTGATGATTGAAGAAGTGATTGATTCATGAGAAAATCAATTGATCTTGGATTTGGTTTGAATGAAATTTTGGCTAAGTCCATGGGATTAAATCATATGGCTTAGAATGGATTTATATTTGGTTTTAATTTTTGGTTTAGGACATGTGAATGTAGGTTTCATTTATATTTGGGGAGATGATTGAAGAAATAATTGATTCATGAGAAAATCAATTGAAATCGACTTGAATTGAAGGGGATTTTTGACTAAGTCCATAGAATCAAATCATATGGCTTAGAATAGGTTTGGATTTGAATTTGATATTTTGGTTTTGTTGATTTGATTGTATATTTGGTATGGGTTGATTGGAGAGTTGAATTGATTTTGAGAAAAATCAATTGAGTTTGGTTTGGCATGAATTTATCTTGGCTAAGTTCATAAGATTGAATTATGGGCTTAGGATATGTTTGAATTTGATTTGAACTTGGTTTATAGATTTCAATCATTTAGATTTGGTATGTGAATTTGGATGAATTGAATTTGTAATTTGGTTTAGGCCAAAGAGGTAGGCATGGATTGGGTTTAGGCTATAGGGTAGGTTTGTCTCCCTAAGTCCTAAGGCATAGCATAATCCTATAATTAACTCTTATAAATCTCTAGACTTAGATTAAGTGTTCACTTAATTACTAGAAGTGTCTTATGATAAAGGAAGTCTTAGTATCTAGAAGACTCCTAAATCTAAAAAGAAGAGATTGAATCCTCACTCCAAAGTGAGGTCAACATCCCCTTAAACAAACTCCACCCCAAGTCTACAATGACACATTGGACGACGTAACTCATGGTTGTTGATAAGGATCTTTTGGTTAAGTTGGGTCAACTACCTCCTCTGACTAGTGGACCAAGGACCATGATAGCCCGGGATGACTGAACCATGGGATCTTGATCGAATGCGTCATCGCTCCCCGAAACATAAGCTTTAAATTGAAATAATAAATCTCATAAATCTAAACTTACCTTTCTTATTTGTATTTAACGATTCTAGCTCAGCTTCTCTCTGATTTGGAGGGTAATTAATTATAGGTGCTTGTGCCTATAGGAAACATGGAACCATATTTAAAGTCCTCGTAAAATGAGGTGAAATCTCTAGGTAGTGTCTTATCTACTATTTCATCTATCTTTTTTACCGACATTTTAATCACTCTCTTCACGCTGGCCAAATTTTTGGAGCCCACGAAAGGTGATAAATTTGAATTATGAAATAAAATCTCTACAATGCATCTATAAGCATACAAAAGATATTTTCTTAAAACCTGGCATTAACATTGTTCTAATGTCTTAAGATCACTTTCATTCCTAAGAACGTTTGGTTCTGATTTGAATGCATTCAAATGCATGCTTTTAAAAAGTGTTTGGTTCTGTAAAATTTCATTGTCTTAATGCATTTCAAACGAGAAGAAACTATTTGTATTTGAAAGAGGTGGGATTTCAAATCGAATAAAGTGATTTGTATATTCGACTTTATATTGGTATGTACTAATAAAAATATTTACATTATTTTGTCAAAACAAAAAAAAGTAGTCATGAATTTTCTCTCTATAAAGTTCTCTTATCTTTTTTCTTTTCTCATTCCATATTATATTTTAAATCTCATAAAATCATAGTAATAGATTTTTGGTTGGACATTCATGTCCTTTTAAAAGGGTAGCTATGCATTTATTTTCTTCATAGTTGAAGGCAACGAGAAGAAACCTTTATGGCCAGAAAGAGGTGGGGACTGGGAGTAAATATTTTGTACTTATTCTTCATATTTTTTTTATCTTTTTCCAGCAGCAGCATAGTAGTTGTTGACAAGTATACCAATGCCTTGCTAGAAGATTTATTTCAAAATATTATATTGATTTGATGTATATATAATAACTTCAAAGACAAATTTAATACGCTTATATTCGAATTAAAAAAAAAAAAAAAAGAATTGTTCTCTATTTGAATGATTGAAGTATTATTTTGAATATGCTGTGGTTCCATTCAACCATATCATTCCATTTGTGAGCACATAAAGTTAAGTTGCATGATTAATAATAGAATGATTCATATATCACATAAACGTTATACATATATCTAATATTTTAATATTTTAATTATATAAATAGTACTATGATATTTAAATGGCATTAAAATATATAGATGAAAATTTACATTTCACTTTAATAAATTAATGCCAATATAAATTGATGTCATTAAAGTATTATGATATAAATAAATATAAAAAATTTAAATATTAAGTATTAAAAGTATGCAATACATATGTAAATTTTTCAAATTATTATTATTTTTTATTTTATTTAAAATTGAAAAGATTAAAATATTTTTTAAATAATGTACGGTAAGAAATTTCCTCCCAATTACATGAAATAAGGATGAAAAGATTTGCATTCCACAGTAGAATAATTAATTTAGTTGCATCTTCAAAGTACAATTCTTGCTACTTAAGGGTATATTTGAGATTGATACAACTATATGAAATAAAAAAATGGTAAAATTATTGCATAAGAAGCTGTTGTATAAAGAAGCTACAGTGATATACAAATTTATTTTATTTTACAAAAGTTAAAACACAATTTTATGAATATCACCCTAGATAGTCAAATCAGATTGAAAAATATAATTTTTTTTGCTGTAAATTTTTTAAAACTCAACCAAAATGTTTCCAAATTGTGTTATAGTGGGTTTTTGCATCATATCTAACAATTTCCTATAAATTAGAAAGCATATATCATCTTATAAATATAAATATTGTGATATTTTTGATATAATTTTATAAAATTAATTATTATATAAATATTAAATTTAAGTATTAAATATATAAATATATGAGAACTATGTCGCTTGTATTTAAATCCTCCTAAAAGAAAGTTAATTAAGCATAACAAAACAATCACTTCCCAAAATCTCTAGCAATAAACTTTTCATCTCCTAATATGAAATATATGTTCATTGCTAATTTCAAAAGTTAACCATCTTCAAATTTCTCCCAAAAAAACAAGAAAATCACAAAATCTCTCTTCCCAAAAGATGGCTTGTCAATAAAATAAAATAAATAATAGTCCTTAAATCCTACCTCCCATAAAAGAGAGCCACAACTAGTGAAGGAAACTAAAGATATTACGTAACATCACAAAATTGATGACATCTTTTGAAAGTCAAACTTCAACTTTAGATTTTTTTTTTCACTTGTAAATTCATTAAAAGAAAAATTGAATTAAAATTGATATGATCGATTAAAGAAAAAAATTATATCTTCAATTATAGATTATAATACTTGTCAATAATATATATTATAAATATATAGATAATATATATAATTATAATATATATTTTATCAATATATTTAGATAACTACTAATAAATACATATTTATGTAATCAAAATTTTAAAACAGCGTAAATTCACAAAAAAATTTATTTGTAAGTTGTGAAAAAAATACTTTTAAAATTTAGTGTTATAAATATTTTTTTTGAAAAATTAGCAGTCACATCACATTCTAACATTTTTCAAAATAATTTTTTAAACAAAATTTTTTGAAAAGTAGAAAAAAATTAGTATATGTACTTTATGAAAAAAATAAAAAAATTGTATTTCTAATTTATTATATTTTAGAGTTTGAATGCAAAATTACATCCAAACTTCGCACATAATAATCCCTCATAATTAAAATGTCATCTGCAAACATCATATTTAGATTCAAGTACTATTTATTATGAATAAAGAAAGATATTATGTGTTTATGTGAAGAGAAAAGAGATTTTTATTTAAAATTTTATTATGTTTATCTTATGAGGCCTCTTTCGGTACTATTTGTTTCAGAGCCCCCATTAGCCTCTTGATTTCTCCTGCACCATCGACTCACATATCTCGAGTTCAACTTTAGTTCATCAATTCTTTCATAGATTTGAATGCAAATCGTCTTATCTGCCTCATCGAATCACCAAGTTAACATTTCATTTGTAAAATCCTTCAAATTCCACATGTCTGTAACATTTTTGAAGAAATATTTAGAACTTTGTCCAATTTAATCTTAATAACATATTGACGCAATGGACCTCAATTTTTTTTTTGTTAAATCCATACATAAAATTGATTAATAAATAATTGTTAATGTTAAAAATTAGAATAATGTTTTTTTATAAATTCCAAATTTTTTTTATATAGACCGTCCATTTATTTGTAAAATATATTATTTTCAATGCTAGACCTAAGTTAATAATTTACTTTTATAATATTAATTATGACACTTTATTTTTCCTGTTTGTTTTATATTAATTTTATTAATTATTATTATTATCTTTATTACAAAATAAATTTTACATATAATAAATTATTAAGATTGTTGTATGCATTTAGATTATTACATGTTAATTTAAATTTAATTGTGTTTTTAAATGTTAATCAAATCAATAATTTCTTCATTTAGTTCAATGTTATAGTTGTTTATCATATTTAATCATATTATTATTAAAATTAAATAGGTTATGAGAGTTTATAAAAAAAATTTATATGCATAGTATTTATTACCATATTTAATCATAATTTTTATATTTTAGTAATTCAGCATACGTTTGAAACTACATAATGTGTACATTTAGTGCTTAATATAAATCGACATATCAAAATAAATACATCTTAGAAATCAACCACCATGAACACCTAATCAAAAAAAATTCATTGATAAGTTTCTCAAAATCAATTTGGTTTCATGCTACACATTTATTAAGAGATTTGATGAAAAAAGTATATTCGAAAAAAAAGTTAAAGTAACTCCAACTAATAGATAAGATTAGATAGTCACCTTAAATGATTTGATCATATAAAATATCAACTATTTAATGACCTAATTAAAAAATAGATATATTAAATTTATCTTATATTAAGAAAGATATAAATAAACTTTAAAAAAATTGGTTAAGATATATAAAAGATGATCTTAATTTAATAAATTAAATGAGAATTTGATACATAATATGACATAATATAGAAGAAGAATTCATATAGCCAACCCACATAGTAGAATAAAGACTTGTTGCAATTACCTTCAAACTTCTAAACCTGTTTTAAATTTTGATACAAATATTTAGATGCTACATTATAAACACGCATATTTAACATCAAATAAAGCTAAAAAAAGAACACAATGACGGCGTGTTTATCAAAATAAAAAGTAACACAGCACAATATCAGAGCTAACCTTGCACCATACAAGTTAAAATGAACAAACCTTACCATAACATAAGAGAGGAAAGGAATTACGTTGTTTCTTCACAACAACAGAAAATGAAGTGGCCTTCTAATGGACTACTATAGAAGAAAATTCTTTCTCCTTATAACGCTCAAATGTCTAAATATGATAGGGATATACCTAAGAGAGTATATTTGAAGAAATAAAAAAGAAAGACGATCCCTGTATTCAGGAATTTCATACATACACGGTATAGATATTATCCAGACACAAGTATATATAAAATAAAAAAAACGTTCTATCAAATTAACAATTCATCTATGAAGTACTGATTATGATCTATTTGAAGCAATTACAATAACATGAAAACAATGATAAAATTACTGTAGAAGAAGTTACTGTCTAAGAAATTACGATAATAATTATAAAAAAAATTTTCAAAAAATCAAATCATAATTTTCTAACAACCACCTACATTATCAGATTAAGTTGAAAAATTCAACTTTTTCACCACAAATTTTTTAAAATGTAACCAAAAGACAAATTTTTTAAACGCCAATTGAGTGGGGTTTGAACCGCATCTCAATCAAAGAGCTGCCCCAAACATAGAAACAATCACCGCACCAGATTTATGCACGCATTCACAATGTAATTAAAAACGTGATCGATCTAGAAAAAAGTGAAAAATATTATCAACACAAAGCATGAAGGGGGTTATATTTTAAGTTAAATTGTCACAGTAAATCAACACCCGAAAGACATGCACTAAGCATAGGCAACCACCAGAAAATTATGACAACCTGAGTTACTAAAACAGAAACTCTACAAAAAATTTACAGGAGAGAAAATTTATCTCTATACTATAAACAATTTAGGCTAAAAAATCCACCAATGCGCAAATTCAAGTCAAATAGATTGCCACAACAAAATTGTCACTCTGAAGGAGCAGGTATTCCAGAACCAGATCCTCCAGCCTTTCATCTCATTCGGAAAGCAGAACAAGTAAATATAAGCAGCAGTTGGGGTAGAGATGGCACAATCTGGGAGCACATATTTTGCTCAGTCTACTATAATCCATGAGCATCCATCCTACTAGAACTACATTACACCCACAAAAAAAGGTAAAAAAAAAAAAACATTTGTTTAGGCATTTGACATGTTTTCAGGAGAAGCATGTCAAGTCAGATTGATGTCTGGATAAAAGGTTACTATTTAGGCATCTAATCCATCAATTAATTGTGCATAAAGAAAGTAAAAGATATCAAATGGTATGAGTATTGCCTTGCAAAAACATAGATAATACACAAATGATACAATGACCAACACAACTAGAAAGGAATTTTGAAAATTTGCCTGTGGGGGAGCGGGTGACAGTCATGCGATGGCTGATGATCTTAATTCTTAACTATGGTGAACTAAAACAAGACCCAGAAGTATCCCTGGCATATTATGAAGTACCGCCAGTGGTTTAATTTCCCAAAATCTGAAACTAGCTAAGTCCCAAATCGATAGTAAACCTGAATGAAATACCTGTTCAGAACATCAGTGTGTTGCAGTATATAAATGACCATGAACTCCAACTATTTCCTCTTCTTCTATACTTCCAGGTTACCTAAGTTAAAAATAAATAAATAAAAGGGTGCGAAAAAGATTTTCTTTTTGGCACTTGAAAAAAAGGAAGATTTTACATACATACCACATAATTACTATGCATTTATATATCTAACACCTAGAATTTGATATTTATATATATAATATTTTTCTATGCATAAAAAAAAGTATATTCACTTCTAAAAAGTTGGCAATTGTTTATGTGATGTGAGAAATTTAAGTGTTATTCTTGAAAATACTAAGTTTGAGTATTAGATATATAAATATATAAGAATCTTATGGGTACAAACCCCCCACCCCTCCAAAAAAAAAAAAAAAACCCTTAAAAGTTGCATTCTTTGTGTAAGCGATACGCATCATAGGAAGTCAAGATAGAGATTACAAGCTTTCAAATTTGCAAGAACCCAATAGCCATATTTGAACTTGTTCTGTGAATACAAGCATGTGAGAAACCTTTCATGAATTTCCTCCATCCCTTCCATTGAAGATCACCTCGATATCCTTTCTTCAGATGCACCAATAGCAATCCAAGGGTCAAGCCTGCACATTTATTTTGACACGACAGACACTATTTGAGTCTCAAGGGCCAAGAACCAAATATCTTAAAAATGGTTCTCAGTGAGCTAATTTTTACCAACGAATGGAAAATACAGTGTAGTGAAATATATATATATATATATCAGGGGAATACTAATCAAAGTATCGCTTTACTGATGCACGCATCATCAAGTTCCTTTCGATGTATTTCAATGAACACAGCACACTTGCCATCACCCAAGACTTTGAAAAAATGAATCCTGTTACCCAACCAAAAAAAAAAGAAAAAAAAAAAGAAAAAAAAAAGAAAAGGAACAAAAAAAGAGAGAAAAATAGAAATCATCACACAGCTATTAAGAGAGAAAGAAAGCCTGCTAGTCAAGACAAGCTGGAAAATATTTAAAGACTTGATGCACCTCCTGATAAGAAATGTCTCATGATCCACAATTCAGGCGCACACAGCAAGCAAACCCTGCATTAATTCATAAGCTATATTACCAGCTCAAGGCTTGACAGATTATTGTCTTTTTGGTTAGGAACAAGATGAACACAACTACAAATTCCAACAAAGAACATTACTGAAAAGTACACAAATAGTACAGCAATAAAATAAAAACAAGTTCACTACAATCATTCAACAAAATAAAACCATTTCAATGACAGGAAACAGAAATATACTAGTTAACATTAAGCTTAACATGCGTCCATAAATTTTAGCTTCTCTGTGGAGCTGCAAGCACAATACTGTGCGCATGAAATATCAAACATATTAATGTTCGCTTACCGGAACAATTTTTAAGATATGGAAGTTTTTGAAGTTTCATTTCCTTAAAAGCAGCATTTGGCCTTCATTTCTTAGTCAGAAATCATGCGCTAACTTGAACAATTCCTGCAAGATCTAAAGCTTCAGGTCCTGCAAGTAAAACAACCGATCAGAACAAACTAACTATCAAGTTCTATCATCTAAGTATATTGGGCACTGGTCTCAATGACAAGATAAGGTAGACATGCTAATGTAGCACTGCTGATAAAGCATATTACTCTTTCCTCTTTAATCTTGTTCCAGGATTCACAAGATCAATCTCTAAGTAGGCCATCTATTTCACCCATTATAAGTTTTTTTCTTCCAAGAATCTGAAATCCTATTTTAAAGAACCTCCCCCTCCAGAATCGCATCAACTTCTTGCACCATTGCATTTGCATTATTCGATGGTTCATGATTTATGCATTCTTGAGGAAGTGCAACTTCCTGGCACCCTGTTTCTAATGTATCATCTTCTTTTAAAACATCAGAACTTGTGAGACTGGACAAATGTACACCAACATTCCTAGTCTCACCAGAAATTATAGGCTTATATTTAACATTCCCACTAATCATATCAGTCTCTCCTATTTTCTGAGCACTTTCACAAAAAGTTGAATCATGATTAAAATGATCTTGATGATTACTAAACAGATTCATTTCTGTTGATTTCTGATTGTATGATTTTACTCCATTAACCTCGTCACCAAATTCTTCTTGATTGCATTTTCCTGAAGCCACAACATCCAGTTTTGACTCTTCACATTCAACATAATCACTTATAGCCCCAATAGCTGGATATTCAACCGTTGGACATTGCTTTGTATTTATCAAATCATGGTCAGTGGAATAATCCTCTCGCAAGTCTGAAACGCCATTAGCAGCAGCATTTTGTCCAACAACGGTAATATCATCAAACTGATCATGTCCATCAACCACTTCTGTGTGTTGCTGTGTTGTGAACTCAGTTGCAGAAGAGTTTGAACCATCAGGCTGCACCATGGTAGAATACATGTCCCTATCCTTCCTTTTAGATAAATATGTAGATTCTTCAGCTTCACGCCCACTCCTATGATGCTTCACATGCTCCACTTCTTTCTTCCGTCGATTACTGGTATCCTTGGATGATCTTTCATCTGAATGCCTTGAACTTCTATGTGATCTTGAACTCAAATAATGTGAAGCCCTTCTCTCATCCCTAGAATGTGAATATTCTCTCTCCTTAGTAGCTGAGTCTACTCTTTCATGTTTCCTATAGTTTCTGCTTGACTTCTCATAGTTATTCAATTCTCTGTTTTCAATATGATAACCATCAGTAGTATGATCTGACGATGTCTTATGTTCATGATTTCCAGAGTAAATATCACTGCTGCCTCCAGAAATTCGCTTGTGTGATGATTTCAAATCTCGTGAACCAACAAACCTCTTATCTTCAATCACATCCCTCTCTTCCCCAATAGAGTTTAGATCCCTTGCTAGGGATTCTCGTGTTGAAGAATTTCTTTCATCCAATTTAGATTTTTTATAATGGCCAGACTCTTGATCAATATTTATAGCCACATGCTCAGAGCAGCTCCCTGTAAGACCTAAGTTCTCATCTTCTTTAGACTCCCTAAAACTTTTAGTATCATCAGCAATTTTTTCATCTGTTTTCTTGGTTCTATCAAGTTTCTTAAATTCCAGCTTCAGCTTTTCTAATTTTCTGGCTTCCTCTTTTCCGGTGGAATAATTTCTTTTCTCGGCTGATCTAGATCTTGAGTGCCTGCCATGACTGGATGAAATTCCACTGTCACGAACCGGAGATAGCCTACTTCCTCTATGATGATTAGGAGATCTTGAATCAGATGGAAATGATCTCTTTGATCTGGGGCTCTTACTTCCTCTGTAACGCCTTGGAGATCTGGAACTTGCTCGAAATGACTTCCTCAGTAGAGGACTGGCACTCCTACTCCTGTGTCTCATTGAAGAATAGGGATAGCAATCACGTGAGCTTCCCTTATCACGGGATCTCTCTTCTTCCCGCCTTCCACCTCTACTGTAGCTATCCCTTAGATCTTTGTAGTGCCTTTTTTCATTACTGCGATGGTGAGATCTTATGGGGGATGGTGATCTGTGAGATCTAATTCGGGGTGGCGATCTCCGAGATCTTTTTGGAGATGGTGATCTACGAGAACGTTTTGGGGATGGTGACCTGCGATCTCTCGCATATTTAACTGGAGAGATGGAACGGGATTGCCTGCTTTGGTGGTACTTGATAGGAGACTTCGACAAAGAATTAGATCTATGTTGAGGAGAAACTGGTGATCTGGTTGAAAAAATAGTTAAGTTAGTTAGCACAAAAAAGGATTACATAAGAGCAGTTTTCTGAAAAGTTGGTTAAAGATGGATTACACAAGGCAAAGTTGGATCAAAAAAGTATTGCATAAAAGCAATGTTCTTATCGAGTAGCTAAGTATTTAATATTTCAAAGGAATTGAATTTGAGTAAAATATATGCCAGTAACAGAGACGCACCCTCTAATCACCCATCTGAGAGGCATCAAAAGAGCTATCATTTCTTTATAACAGGAAAAGATATCAGAAAAACTCTTAAGCGTCAAAGAATAGGCCAGTATCACAATTTTTTTTTCAGTTTCAAAATTTTAGGCAATAATATCAATATTGAACAATAATTACATGAGATTGGCTCATACATGAAAGATTACTATTACCTGGATTTTTTGTTAGCTTCTTTCTCATTATCTATCAAGCCTTCAGCTTTTAACTTCTTACTGATTTCAGCAGCACGTGCAGATGCCATCTCTGTTGCAGACTTCATTGTTGCAGCTCGAGAAGCAGCCTGCTGAGCTGACATTGCTTGCTGCATCAGTAAAGCCTGCTGAAATTGCATCTGTTGCAAAGCAACGGCTTGCTGCATCATCAAAGGCAAAGAAGAGTTCATTATGGAGGATTTCGAAGGTAGGGATTTAGCTATCTCAACATTCAATGGTCTTCCCCCAACATCGATGTTGTTTAATGCCAGCGCTGCAGTAGCTTCTTCTGGCTTTGAATACTCTATGTAAGCAAAATGCTTTGAATCTGTAATCGTGCAGTCCACCACCGTACCACAGTAACCAAAAAGCTGTTTAAGCTGATCAACAGTAAGAAGAGGACTTAGGTTACTAACTTGGAGTGTCCTTTTCAAAGTGTCAGCCTTTTCAGCTTTGTCCATAGAGTCTGCAGGCACAAATTAATCAGTAAAAATTCCAAATTTGCAGAGAAAAAAATTAACATGTCAAAGGTAGGCCACTTGGTGAAAGCTAACATAGCATATTCCTGTAATTTAGATAATGTCCGTCATGTTTTTCAGGGAAGCTCAGATTTTGTTAGTAAATAGATCAAACGAAACATCATCAAAATTTTAACACAAATTAGATAATAGAATTTGTACAAGCGACAAATAAAGGACATTTTAGCTGTTTATGTTTGGAGATCCATTGTGCTTGAATACCTTATCCAAATGAGATGAAATACAGAACAACAAGCTAGTTTGTAAGAAACAAATATCTTAAAATTCTTAACATAATTAATAACTGGCTTCATATACAGTAACAAATGAAAACAAGAATGCAGAGAATAACGTGGGGAGTGGTGGTATGCTCCCAGAAGCTTTTGGATCACCAAATTATTACCTAAAAACGCATTTTGCTGCTGGTTCAGGTGGCATGTCCAGGTTTCTTTCCAAATATAACAAGATACAAAAGGAAGAGTATCTAACTCCTCAAATCATTAATTAGAATAGACAACAATCATAAGAAACCACAGGAATGTTTGGACTTTGGGAACAACTATATCTCACAGGCTTCAGCAAACATTCGTGATGAAATAATTTTAGACTTATAGTGTTGCTTGTGCCAATCCAATCATATAAAACATAACCAATCAAGTGGATCTAATTCACCACATCTAGTTCAAAATCAAAAGTGTAGTTCTAGGTCAAAGCAACTTTCGTAAACTACTAGAAAAGATAGGTTCTCCTAAAAAGATAGATTAGACTGAAATGGCAAGCTTTAATTTTGATTTTTATATGAATGATATTGTCATTCCACTCATTTTTATGATTTCTATAAAAAGGATTAGATTTGCTAGAATTTTAACAAACTTTCAATAGCATAACTATTTAACAGTGCTGCATTTTGTGAACTTAAGCGCGATCGACACTCTCCTCCCTTATTTTAGATCCAAGATCGATGGAAGGAGATTTTAATCTCTTGCCAGACGCAAGATCGACGACAAAGGTCTTAGTAATTTTTCTGGCCGTACTGAAAATCAACGTGCACTAATCTTTTTAATCTATATTTTATGTGATTTTTAAATTATTTAAATTTGTGCAATTTTATAAAATTTTGACAACATAACTGCCTGGCAATACTGTGTTTATGCAATTGTGCACTATTCTTCCTTGTACTGAACCCAATATCAACGAAATGATATTTTCATCTCGTGCCGAACCCAAGATCGACGGCAAAATTTTTTAATAATTATCAAGCCGGATCCAAGATAGATGTGCACATGTCTTCAAATTATAAATGCGAGATTTCACATATTTGGTTCGACCTCTCTTACACGACTGAAGGCTCGACTCAACCTCTTTTATGAGGCAAGGAGGGGCTTGGCTCAGTCTCTCTCTCGTCAATCTCTCTTTTCTCAATCTCTCCCTCTTTTCTTTCTCGAGATCGCGGCACAGATACGAAACACGAGATCTCTTCCACTCGGTCTCTCTTCTCTCACGCTCTATCTCTACATTTCTTAGTGTCTCTGTCTCTCCTTCATACGCACGCACAGCAATCATTACAGGCCGATCGATTGGCCTCTTATAGTGGTCAAACCCTAGCCGATCAAGCATATCATGAGTATTCGAGTCGACCTCGAGCAAGGCTCGGATGTGGTTTCATGGGTTGAAATCATGATGGTGGAGTCGGTTGAGGAGGTGTGAATCATGAGTTCCATGCAGTGAGACGTGGCCAAAGAGGTTTGACCTCCTTCTGCTCTCCCTTCTTTTTAGGATTATTGCACTTGTAACTCATGATTTAATATCTTCTCTGAAAATTGTCATATATACACTCGCACAAAATTATGTATAATTGAATTTGATCACAATAAAGAAATGGAAGTTCACAAAATATTATTTTGAGAATATATTCATTGAAAAAAAAAAACGAATTATGATTATATTATAAGTATACATCTAATGTTATAACTGAACAAGCATCGACAATCGATTATACTCATGAACGTAAACCTATACTTACACAAATGTCAAAATTGATTGAAATCAGAATGGAGAATGAGATCTTATCAAAATATGAATTTATAATAAAAATTAGACCTATTATCAAACGTAAAACTAAACTAGTCATATCTACTATCCTTGATGAACTAACAATGCAATCTAACAACTCAACTCTTGATAAAATATATGATGACACTGTTCATATGAGGAATTAACAATTGATGTTAATTTTATCATTGATTCTTTGTATCCTTAGAACAAACACCACAACTAGATCAAAGTGATATCAATATTTCAAGATCTTTGAGTGACTCTAGAAAAACCTCAAAATTAAAAACAAAATCCATTTGGTTTATACTAAAAGTGCATAATTTATTAAAACTTAAATTTAAACCCTTTGGGTTAATTTTTTTAGTGAGATCATTCATCCACATAGACATATCATATTAGGGTGCTTTGTTTATCAAATCAATATTTAGTATTTAGTCGTAAGAAATTAATAGCATCCATTAGACATGTATTAATATTTTAACATTTTCATTTTCTATCTCATTTTATTTGCATGATTTTCCTAAATTGTATAATGATATTCACAAAACAAATATAAGTTCCTTGCAAAAATGAACAAAAGGTTTGTTATGTTTAAACGTGATAATTAAACAAATTTTAAATTGAAAAGGCTTCCTTCATGAACCTTTACTAAATTAAATGTGAGAAAGGAATAATCATTTAAAATCTTGAGGCGCATTGAAACTAATGCCAAAAATTTGAAATTTTCAAAAAAAATAGGATATTAATTCATTTTTTACATGTATGGTTTGACATTACTTCACAAATCAGCTACCAATTTAGTAAATTCATTTCTATTTACACCTCGTGAATCCATATCCATCCCTATGTTAGGTTACTCTATATAATTTTTTTCATAAAGCTCTATTTTATGATGAAATTTATGTACACCACTAAAAGTGAATTTCTAAGGTATCTTACACATTAGTGTAACAGAACTCAACCTATTTATACAACAACAACAAGCCTTAATCCCACTAGGTGGGGTCGGCTACATGAATCCTTCGTCTCCATTGTGTCCTATTATGTGTCAAATTCTCATTTAAATCAAGTATACTAAGATCATTTTTTATACATCTTAACCAAGTCTTTTTAGGTCTACCTCTACCTTTCTTAACATAAGGCAAATCTAATGCATCTACTCTCCTAATTGGGTCATCTCGACGCTTTATGTGGCCAAACCATCTAAGGCAACTCTCCTAATCTTATCTACCACTGAGCTATTCCAACTTTTTCCGAATATACTCATTTTGCATTATATCTCTAAGAGTAAAGTCAATCATCCACCTAAGCATCTTTATCTCGTACTTAACTTAGTCTTATGCTTCTCTTTATCCAACATTCTCGCACCATAAGTCATTGGTCTTACCACCATCTTATAAAATTTTCTCATAAGTTTAAGTGGAACTTTTCTATCACATAATAGGCGATGCATTCCTCCACTTCAACCATCCAACTTAAATTCTACTAATAACATCTCCATCTATTTCACCATCATTTTGAACAGCCTAAATATCAAACGCACTCTTATTAATGACTTGTTCATCTAATGTCACAACACTACCACTTGAACTTCTACAACTAAAATTACACTCTATATATTCAGGTTTTAGATCTACTTAAATGAAAACCTTTAGACTCTAGAGTTGACCTCCATAATTCAAGTTTCGTTGGACTCCCTCTAGTCTAACAACAACAAGAATGTCATCGCAAAAGCATACACCAAGGTACATCTTCTTGTAAATGCCTAGTAAGAACATCCATAACTAAAGCAAAAAGATAAGGGCTTAAAGCTGATCCTTGATGTAATCCAACTGAAATAGGAAAATAGTTTGTCAATCCTCCTTGTGTTTGGACACAAGTAACAACTCTAGTATACATATCCTTAATGACTTGAATATAACCAATATTAACTCCTTTCTATTTTAGAACTCTCCAAAGAAGATCTCTTGAAACTTCATCATAAGCTTTCTCTAAATCAATAAATATCATATGTAGATCCTCCTTACTTTCTTTATGCTTCTCCACCAAACCCCTTAACAAATGTATAGCATCCATAGTAGATCTATCTGGCATGAAACCAAACTGATTGTGAGAAACTTCAGTCACATCGCTCCACTCTCTCCCATAATTTTAATGTATGGCACATTAACTTAATTCCTCTATAATTTGCACACTCTGCGCATCACCTTTATTCTTAAATATAGGAACCAACAAACTCTTTCTCCACTCATCCGGCATCTTTTAGTCGTTAAAATGACATTAAAAGATTTGTTGAAGAAATTCCTTGATCTCCTAAACATTTCCACACTTCTATTGGAATATTATCCGCTCATCGCTTTCTACATTTCATTTTCTTTAAAGCTTCACTAACTTGATTTACTAATCTGACGATAAAATGAAATTTTCTATTTTGTTTAGGGTATTAAGGTTTAAAATCAATCGTCTTTCGATCCTTCATTGAAAAGTTTATCAAAATACCTCATTCACCTATTTTCAATATCCTTTCTAAAAAAAGCATTTTATTATTTTCATCCTTAATACACCTCACTAATGTCTTTACTTCTCCTATCTCTTTGGTTGGCTAACTTATACATACATCTTTCACCTTCTTTGATCTAATCTATCAGAAATCACTAAAATAAATTTTCAGATATATATTTCTTTTAGAATCTCTACGTAATTTTATATTTTTCCAATTCTCCGAAGTTTTACATCTAAACCAAGTTTTACAACAATACTTCTTATTTTTTATCTTTTTTTGCACACTCTGACTCCACCACCAACTATTCTTAACAACCTATTTATGATGACTAATATATCACCTTACAAGTAGCACAATATTTATCCTGATTTGTTCTACTTAATCAATTCAAATTTTTTTAAGCGGGGCAAGTCAATGTGAGACTAGTCACTTTGTTTTTGGGATTATAGCCATTAGCATCTTATTCCTATTTATTTGTCACCATACATAGCATAATTGTTACCACTGATGATCCATGTCACAATCTATAGCTTATGCTACTTTTTTAGTTCTATTAACTAGTAAGTATGACTATAATTGAGTTAATGTTTGGGTTTTCACGAGGATTCTCCAATCATGCAGTTATTTTGAACATCTGATACCCTTGAGGCTTAAATTTTGAGTTTACAAGAATCGAACTAGAATTATCTTGTTCTATCAACCATATCTACTGATTTAGTGAGTTGTAATCCATAAATAGACTCCCAAGACATATGATTATTAAAAGTCATTTGGTACACACAAAAAATACAAATAAGTAAAACCATAATAAACAAACATATTTTTAAACATAAAAAATAAAATAAAAAAAAAAAAAAAATTGATGTTGAAGATACTTTTAGCATTCAATCTGACAAAGATTTATGATTCCAAGTTCAATCCTCTATGCATATTACAAGTGTATCATTCAAATGCGGTAAGAGTGACCACTTACCAGGGAAAGTAATCACCTTCCAGCATGAAACCTAGAATTTGTTCACTTAAGTGAAATATTTCTTTCATTTAGTTTCCTCTAAAAAATTTCTTTTTGGGTTTGCTATTGTTCTAGATTGTATTCAAATTTCATATAAGTTGGCTTCAGATTTTAGTGGAAAAATAAAACATTTTGATTTTGTGTGATTCAAATTTCTTATTTCTTTCTTCGAATTTAATTCATCATTGTGTTATTCAGGCAGATCGAATAAGAAATAGTGTAGGTGTGATTATAGATAAAAGTTTGAAGAATAATATTATAAATATTAATAGATGTGGAGATAAAATTATAGTTTTAAAGATTATTGTTGATACTAAAATTATCAATGTTATAAGTATTTATGCTCCTCAAGTAGATTTGGATGTATGCTCAAAAGAAAAATTTTAAAATGAATTAGAGGGATTAATACAAAAAATAAAAATATTTATTGGAGAAAATTTAAATGGACATGTTAATAGAGTCGTATAAGATTTTAAAAGTATTCATGATGCCTATGATTTGAGTGACTAATGAGGAAAGTAGCACTATATTAGATTTTGCTTTAGTCTATAATTTTGTAGTTCCGAATATTTTATTTAAGCAAAGAGATGAGCATACTATATAGAAATAGATCTAGTAAAACACAAATTGATTATTTTTCATAAGAAAAATAGATCATTTAGATTGTAAAGATTATAAGATCATTTCAAATGAAAGTTTAAGTATCCAACATCAGATGGGATTTTAGATTTTAAAGATTGGAAAATGAAAAATAAATCAAATTATTATCCCAGGATTAGATGGATTTAAAGAATCTTAATAAAATATTTTAAAACTACAAGAGCTTAGAATTGGAATGTTCATAAGAAAGTCAATGCGTGAGAAAAATAAGAATCGAAATTAAACAAGTGAAAAAAATACGCTTAAAGAATAAAAAAGAAAAGTTCTTTTAATAAAAATAGTCGATGGAGTGAAATGCAGAAAAGATAAAAAATAAAAAAAATTGTTATAAAACTTGATTTAGATGTAAAAACTCGGAGAATTGAAAAAGATATAAACTGACCCATAGAGATTCTAAGAAAATAATATATGATGCAAAAAAAATAACTTTTAGAGATTTATATAATATATTGGATACCAAAGAAGATGAAAGATGTATGTATAAGTTAGCTAACCAAAGAGATAGGAAAAGTAAAGATCTAGTTCAAGTGAGGTGTATTAAAGATGAAAATCAAAAAGTATTTTTCTTAGAAAAGAATATTGCAAATAGGTGGATGAGGTATTTTGATAAACTTTTTAATGAAGGATCTAAAAATACGATTGATTTTAACAACTTTAATACCCTAAACAAAAATAGAGAATTTTTTTTTTATCGTCGTATTAGTGAATTTGAAGTTAGAGAAGCTTTAAAGAAAATGAAATGTGAAAAAACAGTAGGACCTGATGATATCCAAAATAAGTGTGAAAATGTTTAGGAGATCAAGAAATTTTTTGGCTTATAAATTTTTTAATGTTATTTTAAAGACTAAAAAGATGTCAAATGAATAAAGAAAGAGTTTGTTGGTTCCTATATTTAAGAATAAAGGTGAAGCACAAGAGTGTGCAAATTATAAAGGAATTAAGTTAATGTGTCATATATTAAAATTATGGGAGATTGTAATTGAGCATAGATTACGATGTGATACAAAAATTTCTCACAATCAGTTTGGTTTCATGTCAGGTAGATCTACTATAGATGCTATACATTTGTTAAGAGGTTTGATGGAGAAGTATAGATAAAGTAAGGAGGGTCTACATATGATATTTATTGATTTAGAGAAAGCTTATGATAAAGTTTCAAGAGATGTTCTTTGGAGAGTTCTAGAAAAGAAAAGAGTTGATATTGGTTATATTCAAATCATTAAGGATATATACACTAGAGCTGTTACTTGTGTCCAAACACAAAGAGGATTGATAAAATATTTTCCTATTTCAGTTGGATTACATCAAGGATCAACTTTAAGCCCTTATCTTTTTTGCTTTAGTTATGGATGTTCTTACTACGCATTTACAGGAAGATGTACATTGGTATATGCTTTTTGCTGATGACATTCTTCTTGTTGATAAGACTAGAGAGGGAGTCCAAGGAAAACTTGAATTATGGAGGTCAACCTTAGAATCTAAGGGGGTTTTTCGTTTAAGTAGATCTAAAACTGAATACATATAGAGTGTAATTTTAGTTGTAGAACTTTTAGTGATAGTATTGTGATATTGGGTGAACAAGTCATTAAAAAGAGTGAGCGATTCAGATATCTAGGCTCTATTGTTCAAAATGATGGTGAAATAGATGGAGATATTATTAGTAGAATTCAAGTTGGATGGTTAAAGTGGAGGAATGCATCTAGCATGTTGTGTGATAGAAAAGTACCACTTAAACTTAAGGAAAAATTTTATAAGATGGTGGTAAGACCTGCAATGATTTATGGTGCAGAATGTTGGCCAACAAAAGAGAAGCATAAGACTAAGTTAAGTGTTGCAGAAATGAGGATGCTCAGATGGATGAGTGGCCTTACTCTTAGAGATAAAATGTGAAATGAGTATGTTCGGGAAAAAGTTGGAGTAGCTCCAGTGGCAGATAAGATTAGAGAGAGTCGCTTAGATGGTTTGACATATAAGCGTCGGTCGGTTGACGGAGAGAGATGCATTAGATTCCTTAACTTAAGAAAGGTAGAGATAACTAAAAGACTTGGTTAAGATGTATAAAAATGACCTTACTATACTTGAATTAAATGAGAATTTGACACATAATAGGACACAATGGAAACGAAGGATTCATGTAGCCGACCCCACTTAGTGGGATAAAGGCTCGTTGTTGTTGTATTGTGTTATTCTTTGAGTTATAATTCTCATATATTCTGGGTGGATCAAAAGATAACAAGCTTTGTATATTTCGTGGTCTATAATTTGTAAAACATAATTTCCTTTATGTATACATTTATTGCAACATACTGGTTGCCTTAGAAAATCTAAATTCTTAAGCATCTTAAATCAATATGCTTTTATAACTTCACAATAATGAGAGATCAGTACAAAAAAGTCGTCACAATGCATTTTAATAATATAACTATTTTATCATTACTGTTAGCATCAAATTAGTACAATTATCATGCTTTTATTGCATTTGCTAACACAAGTTTTATGTAGTTACATAGCAACAATTAGGTGACACCATAAACAATGATATATTTATAGAGATGAATATAAAAGTAATCACCTATATACTATGATATTATTTTTTATGGCATTTATGTGCATCATTTTTATATGTAATTACAAACGCAACAATTTCATGGATACATAAACTAATCTACTTATCAAGACAAGCAAATTTATTCATGTCAATGCAACTGATATAAGTGCATACTGTTGCAAAAGTATGACCTCAAAAAACTAGGCAACTATCACATTCGTTTTCTTTTTTTCCCTTCACTCAAATGCCCAGAATATAGCAGCCATCATTATTAGCTCTTCTACCTAAACTAGTAAACATCTACTACACAACACGATTTAATTTTTCAGGCATAACAAAGCAGTATGGTCACCAATAAATTAATTACCTTTGACTAGTAAAGGTATATTAATGCTGGCTCAAGACCACATCAACCGATCCATTGAGACAGCACAAGAGATCCATCTGACAATTAGAATGCATTTTCACACTCATCTTCAACACCAATTAGCCTTTATCTAATAGGTGATTCATATTGTCATTCATTTAGTTGATTGCACATCAACTAATCATTTGACAACAAAGTAATGTCTGGCAAGACTGGTTAAAGATTTTTTGTTGAACCCTAAAAACTCAATAATATTTTCTTTTAATAAGTTGTTATAATCAACCCCACCATGTGAATCGTTAACTATGGCTAGCTCTATCCTCACCTTTTTATAGCAAAGACATTTTCTTATCCTGGAATCGAATTCCATCATTAAGTAAACTACCGCTTTCTTTCTGCATCATGGAAACAAATCAAATAAAATACAATTTAATTGTCGAAGCCAACTTAGAGAACGCCGCTTCTAACTTGGATGGCTAAAATTGACAAATAAAATCAAGTCCAACTAGCAAAACAACCAATCAACAAATGCACCAGCCAAACAATGCATGATATTCTCAAGGAATAAATTATTTTCTAGCAGCACATCCATTTCTATTTTAGATAAAAATGAATTATTGGTATCAAATCAATGATGTAATCCTTGTTGCAACTATGTTTGTTGTAGCTATTTATTAACATATAAAGTGGTCTACATCATTGATATGGCATTTATTGCATTTTAGAAAATTAAGCAATGATTGTTTTCTTCTCCACCAATTTGCTTCACCATAATTCATATACCAAAATATTTACACATTGTTAAACGTTTTATTTGGGGCAAATTCTATTTATGGATATATAAAGAAATTAACCTCATTCTTGGAATGGTTAAAAAAGTCATAATCAAT
This sequence comes from Cymbidium sinense, assembly GCA_021442155.1. Taxonomy (NCBI): domain Eukaryota; kingdom Viridiplantae; phylum Streptophyta; class Magnoliopsida; order Asparagales; family Orchidaceae; genus Cymbidium; species Cymbidium sinense. Next base: position 19,576,560 of record CM038221.1, on the reverse strand, counting down.
CGTGGCCTAAAGTGCAAGCTAATTACCAAACAAACACTGGATTGAGGCATCTGGACATTAAACTAATGAATGAAAAGCAACACTATCACAAATGCTAGATAGCGATGTCCTCCAACACAAAATAGAATGTCTGCTGTACACAAGAAACGTACGTGCTACTTTAAAGGCCATACTCACATAGGATTATTTTTTATCAGCTTAAGCATTGGCATGGTAGCTCAACATCTCGACCTAATAATGTCTCTAGAATTATCAAGTTAACAACAATTGCATTTATGCCATCATTTTGTCAGTCACGTCTTTCAATACCCCAAAAGTTTTTTTTTTTTTCCAAAAGCAATGAAAAATGCATGTTTAATGATAGAACATTTATAGGCTATAGGCTAGCAAACTTCAAGAGATGTTCAACATTCATATAGTATACCGGGTCCTTCTTTCAATTACATCTTAACCAAGTTCAACGTTCTACACCTCTATCATTCACATTTTAGCTCTCTTGATATAATTTCTAATGAAATTTGAAACTATCAAAAGTTCATCTCAACAATTAATCAATCATGTAACTCCACAATTATACTACAAGCATTAATTCAGGATTTGAATAAAAAACAACAAAATAAGAGTAAAAAAGAAGGCACAAATGAAACACAAAAATATCCAACTACTCAAAAATATAATAAATGACAAAATTCTCAAATATTAATACATAAGAGGGCATTTACATACATACCACATAATTTTTATATATTTACATATAAAACACCTAAATTTTAATATTTACATGCATGACACTCAAATCTTTAACATCACACCAAAAATATCAATATTATTATATTTTTAAAAGTGAATATACATTTTCATGCATGACTAAAGTTTTAGAAATGTAGATATCAAACTTTAAGTATTAGATATATAAATGCAATAAGAATTGTGTGGCAAGTATGTAAATCTACCATGCATAAAATACTCGAAGTGTCCAAACTAGTGCCCCAATTTCCACTTGTCTTGAAACTCTTCTATGAAATCTGCACTTCCCACAGGCCTCATACCATTCTGGAAAATAACTACAGATATGATCACCAACTCACTATCCACCCATTAAATGATAACTTATATTTCTTTATCATCAACTTAAAGTTTGATCTTTGTTATAGAAAATTTCCACAAATTGCACCTGAATTTTTATTTACATATTGGATCAATCACCTTGCTATTCAGCTTTGTAATCTAATCCATTCAGCAACATTTGTTACTAAACAATCTTGGGTTACCCATACAAGTAGATCTTCTCTTCAATCTCCAATCCCTCTTTATTTAAGAAACAGAATTAAAGCACAAAGTGTTCACATATGGTATGCTGTAGTTCCCACCAACCTCACTGACCTACACAACAATCCTATTCCACCTGCTTCACATAAGCCATAATGAAAACTTGCACCTGCCTTATAAAAAAAGAACCTGAAATTTTAATTAGTATATCCATAAGCTTTTCTTTTAACGTACTTCATGGAAGCAGCTGTTGAGGAGAAAGTATTTAAAGTGAATGCAGTTGGCAGCTGGTTCCACTTCTGCCAGAGAAGTTGCTGAGTTAGAACTTCAAGAAGATCAAAAATCACTTGAATGTTTGTTGTGTGATGTATGGTATGTTGAGTGGTTCACAAACTCATATAGGAAACATTGCATTAACAAAAGAAACATATGTACTGTCAAAAAAGCATTCATGACATTTCGGATCGTTAACTTCGTTTATTCGTTAGAACTAGCGAACAGAAAATCCTTTGTTTGATCGTGTTCAGCTCGATTTAACTCGAAATAAAAAATTATATACATACAAACACACATATATATATATATATATACAAGTAATGACATAAAGTTTTGTTAAAAAGATTGCGTTGAATCCTCTCTCTACGATTTTTATTATGTATTTTGCATTTCAAATCTGACTAACAAAGTAATTTTCAAACGAGCCGAACATGAACAAAGCAATTTTCAAACGAGCCGAACACGAACAAAGCAATGTTCAATCGAGTCGAACACGAACAAAGTAATTTTCAAACGAGCCGAACAAGAACAAGGGTTCGGCTCGCTCAAGCTCGGCTCGTTTACACCCCTATTAACTAGACACATTAAATGCAAAACTTGTCATGCATCCAATCCTGATCCATATGGCATGAAGTAAGCTAACACATACACCTACTATTTTTCCATAAACCTACTTAAACCCTTTCAACCAAATTAACGAGTGCATCATTTAAGCAGCTCCAACAAGCTGCCTCATATTCAGCCTAAAAGAACAATCATAAATATGCTCAACTAAAAAATTACCTTTATGTGCCTTACATTATACAATATATGATGTCTTCATTTTCAAAAACTTCCCGAGTGGACCTCAATTTCACTTCCTTAAATCATATCGTGGAAACAGAAACATTATACTTTATTATATCGGTAGTTAAGAAAAGCATCTTCTATCACCATGTTAAATAACTCCATCTACAACTTTATTAAACCTACAACAATTTCTGCCCACCTACTGCACGCACAGTCTCAACCAAATTTCCGCTTGCGTCATTTAATAACAAGTTCTACTAAGCCGTGTCATATTTGAACAACAATTATCATGACTATGCTCCTAAGCTACTATTCTTTCACAGGATATATTATACTTATAAATGTTAGAAGCTAATGAAAATGAGCATCTTTTAGCACCATGTCAAAGCACCATCTAAAACTTTATTCGACCTTGGCCTAACAACCTGTATGCTGCTTGGTCCATGCTTATTAGCATTAACACTGACAGTATATCTGGGTATCTTGACCTGCCAACAATAATAGTAATAGTTATTTTATTAGACGCTTACATATAGCATTTTGGTAAAGACAATTTTCATTAGAACATGGGCACATCCTTTAAACGTATAGAAGCAGGTCTAGCAGTGCCTCAACCCATGATCCATGCAAGGACCAACCATTCAATGTACCACTTCAAATCCTATGCCTTAGTATTATGGTAACTGATTCTCATACTCATGTATTACCATGAATCTTACCCAAACTTTGCAATCATTGTCTTACAGGAAAACTACCTTGAATGCAAAAGTCTTACCCAATTGTTGTGTGGCAGCCTAATACATAAGCTCGTTGTAAGAGCTAGCCAACATTCTATGCACGAATTTCTTAACATGCAATTTTCAGATCAGATAAAGTATGCTGCTAGCAAATTGATACGAATCAGGTAGGAGATTTCATTTATATGTGTTTATTTGGCTCCTCTTCCATACCTTATCTAGCAAACAGCTTTCCAATTTCTTGTATGTAGGAAATAAAACTACAGCATGCATTTGATACATGTTATGGAAATAACCAGATAAAAAAGTCATCTTCAGCATAATACTATGGAGGTTTAAGAGGGGGCAAGCAATTGATTTGGATCAAATGCCATCCTCAAGACAAAACGTTCTCATATGCTTTAAATACAATCATGCAATTTATACTATTTATTAAACAGCCAGATCAAATATTTTTATGCTGTTAAATTATCAAATCAAATCAAGGCACCATTAACATAAATTTAATGGTCCAGTCAAAATTAGAGAGACATGTTTGCACAAAGCTAAGGAATATTTATTAGCTAAACGCTCGAATAAGAAAATTGTTGCTCACATCTGATCTAGAAGTAACAAGCACATGGGCCTCTTTCAAGTTTGAACAATACTAGCCATTTGATTTAGCATATTTCATCCATGTTTTTTTTTTTTTGGCTTTTTTATGTAAAACAATAAAATTTATCATTATATGAAGTACATTGTATGCATTTCATATTTATTTAATTTATGCAGTTATTATATTATGCTTTTAATTTTTAAGATATATGTGTATGTATGTATGGATATATGCATGTATGTATGTAAGTAAAATGTTGTGACCGATATGTGTCTATCTCATATTTTCAAAAATATATGCATTTCATGTTTTGCCTTAGTACATCTTAAGCTATCGCTCTAAGAGACTAGTATTCCACAATAGACTACTTTTTGTTGACAAGAAACCAAATATCGTGATATACAAAAATAAACATAATAGTTAAATCTTAATGGGTAAACTAATATCAGGATTTATAAGAATAATAAATACAACATACCTAGATTAGTAGATAAAGAAAGCATCGGTAATAATAAATAAACTTTGTCTACATTATTAAATGGAGGGCAGACAATATATATGATTTATATATAGATACACTCATATCTCTGTAAAAATAAGGCACCTTCCTTATTTGTAGAATATACAGAAACAAAGATATAATGCAACAACACAAATTTAACTAGTTATGAGGTAGATTGCTAGCTAGGTGATTAAATTAAGGGCAAACCTAGTGCATGGAGCTCCCACAATTCTTAAGACTGGGAAGTAGTGGCTTGGTGATTAACATGGTTTAATCTTATAGGTCACCAAAAGTTTAATCTATAAACTGTAACTAAACAAAATGTTTGCATGAAACATGAAAAAAACACTGAAATGGCTCTTATTATGACAAAAGCATTGATAGGAAGAATAATGCACTGGAAAATCACATTTCTTGGGCCAAAAGCAACTAGAACAAGTTCAACGTATAGCATAAAATTAGAAAATGGCCTGGGATAGTAAACACCGAACACTATAAGAGAAGCAAGAAGCCACACCAGATGATTCTCCTATTGATTTGGTCTGTGCCTGCATCTGAGCCGCATGTGCTTGGAGTGCCTGAGCTGCAACTATTGCTTGGGCAGCAGCCATTGCAGCAGCAGAAGGAGCCATAGGCTGCTGACTCAAGGTTCCCATAGTTGTTGTAGCTGCCAGTGCCGACATCAGCAAGTTATGAGGAGGATGGCTATACTTGCAATCACTATTTGCACATTGTCCATTCAAATACTGCTTACATATCTCTCCAAGAGATGACCCTACCCCCTGTAAAACAACTCCTCCAGAAGAACCTGAGGAGACCCCTGGAATCATTCCAAGGAGTCCAGGAAATGCTCCCGAAACAGAACCAGAATAATTTGGCATGTTAGGCATTGTCTGGTTAACCATGTTATGGTAAGAAGTTGAGGTGGTAGGAAAGCTGGTAGTACCAATGGCTGGGCCAGCACTAAAAAACACTGGAAAAGGACTCCCCATGATCGGCTTCCCATTGCACTCCACATGAACCATATAATTCCCACGCTTGGGCACAGCATAGGTGACCGCATATGTGCCATCCCCCTGGTCCTTGACCATGCCCTCCAGGTCCACTCCACCAACTCCAACACCAGGTGAGATCTTAACCTTGATCTGGGAACCGCCTATGGGTATTTTCCGTCCGTCTGAGTCCTTAGTAACGATAGTGAAGGTAGAGGGAGAACAGGCGGTTCCACCAGCAATGCCACCACCAGCGGCCAAGCACTTGGAGGAATCAACAGGGCCAATGGGCTTGTTAATCAATTCCTCTTCATCCCTTTCATTATCATCACTATCGGAATCCTCGTTCCTGGATTTTGTTTTGTCGATGTCCTTGAAAGTTGCCTCAAATGCGGCTTTAGCAGCAGCATCCTTATCCGCCTCACTCTTGATCCTGGCCTCCTCTGCCTGCTTCATCCATACTGGCTTAGGCGCCACAATAGACCGATCAGCCATGGATCACTAGTGCAATTTGGAAGCCCTAGAAGGAAACGGATTAAATCAGATTGAAGTATGGAGGAAATATGACAACTTCTCAGAAGAAACTTTCATCGCTTGGGCACTAAACTAGACGTACGATATCAACGGTAGATCTTTCCTTGAGAGCTAGGGTTACGGTTTGATCAGATAGATAGATAAATAGAGGGACAGAGAGAGAGAGAGAGACAGACAGACCTCAGATCGCAGCAGAACTGAACCGTTGCGCCTCCGAGATCCGAGATCGTTGCCGCTGCGAGGAGGCGTTGCGTGTGGCCAAGTGACGGACACGATGAAGCGAAGACGGGGAGCGTTGGCGGAGATAAGGAGGGCGAACAGTGAAAGAATATATTGACACAGGTTACTATTTATTTTTCAAATTTATAATCTGGTAAGAAATACAGGAATGATCGTACGGTCGACTTCGCTCTTCTACTTCACATGGCCATTCCTTAAGTCTCACAGATTAGGATATCAGAAAAACTTCAAAAAAAATGGTTTAATTGCCGTTGAGTAATTTTGTTATTAAAAGATTCAAATATCACTCATAATTAAAAGTATAAGTAAGCCAAATTGGATGGCTTGGAGTTTAGTTTTCTTGTCCCTAGAGCTTTTTGTAACATTTTGTAACTCTCAGTCCTTATGGTCCCTAATACTTCTATTTTGATGAAATTTTATTTCGAACATCATATACATATAAATTTTTTTCTTTGTTTTTCTTGTAAGATTGTCTTCATCGTCTTCTTAGCTCGTGGTCTTCTCCTTACATTCTTTTTGAAATTTGGGGATAAGACCCTCATTTTTCCAAATTGGAAAAAGTGAGCCGAACTAGTTGAAGAGCTCTCAAGTTCAACTTACTAATGAGCTTGTAAGTAGAGCTTATCGAGTCATGATCTCAAGCTCAGATCCAAATTCATATATTATACAAGCTCAAATTCAAGATTGAGGTAGTTCAATTTACTCATTTAGGCTAATAAATGAATCTTAAACTTTATTTCTTAGGCTTTATGTTTCTCAAGCCAGATTGGGGGCTGCAAGTCTTGCTTCTATTCTTTTTTTAGTATCATTAGTTTCATCGATGCCTTCTCTAGTGAGTACTCACTGTAAATTTCTAATTGTTGGTTGCACCAATGGCTTCTTCAATAAGCTCCACAACTTTCTTGTACTCCAGTGACCTTTCACTAGCCGATGCCTTGTCTATTGGCTCATGCTACAACTCTATTATTATTGGACTCTTTCCGAACAAGCTCCAATATTAACATTATCTATCCCTTCTCTAGTGAGCTCTTGTCACAACATCCTCACTTTCTTATCCTTGAGACATCCAATAGAAATACACGGTCAAAATTTGAGCTTGAGCTACATGTTGATATTGTGAGTTAAGTTTGAGCTTAACCTAAGAGTTTTACTCAAGCTTAAGCTCCAGTTTGAGCCTATTATGAGCTAGATGAGTCTAGCTCAAGTTAGCCAAGACAAGCATAATTATAATTTTAGACACCTAATCATAATTTTATTATTACTAAATCATCATCACATTATATTAGCTCTGATAATTTTAGGGATAGGTCAAATTATTTGATCATAAAACTCTTCTAGTTTTTTTTTTTTTCAATCAATTCATTTGTGATAATTATTATTCAGTTTATTTATATTCTTTATAATTTTTTGAGTTACATTACAATAAAAATGAATAATATATTTTCACTGTTTTAATCAATGATGTTAAAATCGGATCGGACTTGCCTATTCGACTAGTTCGATTGTGAACTAGTAGTCATATGATCGATTCAATTGGCTGAAAAAAAAAAATCTTTCCTTCATTATACCACTTTGAACCTAGAAAAACTATCAGTTCGATCAGCGAACCGATTCCAGTTAGGAAAATTGGTCTATTTTAGCTATTGGGTTTTATTTACCATTAATTTGTAATTCAATGGCTAACGTTTTTTTTTTTAAAAAAAATTTGAATTAATAAAAAGACTATTACTCTAAAAGACCTATGCTGAAATGAGCTCGATCATTAATCCAACTTCATCTTTGACTTTAGGACATCTTCTTCTTCACCTCCTTCAGTTCACTGCTTTTCCTTGCTTCCTCCATTTGGCAGTCATTCACTTTAGAGAATGTCGATTGCTTGCCAGTCATCGCCTTTCAGTTTGAAGTTCGCCAGTTGTTTGCGAGCAAGAAGCGGAAGCTTGCTTAAGAAGATAGCATCCAGAGATGATTTAAGATAATGTTATTAACATCGTCTTAATTTTATTCTAATTTTCTTGCTCAGTGTAAAATCTGGTTCTTTCATATATTATTTCATTTCTTCCATTCACTTTGTTGTCATCTAAACATATCCTGATTTCTTTTATTAGCTTTCTTTGTTTTAAACATGTCGAGAATTAGAAGCGGTTAAACTAATGAGGGGAAGAAACTCATATGATGCTACTTTACATCCTTCCATGTCCCAATTTTTCAAATTTAACATAAACTAAAATCTTTATTGGATGTTTATAGAAATGCTATAGAGTATTTTTGCATATAGAAATGGCTTGTATTAGTCATAGTGCATTGCCATTAACTAAAAAATTAAGTCTATATTATTTGAAGCTAGTTATTGAGATACTTGGAAAAAAATGTCAATTAATGCTTAAGATTAGGTAAAAGATAGTATGTTGATTTATGGAAGACCTTTTAAAATATGTGATAAGATAAGATGGTCGAAGAAACCTTAGAAGGTTTGTTGCGTGCTAGAAAATCAGTTGCGGTAGAGTAAAAGTTTTCCAAACGTTGTGAAATCCAAAGACACAGGTATTTAAAGGGTGAACAAGAAAACTCTAGAATTTTACGTGGAAAAACCTCGAAAGAGGGAAAAACCACCGGTCGTAAAATCTTTATGTATCTGTTTGAGTACAAAATCTTCCAGATAGTGGATTACATATATGAGAAACGGTATGTGACAGATCTTACAACATTCTTGTAATGTGATGATGATGTATGCGGGCAATCACCGTAAATCACGGAACAATTCTGGAAATGCATGGCAAAGCAGAGCAATCATTGGTAGAAATGCGAGAATAATCATGATAGAAGTCATCATGATGGAGGATAGAGATTGACGGCGGGGATCAACTGGGCCGGCGGCAGTGGTTGGCACCGTCGGTGATGCTTGAAGGATCTTTAAAGCTCTCTCCTCTCTTTGCTTGCCCCTCGTATAAGAAATGAGAATTTATTTATGATTGGAGGGTGGCGTCTATAAATATATGCAAAATCCACCACTCCTCTCCATCGGGGCTCATGATGAATCGATCATATGATGTATTTTGTATATTTGAATGCTCAAATGATGTAATTATGAGATCTTGGGCTTGTTTAATTCAGTCAAGGCCTTCGATTTGGTATAAGCACTCCATGTTTGAAAGCTATTTAGGGATTTAAGCGATATCCCAAAGTTTCAGAATATTTTAAGTGCTTGATCTCACCGGTTTGAACTTGGATCGGCTTACTTTTAGCATCAAGATTGCTTGTGTAGAGTTTCGAGTCATATCGATTCTATTTTTGGATGGCATTATCTCAATCATCCAAAAATATATATGCCAAATATTTAAAAATAGTAAATTCTTCAATGAAATTTACGGGTTCATCAACCATACATTTTGAGAGAACAGATCTTCATAGGAACACAATATTATGATCACAGAAGTTGGCGAGTCATGCGTGTGGATATTATGCGCAATATTTTAGAGTTATGGACCAATTCGGCGATATGGCGCTATGAGCGTAAGGTTCCGGGTTGGATTACGAGAGAATGGGTTGTAAGAACTTCTTGAGTAATCTGATTTTGTGGGTGAATAAAAGGCTGCCCGGCCTTTCGGGTCGAATTGACTTGACGGGTTGTGGAAAGGCTAGGCAGACGGCGATTTTACGGCCAGGCGAAACGGTCTTAAAGCGAGGTGGAGTGGGAAGCAGGAATTCGGGTATGGAACATACCAATTCGCGTCGCGTCGGTCGGCAGGCAATCTGGAGCCAAGTGGGAAGCGGAACTGCCGGTCATAGTCTGTGGCTGGGCGATGAAGCGAGTGGTGATTGCAGCGTCGCGCGTTCTGCAGACCACCATGGGTGCCAGCGTGTCACGAGCTGGCGTCTGAAACAGCGCTTTTGATTCAGACGGTTTTGACGGTTTTAGGCGGTTTTGGCGATTTTGGGTGATTTTGGCGATTTTACCCTTTTGCCCCTATAAGGGGTCTATAAAAACCCCCCTATGGCCAAGGGAGAAGGCACACTTCTTCATTGCTCTAGTGCTTCTCTTCTTCTTAAGTGAGGGTTGTTCAGAGTCAATCAAGGCCCACGGTACTTACGCCGTTCCGGTTTTCCCTTGAAAGCGTCAGCCTACCGTCGGACCATCCGGGTTTGGAGCGATCAAAGCCGCGACTACGTCGTTGTTCGATTTTCCCTCGAAGAGCGTCAGCCGCCTCGTCGGACCGTCCGGGTTTGGAAGCGTCAAGGCGATACATATCGTTGTTGAGTTTTCCCTCAAGAAGCGTCAGCCGCCTCGTCGACCGTCACGGGTTTGGAAGCGATCAAGACCCCGGTACTACGTCGTTGTTTGGTTTTCCTCGAAAGCGTCGCCAACCTCGTCGACGGTCCGGGTTTGGAAGCGATCCGCTGCGGCGATAATCGGAGAGCGGGTTGGCAGCGATGCTCAGCGATAATCTGGCAGCGGCGGTGTTGGTGCGGTGACCTGCGGCAGTGGTGGTAAGAAGAATCAGCGGCAATATGGTAGCCGGTGGAGATTGTTGGCGATAATTCGGCGCATGTCGGCCAGTGAATTCGGCAAGCAGTGGTGGCCGAAGTGAGTGGCCGCAGCGTGAGTCAATGATGCAAAATCGGTAGTCGGAATAGTAGCGGCGATGGTAGTACCGACGAGTTAGCAGCGATGAGCGGTAATCAGCAGCAATGATGGCCAGCAAAATGGTTAGCAGCGGGTAATTCAGCAGCAATGCAACAATGCAGCAATAGCCAGCGTCAGTAGTTAACGAGATAACCGGTGTGATGGTAGTGCAAAGATGCCAGCGATATTGGCAGTAGCCGGCAGCAATGGATTAAGCAGCGTAGATGATGAGTAAGCGGTGCAGCGATAAATGGTTAGCGAGCGATAAAGCAATCCCGAGCTTAGATAATGTCAGCAATGCAGCCAACATGTAATCAGCGAAATAATCAGTAAGATCGCGGTAACCAGCGATTACCAGCGATAGTTTGAGGCGTAAAAGTACAACAGCAGTAAAACAACAGTAGTTGGCGATAAAGTGGTCAACAAAATACCAGCAAGAATTAGCAATGCGATGCATCAATGTCAACGAGATAACCAGCGATGATAATGGTAACCAGCGAATTGCCAATAATTCAGCAACGATAAATCAGCAGCCGGCAGCAGTGTTAAACCAGCAAAGGTAATCAGCGATGCGCAGCAATCAGCAGTAGTAATCGTTAATTTAGCGAGATAACCGATGACGATAATGGTAATGAAGATTACCAGCGATAGTTGGCAGCGGTGACAGCAGCAGTAATTAGCGGCCAGCAGGGGTGGTACGCGACCAGCGGCGAGAAACGATGGTGCGGCCAGCGTCGGTAGTCAGCGAGATGACCAGCCAATGGTGGTAATCACGGAGATGCCGGCGATGGTGATTGGTTAGCGGCGAGGAATTGGCGGCGGCAGTGGTTAGCGGCGCGGGATCTTTGACTATCATTGTTTGTCGAGTGTAACTTCGATGGCGATGCTTAATATGGAAGGGTCAATTGAATCGCGAGATTTTGACTATCAGGTTGTTTTGAGTGTTCGCTCGATGGCGATGCTTGGAAGTGGTACAAAGTTTTGACATAAGAGGTTATTTATCATAGTGTTTGCTCGATGACGTGAACCTGTATGGAAGAGGTTGAATTGAATCCGCTGAGGATCTTTGACCCATCCGAGGTTGTTTGTCAAAGTGTTACCCGATGACGTTAACCTGTGTGGAAGAAGCCGTGAAAAGTCCACCAAGGACCTTTTGACCTATCCTAGGTTTTTTGTCAGAGTCATTGCTCGATGACGTTAACCTGTGTGGAAGAGGTTGAACTGAATCCGTTAAGGATTTTTGACCCATCCGATGTTGTTTGTCAGAGTCTTTCGATGGACATTGCGCGTGGAAGAGGTTGAATTGAATCTACGAGGATTTTGACTATCAAGGTTGTTTGTCGAGTGTGACTTCGATGGTTAACTGTATGGAAGAGGTTAAATTGAATCGGCGAATTTTGACATATCGAGGTTGTTTGTCGGGTGTTATCCAGATGGCGTTAACACTTGGAAGAGGCGGAAGTCCACCAAGGATCTTTTGATCTATCTAGGTTATTTGTCCAGTCTTTTCTTGATGGTATGGAAGAGGTCAATTATCTAAGGATTTTGAACCATCCGAGGTTGTTTGTCGAGTGTTACCCGATGGCGTAACTGTGGAAGAGGTTGAATTGAATCCAGGATTTTGACTCATCCAGGTTATTTGTCGAGTGAGATGATGTTAACGTGTGGAAGAGGTTGAATTGAATCCGAGGATTTTGACCCATCCGAGGTTATTTCGAGTGTTACGATGATGTTAACGTATGGAAGAGGTCGAATTGAATCCGAGGATTTTTGACTATCGAGGTTGTTTGTTAGGGTGTTACGATGGCGTTAACTTGTATGGAGGAGTGGGAAGTCCACCAAGGACCTCTAGGTTGTTTGTCGAGTGTTTAATGATGTTAACCTGTATGGAAGAGGTTGAATTAAAACATCCGTTTGTGGTTGTAGCCAAAGTTGCTCCTTAACCCTGGTCTTGTTTTTCCATGAGTATGATTGAAAAATCATAATTTGCAAAGCTATATCTTTTCTCAATGTTGAAATATCCTCCAACTTTGACTTGTTCGTTGGGATGATAATCGATTAGATGCTTAACATATTATCATGGGCGATCTTCTGAGATTAAGAGTTGCCCCCCAATTTTCGACAAAATCTGAAGGAACGAAGTTCGATGAATCTTCATTCTTCGCTTGCGCTCCTTAAAAGCTTGAAATGCTCCACCTCACTGGTGGTTTTGATCTTGTTGAGAAACTTGATCGTCATACAAGATGAAATAATGGGAATCAGTTTTCCACAAATGGCGTCAAACTGTTGCGTGCTAGAAAACCAATTGTGGTAGAGTAAAAGTTTTCGCTTGTGAAATCCACAGACACATAGGTATTTAAAGGGTGAACAAAAAACTCAGAATTTTTCGAAAACCTCGAAAGAGAGAAAAAGACGGGGCTGGCAGGTAAAATCTTCCACTATGTATCTGTTTGAGTACAAAATATTCAGATAAGGGATTATAGGATTACATATAAGAAAAGAACAACATCTATGTAAACGTCGGCTTGTACGATTCAGTAGTGATGATGGTAAGCTATCGGAAAGCGATCAGGTGCGGGAACAATCGGCAATCGTGAACAATCACCGTAAACGTAGGGAACAATCATGTAGAAATGCGGGGAATAATCATTTGGTAGAAGTCATCATGATAGAGACCGAGAGATTGGCGGCGAGGATCAACGGCGGTTGGCCGTCAGTGGCGGCATGTGTCTTTGGAGGATCTTTAAAACTCTCTCTTGCTTGAGCCCTCCTCATATGAGAAATGAGTATTTATAGGTGGAGGAGTGGCGTCTGTAAATACATGCAAAATTCGAACCACTCCTCTCCATCGGACGGCTCATGATGAATCCCTTGATCATATGATGTATTTTGTATATTTGAATGCACAAATGATGTCGAAATTATGAGATCTTGGGCTTGTTTGATTCAGCTCGTCAAGACGCTCGATTTGATTATAAACACTCAATGTTTGAAAGCTATTTAGGGATTTAACTGATATCCCAAAGTTTTCAAGAATATTTTAAGTGCTTGATCTCGACCAGTTTGAACTTCGGATCGACTTACTTTTAGCATCAAGATTCGTGCTTCGACTAGTAGAGTTTTGAGGGTCATATCAAGGTTAAAATGTTATAATCAACCAAATATTAATATGTTTTGGCTAGCGTCACTTTGCAGGTTGATATTGTTTTTATGGAAGTTAAATTTGCATATGATAGTTTCTTGGACTTCTTTGTAAAAGTTGTGTCCCTTTGAATTTTAAGAAAGGTTTATGAATGTCCTTTATTTTTATCCAATTAGAAACTTATGCATATTGTATTAGATCATCTTTCTTTCATTTTTTGGTGAATATTTTTATGTATGTCTAAAAAAATATGGTATAACTTATGATTGATAATGCATTAATTTATAAAAAAAAAGTTAGAGAATTGTTACATAAAAAATATTAGAATATTTATTCATCTCCATGTGAAATGTATTGCTTAAATTTGATTTGAAAATACATAGATCGCATGTCGCATGTGCTGGAGCTTACTAAAAAGGCTTCACATATAATAATAACAGTTCACATCTACTTTTTTACGTTGTCTTGGTTAAGGAAAAGATTAAGGTCGATAAAATAATGTATAAAAGCAACTAATTTTACAACAACCTCTATTATTTTGAAAATTGCGTATGTTAATAAACATAATTTACAAGCTGTTGTGGCTAACAAGCATTGTGTTGACTCAAAGGTAGCAAAGATTACTAAGGGAAAAGAAGAAGCTTCTATCATTATTGTTGCGTGCTAGAAAACTAGTTGTGGTAGAGTAAAGTTTTTTAAACTTTGTTCTGGTCCAAATAGACATGAGATGTTTGAAGAATTAATGATAAAATTCAATTTTACGCGAAAGAGGAAAAAAATCACGGCAGATAAAATCTTCCTATGTATCTATTTGAGTACAAAATTTTCCGATAATGGGATTACTGAGTGTATGTGAGAAGGGCGATAAGAATCCCAAATCAGCAAAATATAGTCGTTAGTTGTAACATTCTTGGTAGTAATAGATGATGGTGAATAGCGGTGATTGGCGATGATGATGGTGTGGCAGCGAATGGCGTGATAATGGTGGCGGTGGCCGAGACGTTAATCGCAATGCCCGGTGATGGTAGTGATAGTAGTGGCGGTGGCCGGCAGCCGCGGCAATAGTCGGCGGTGCGACCGTTATGTCAGAGATGACCGATGGCATGGTGGACTGCGGAGATGGCGATGGTGGTGGCCGGTAGTATTGGTGACCTGACGGTAGTCGACGGAGGTGATGACCGGCGTTGGCGTAACGACGTGGTCGTCAGTGGTGGATTATGTTTGGAGGATTTTCAAGCTTTAGAGCTCTCTCCTCTCTTTAGCTTGACCTTCCTTCATGTAAAGAATGAGAGGCTATTTATAGATTGGAGGAGTGGCGTTTCTATAAATACATGCGAAATCCGAACCATTCCACTCCATCGGACGGCTCAAAATGATTCATTTGATCATTTGAAGTATTTTAAGTATTTGAATACTCAAATGAAGTTAGAATTATGAGATCTTAGGCTTATTAGATCCGGCTCATCGAGACGCTCGATTTGACTACAAACACTCCATGTTTAAGTACTATTTATAGATTTAACTGATATCCCAAAGTTTTCAATGATATTTTAACTACTTGATCTCGACCAGTTTCAACTTAGGATCAACTTGCTTTTGACATCAAGATTCATACTTCAACTAGTGGCATTTTAAGTGTCATATCAGTTGTCCCCTATTTTTGGATGACATTATCTCAATCATCCAAAATATATACGTCAAATACTTGAAAATAACAAATTCTTCAATGAAATTTGCGGGTCCATTAACCATACATTTTGAGAGAACAAATCTTCATGGGAGCACAAGATTGTGATCCGCGAGCGAGTCTGGCGCGGATGTATATGGAGTGCGGGCGTATGGTTTGGTCATGGACCCGGTCAACATTCTGAGAGCAGAGCGCATGAGCTCGCCGGGCAGCGTCTGATCTTGCGTAAGCGGTAAGCTGCGGGAAGCGGAGAGCGAGTGCGGGCGTGGCGGCGCCGCGTGCCGGCGCGTACTACCGATGAGGGTTTATTCGTTTTACGCAATTTTAGCGTTTGACCATTTTTAAATTTTTTTTTTGCCCATATAGGGGTCTATAAAATCCACTTAGGCAGGAGAAGGCCTCCTCATATGCTCAAGTATTCCCCTTCTCCTTTAAGAGAATGTCGTTTGGAGGCGATCAAAGCCCATGGTGCATACGATGAGGTTGCGGTTTTCCCTCGAAAGAGGTGTCAACCGTCTGTGTCGGACCAGCCGGGTTCGGAGGCGATCAAGGCCCGTGGTACATACGGCGAGGCTGCGGTTTTCCCTCGAAAGAGGCGTCAACCATCCTCGTCGGACCGACCAGGTTCGGAGGCGATCAAGGCCCATGGTACATACGGCGAGGCTACGGTTTTCTCTTAAAAGAGGCGTCAACCATCCTCGTCGGACCGACCGGGTTCGGAGGCGATCAAGGCCCATAGTTTATACGGCGAGGCTCCAGTTTTCCCTCGAAAGAGGCATCAATTGTCCTCGTCGGATCGACGGGTTGAAGCGATCAAGGTCGTAGTTTCACGGTGGCTCAATTTTCCCTCGAAAAGCGTCAGTATCGTCGACCGGCGGGTTGAGCTATCAAGACCGTAGTTCATATCTGGCCTCCGGCAAGCAGCGGTCGGTGATGATGGCGGATGGCATGATTAATGACAACGTCGAGATAGTGGCGGCAGCGGTGGTTGTAGCCGGAGTGGTTGAATCAGCAGCAATAGCGTCGGTAGTGGCGAGATGACCATCAGCGATAGTGGTAGCCAGCGAGATGAGCCGGCGTGGTAAGCGGCAGTGTCGGCAACAGTGGTTAGCGGCCGACGGTGGTCGATAAGCGGCAATGAATTAGATTCTAATACCATCGATGGTCAGCCAGCGGTAACCGGCAGTAATCAGCAGTGATCAGCGATAAGTCAGCGTAATCAGCGAGTGATGACATAATAGCCGGCATGGCGGTAGCAGCGGCAACCGGCAACAGTGGTTGGCGATCGATAGAATTGGTCAGCGGTAAGCTAGCGGCAATTAATCAACCGGCTAGCGTTAGTAATCGATAGGGATGGCGGTGAGCGATAATGGCGGCAGATGGCGATGGTCGTCGTGGTAACCGAGTAGTCAGCAGCGTGGTCGGCAACCAGTGATGCGCCAGTAATGACTGCGGCGTCCGTAGTTCTACTTCTTATTGGAAATTGGATTTCTTGAAACTTCAATGGATGGTTCAACAGTTGATAATTGTCAAGATGGCAGGGAAGCGTTAATTAGAAACCGTCATTTAAGCAACTCAAAAAGTCTGATAGATAATTTCGAAGTATTATTCTCCATGATGTTACTTGATTCCGTTAACTTGCATATGAGAGGTAGAATCGAATCCGCTGGGAATTTTTGACCCATCCGAGATTGTTTATCAAAGTGTTACTTGATGACATTAACCTGCACAGAAGTGGTCGAATTGAATTGGCGGATTTTTTTGAGAGGTTGTTTGTCGAGTGTTATCGATGACATTAACCGTATGGAAGAAGTCAAATTGAATTGATTTTTTATCGATTGTTTATCAGAGTGTTACCGGATAACGTTAACTTATATGGAAGACATCGAATTGAATCCGCTGATGATTTTTGACCTATCCGAGTTTGTTTGTCAGAGTGTTACTTGATGACGTTAACCTGTATGGAAGAGGTCGAATAAAAACATCCCTTTGTGGTTCTAGCCAAAGTTGCTCGTTAACCTTGGTCTTGTTTTTCCATGAGTATGATTGGAAAATCATAATTTGCAAAGCTATATCTCTTCTCAATGCTGAGATATCCTCCAACTTTGACTTGTTTCTTGGGATGGTAATCAATTAGATGCTTAACATATTAACATGGCGATCTTCTGAGATTAAGAGTTGCCCCCCAATTTTCGACAAAATCTGAAGGAATGAAGTTTGATGAATCTTCATTCTTCGCTTGCGCTCCTTAAAAGCTTGAAATGCTCCACCTCGATGGTGGTTTTGATTTTGTTGGGAAACTTGGTCCCCATACAAGATGAAATAATGGGAATAGTTTTCCAGACACGGCACCAAACTATTGCGTGCTAGAAAACCAGTTGCGGTAGAGTAAAAGTTTACGCCTTAGCTTTGTTGCGGAGTTACACCAGATGTTTGAAAATTAATGATAAAACTCAAATTTTTACGTAAAAAATCCTTGAAAAGAGGAAAAAAATCACGAGACCTAGACTAGTAAAATCTTCCACTATGTATCTATTTCAGAGTACAAAATTTTCCTGATAACTTGATTACAGAATTGTATGTGAGAAGGGCTGATAATGGGAATCTAATCAATATGCCTATAATGGTTAGGTTATACGTTACTAATGGTAGCAAATGATGGTGAAGCAATGAGGTTAGCGGTATGATGATCGTCGGTGGTGGTAACCCGGAAGAGATGGCCGGCAATGGTGATGGTAGCAGAGCGTTAGTCCACAGTATATGGATTGGCCGGCAGCGATGGTGGCGGTGATGCGATAGTGGTCAGCGGTGGTCAGCGCAGTGATAGTAGTCAACGATGCGGCATCGGTAGTTGGCGGATAACCGGCGGACGATGGTTGTAACCGGCGGAGATGGCCAGCGATGGTTGGCAGAGGCGACTAATGATAGTCGTGGCGATGGCCGGCGGATGATCGGTGGTGGCGGCGGATGATGGCGGCAGATGGTGGCGGCTGACGGCGGTGGTTGGTGGCCGACAGGGGTGATTGGTGACCGTCGAGTAGTGACACGATTATGCTTGGAAGATTTTCAAACTTTAGAGCTCTCTCCTCTCTTTAGCTTGGCCTCCCCTCATGTGAATAATAAAGGGCTATTTATAGATTGGAGGAGTGACGTTTCTGTAAATACATACAAAATCTGAACTACTCCACTCTATCGGACGGCTCAAAATGATTCCTTTGATTATTTGATGTATTTTAAGTATTTGAATGCACAAATGAAGTCAGAATTATGAGATCTTGGGCTTGTTAGATTCGGTTCGTCGAGACGCTCGATTTGACTATAAACACTTCATGTTTAAGTCCTATTTAGGGATTTAACTAATATCCCAAAGTTTCCAATGATATTTTAAGTGATTGATCTCGACCAATTTCAACTTAGGATCAACTTGCTTTTGACATCAAGATTCATACTTCGACTAGTGATATTTTAAGCGTTATATCAATTATAAATAAGAAAGCTTGATAAAATTGTTTGAACATATTCAAAATAAAAATACATTAATAAGATTGCTACGAGGTGTTGATTCAGATGAAAAGCTAGCCCTTAATTTTGTTTATGATGGCATAAATAGAGTAAGAAATACACTTAAAATATTATTTATAAATGTTAAAAGATTGTATAAGTGGTATACTCACTTTATTAAATATATATATAAAAAATTGCAACTTTCATCAACGAAGTTCCAACAATTTTCTTCTTTAAAGAAGTTTATTGTTCTCCATACTTTTGTTTCAAGTACAAGTAATCATTATAGATATTGCAATGATAAAATATCTATAAAAATATTCACCTAAAATGACAATAATTTTAACTAAATACTCAAGTTTCTTTATTTCGAATACTTTTCTTGCATGTAATTTCATAATTATTGTCCAATTTTTTATTAGATAATATTATATGTTTAAACAAAAATTATTATGAAATTCTATTATATTGATTTTCAAGAGAATTTAAATTTTTGAATATTAGAAGTGCTAAAATTGTTTGCCATCAAATCCATCATTTAATAAATTTTCTTATTGATGTCAAATATAAAATATATGATAGCTTAGATAAAAAATTAGACCTTTAGTTACCTCAGGAGATGTAGACAATGCCTTAGAAAGAAATTATATGAGGAGATCAATTTTTACGGGCTTATACAGTGACGAGATCTTTCATTGGATTTATTAAAGGAAGCATAAATGCGCTAATAATTGATTTTTCCTTATTTCTTCGATAACTTTTAGAAAAAGAAACTTGATTTTCATACGAAGAAAGGATGCAATAACGCCCTAAAACTAAATAATAGTGGTTGAATGAACATAACATTTAGATTAAATTAGTATATACTATTTTGAATTGAATTAGAAACATTAATTATTCAAAGAGTAGAAAAAAAACTTGATTTCAATTGGGGGAAGGATGTAATAAGCCTAAAACTAAGTAAAAGTGGTTGAATGAATATAAAATAAATTGGTATCTATTATCATAAATTGAATTAGAAGCTTTGATTATTAAGAAGGTTCTAGAAAAGCGATTGGAAGAATGTGCTTCAAAATCATAAATATCATGAGGATAAGTTTACAGCTCAATGAGAATGATTTAAGATTCATAAAAATTGTTTAGAATATAATATCCACTAAATTACTTTTATTAATTAAAACCTTTGTACTATTCAGAGCAATCATCTCAATTCTAGCTAAGATGAGAAGTTTGATGTGAAAAGCATGAAGTTAGAATCATAAGAAATAATTTAACTTTTATTGGGCATATATTTTTTGTGCCTAAGAATTAAATTATGATAATATTTTTTATAATAGTATAATAATAGTAATATTAAATTTTAAGTATTAAATATGTAAATGCATAATAAATTTCTCTCTCTCTCTCTCTCTCTCTCTCTCTCTCTCACTCTAAAATATTATATGCAGAGTTTGAATTACTCTATATTTGAACTCTAATTGTATTATGTCACTTAACGTACATAATATATATATATATTAATATATTATTGTATGCCAAAAAATTTATAGCAGTAGAATAAAACTTCATGTCTTAGCTTTATATGAAAATCCAATATACACACAAATCATTGAAAAAATAATAAAAAATTCTAGAATTTTTATGTGAAAAAATCACAAAAAGAGGGGAAAAAATCATGGGGCCTAGTACAGTAAAAATATTCAACTATATATCTGCTTTGGAATACAGAGCTTAAATCTTCCCAACAACTGGATTACAAGATTATATGTAGGAAATCCTGATAATGGAAATTCCAGAATCATGTTACAACAGTGATGTGGCGGTAGTTGAATTGTAACGGTTGTTGGTGGCGATGGCGTGATCTGATAGCGGTGGTGATAACTTCTACTTCTCTCGCCTTTCTCCCAAGTTCACTTCTAGCTCCTCCCCCTTTTAATGACAAGAATGAGGTTCTATTTATAAGATTTTGAAAGAATTATTTTAATCATTATAGCCAAAATCCCAAAACACTCCCTCGGACGATATATATTAATTCATTTGATCATAGATAGTTTTTTGGTGATTTCACCATTCAAACGATCTTTGATTTCAGCGATTATAGGCTCGTTGGATTCTTCTCGTCGAGCTACTCAATTCAACTATAAGCATGCCAAATTTAGAAGTCATTTGATTATCCAATAAACATTTCAAAGCTTTCATATGTAATTTTTAAGCTTGATTTGAGTTCATTTGAGTTCGACTTGACTTTATTCTAATATTATTAGACTCATCCCACTTAATTGATTTACATATATATTTTAACTTAAAATTCATACTTGATTTATATATATATATATATATATATATATGACAAAATTTTTAAACTAAGAACCTTTTAAATCGTAATTAGCGAAATAGGCTAAAAAAAATTCCAAAATAGGCACAGTCGCTCGTTAAACGGGCGACTGGCTAAAAAATAATTTAAAAAAAAAAGTGGCGAACCGAGAGATCTGGACACAACCCGATCCCGATCTCTCATTTTCTCCTCTCCTAGGCGAAGCACCCGTCCGCCTACTTCGACCGCCCCATCGCCTTATGCTCATACGCCCTACTCGATTACCACCTTTGCTTTTGTGGGGAAGAAGATATATTTTGACTTTTTTTTTTTAAATAAGTGAGTAATATGTGAATGTGAGATGTATATGTTGTATTTTATGATGTTTGTAGGCAAACTTAATGTGGATTTGTGGGGAAGAAGGTATATTTTGTTTTTATTTTTTATTTTTTTGAAAATAAGTGAGTAATATGTGAATGTGAAATGTATATATTGTACTTTATGATGTTTGTAGGCAAACTTAATGTGGATTTGTGGGGAAGAAGGTATATTTTGGCTTTTTTTGTATTTTTTTGAAAATAAGTGAATAATATGTGAATGTGAGATGTATATGTTGTATTTGGAGTGTGTAGCAAATTTGTGTTTTCTTTAGGTATAGTGTGACATGCTTTTCTTTGTGAATGTGATATGCTTTTCTTTAGGTATAGTGTTTGTGTGTAGTAAATTTGTTATGTTATTTACCATAGAGAATGGAGAAAGTGTATCAAATAAGTATAGTGTTTGTGAATGTGATATGCTTTTCCTTATGTTATTTACCATGGAGAATAGAGAAAGTGTATCAAATAGGGAGATTCAAATATGAAGAAGAAATCGTAGCTATGTATGCTAAAGTCTAGATTTGTAGTCTTGATTATTCCTAATATTCTTCTACATTTATAAATTACTGTTGTTCTCTCTTTCCCAAATGAGTAGTTATGTGTGCTAAATTCTGGATTTGAAGAAAGTATTGTAAGTTTAAAATATTTATTTTTTGTTGTGATTTCTTATGTTTAAAATATATAATTGGAAACCGAATTAACAATGTGAAGCTTTGTGTAGAACCTAAAAGATACTTTTAAATAGAATGCGGCAGTGAGATTTTGTTTATGTTCCTATTTTTTAGATAAGTATGGGAGAAGCATAATTTTTCTATCAGTAGACTAAACTTAACTGTTTGGGGTCATCTTTAAGAAGTATAATTTTGCAATTATTTTGTAAGTCAGATCTTTGATTTCTTTGATTTTTTTTTGTTTGAGATGAAGATTAATTTAGATTTAGAACATCTTCGATTCTTATTTGATTGAATATGAGCGAGTATTAGTGCTATATTATGGCGGTCAACTTAGTGATGATTTATTCCTACATATAGTGGCGATCGTCTATATTAATACGTCGGCCGATTTTAACGGCTTACAAAAATCAAAATAAGTTGCGACATGGGATTAATTCGGATGTAATTCCTAATGGGTAATCTTAAAGTATCAACAATGGAAATGTTGTTGTGTTTGAAAGTATTGAAAATGAGGAACTTTCCAACACCATATACATACAGAACCATATCATTGGTAAGTTATTTGAACCGCTTATCCGAGTACATATTGTCATCTTAACATTATACACTACATTCAAATGGGCAGCACTGATGATGTTGGCGTATCTGCATCTCCCATTCATGATCCTCATATGACCTCAACTTCTGCAACTATGGGTGAGAATGGTTATGATCAGGTTGTTGCTCCTCTAGAAACCAAGGATGAGGGCTACGAAACAATGCCAGTGCAACTAGTTCAGACACAGATGACACCTAAGGTGATATAAGAGAACAACACCATCCAAACGCTGGAACCAGTCAGATATTGAGAGATTATGCTAACAAAACAGTGACCGTTGAAGAAAATATGTTTAATAATAATGACTACATTTGAGCTTGTCAGTCAACCCAAGAATGGGATGAAGAACTAAACTTTGATGGCCTCCCAACAAATTCTATTTTTCTAGAAGATAATTTCATTCCAACAGACCTAAATAAAGGAATGTATTAGAGACACTTTAAATTTACCATCCAGGATTGGTCAATAACAAATAATGTGGAATACATGACAAGTGATTCTAATAAAATAAGGTTCACGATACTTTGCATTCATAGCAATCATTCTAGTAAGCCATGTTTGTGGCGGCTACATATTCATGCGAGCAAGAGGCTTGGTGTTGCCTGGGTGATTTCCAGTTTGTCAGGACCACACACATGTTATCATTCCATACTGAGCAGCGGACATAGGCAGTGCACCTCTCAATTTATTAGCTATTACATCCAGCAAGTCATTAGATGTCAGTTGGATTTGAAACTTAGGGAAATAATCGGTCGCTTAGAATCAAAATTTAACATTAAAGTTTCCTATATGAAAACATGGGATGCCCGTAGAAAGGCTATACAAGTTATATTTGACAGCTGGGAGGAGTCATACCATGTACTGGATCACTTCATGATTGTTATATGTTCGCTTATACGCGTATTGCACCCAGCGATTTTGGCGCTTTCAATGCATTTTGCATTTGGACCATCTATCGGTTGACAATTCAGACCGGTCTAAGTCTTGATGGTACTTTCCCGAGAAAGTATAGAGGTACTCTACTAACTGTTGTTGGTATTGATACTAATAATGGTTTGTTCCCTTTCGCATTTGCAATTGTTGAAACAAAATGCAATGAGTTCTGTATTTAGTTTATCATGACATTACGGGAGTTGGTACCATTTATATGTACGCGACCTGATTTATGCATTATATCGACCGTCATTCGGATTAGTGCGTGGATGCCGTGGAATCAAAACACCGCCCGTTTTGCGCCATCTCGGGGAAAACTTCAAGAAGGCATGCAGATCGATGGGAATTCCAGATGCTGAGTTTGTGTGCCAGAAAATGTATGTGGCTGGAAATATAATTGACATTCACATATTCACACGCTACATTACAGACATAAAAAATATTAAACCAGAGGCTGTTGAGTGGCTGCTAGCAAGAGATGTGATGAAGTGGGCATTGTGTCATGATGGCGGGTACCATTACGACACAATGAGTAAGTGCACTTTTGATACATTTTTTTACCGCTCTAATCTTACATATGACATATATTTCTTCATATGATGTTGCAGGTGATATGGGAGCCTTACGGGCAACAGATACACACCAGAGTGGCAGATATATGTTTGGCTGGACGAGAAATTTGGCTCGCTCGCGTGCCACTCATTCGAAGAGAATTGAGTGGTACCTCCCCGATCGTGTCCTGACGGTTTGATACGTCATAGAATTGACGTCGAGCCATAGATCCATTTTGGTCGTTGGTCGGGGGAAGGCTGAAGTTGATTGGATTCAGTACCACCAGGGTTACATAACCCAGTGGGAGGCCAAACATTCTACAGTTGTACCTACAGATGTGGTTCCACCTAGAATTGACCCGACAATTAGTCGGTACATGTGGTGGTATCGATCCTGGGCCTCCTTATACATGCTTAGGGCTCACCATTCCTACCACCTACTATCCTCGAAGCTCCTGGAGAGAGACTGATGGTGAGTATTGAAAAATTGTAAGCTATTCAAATTTTGATCTGTTATGCGAACTAAATTATATAATTGCTTCAATGAGCATATCTTGAACACACAAGATATTTTCCAAATTTATTTTGGGAAAGATATGGATACCGATTTTTGATTCAATCAATACCTATGAGGAGATATGCAGAAACTACAGAGGAGATGCACATATCGATATGATATAGAGATTTAGATGATGCCAGCTTCTTAAGACGACGTTCGTCTTCCTAGCCACATACTATAGGATTTGACGCAGGTCCATTGTCTATACCAGATGTCGGACCATACAGTTACACATAGGGCACACCTACCTTGTACCCTTATCAAAAAGCCATGTTCACTCCATTTCGGCCATGGCGTGAAGCTCTCCATGTATCCTCACCCACCTCACATCGCAGATACACGTGTACTATCTCCTTTCAGGCAAGACCATCACAGGAGATAACCGATGTTACACCTCTCGATGATACAGAGGAGGTCACTGACCAGGCTGGAGATGAAGTGCGGCATCGCCACCATCTAGCTGCTCGACGACCTCCTGCGATGCTCAGGAGTGATGCACTTCCACCGGAGGCCGCCGTGTTGATGTTCTTAGTTGTCCTTGGTTGTCATCAGTGGTTGTGGGTCATCCGATAGTTTGATACATTCTACATTGTTTTATATTTTCTATATACTACATATCGGCCGCTTATCTATGTTACATATTTTTTGATTAAGTTAATTGTATTTTTTTTCTAAGTATCGATATATTTTTTGATATTGAAATGTCCTTTTAAAAATTTTAGAGAATTAGATAAGTTTAAGTGAAAATATTTTACATAAGTAAATATCTAACTTTAGAGGTTAGATATGTAAATACATAACATAAATGTATTATTATTATTATTATTTTTTTAAATTTTATGTTGTGATGTTACTTATGTAAATACATAAGAATTGTGTGATATGTATGTAATTTTTATTTTTTTTTAAATCTATTTCACTAATTACGATTTAAAAAATAAGTAGTTTAAAAATTTTGCTTATATATATATACATAACAATTTCTCGAGTTTAAAAGCATTAGTTAGTGACTAAAATTTTGAAGAAATTCTCCCTTAAAATTCCCGCGGGAATAATGCTCCCTCCCAATTTCTCTCTCGGGCCCACATCTCCTCCATGTCCGCCCACGTGGCCTCACGCTCAACCTCGCTCCCCGCCGCCCACGCAACGTGGCTTCCCTCTCTCGCCAAATTGCCTCTTCTGCTTCCCTATATCATGCGAGCGCCTCTCCACGAATTTCAAAACAACGAATAAAGCATTCTCAGCAGGGCCTCACCCATGGCCGGCGACGAGGCTTCAACCCCCGCCGTTGAGCTCACCCTCGGTCTTTCGACCATCTCCCGTCAGGAGTACCACGCCTTTCGCCGGAGGGAGGCTAGGATGAAGCAGATGAGGAAGACCAAGTTTGCGGCCGGCCATCGCCGGAGATTGTTAAGCCCGGCGCCGGTATCGATGCGCCGCCCGAAAAATAGTACGGCGGCGGCGATTCCGGTGATGCCGATGCAGTGTGCGTATCCTGCGGTGACGCTGCACTACATGCCGTGCGGGGGGAGTCCCTACGGATTGCCGTACGTGGTTCCGTGTTGGACGACGCCGGTTGTGGGCCCGGTGGTGGATGCAGAGAGTAGGGCGGTGTTGCCGACGGCGGCGGCGGCGGGGAAGGAGGGGGCGGGTGATGAGAAGAGTTCATCGGAGTTCCTTCATTTTTCTGGCGAAGGTACTTCAATCTTTCGATATTTTTTATAGAGTGCACGTGCTTTACTGAAAAATGTATTTGCATGGAAAGAAATTTGGGGAATTTACATACGAGAAACTTCCGCTCTTTAAAAAATTACTGTTTAATTAGTCTGCATGCTAACAAGCCTCACCGGCAAGCATTAACATGGCAGTAATTTTATTATTTTAAAGGCAAGAATTATAAATTTATTATTAATAATATATATATATATATATAACAATAAATTAAATAAATATTTATATATATACTACATAATTTTTATATATTTACATATCTAACACCTAAAATTATATATTTATTAATCTAATATTTTTGTATACTTTAAAAAATTTTAAAATTGACTGATGATAATAATATTTTTAATATGATATTAAAAATTGAAAAATTTTGATATATAAAAATTAAAATTTAGATGTTAATATATAAATATATAAGAGTTATGTGATATTTATGTAAATCTCCTATTTACCTCTGTCAACTCTGCCTTTGTAACCATCAAAGATAGAGAAAGCGTATCACTGTAAATATTTGAATTTTTTTATAATTTTGATGTGTGAAACTATTTTTTTTTGTAAAATTAAAGCCTGTAAATTAGGCCAGTCATGTACATATTACAATTTTTTTAAAATATTGAAGACATTATAAATATTAAACGACAAAGAGTCAGAGCATATATACAGCTCAGTAAACGCTTTAAAAAATTAATAAATTTGATTGTGCATATATTTCATTTATATTTCATAATGATTTAGTTTGATCAAATTATGTGATATATTTTATTTCATTTTATTCAACAAAATTAGATCATATATTATAATTAATGTCAACGTCATATGAAAAGTGGTTTAATATTTAAAATTATATACTGCACGTACATAATTTGTAAAATTACATCTCAAAATAATTCAAATTTACCAAAAACTCTAAATTAATTCTTAAAATAATAATAATTCACCAATTCATCTTATTTATCTTACATCACTTTGGAACTTATTTACATACGTAATTATATGTTTCAGAATATGCATTAAATTTTAGAGGTCGAAGGGATGAGCTCCACGTGTGGTAATCATGCATGCAGGAAGGAACAGATTAGGATAACATGAGAATTGATCTAAAAATGATTAAATTTGTTTTAGGATGATTATAATATTATACGAGTAATTAATCACTTAAAATCTATGTTGTATTTATTTTTTTATTACTAAAGAGAAGTTAATGAACTTCATATTTAAAATATTATATATATATCTCGCATTTATTACATTTAACATCTAAGTTTAAATGAATTCAGAATCATGCTAGAATCAATTTGATTCAGATTCTGCACTAATTGCCAACAGAAAACACTGCAGCAGTTACTTGCGGAAGCAACGAAACCAAGGCCGAAAAGCTCTTCGACGAGTCCTCGTCGAAGAATAAGAAGAAAGAAATGGAAGAAAAAATGCCTTACGTTACGGCGAAGGGTGACGGGCCAGAAGGAAAGACCATATCTGGATTCTTATATAGATACACGAAGGCTGAGGTGAGTATAATCTGCGTTTGCCATGGTCGGAGCTTCTCCCCGACCGAGTTTTTGCGACATGCCGGAAACAGCCATACTTCGCAGCCGCACCGGCACATTGTCGTTGTGTCGTCGCCGGCGAGAAGCAAGTAGGAGATGGCAGAGATATGTTGTTGCTGTATATTCCTGTGTGTACATATATGTGATAATAATCGACGATATGTCATTAGTAGTAATTGGGTTGATCTAAGTTTGTTAGAGTCAGTGTTTTAACTTGTTAGGCTTTAGTGTGAAAATTGGCTGGTTTGGGATAGATATGTAATTTTTTTTTTAATTTTATAAAATTAAAATCTCAACTTTTTTTTACGATTATAGGTTGCTAAATGAAATATATAAATTTTTTATACTATAGTTAAAATATACTATAGTTAAGTCACACTGTTACTGCACCTCTCTACTAGTTGTGCTGGTTGTATTCAATTGAAAGGAATGTTGAGATCTCTTAAAATATGGGTATACATTCTTTGCTTTTTTGTTGGAGTTTTAGGGTTAAGTTGTGGCAGCCTTTTATAATTTCATCTTTCAAACGGAAAATGCATTTTTATTTGGCAATAATATATTTTTAGCAACTATTTTTTAAACATTTTTTATGTAAAAAGTAATTTCTTATAATCTAATCTATATGATAGTTGTAAAAGAAGCAAAAAGTGTTGGGAGATCAAAATATTGAAATCTATTTGAAATATTTTGTGCAAAATTTTGAACATAAATGTATAAAATACAATATCATATAAGATATCATATTTAGCTTGGAAAAATCTAAAAGTGGTAAAAAATTATAGAATTATACTATACACCAAGAAATCTATTATGAAAAAAATAAAGAGAATAATATAATTTTTGCTTCACTCAAACCTTGCCACATTTATCGCACTATAGGATATGCACTCTTCAGTTCTTTCAAGAGAGAAATCAAAAGAGTAACTCAAAAATAGTAAAAAACTGCCTAAATATGAATTCTTCCATTTTGTAGTATAGCAACATGGCAACTTTGGCACTTAGCGTCTTCCTTAGCAGGCTCTTTTGCATTAGTTCAGCTTTTGAATGTTGATGGTCTTTTATTTATTTTTCTGTGTACGCCATTATAAGAAAAAAAAATTCTATAGTGGCTCAGCGGTTGCGGTGAGCTCAACCGGGTTGATGGGTACATCTTTAATCAACATAATCAAACTCCGCATAATAACAAAAAGTTTATAATTCATACACAAACAATTAATAAAAAAAATCTATTTCTCTTTAGTAGTTTTGTAATAGTTTTTACAAACAGCTAAATCACCGCACGCATACTCTTAAAAACAATTTAATATAATTATACATACTAGTTTAATTTTTAATGCTTTACTTGTAGTTTAATTTCTTATGAGCAATAATGAACTTACACATGTTGATGCAATCAACATCTGGCTGATGCTTTCGTATTAGATCGATTTATCATTTCATTTAAATGCCAAATAAAATGAAAAAAGTGGTCTTGTTTAGCCTAATTTAACCGAAATAAGCGATTCACATAGATTGGTTCAACATTTCAACTCCACCCAATACTCGAGAGCAAAACATAGCCAATTGAATAATTAATTGACTATAATCAGTGAAGACTATCTTAAAATCTATCATAATTTTTTGGGGCAATTACATATATAACATTTAAAAATATATTTATAAAATTAACACCCTCTTATATGAATTTTTAAATTTTCACTCAAATATAAAAAATCACAATAAAACTTCCCTATGCATTTTGCTTTTGTTAAATCTCTAAATATTTGATCATGATAAATGCAAACAAACAAATTCTATGGTTCAACAAAAAAATTGATATAAGCATGCCTTTTCAAGTTAGAGAAATTTAATTTTTGAAGTTAAATATGTAATTCTCTCTAATTTTTTTCTAGTGACAAAAAAGTCAACCTACATATGATCATTTACCTAATAGATGATCAATTTATATCTTAAAATTGCCTTGAGCATTCCATATCAAATCAGCTTAAACTAGCCTACTCAACTATGGTTCATGCTAATCAAACTCGATCAATATGATGCAATGTTGATCCAAGCATAACTCTTGACCCATTCGATGACTCATTTAGAATCATGAACTCATTTACATTCCCATGTAGCCCAAATGAAGCTAAATTAAATCAAACTAGACCCCAAGTAATCAAATTTATAAATTTGACACATTATGTGAGCTCACCTTGCTCCACCAATGGCCCAAACCATCCATCCTAGTTGATTTAAGACTTTTCTTTGATCATGATATAATCATACTCATTGTAATTAAGCTCTGCTCTTATTTTAGATCATTGGATGACCTAACCTAATTTATTGACCTACTTGAAATATTTGATCCTATTTGTAATTTCACTTATGTTTGATCTTTAATAACCATAAGAGCTTGAATAAAGTCATAATTTGGCCACTTAATCCACTTAGTCTAAGTGAACTCAAATGTAACTATATATATTAAGGCCAAATTAAATCCTAGAAAACCCTCTTAAACTTAAATCATAATAGCCTTAATAACTTAGACCGAATTGAATATCATCACCTAATATAGTTAACCAAAGTGAATTCCAGCTAAGCTCATTTGACTCATGTGAATCCTTTGAATTGTATGACACCTAAATGGACCTACAGTCACCTTGGCTTTAGCTATCGCTAGGTGAATCAGTAGCCTAATTAAACTCATACGCGACCAAGCTTAAATTAGACTCACCTTGACCAAATTGGCATATTCCACAGGCTTGACCCTAAAGTGCCACCATAATTGACCCTCTCCACTCTCCCCTGACCCAACCAAAATTCTTTGTATTACTCTACTCCGCCAACCACCTAAGATGGCCAACATGAGCTAACCTCAACATGGATCCCATGACATTAAATGTGTTAGATATGTAAATATATAAAAATTGTGTTAAATCACCCCTAATTAATTAAATGAAACTTTTAAGAAATTGATCGCATTCGCATGAATGAAACCTAGGAACTTGCTCAACTTTTCAGAGGGGCTCAAGGTCCAAACAATAGTTCACCCTCCGAAAATTTTCAGAAATGGAGCTCCCCCCAGTATCTCTCCACTGTACACCTACTTTGTTTAAACAGCAATTAAACGGATCTGCAACGCTTTATGCTTTAACAACCAAGAGCAGGCCAACAGGTGAAGAAGACCGAACGGAAAGAAAACAAAAAATTTTACAACTCATCAAAGCGTAATCACAGAAAAATATAATCGTGGTTTAAAGAAGATTTCTCCTTATCACCACTGATTATTATCTAATGAAGAAGAGGAACGGAAGATTATGCGTCCAAAATCATGGGAACATAGCAATAGATTAAAGACTAAAAGCACCATCTCCTAACTATACTTTCAGAGCAATGAAAGTTCGGAGCAATTACTCTACAAAAAGCCAAGCTTATACGGTTATACCATGTTCTTGATGCAGCTAGCACAGGAATAAAAGGCTCTGGAGTCTTCAACTGGTTCTATGCGGAAGCAGGAACTCGAGGTAGCGATCCGGAGCGACCACCACGGGCGCCATTGGAGCCCATTTGATCGACCCTCTGATATCCCATATCGCCGCCTCGGCCAGAGGCTCCACCACCCCTACCCCCTCCTCTGTTCCCAAAATCAGCCCTGTTGTTATAGTCTCCCCTTCCATAACCTCTCCCACCACCGTAATTCCCACGACTCCTCATTCCATCACCACGGAACCCACCCCCTCTACCAGGCGCAAACCTTGCTCGGTTATTCACTGTAGTTAAAAAATATCAATTTAATAAATGGACGATGCAAAACAAAAATAAATAATAAACAAGCATTGTGAGAAAAGTAAAGTGTTATGAGTTACTAGGGTTATTACGTTTAAAGATATTGTTGTATCAATATTATATTGTTGATATTGTTTGTTGTAGGAATCTATAACTTCATTATAAATGATATTCTTTTTCATTGTATTTTTCTTATTATTCTCATCTCTTATATAGACATGCATATGCTAATACTATAAGAAAGTAAGGAATGATTTAGGATCTGTTTGGATAGGTGCAGCTTTTTATAAAAATGATTGTAAAATTATCATGGAGAAAATAATTTTTCAAAAAATTGTTATAGATGTATAAATATTTAAAAAATATATCCAATAACTTTTTGATAACCATCACATATTAATAATTCTGATTCTCAAAAATAATTTTTCATCATAAAATTTTCTAAAAAATATCCAAGAAGTTGGTAGCCAACACCTTTCATTGCTTAATGAAAAATAATGCAACCAGAAAACTGCTTCAAATGCACCCTTAATTGTCTATGATTGCTAATACAAAACATTAACTTTAAATGTGTGTGATGAGTAACAATAATATTGCATGTCACACCACAAAGAAATAAGTATACAACATAAATGTGATCGAAGCAGTAACATGCACTCTATAATGAATTAACATTGTTCTCTGATTACATGTGGTACCATATTTGTTACTGTTGATAATAACTATTCTTGTTATAATTTGATTTCAAAAATCATAGTTGATTTCATATTATCAAAGAGTATAAGAGGATGCAATACTACTTGTGATATGTGCGCTTCAATTATCGTCAGCATGCACTTTGTTTATGCTTTGTGCTTCATAGAAGAAAACCATGGATGCAAGAACATATCTAAGTTAAAAAGGTTTAGCTATAAACTGCAGTTACAAATTACGTTTTGGATCTAATTCCACTATCAGAGAAGAGAAATGCTGTTCGATACCAACAGTAGTACTAGGAATTAATCAATGCATTTAGGCATCTGAGCTGTTGATAGGAGGGTTAATTATTTTCTCAAAAATGTGCATTTAAATAAATTATTCAATAGTGTAACAGCAGTTCTCCAGAGTTCCCAATAGAAATCAACTACAATGGTGTAGTAAACCATCAGCAAGCTGCTGGTTTGGCTATCAATAATGTAATTTTAAAGTTTCAAGGGGAATAAACACCTACCATTAAAATATGTTTTCAACATTACTGTCAATTAATTAATAAGCCAACATGCACCCTGCTGGTTTGGCTATCAATAATGTAATTTTAAAGTTTCAAGGGGAATAAACACCTGCCATTAAGATATGTTTCAACATTACTGTCAATTAATTAATAAGCTACTTTAACCAACATGCACCGATCATGTGTACCTCGTAAACCGTTGGTTCTTTTTTCCTCAACATAAGCTTGGCGACCACCAATCAGTATGGGTGAAGCCTGAAAAAACACGAGACACGCAAGGCTTGAGAACTAATGACCGAGGGAAATAAATTAATTTCTTGTCAAAAATAATCCTGAATGTGTGCAGAGAGTAACTTCCCACGTGTTCTGTGTTCATAATGATTCATTAGTAGTATCATAGAAATCAGTTGTATACTCAAATACAGTTCGAAGTTTTAAAACGTAAAAAGTTTCACTGTAAACCACAAAACAAATCAACAATCAATAATTAAAGCTTGACTGAATTGAAGATATATCAACCTCAGTGTTGTATAGTATTCTGATAGTTTTGATTAAATCTGAATAAGTAAAAATCAAGTTTCTTATGCACAGTTAACAATTTAAACTAGGACAGCCAACCATGAACTATATTAGCACATTAAAGCACTGGCTAGAACAAGCAAAGTTCCCAAGAAATACTTCGACAATTATCACAAATGTGCTCTTCGCTCAAAGCTCTCAATTTCCTTAAAGTATATACAGAAAAAGATAATTCAACAGAATAAAAATAAGTTTCTTATATTCGTGCAAGTCAATTATTAGCCATACGAGGCTATTCTACCACTAAAGAAACCCAAATGAATCTGAATTAGGCTTAAGACATAAATATAAGCTTAGAAAGAGATTGTACAAAGATTGTATCCTTCTAATAGCTGCTTTTGCCATGGACATGGGAGGCCAATTCCTAGCTACTGTGAAAAGGAGCACAACTTGCCAAAAGACTCCTATGCAATTGTTCTAATATTCATATCTCATTGAGTTATTTGTGTAACAACCACAAAAAAAAAAAAAAAGAATAAATAAATACTGTGAATCGGCGGCCTTGATCCACTCGGAAACGACGCCGCTGATTCTGAGTTCGGAAAAGAGGGGGCATAAGCAAAGCACTAGCCTAAAAATGAGAGAGGTAGAAGGAATTGAGCCTATCGAGCTTATATACACTGGGGATCGAGGCCGATTCCGCTGGTGCACACTAAGGCAATCCGCAACACATCTGCGAGCTCACCAAGGCGAACGTCGGAGGAGGCCGAGAGGAAGAAGAGATATCGGGCCAAACCTCCCCTCCCGCTCGAGCACGAGTTGGAATAGGCGCGGGACTCGAACTGATACATAAGTCTAGAGCTGAATTCAAAGGAAGAAAAGAGGTTAATAATTTAGAGTTTTCTTTATTATTCTTTTTAAAAAAATTTGTAATTAAAATTTAGCGTAGATATTTAATATGATGATATTTCAAACTCTAATGTTATATTGAAAGAAGATTTCTGATTTAATAGACTTCTTGAAAGAAGAAGCATTTTGAATGATTTAGAGAGATTAATATAAAAGATATCTATTGAAGAAAATATATTTATTAAAAGAGATTTAAATGAACATGTTGATAGAAGGGTAAAAGATTTTAAAAATATTCAAATATTGAATTTAAAGTGAATAATATAAAGTATATTAAATTTTACTTAACTTTTACGATTTTATAGTTCTACTTTATTTTTTTAAAAAAAGCGTATTATTACTTATAAGAATATAATTAATTAAGCAGATTGATTATTTTCGATGAAAAATAGATGGTTTATATTGTAAAGATTGTAGGATTCCAGTGAAAGTTTAAAACACAACATTAGTTTTATATTTTAAGATAAAGAATTAAAAGATGAAAAATAAATCGAATTATTATCCTAAGATTAGATGAGTTCCACTTAAAGAACATTAATAAAAATATTTTTAAAAGTAAGTTACAAAAGCTTAGAATTTGAAATGTTTATAAGGAAGCTAATATTATGTGAAAAAATTAGCAAGTGAAATTAAGCAAGTTACAAAAAATATATTTAGAGAATAAAAAATAAATTTTTTTAATAAAAAAAGTTGGCGGAGTCAAAATGTGTAAGAAAATATAAGAAAGAAGAAACGTTGTTATAAAACTTAGTTTATGTGTAAATATTTAGAGAATGAGAAAGATTTAAAGTAATCCGTAGAGACTCTAAAAAAGCAATATATGATGCAAAAAATTTAACTTTTATTGATTTATACAATATATTGGATATCAAAGAAGGTGAAAAGCAAAACAAAGATAAAAGAAGTAAAGATCTAGTTTAAGTGATGTGTATTAATGATGAAAATTATAAAATATTTTTCTTAGAAAATAATATTGAAAATAGGTGGACGAGTTATTTAATTTGATAGATCGAAATCAGATTGATTTTAGCAATCTTAATAACTTAAACAAAAATAAAGAATTTTATTTTTATCATCGTATTAGTAAATTTAAAATTGGAGAAGCTTTAAAGAAAATAAAGTGTGAAAAAACAATAAGATCTGATGATATTCTAATAGAAGCGTAGAAATATTTAGGAGATCAAAGAATTTCTTAGCTTACAAATCTTTTTAATGTTATTTTAAAGATTAAAAAGATGTTAGATAAGTGGAGAAAAAGTTTATTGATTCCTATATTTAAGTGTAAAGGTGATGTACAAGAGTGTGCAAATTATAGAGGAATTAAGTTGAAGTGTCATACATTAAAATTATGAGAGAGAGTAACTGAGTATAGGTTTTGATGTCATACAAAAGTTTCTCAAAATCAATTTGGTTTCATGCTGGGTAGATCTACTATGGATGCAATACATTTGTTGAGAGGTTTGATGGAGAAGTATAGAAAAAGTAAGGATAATCTATATATATGATATTTGTTGATTTCTAGTAAGCTTATAATAAAGTTCCAAGAGAAGCTCTTTGGAGAGTTCTAGAAAAGAAAAGAGTTATATTAAAGTGATTAAAGATATGTATAGTACAGTTGTTACTTGCGTTCAAACATGAGGATTGACAAAATATTTTCCTATTTCAGTTGGATTACATCAAGGATCGACTTTAAGCCCTTATCTTCTTGCTTTAGTTATGGATGTTCTTACTAAGCATTTACAAAAAAATGCATCTTGGTGTATACTTTTTGCTGATGACATTCTTCTTGTTGATAAGAATAGAGAGGGAGTCCATGAGAAACTTGAATTATAGAGGTCAACCTTAGAGTCTAAAGGTTTTCATTTGAGTGGATCTAACACTGAATATATAGAGTGTAATTTTAGTTGTAGAAGTTCTAGTGGTGGTGTTATGACTTTGGTGATCAAGCCATTAGAAAGAGCGAGCGTTTCAAATATGTAGGCTCTATTGTTCAAAATGATGGTGAAATAGATGGAGATGTTATTAGCAGAATTCAAGTTGGATGGTTGAAATGGAAGAATGCATTTGGCCTGTTGTGTGATAAAAAAGTACTGCTTAGACTCAAGAGAATTTTATAAGAAGGTAGTAAGACCTGCAATGATTTATGGTGCAGAATGTTGGTCGGTAAAAGAGAAGCATACGACTAAGTTAAGTGTTGCTGAGATGAGGATGCTTAGGTGGATGAGTAGCTTTACTCTTAGAAATAAAATGCGAGATGAGTATATTCGGGATAAGGTTATAGTAGTTCCAGTGGCACATAAGATTAGAGAGAGTCGTCTTAGATAATTTGGCCATATAAAGCGTCGGCTGTCCGATGACCCGATTAGGAGAATAGATGTACTAGATTTGCCTTATGTTAAGAAAAGTAGAGATAGACCTAAAAAGACTTAGTTAAGATGTATAAAAAGTGACCTTAGTATACTTGAACTAAATGAGAATTTGACACATAATATGACACAATGGAAAAGAAGGATTCATGTAGCCGACCCCACAGTGGGATTAAGGCTTGTTGTTGTTGATTCTTGAAAAAAGAAGCAAATCATTGAAGAATTTAATTTCAACAAGATTATTGGTAATATTTTTTATGTAATTTATCTCCAATTCGATGAAACCCTCTATAGAAGACTGTAACTATAAAAATTTACATACACAACCCAACCCTTTAAATAGCAATGATTTATTATAAAATTAATAGAAGGAAATATTTAATATAATTAATTAGTTTATTGATTCCTATATTTAAGTGTAATGGTGATGCACAAGAGTGTACAAATTATAAAAGAATTAAGTTGATGTGTCATACATTAAAATTGGGAGAGTAATTGAGCATAGGTTATGATGTGATGCAAAAGTTTCTCAAAATCAATTTGGTTTCATGTCGGGTAGATCTACTATGGATGCTATACATTTGTTGAGAGATTTGATGGAGAAGTATAGAAAAAGTAAGGAGAATCTATATATATAATATTTGTTGATTTAGAGTAAGCTTATAATAAAGTTCCAAGAGAAGCTCTTTACAGAGTTCTAGAAAAGAAAAGAGTTAATAGTGGTTATATTAAAATCATTAAAGATATGTATACTAGAGTTGTTACTTGTGTTCAAACATGAGGATTGACAAAATATTTTTCTATTTCAATTGGATTACGTCAAGGATCGACTTTAAGCCCTTATCTTCTTGCTTTAGTTATGGATATTCTTACTAAGCATTTACAAAAAAAATGCATATGCTTTTTGCTAATGACATTCTTCTTGTTGATAAGACTAGAGAGGGAGTCCAAGTAAAACTTGAATTGTAGAGGTCAACCTTAGAGTCTAAAGGTTTTCATTTGAGTAGATCTAACACTGAATATATAGAGTGTAATTTTAGTTGTAGAAGTTCTAGTGCTGGTGTTATGACTTTGGGTGATCAAGTCATTAGAAAGAGCGAGCGTTTCAAATATGTAAGCTCTATTGTTCAAAATGATGGTGAAATAGATGGAGATGTTATTAGCAGAATTCAAGTTGGATGGTTGAAATGGAAGAATGCATCTAGCCTGTTGTGTGATAAAAAAGTACTGCTTAGATTCAAGAGAAAATTTTATAAGATAGTAGTAAGACCTGCAATGATTTATAGTGCATAATGTTGGTGTTGATCTCATTTTTAGGATGAGCTCTCAACCTTCCATCTTAGACATAGGATTTCTCTTAGATTTTAAGAGTTCCTTAGTCTTAAAACACATCTAGTGATTAGGTGAACACTCAACCTTATCCTAGAGACTTAGAATAATTAGCCATATGAATAGGTCATATCTTAGGGGTGTTAGAAAAATTTGCCTACCCTATAACTTGAACTACATTTCTCATTTCCTTCCTTCAAGTCAGACTCCAAATCAAATCAACATCAAACCTATAATTGATTTTCTCCAAACCCAAATCAATTCCAGCTTAATTGATTTTCTCCAAACCCAAATCAATGTCAAATGATTGAAACTCGTGATTGAAACTTATGATTGAAATTCCAAGTTCAAAATCTTTCCTAAGTCATTTAATTCCTTCCTAAGGACTTAGCCTAAATCATGTTCAAATCAATTCAAATTTATGAAATTTTCTCACAACCCATTTATATTCACATTTATATTCACATATATAAATGAAATATAAATTCAAATCAATCAAACTAAATCCAAAATTCAAATCCAAATTTAAAATATTTTCTAAGTCATTTTGATTCCCTCTTAAAGACTTTAGCCTAAATCAAGTTCAAACCACTTCATATCCTTATTTCTCATAATTCATTTATATTTTTATTTATATTCACATATATAAATGAAATATAAATTTAAACAACAAAACCAACTCCAAATATCAAATTCAATCAAAATCCAACCTAAGCCTTTCAAAATCTTGAACTTAGCCAAATTAATTTCAAATCAAACTCTTGATTTTCTTCATTTCAATCAATCATTCATGAATCCAAATGTAAACATAAACTCCAATCATCAAACCAAAACTCAATCCAAAAATCAAATCCAAGTCAAACTCATATTCACTCCTTGAACTTGAAATTGTCAAATGAATCTTGCAAATGGATTTATATTTCAATCATAAGTCCATATGTGAGTTCAATCAAAACTCAAATCAAGCTTTTTGAAATTTTGACTCTTAGGCTCACTTGATCAACTAAGAAATGCATGAGTTAATTCAGTCCCAATCAAATTAGATTAAACTAAACCAACCTAAGCCTTTCATCATCATAAATCATCAGATGATCAATCCTAATTAGTCAAACCAAGTCAAACCTGGGGTTGACAAAGTCAACACTTAGCCAAATGAAACTAGCCAAAAAATCGAAATTGATTAAAACCATTGATCAAAACTCATTCATGATCAATGTTTGAACTTGACCAAGTCAACATTTGAGCATAATCTCATTATCCTTAGCGTTAACTTGACCTAAAAGTCAAAATGTGTCAAAATTTGATCTAAGCAAATTGATTGAAAACCAATGGATCAAGTTCATTCCAAAATGATTGTTGAACTTGAAAACCTCAATTAATTGGCCAACTAACCTAGCCCAATTAACCATGAATCCAACTTGACCTAAAATGTCAAATTGAGTCAAACTCAAATATAAACCAAATTGATTGGAAACAAATATACCAATTCATTTCAAATGACCAACCGAACATGAATCAACCTATGACCTAACCCAAATAGGTTGAATGGGTCAATTTGGTCAACTTGACCCATTTGACTTGAATGAATTCAATTGAACCAAAACCAAATATAAACCAAATTGAATCAAACAAAAACCACCAAAATATTTCAAATGATAATATGAACTTAACCCAACCCTTGGTTTGACCTAATTTGACCAATTGGTCAACTTGACTCAAGTAACCCATTTTGACCTAAATGGGTCAACATGAGCCAACTCATATCAAACCAACTCCAAATTCAATGAAACTTGGTCTAACCTTTTTTCAAACATATCAAACATATTCAAATTAAAACCCAAGTCAAATGACCATTTTACCCCTAGGCCATAGAGTAAATTTTGGTCAAATCCTCTTCATGACCACTTGACACTCTCTTAGTGGACCAAGTGAACACTAAGGAGTGTGGTGCACGTAACCCAATGGATTTGGGTCAACCCAACCTGGCCTAAGGTCAAAACCGACCATCTCACTTGAAATTAAGCACATGGAATCCTCCCTCCACCTTGTTTGAGCACATGGCCACCTCACCCACTCCTCCTCTGGCCAAAACCGAATGTCATGCCACTCTAAACAGCTCAAACAACCCATTGAATAGGGTCAATTGGATCAAAACGACAAGCTCCTTCACGGCCGTCCGATCCTTCAAGGGGGAGATATACTCCCCTTAATTCCATTCAATCTTCACAATCTCATACTCGATTGAACTAAGGAAAGCCAAAGGAGCCATTGCCAGGTGATCCCAAGCTTCCTAGAGTGATTTCAACTTCTCCATTTTCGGATTTTCTCAAACCGAAAATAGGGGAGCTCCATCAAATTCAAACTACTCCACATACTAAGCCAATTCACTTTGCAAGCTTCATCAGGGTCAGAACTCAGCCTTCACACAAGCTCCAAAGGCAAGGGAGGGCTACTCTTGATCAAGACCGAGCCTACTTGAAGGGGAGCTTGGCCTCTAGAAGGATCCATCCAATCTCAAGACTTCAAACTCTCAACAAAGCTTCATCTCCACTAGACGAAGCTTCTCTAAGGGAATCGAGCGTCAGTGATCACCTCCGACGAGGTATGCCATTAAACTGAGCTTAATCTAGATATAGTCTGGTCATTTGTGAAGTAAAATATCACCCCATAAGACTCTAGCCATTAGATGTGATCCCCTTTACTCTTAGATGGTGTGAGTTGAGTTTCAATCCAATCCGAGCTCGGATCTTCCCTTGGAAGATGGACGGATGTCCTCTCCCGTAGGGAAATATAGAGACAGATCATGGGCCGTCCATCCGTGCGTTTTGGATGGACGGCCATGATCAAAGACACGTAGATCCCACATTTTATCCCTTTAGAACCACAGCTTTAACCTCAGCTGTTTGATCCTTGATCAGACGGATGAGGAAGAAAGCAGCGTAGAGCTGCCGCTGACGCGACACTACGATGTGACAACTTAAATATCAAATCCCGTCGCGCCACATGGAAAGTGTATGCCACGTCAGGAGTCTACGTGATGCCGACGACATTAAACATTTAATTATGCTATTAAATCACCTAATTAATCATGGAAGCTTCCTAAATTTATATATAAGCCTAGAAAAATCAGAAAAATATGAAATAAATTGTATTTGATAGATAATTGAACATAGAATATTTTAAAAATAATTTCAATAAATTTTGAAATTTGCTTTTCTCTGGAATTGAGTTTTATTGGGAATGTTATTTTGTCAATTACCCTCTAATTACTCCACTGATTAATCTCAAACTTCTTGTGCATAATTAATGAGATGACTCATACCTCCCTTAATTTTCTTGGGATTTATTGGTGGTTTAATTAGAGGAATTGCTAGTTCATCCCTTAATCACTCCCTTAATATAATTAAGCTTAATTAATGGTATAATTAGTGATCTAAAATCTGATTGAGTCAATTAAGTTTTGCTTAAGTTTTCCTTAAGATATTCCTTAAACCCCCTTTCTTCCTTAATCCGACCTTAATTAAGGGTTAATTCACTAATTACCCCCTTAATTAATTTCATAAAATTCTAAAACTTTCCATAACTCAATTAATCTATCTTGGGTAGATGCTTAGGTGTTCAAGGGCCTAAATATAATTAAGGAAATCAAAATTCAACTCACATGTATGAGAGGTATTATGAAATTATTTAAAATAAATCTCTTAGCTTAATTAATCCTTAATCATGAGCCAATTGCATTAGATACATTTCTTTCCTAGGTCTGATTTAAATTTCTTATGCGATTTTATGTCATATCATTGGCTCATAATTATTTGATTAACTATGCTAAGGTGGTGTTGATAAGAGATAATTAACACACTTAATTCATATCTTAACCTAAGCAACATATAAAAATCATCTAATAATCCTAAGAACAAACTAAATCAATAAACATATGTGGGAATGGGTTAGAAACAACAAACTCATCTCATATTTCTCAAATTAAATCAAACTCAAAACAAAATCAAACCTTCCTTTAAAATAACTTGATTTGTTTTAAGCTTTCTTATTTCATAAGATTGCCTTTAGGAATTAATTAGGGTGAATGTATTTTACGTCTTTCATCACTTTAGTTCCTAACATGTTAAATGTGTATGTCATATGAATTTCATGCATTCATGCTTTTCAAAATCAAATTGAAAATAAAATATTTTTTTATGTCAAATGTTTTGGCTAAAGTAAAAATATAAATACTATTATCACTATTATATTCAAAACTATTTTCAAAATATAAATAAAATGTGCTACTTATAATTATTTATAAACTTTCATGTGGATATAAATATGAAAATGTGCATAATGTAGTTTTCCTTCTCTTTTCTTTTAGTATAGTTTTGAATAGGATTTGGCAAAGTGTATAGTTTATTTGAAAAGAACACAACACTTGTCTAATCTAATTCCTATTTATTCATATCTATTATTAGAGAACTTGCATATAAATTGCATAAACAAAATAAACAAACAAATACAAATTTTTTACATATTTCTTTTTTCATTCATTTCTTTGGTACATGTGTTTGTATTTAAGAAAAGTGATATAGTCAGACAACAGTTAGAGGCTTTAAGTAGTATAAGTAGGTCTTGTACTTTTCATGCAGTCTTAATAATGGCGTTACTCACTTATGTCTTTCATACATATACATGTGCATGTGAATAATGGATAAAAGAAACCTCTCTTTCTACTTAATGAAAATCATGCATAATAAAACATTCTAATTTTTTTAAGTAAAATTTCTTAGCATTCATCATAAAGTGTGTTAAACATTTCTATTTGTATTTATAGATATGTTTAGGATGCATCCATATTAATGTTATATATATTGGGAAAGAAATGAAGTGATGTGTGTTTTGTGATATTAGTTCACTTTACTTAATCTTAAAATGACTTTCTTTTGAATAGGTTGGTTTAGGGAAATCTAAACTTAGGATTAATTAAAACACATAATAAAACATTCACTAAACAAAATCAAATATGAATCCACTTAAGAAATTATTTAAGCTAGGGAATGAAAGAGAAGTTCTCTTCTCTTTTCCCTCTCTTTAAAACTTAGTAATTAATTATATGATTCACTTAAATCAAACCAAAATACAAAATAAAATTAACTCAAATCAACTAAACAACTTAAATAAAACCACTCATCTAAGTTGAACATCTTCATACTTAGAAAATCTAAGTCTTAGAGCCACCTTAAGCATCTTTCACACATTAGGTTAAGTCACCACTTCTAACTTTAGGTTGGTGCGTTTGATGTTTGCTTTTATTTTTATGATGTATTGTTTATCCGGATATTAGGGTAAATGCATTAGAATGAATGGTAGGGCGATTTAGTCTAAATTT
Source organism: Cymbidium sinense (assembly GCA_021442155.1). Classification (NCBI taxonomy): domain Eukaryota; kingdom Viridiplantae; phylum Streptophyta; class Magnoliopsida; order Asparagales; family Orchidaceae; genus Cymbidium; species Cymbidium sinense. Next base: position 19,532,907 of record CM038221.1, on the reverse strand, counting down.
GTCTTGCGGAGATTGTACTTAAGAGTTGTAATAAAAATATAAATGTTTTCTTTGTGCAGTGCTTATACCCCAAGCATAATCCAATAGCAGTGGACTTGATTACCCATGTGTGGGGTGCTAAATTCAATATATATGCTTGAGATTTGTATGATTTATTTAACTAATCTTTTGGTTTAGTTAGATTTACTTTTTTTCATGTATTTTTTAGGCTTTTGGAATGAATGTTATGGAGGATTAAGAAGAGCATTGGTCATAAGATTACATCTTATATACCATGTAAAGCTTTCGGAGCAACTACCTTCCAACCATCCAAAATAAGGAACCAAAATAAGGAACCAAAAGAGAGAAGAAAAGAAGAGATGAAGACCACCATAACATGAATTTCCTTACTTGATTGCAAATTAATTCAATTGCAATCCGGGTTGTATAAGGGTAGAACTCAGGTACAATTTATTTTTGGGATTGTGCGATGGTGCCCGACCACAAATGGTCTTTTATTCTTTTGCGTTAACTTTATAAAATGTTTGATAATTTATTTAGCTTGTGCATTAAGATGACATATTAGTTTCTTCTTCTGTATGGGATGGGATTAGGCTCTTAGAGAAAAATAAATCTTCTACCAAATTAATCAACTCAAAATTAAAAATAAACTCATAACCTCATCTAAAGCCTAAGTTAAAATCAAGATAAAAGAATTAACAACTCTTTAACTAAATGAGTATTTCTTTTATAACATCATGCATAAAAGCATATTGTTTTACTCTTGATTGGAGGAAACCTTTGCCAGAGAACTTGATTTGAGATTTGAGAGCCATGGTGGAAACGCACCTCCCTTCTCGCTAATTATGGCCCATAATCTTATTTCTCATGCATTAGGCATAGCCTGAGTCAAATGATTGTCCAAAAATGAAAATAAAATGTAATATATTTTGCATTAGATCTAGGTCATTTTTCATACCCTTATATGATCTAGTCTCTTTGGGAGTGAGTTTAAGGACTTAGTCTCTTTCTAAAATAAACATAGTTATCTTGCATATATGACTTCTACATGAATTTAAAATCATAGGGAGTTGGCGGCCACAGGTTATAGTCAAGCGGTGGTTGTCCTCTCTTTGGAGCAAACCAAATACTCATTTTGCCTTAACTTTAGGTCGTGCTTTTGGCCAAAGCTCCCAGATTTAGATTCGAGGTTGTTTTCTCCTACATGGTATAAGCATAAATCCTCACCTCATAAGTATTTCCATAACATTGTATTATGGAATTATAAGTCCTAAACTTCTAATAAAAATTCAACTCAAAAAAATAATTCAATTTCAAAAATATAAAACCCAACCATAAGATGGTTTGAGATATTTACTAGGCTTTCTAGTATCCTAAAACATCATTTACTCATCTTCATTTGGCTTCGATAAGAACTCTCTCCCTTTGATCAATCTCATTTGATCTTCTAAAAATAAACTAATCGATTAATAGTCCTACCTATTGAAATCTTTGGAGAAAACGATCATTTATCTTAATAGAGAGTATTTCTAAGGAGTAATTAATTATGAGGGTTTGTCACTATAGGGAACTTAACGAACCCGGTTTAAAATAAACCTTATTTTATTTTTTCATATAAAATAGGGGAAGAATCTCTGGTATATATGCAGACACATTGTTCTTAGGAGTCCTTATTGATTAGGTCCATTGTAGGGTGACTCTATCTTTGAGATAGTACACCTCTCCTCAATGTCATGCCGTCACTCAATAAGAATATCTATGGATCTACGTGGTGTCTAAAAATACATAAAAAGAGTATATTTCTATCTTCATTTTATTCTGCATAGAGTGAAGATGGAAGTATACATTCTTAGAAATCTTATAAAAATTTCACCACAGTTGGTCAATAAAAGAGAACTAAGTTAATTGTTGCAGAGATGAGGATGCTCAGGTGGATGAGTGGCTTTACTCTTAGAGATAAAATGCGAGATGAGTATATTCGAGAGAAGGTTATAGTAGTTCCAGTGGCACATAAGATAAGAGAGAGTCGTCTTAGATGGTTTGGCCATATAAAGCGTTAATTTATCAATGGCCATTATGAGTAGATGTCTTGATTTCTTTATGTTAAGAAAAGTAGAGATGATAAAGACTTAGTTAAGGTGTATAAAATGACCTTAGTATGAATTAAATGAGAATTTGACACATAATATTGCATAATGGAAGAAGGATTCATGTAAAATTTAGTGGGATAAAGGCTTTATTATTGTTGATTGAAAAAGCGGTCATTGAAGAATTTAATTTCAACAAGATTATTGGTAATATTTTTTATGTAATTTTATCTCCAATTCGATGAAACCATCTATAGAAGATTGTAACTAAAAAAATTTACAAAACCCTATATCTATTTTAATACACAACCCAACCCTTTAAATAGCAATGATTTATTATAAAATTAATAGAAGTAACAAAATTTGAAGTAAAGAAATATTTAATAAAATTAATTAGTAGGACAAAGAGACAAAGCCTTTATTATTTTATTGATATATGAAAATTTGAGGTTAAATTTTTTTATGGAAATACTATTGGACTATATATATCATATTTAATAATTAATGGATAATAAGTAGAGATAAGATTATATTCGACTTTATAAGTAGACGTGCAAATCTAGAGATTAAAACTAAGCATGCATAAAAGTCAAACAATGATCTGTGTAGGATGAGATAAATGTTAAAATTTATCTAAATGAAATTAAATTAATTTGGGTACAAGTAATAGAATCCAAATAAATTAGATGCAAGGTATAAAAGTACAGTGTGAAAGATATATTTCAATAATATAAATATAAAAATACTTCCAAATATTGATCAAAATAATTATCTTATTATAGGCACTTCAATTAAAAAATCAATTTTCAAAAGAAAAGAGGCCGAAAAACTTCATGTTGAAGTGGATAAATATGGCTTTTTATTATAGTCATTGATCGCTTTCTTTTTAAAAAAAATCAAATGCATTTAATTATAATTAAGTTGAGAAAGTTTTTCATACCTTTTATAATATCTTATGCTCCATTACAAAATATTTATATTGAATAAATAGAAATCAATATCATCTACGCATATAATCTCATATGTATCTCATAAAAATTGAATACAATGATTTAATGTTTTTATATCTTTTTAAGGCTCATATGATTTTCACACAAAAATAAAAAAAATTAATAAAAATATTAGAGGTAAAGAAAATAAAAGATGTACACATGTATTTGTAATTGTATGTGCATGTTATAAGGATGGAGTTCACTCATAGTTATATACAACATACTCTTATTAATGAAAATGGAAATCATTGCTTATCCATTAGATGGGTTTTGAAAAAGATTGTTTTTATACGGTGACTCTTGTGATAGCGGTAAATATTAAAGAAAAAAGTTTACCTTGTAATTTAAGTAAAATTTTTACCTTACTTTTTATGCATAATTGCTACATGAATTGTTCATACATATTATTTTTTATTTCCTTGAATTATTATAATTTAGAAATACATTTAGTTACTGAGTTGTTGTAATTTTTTATACAATCCTCCAATAAATTAAATGAATAGTAAAAGAGACTTTGTTTATGATCGTCAGAGGACTTCTGGTGATAAGTATTAGAAAATCTTATGTTTTATATAAATTCAAATTTGGATGTACGTAGTTTTAGACATGTTATATATGTGTAGTGGCTCTTTAGGAATTTAAAAGAATTTTGTGTTTTGTATTATTTTGTGAATGTTTAATAAAGATCATTTTTGATCAATCGTCCATTTTTGCGTTAATTTTTCAAGCTTTCAGGCCGAGTCGTGACAATTTGTACTTAGTATCAGTGCACACTGAACAAATTCCACAAATGATATTTATTCTCTTCTTTTGGTTTCTGACTTTGTTGACATATTTTCTTTCTATTATTTCATTATATGACCAGGCTTGTCATCATACCAACATCTACTTAGGCAATCTCAAGACTAACTCATTGTGATTTGATAGATAGTTCTTACCATGAGATTGTAATCTACTTATTCATTTATTCTTGGCAATAGTTTAAGGCATGCTCGTGTTCACAATATTTAAAATAAAAGATTATATGCTTTCACCTTTCACATGCAAATGACATCCTCACTAAGAATGAGATCTCTTAGGTCATTAAATTTTATAGTGGACAATTCACACAAACTAATAATGACTATTACAATATCTTTCCAACTCTTGAGCAATAATGAGATTAAGTTCAAGGTATGGATCTCATCATATAAGTTAATGTTCACATGATTCAACGGTCTCGTGATTAAGTTGAACTCCTTGATCGCTTGTTAAAGCTCGATCATTGAACTCATTTATATGTACATCATTGACTATGGAGGGCTTTTCATATATCAAAAGGCATCTTCATGATGCTTGTTATTATGGTATCACCATGAATGTTGAATGCAACATTCATTCTAATAGGTGAATGACCCCTAAAGCTATCAACTAACACTCTGCTTGATTGATTGATTGCAACTATAGTCCTTTCAATGATTGTTGGTGTGGAATTTTCTTTGATACGAATAGCCCTCTATTTGTATCTTCTAGAATGCAATGTTTCGCCATCAAACTTATCGAGTTTGATATTCCCATTCTTTGCACTTGAATTCAAAAGTCTTTTAGAATATTAATTATTAAGATAATAATAATATTTAAAGTAAAACAAAATGAAGATAGGAAACCAATATACCAAAGATCAAAATCACAAGACACATACTTACATGGTTCAATAATCCTATGTCTACGCCTGCATAAATATCAAATACACCACTAAACTTCAAACATGGGATACATCAATAATTTCTTTTCATATAAAATAAGGATAAAGGTAATGCTTTCCTATATCGATAATTGATAGACAATCTAATCAACAATTATGAAGATGTGGGTTGAACATAGAGAAGAAGATTGTTGACCCATTCCATTTTAAAAAAACATATAAAAGAAAGGAAAAATACCCACAAATTCTCCCCATGTCCCAGCCTCCACCCATCGCACGACCTAACTCCTCACCCACAACATATTCCCAAAATGGCCATATCCTCCTCATTCTTATAAAAACAGAGTATGATCTTCTCCTTCAACCTTCATTTTTGACTCTTCTAGTACGAGTGTACACTGCCCAAGTGTCTCTGCTCCACTTTCCTCTCCACTTCGCACCCCAGTCTGCACACAAGGCCGCCAACCCTCTCTCCCAATCTCACCTACACTCCCTTTGTCTCACACAAGCCTCCCAAGCCATTGTAGGGAGGTTGGAGATGAAGACCCTCTCCGATCATGGTGTTGTGCAACACCAACTATGGTGGAATGACCACTCCCGTGGCCTACATGGAGAGGCTTGAGGTGGTGAAATCAAAGAACCTATAAAGAACAATATAAAATACAGCTTTTGATACAAACGTGGTAAATTAGAAATTGATAAAATAAAATTATAAACAACAACAACAACAATAACAATAAGTCTTTATCCCACTATGTGTGGCCGTCTACATAAATTCTTTTTCTCCATTATCTTATTAAGTGTCATATTATCATTTAATTCTAATAAGATAAAGTCATTGTTATATTTCTAAATCAAGTATTTTTAGGTATACCTCCAACTTTCTTAACATAGGCCGAATCTCTCCTAACTAAGTCATCGGAGGACCATGTGACCAAACCATCTAAGGCGACTCTCTAATATTATCTGCCACTGGAGCTACTCCCACAATTTCACGTATATATTTGTTTTGCATTTTATCTCTGAATGTAGAGCCACTCATCCAACTAAGCATTCTCATCTCTACAACACTTAAATTAATTATATATTTCTCTTTTATTGTCCAATGTTTTGCGTCATAAAATATTGCAAGCTTCACCACCATCTTATAAAATTGTGCCTTACATCTAAGCGATACTTTTTTTATCACACAACGAACATGAAGCATTCCTCCACTTCAACCATCAAACTTGAATTCTACTAATAACATACACAATTATTTGACCGTCACTTTAAACAATAGACCCAAGATATCTAAAACATTTACTCTTTTTGATGACTTGATCAACACTAAATCTTATACAACTAAAATTACACTTCATGTATTTGATTTTAAGCCTACTCAATCGAAAGTCTTTAGAATCTAAGGTTGACCTCCATAATTCAAGCTTTTCTTGAATCCCCTCTCCAGTCTTATCAACAAGAAGAATATCATCAACAAAAAGCATACACCAATACATCCTCCTTGTAAATGTCTAGTAAGAACATCCATAACAAAGACAAAAAAATAAGAGATTAAAGTTAATCCTTGATGTAATCCAACTGAAATAGAAAAAAAAAAAACTTAAACATTTGTTTAAACACAAGTAACAACTCATGTATACATATCTAATGACTTGAATATACACAAGATGAAAAGGAGAAAAGAAGAAGAAAACTGAAGCTAGGGTTTGAAGGTAATAATTTGGTTTTTAAAAATATTTTATTCCACAAATCAAGCAAGATTTGAGGTAGACAAGCATAAAATCTTTAATAAGGAGAAAATAGTTTGAAGTTAATTGTTGTAGAGTTGTGTTGTTAAATTAGGAATTGATTTAAAGTGAGAAAATTAATATCTTTATTAGGTTGTTTACAAAACAATATGACTTCTGGAAGATAAAATTAAGAAAATTTATTTTAAAAAATATCTAATATTTTGATAAAATACTCAATCTCTAATATAAGAAGCAAATTATTCTTAAGTATACCGTTTGATAATTCCTATAATTTTATTGAATTGCTATGTATATATGCATAGATAATTTTTTTATCAAGCATGCTATGATGATATTAAAATTCCATTGTATTCTAAATGATTTCCTATTCAAGATAATTATATGATTTTTTTTCATGTAATGAAAGTTTCATAGTATTCAAATAAGCAGATATTTTATCACAAATTATCTTGCTCATGTTTGTAACTTATGTTGATATAGGTTGATGATAGCATGTGCATAGAAGAAATGATATGTTAAAGGTAAAAGAAGACCAATGAATGACCATATTATGTGAGATAGATCAGCAGGACAAAAGTTATTTAATGATAAGCTTCAATAAGGGCTAAAAAAGGGATTTTGAACCCTTGATATGATACAAAAAATTTAGCTTTTAGTGATTTATACAATATATTAGATACCAAAGAAGGTGAAAGATGCAAGTATAAGTTAAACCAAAAGATAGGAGAAGAAAGGCTCAACTGATATTAAAGATGAAGATAATAATGACTTTTTTTAGAAAGGATATTGAAAATAGGATGAGTTATTTTGATAAACTTTTCAACGAAGGATCGAAAGACGATTGATTTTAGAACCTTAATACCCCAAACAAAAATAGAATTTTATTTTATCGTATTAGTAACTGAAGTTAGAAGTTTTTAAAGAAAATGAAATGTGGAAAACAAGATGATACGATATTCCCAATAGAAGTGTGAAAATGTTTAGGAGATCAAGGAATTTCTTGGCTTACAAATCTTTTTAATGTTATTTTAAATACTAAAAATATGTCAGATGAGTGGAGAAAGAATTTGTTGATTCCTATATTTAAGAATAAAGATGATGCACAAGAGAGTGAAAATTATAGAGGAATTAAGTTAATGTGTCATACATTAAAATTATGGGAGAGAGTAATTGAGCATAGGTTACGTTGTGATACAAAAGTTTCGTAATTGAGCATAGGTTACGTTGTGATACAAAAGTTTCTCACAATCAGTTTGGTTTCATGCCAGGTAGATCTACTATGGATGCTATACATTTGTTAAGAGGTTTGATAGAGAGAGTAAGGAGGATCTACATATGATATTTATTGATTTATAGAAAGCTTATGATAAAGTTTCAAGAGATGTTGGAGAGTTCTAGAACGAGGAGTTAATATTGGTTATATTCAATTCATTAAGGATATGTATACTAGAGTTGTTACTTGTGTCCAAACACAAGGAGGATTGACAAAATATTTTCCTATTTCAATTGGATTACATCAATGATCCTTTAAGCCCTTATCTTTTTTCTTTAGTTATGGATATTCTTACTGGCATTTACGGAAGATGTACCTTGGTGTATGCTTTTGTCATGACATTCTTCTTGATAAGACTAGAGAGGAGTCCAAGAGAAACTTGAATTATGGAGGTCAACATTAGAGTCTAAAGGTTTTCGTTTAAGTAGATCTAAACCGAATATATGGAGTGTAATTTTAGTTGTAGAAGTTCTAGTGATAGTGTTGTGAATAAAGTCATTAATAGTGAGCGATCTGATATTTAGGCTCTATTGTTCAAAATGATGGTGAAATAGAATGAGATGTTATTAGTAAAATTCAAGTTGGATGGTTGAAGTGGAGGAATGCATCAGGCCTGTTGTGTGATAGAAAAGTTTCATTTAAACTTAAGGAAAAATTTTATAAGATGGTGGAGGATTGCGTTAGGTAGTTGACAGCCAGCGTAAAATTTGTCGAAATAATCATGACATGAATCCTTTAAATCATCAGACGCTGTGGGCCCCCTGACTACGACAATACAAAAAAAAATATGCACACGGCGGAGTGTTAAATAAGCAAGGGTTCTCACATTATGGACGGATGGCAAAGAAGTTAGTCCAAAACTAGAATTAGGTTAGGATCTTGGAATATGGTACTCTTACGGTAATGGAATTAATAGATATTATTCATGAAAGATAAATATTTTATGTGAAGAAACTAAATGGGTTGGGAGAAAGGAGATTGATAGTTTAGGTTTTAAACTTTAGATTCAAAAAGTCGAACTAAAATAGAGTGTGATTATAGATAAAAGTTTAAGGATAATGTTATAAAGTATTAATAGAGAGATAATTATTTTTAAAGATTATCATGTGATACCAAGATTATCAACGTATGTTGCTACGCCTCAAGAGGTAAGTAGCTGAAAAGAAAAATTTTGGAATGAATTATGGATTAATACAAAAGATACTCTCAAGAAAAGTATTTATCGGAGATTTAAATGACAGTGGTAGAATATTTTAAAAGTATTAAGCATGGATTGTTTAATTATAAATTTTAAACATATTTATTTAGAAAAGAATAAACATATTATTTCTATAAACACAGACATGGGATAAGAAAAATAGATCGTTTAGATCAGTCATATAAGACCAACATCGATTATTAGTTTAGATTTTAAGATGAAAGGTTGTAAGAAAAAATAAACTTAATTATTGTCCTGGATTAGATGACACTTAAAGAATACAAATAAAAATATTTTAAGAGCAAGCTACAAGAAATTAAAGTTTGGGATGTTCAAAGCTAACGCTTTAAAAAAAGATCGCTTATTAAACAAGTTAAAGATGTTTATGAATCAAAAGGAAAACTTTTTAATAAGAATATAATGGAGTCGAGAAAGAAAAGATAAGAAATAAGAAGATTGTTATAAAACTTTAGATGTAAAAAACCCTGAGAATTGGGAAAGATATAAAATACCAGAGATTCTAAGAAACAATATATGACGAAAAAATTTACTTTTAGTGATTTATATAAATTAGATACAAAGAAAGATGTATGAAGAAATTAAAGAGATAAGAGAAGACATAGCTGAGTGAGATAAGGATGAAAATAATAAAATGCTTTTCTTAGAAAAGATATTGAAAATAGGTGGATGATTTTAATAAACTTTTCAATGAAGGATCTGAAAGACGATTGATTTTAAGAACCTTAATACCCTAAACAAAAATAGAATTTTTTTTTATCGTCAGATTAGTAAATCAAGAAGTTTTAAAGAAAATGAAATGTGGAAAAGCAGAGACCTGGATAATATTCCAATAAGTGTGGAAATGTTTAGGAGATCAAGGAATTTCTTGGCTTACAAATCTTTTAATGTTATTTTAAAGACTAAAAAGATGCCGATGAGTGGAGAAAGAGTTTGTTGGTTCCTATATTTAAGAATAAAGGTGATGCACAAGATTGTGCAAATTATAGAGGAATTAAGTTAATGTCATACATTAAAATTATGGGAGAGAGTAATTGAGCATAGTACGATGTAATACGTAAGTTTCTCACAATCGGGTTTCATGCCGTAGATCTACTATGGATGCTACATTTGTTAAGAGGTTTGATGGAGAAGCATAGAGAAAATAAAAAGGATCTACATATGATATTTATTGATTTAGAGAAAGCTTATGATAAAGTCTCAAGATATGTTCTTTGGAGAGTTCAGAACAAAAGAAGTTAATATTGGTTATATTCAAGTCATTAAGGATATGTATACTGAGTCACTTGTGTCCAAACACAAGGAGGATTGACAAACTATTTTCCTATTTGGTTGGATTACATCAAGGATCAACATTAAGCCCTTATCTTTTACTTTAGTTATGGATGTTCTTACGAGGCATTTACAAGAAGATGTACCCACGTATGCTTTTGTCGATGACATTCTTCTTGTTGATAAGACTGAGAGGAGTCCAATAGAAACTTGAATTATGGAGGTCAACTTTAGAGTCTAAAGGTTTTTTAAGCATCTAAAGCGAATATATGGAGTGTAATTTTAGTTGTAGAAATTTTAGTGGTAGTGTTGTGACTTTAGGTGATCAAGTCATTAATAAGAGTGAGATTCGAGATATTTAGGCTCATTGTTCAAAATGATGGTGAAATAGATGGAGATATTATTAGTAGAATTCAAGTTGGATGGTTGAAGTGGAGGAATGATCCGCCTATTATGTGATAAAAGTTCCACTTAAACTTAAGGAAAATTTTATAAGATGGTGGTAAGACGAATGACTTAAAAATGTGATAAAGATAAACATAAGACTAAGTTAAGTGTTACGAGATGAGGATGCGGTGGATGAGTGGCTTTACCCTTAGAGATAGAATGAGAGTATGGGAAAAAGTTGAGTAGCAAGGTGGTAGATAAGATTAGAGAGTCGCCTTAGATGGTTTGGCCACATAAAGCCTACCGTCATGACCCGACAGAGAGTAGATGCATTGAGATTTTCCATGTTAAGAAAGGAGGTAGACCTAAAAGACTTGGTTAAGATATATAAAAAAATGATCTTAGTATACTCGAATTAAATGAGAATTTGACACATAATAGGACACAATGGAGACGAAGGATTCATGTAGCCGACCCCACCTAGTGGGATTAAGGCTTGTTGTTGTTGTTGTTGGTGGTGGTGGTAAGACCTGCAATGACTTATGGTGCAAAATGTTGGCCAATAAAAGAGAAGCATAAGACTAAATTAAGTGTTACAAAGAGATGGATGCTGGATGGATGGCTTTACTCTTAGAGATAAAATGTGAAAGTAGTATTTGGAAAAAGTTGGAGAAATTGGGCGATAAGATTAGAGAGAGTCGCCTAGATGGTTTGACCACATAAAGTGCCCGTCGATGACCGTTAGGAGAGTAGATTGCATTAGATTTCTTTATGTTAAGAAAGGTAAGGAGGTAGCACAAAAGACTTTGGTTAAGATGTATAAAAAATGACCTTAGTATACTTGAATTAAATGAGAATTTGACACATAATAGGACACAATGGAGATGAAGGATTCATGTAGTCGATCCCACTTAGTGGGATAAAGGCTTGTTGTTGTTGTTATTACTGTTGTTGATATTGAAAAGTTAGTGCGTCCAACCTTAATCAATGAGCAATTGATGACTACTATATTAGATTAAGTTTAAGCCTTATTAATGGTTATTTTGACCAATGGGCTACATGTCAATGAAATAACATAAATGTGTCAAAGCTAATAGAGATGTTACATAACATTTTCTAAAGAAATGATAAGTAAGAATGAGAATAGAAGTGAAATGTAAAGAAAATATTCTATGGGTGATAATCACTTTTGTTGGTAGTATCATTCATGATAGTCTAAAGGAAAATTCCTTTGAAATTTAGGTGCAAGAGATTTCCTGTCCATCTTTCATTAGAAATGTCAAGAAGATTTCTTTTATAGTTCTCAGAATAGCTCTTGGAAGGTGAACAATGGCCATTACACTAGATTTTGGAACGATATATGTCTTCTAAATTGTTTCTTAAGCAGTTAAAGTTTAAATTCTCTTTAAACTTAGAATGTTGACTGTAGTGTCAGCTCCCAATATATCCCCAATGTTGGTTGGTGTATTCAGTGGCGAGTAAATATTCTACTTCCAAAACAATGTGGATCACCGCTATTCTCTTCTTGTTAATATTGATAATAATGCTTTCAAAAACAATCTTTGTTGGGATCTATAATCTAGTGGTTATTCTATTAATTTCTCATACAATTTTCTAATCAATGGTAATATTGTTTTTAATTGTAGTTGGATCTGGAAGACTAAAGCTCCAACTACAAGTTTTCATTTGGACATTGTTTTGTAGCAAAATCCTTTGCAAACCCATCTTTTGAATTTCAATGTCAATTCTTCTACTAGTACTTGTAGCATGGACAATTCAGCATCAGGGACCTGTTCCTATCCTTAATTTTAATTGTGGAATGATTTCCAAAAATTGAATAAGACTTTCCAACTTATTTCAGATTAATCATTCCAGTGATAATGATTTAAGATTGATCAATATTTGGACAAACAAATTTTTGTTATCTGGAAGATTGGAGATATTTTATGTTCAGCTATCTGGCATATTTGGAGTGAAAGGAATAATTGGGGAATATATCATAAAGCGAGGGACAAGAAGGCTATTTGGTATAACTTCTTATAAAAAACCCCTACAAGTAGTATCATGTCCTCCAGACAGACCTAGTTTTATTTATTCTTTGACTACTTTTTTTCCTAGTTTGACATAACTTACAGTTGCTGTGTTGTTACCCTTCTCATATTTTGCATCTAATTTCACGGCTATTATTCTTAATGAGATGTGTTTCTACCCAACTTTTCATAAAAAACATAAATAAATAAAATAAGTAAACTTTATGATAAATCTAGGACGATAATGAATGACAAAGCTGACTGCTCCTTGAGTAAACATCTATGAATCAGATATGAAAATGAAGCACTATGTAGCATTTACAATTTACCTCTATTGCACTTTGAACAGCATTAGCCACCTCAAACTCCACAAAACCAAAGCAAAACCCTTGTAACTGCACACCAAGTAAAAACAAAGATCTCGTTATTGAAAACAAGGTTGGTAGAGAAATTAAAACATAAAGAATTGTTCCTATGCTTTGAAAAGATGGCGGTAAGATCTGAAGGAGAACCTTATTACTTCTAACTTGTACGCCATTAGGCTTAATTGGACCAAATTTTTGGAATGCCTCTTCAAGTTGAGCAGGGGTAGCACTCAAAGGCAAGTTTTTGATGTATATAGAAAAACTATCAGCTGAAAAGAAAGATCAATGTTATTACCAAGTTAAATAAGAAAGTACAAGGGTCCATTATTAAACACACCGTACCTTCTGACTCCTGGACAATGTTATTTTCTGCAGCATAAGAGCCTGGAACAGGAACTTCTGCTGCTGGTGCTGGTGCTGGTGCTGGAGCTGGAGCTGGAGCTGGTGCTGGTGCTGGTGCTGATGTTGGTGCAGGAGCAGCAGGAGCTTGTCGTTCTGTATCAGTAGGTACTGTCCTGACGAGAGCAGATGTAACGACTGATACAAGTGCAGCATTTTCTTTCATCACCCTGACCTATATTAATTAGAATCTAAAAGATTATACTATTCACCTAAACAGGAGTACAGTTCAATCAAAATAACTTTAAAAGTATCATAATTTTACTTATACATAACTTGCTTGCTTCAGAGATAAGAAAATTAAATAAAATACATGAGCAATTGCACAAAAATCTAGAAACATACTATGTAGGCATGTTATCAATTTTATAAAAGAGTATGAAGAGACATTGATGGCACTCAGACAGTACAGTGCATCTTTCAGTTATTACGCACCATATTATCTGTAGGAAAAGTTCATTGATTTGCTGGTTTATTTTTGAAAGTTATTTGATGAGTTTGAGTTAGGAAGGACAAAGATGCAATTTGCTTTATTATCTAAAATTTAAGAGCTATTTATTTGGGATTTGTAAATTACCTGCTCATAAGGGATTTTAGTATTGGCACCTTAGTGAAACTTTTGATTTAGTGACTTATTAATCTTATTATTTCTAGTTAATGAATCATATTTAGATTTTATGCTTCCTACATTGCTGTTTCCATCCCCATACATGAGCAACCCATCATCCTCTCCATCCTCCAGGACTGTTGCAAATAATCTAACAAACCTCCATAAATATGTGCCTGCATCATTAGCAATCAGAATGAATTTCTTACATTCAATGACAAATATGATAATCTGATCTCTTCAATATTGTGACTTTGCAATAGTGAACAAGGTATTTTATACATCATAGTTTTCTGCATTTTTTTTAAATTTCTATAACAAGATAATTTAATAAAATTAAAATGATGTGGCATATACAAACCACTAAATAATCCAACAATTTTTTTTTCAAATAGACAATATGAGAATTAGTACCCGAATAATAATGTAATGACCAAATAAATTTGAAATATATATATATATGATAAGAAATTTCAACTATGTAAAATTACCAAGAATTGTAATTGAATTGCCATAAAGTCATTTTGAACAAAATCTGAAGCACTGGAAAGCCAATAAGAAAGTATGTAAAAGAACTCTGATCAAGGAAAGAAGTTACCAAACTAGGAAATTCAATCTCACGTCAGTACAAAGAGAAGACTTCCCTTAAAATTAGATAGTTGCACTTGGATTGCACTCAAAAGAATCACATAAATAACTTGCACAGAAAACTGAAAACTGGCAAGTAAAATTTTATTGAGCAAAACCTGAAAATTAACAATATCTTAGAACATCTAGTCATAACCCTCATCCTTAAGTTAGTAGATATGTTTAGCACAAGATCAACCTTATAAAATTCATGATAACCCTCAAGATATCATTTAAACCTTATTCAAGAATAAAAAAATTAAAACAACGACAAAAGCCAATTTTTATGTGAACAAAGGTTGTCATCTTCCTATAATAACAATGTTACAACAAAAGGTGCTATCAAGAATCCCACAAGCAATGCGCATCTACAGGAATTCCCATAATAGGGAAATCATAAGTGGGGAGGGATATGCTATAGCCTCTAGCGACATAATCTCAAAACAATCTACATGGCTTGAAAAAATTCAACTCAGTCAAATTGAGCCTTCGATAATACTATCATAGCAGCGGATAGAAATAATAGATAACCCTTGAAATGAACTTAAGGGCATCCAACAATCAATCCAACTTGATCTTATATCAAACCATGAAAACAAAATTGACATTAAAATATAGCAAATATATCCTTTTTTAAGGCTGATAACACAACCATGTTTGAAACTATTGAAATTACATCAAAAAATTGTGAAGATGGTGTGATTAACTCATTTGATTTCTTGGTAAAACATTTTTAACATTTATCAATTGTTACCATTCACAATGTCATATGCTTTAATTGTAAGGGCACATGCTTAGTTAGGCTAGATAAAATTTTAATATAATAATATTAATGTTATATCTTATTATGGGGCTATTTGGTTGGGTGAAAAAGGAATACAATGCACGACAAATAAAATATTAGTATTTGGATGGTTGAAAAAGAAATACAATATAAAGTTTCAATGCATTCCTTTTTCATAATTTAGTTCAAATTCAGTGAAAAAGAATTTCATCTGATTTGGGCAATTTTATTTTAAACTGGTCGATGTAAAGTGAGGGGTAGCCGCAGCCGCTCCCGGTCGTCGGCCGTCATTTCGCGCCCTCAGGCCGTGGTGCCGCCGTTGCCGCCTGCCGATTCGCCATTGGTCGTCATCACCATGTCATCACGCCCGTATCACAACGCCGTTGTCTACCACACTACGCGCTAATTTTATATTAATTTTACTTTACTCAAATCAAATACCAAAAATTAAATTCTTGAATTTGATTTATATTTATCTAAATAACTACAAAATATTTCAAATACACTATATTTCTTTTACAATAAATTTCTTTTCCACTGCATTCTTTTTTTAGTCAACCAAACAGCCCATATATTTATTTAGCATATTCCAAGCTTAATTAGATTAATTAACTCATAATTAATGCAAATAATATTCTACTTAAGCGATTTAAAATAATAATTTCTAAGCAATCAAATTTACTTAAGATAATAAGTATAGTTGATTAATATTAACTATTTAGATAAATTTAATTTTAATTAATGTATTTGTATCAATTTTATTTGAGAAAATATTATTAGTTATAATTACATTATCTCAATTAATCATTAATTAGTAATATACAAAGTTAATTATTTAATAATCTTAATTTACCTAAGTTAATTTTCATTTAACTTAAAGAAATTATAAATCAATTAATTAAAGTATAATTACCATAAGATAACATATCAATTAATCATTAACTAAGAATCTATCAAGTTAATTAAAAAATCAATTTTATTTAATCAAATTAAATAAAAATATCTCTATAAAATTATTTCTTCATTAATCAAATTTAATTATAGATATTATTAATTAAAAGCTTATTGAAATCATGAATGTTATAAAAAATTATCATTTTAAAATAAACTAATATTAATTATTAAAATTAATTAAAGATTAAATATTGTCTACTTCAAGTAAGAGGGGAAGAAGCGATGAGTAGGGGAAAAGAGAGCTTGAGGGAGAATGGGGAATAGCAGAGGTTATATAATGGCAGTGACGAGTCAGCAATCCCTACATCATCAGTGGTGATAGTTTGGAGAGAAAACAATTTGGGTGGCATGATTTGAAAATGGAAATGAGGCAAGGTTATTCACACCAGTAGGAGAGCGAGTTGGGGCTTCGGCCTCCAAATAGGTGAGGCGAGCCTGATGCTGAGTGAGGTGGTCTGCAAAAGGAACAAACAGGACAAGGACGGACTGGCTGCAATTGATAAGACGAACGTTAGAAAGAGCTGCAGGTAACGCTATGATATAATCATGGGAGACGTGAGTACCAACAACCACGTCTAATTCTTCCATATCTCACTTGTTTGTGATCGGGAAAATTTAGTAAATCCAAGATTTATAGCAAAATGGGGTGAAAACAAGATTACAAATAACAGAGGATTTAAGTTGTCCAAAATGGCAGTTTGGCTCGACTTAATTCAAATCCTGCTTCAATTCAGCTTAAATCTTGTTACCAAACAACCCCTAAAGTGTTAAAATATTTTTTTTTGTAAATGACCAAAAACCACACAACGAACAATAGTTAACTAAAGTCTCATTGTTTCATATTGGTAGAAAAAAAAATGTGGCAAACCAAATGGTGGTTTGTGTTGGATCTGTCAATACAAGTCCCAGTGGCTATATTGGATCAACTATTGGAGGCTATCATGAGGTTGTTTAGTCTAATAATGGCATGTTCAATCAAAATAGTACTATCAAAAGTCGGATGTAATTTTTTACTTTAGCAGTATACTAGTAATGGATTGGTTTCTAAAAATAATATTGTATTATGTACAAAGACTATTGAGGAAAGAGTAAGGAATTGACCCTTTGGTTTAGCATGGCAAGTATCAGAATTTTTCTAATGAGCACAAACCACATAGCAAATAGCTGCTAACAAAAGTTTCATATTGGTAGAAAAAACAAAGTCATGTTCAAATGGTAGTTTATATCCTTGATATGTCAATAGAAGTCCTAGTGGCTGTATTGATATGACTGTTAGAGAATACCATGGGGTTGTTTGGCACGCCTATGACATGTTCAATCAAACTAGCACTGATCTGCAGTTTTTCAAATTTAAAGTAGATAACCCTTGAGTTTGACAATTTTCGTAAGGTCAACATCATTTCTAAAATGGTTATCTTAACTATTTCATTTTCTATACCTACTTTCAATTTTTCAGCTACTATTGACCATTGAATATAAGGAACTTTGCAGCATTTGCTTAAATATATTTTTAATCTAAAGAGAATTTATCCCCATACGGAAATTTTTACAATGTTTGTTGTTTACCCTTAGAAAGGGCAATGATTCATTCAATGACAGCAATGATTCAAACTCAGACTTTATTTTTTTAATTGAGATGCAAATGCAGATTCAAGTGATTTTTTCCTATATATTTTGTACTGGCATGACTATGAAGCCTGAAACAATCGATAAACCTGTGCCTATGCATCATTTTTTAGACTGTATATCTTTAAATTCCAACAATTTTAAATAGTTATTTCACAAATTAGTTTATTACTGCCCTAAAGATAATGTGTAAGGACCGGAAATCCTCGACCGCACCTTCGACCCCTAGCACCGTCCCTCTCCTCCATCAATAGTGCAAATCACATGATTTCTCCCGTACTTGCTTCCGCTTCCTCCTCGATTTAAGTGGCTGGAAAGACTAGAGCGCACACACTCCCTTACTCATTCTCTCCACAGCTGCTCTCTCTTCGCCACCCTCGTATGCTACAGTTTCCAAGCCATCTTCATCTCAAGCCGAAAACCTCCTTCCTAAAACTAGGGCATTGCATCCCTTTCTCCTCCTTATAGTCGCCGACACAGCCTCCTGCTTCTTTCTCTTCTTGAATCCCTAGTCGCAAAGCTCATTCAAGTTCAAGTTGACGGTTGTTTTCTCTTTCTTCCTTGCCATAAGAGCTCGTTAGAGTGGTTGTTTTCAAGCATTTAAAAAATTCTCGGAGTAATTTCATTATTCTTCTTGAGATTTAATTTGATAGTTTGTATATAGAAGCTAGCAATGCTAATGTTATATTATTATAGTTTTCATTTAATGAAGTTTAGGTAAGATAACATGATTAAGTATAATATTATTAGTCATATTCTGTGATATAATTATTTTGGATTTCTTTTATAAGACTAGTAATTTAAAATAAATTTCATTTGTCTCAATAAATTAAGACACCATTCATGTGTTTGATAATTCAATTAGTGAAAACACCATTTAGAGCATATGTCAAATTAGTCCCTATAACAATAATGATTACTTTAGATTTCATTTGGGTCGTTTCAATAGATTAGATCTAATTAAAGTTGATATATTTATCTGCATGCTCGTAATTAATAAGGTTTGTATTATGTAAGATTTTCGAGCTGATTTTATTGAACGTTGTCAATTGAACCTCAAATAAATTAGGAGTTTTGTATCGTTCGTCTCGAGATAAGTACTTGTTATTTATTAGAGGATAAACGTTAAACGTACCCTTCCTTGTTGGGGGCATTATCCTTGATATTTGTGTTATATTCTTAAATATTTAATAGGATTACTAGCCCCGCTTTTATAACACAAATATTATTGTACACATTTATCAAATTTTGTCTATTGTTCATAATGAAACTTATTATGATAGAAATAGCATTATCTTAATTCATTGTTGCATAATTTCTCATATGTTGATTTGGTTTTTAGTAGCTACATTAGTTCTTTTCTTATGCATTGCCCATATTAAATGCAATTAATTTTATTCATGCATATATCATATTTTGAAACAATAATAACACTAATTATATTGTGTAACAAATATTTGTTGAAATATTTGCTTATAAAATGTGTGCACATTAGTGTCAGTATGCAATGATTCGATAAACCCTTTTGGATATTGGCTAGCAGGGCCAATGGAACCACAAAGTAACGATTCTATAGAGAATCATTGAATTTTCTTGGGTTGGTGTTTATCTTCCTGGTTCATGGTATTTTGATAAAATTGATTATAGCTATATGGATAAATGCATAAAATAAAATAGTTAAAGACAACCGAGTCATATTTTGATGTATATGAAGTCAGTGATTTTAGATGACACATGAACATTTGCATAAAAATATGTAAACCTTGCATATTTATGATCATAAGCTTGCCATGATGTAAATCATCTTAGAATAAGTATTATTTTTCATTATGCATTGCAACTTTGATTTTCATACATCATTCATTGCAGTGTTAGTTATATATAAACTTTATTGATGAATCATATTTGGTTCATAGAATTAGGTTAAGAACTTGAAATATAGGTACTCTTACAAATAAATTAATGGAATTAATAGATATTATGGTTCATAGGAAGATAATTTTATGTATTCAAGAAACTAAATGGGTTGAGGAGAAGGCCAAGAAGATTGATAGTTTAGGTTTTAAACTTTGGTATTCAGGTAGACGTCATATTAGAAATGACGTATGTATGATTATTAAAAAAAGTTTGAAGGATAATATTATATATATTAATAGATTTGGGGTTAGAATTATAGCTTTAAAGATTATTATTGATACAAAGATTATCAATGTTATAAGTATGCTCCTCAAGTAGAGATGATAAAAAGCAAAATTTTGGAATGAATTAGAGTTAATACAAAAGATCTCAAGAAAAAAATATTTATTGAAGGAGATTTAAATGACATGTTGATGAGTGGTAGAAGATTTTAAAAGACTACTACATGGATTTGGAATGACTAACAAGAAAAGTATTACATTAGATTTTGCTTTTTTATTATTTTATAATCATACTTTATTTAAGAAAAGAGATGAAGATATTATTACTTATAAAAATGTAACTAGTAAAACACTGATTGATTATTTTCTGATAAAAAAAATAGATCATTTAGATTATAAAGAATGTAAGATCATTCCGAGTGAAAATTTAAGTACCCAACATCGACTATTAGTTTTAGATTTTAAGATGAAAAATTATAAGATAAAAAATAAATCAAATTACTGTCCTAGGAATAGATGAGACTTAAAGAACATTAATAAAAATATTTTTAAGAGTAAGCTACAAAAGCTTAGAATTTAGGATGTTTATAAGGAAGCTACTGTTATGTGAAAAAAAGTAACAAATGAAATTAAGTAAATTGAAAAAAATATACTTGGAGAATCAAAAGGAAAAGATTCTTTTAATAAAAATAGTTGTTGGTAAAATCAAAATGTGCAAGAAGAGATAAAAAATAAGAAACATTGTTATAAAACTTTATTTAGATGTAAAAACTCAGAGAATTGAGAAAGATATAAAGTTGCCAATAAAGATTCTAAGAAAGCAATATATGATGCAAAAAATTTAACTTTTAGTAATTTATACAACAGATTGAATACCAAAGAAGGTGAAAGATATATAAGTTACCAAAAGAGATACAATAAGAAAGATCTAGTCAAGTAAGGATGAAAATCATAAATTATTTTACTTAGAAAAGAATATTGAAAATAGGTGGATGAGATATTTTGATAAACTTTTCAATGAATGATCTAATAATACGATTGATTTTAGTAAACTTAATATCTTAAATAAAAATAGAGAATTTTATTTTTATCGTCATATTAGTAAATTTGAAGTTAGAGAAGCTTTAAAGAAAAAGAAATGTTGAAAAATAGTATAACCTGATGATATTCCAATATAAGTGTGGAAATATTTAGGAGATCAAGGAATTTATTGGCTTACAAATCTTTTTAATATTATTTTAAAGATTAAAAAGATGTCAGATGAGTGGTGAAAGAGTTTGTTGGTTCTCATATTTAAGAATAAAGATAATGCACATGAGTGTGCAAATTATAGAGGAATTAAGTTAATGTGTCATACATTAAAATTATGGGAGAGAGTAATTGAGCATAGATTACGATGTGATACAAAAATTTCTCACAATCAATTTGGTTTCATGCAAAGTAGATCTACTTTGGATGCTATACATTTATTAAGAGGTTTGATGGAGAAGTATAGAGAAAGTAAGGAGGATCTACATATGATATTTGTTGATTTAGAGAAAGCTTATGATAAAATTTCAAGAGATGTTCTTTGGAGAGTTCTAGAAAAGAAAGAAGTTAATGTTGGTTATATTCAAGTCAAGGATATATATACTAGAGTTGTTACTTGTGTCTAAACATAAAGATGATTGACAAAATATTTTCTTATTTTAGTTGGATTACGTCAAGGATAAGCTTTAAGCTCTCATCTTTTTGCTTTAGTTATGAATGTTCTTACTAGGCATTTCAGGAAGATGTACCTTGGTGTATGCTTTTTGCTGATTACATTCTTATTATTGATAAGACTAGAGAGGGAGTCCAAGAGAAACTTGAATTATGGAGGTCAACCTTAGAGTCTAAAGTTTTTGTTTAAGTAGATCTAAAACTGAATATATGGAGTGTAATTTTAGTTGTAGAAGGTCTAGTGATAGTGTTGTGACATTGCGTGAACAAGTCATTAAAAAAAGTGAGCGATTCAGATATCTAGGCTCCATTGTTCAAAATAATGGTGAAATAGATGAAGATGTTATTAGCAGAATTCAAGTTGGATGGTTGAAGTGGAGGAATGCATCCGCCAATTATGTGATAGAAAATACGCCTTAAACTTAAGGAAAAAATTTAATAAGATGGTGGTAAGACTACAATGATTTATATGTGAATGTTGACCAATAAAAGAGAAGCATAAGACTGTTAAGTGTTGCAGAGATGAGGATGCTCAGGTGGATGAGTGTCTTTACTCTTGGAGATAAAATGTGAAATGAGTATGTTCGGGAAAAAGTTGGATTAGCTCCAATGGCAGATAAGATTAGAGAGAACTGCCTTAGATGGTTTAGCCACATAAAAGCGTCGGCAGTCCGATGACCCGGTTAGGAGAGCAGATGTATTAGATTTGTCTTATGTTAAGAAACATAGAGGTAGACCTAAAAAGACTTGGTTAAGATGTATAAAAAATGACCTAAGTATACTTGAATTAAATGAGAATTTGACACATAATAGGACACAATGGAGAAGAAGGATTCATGTAGCCGACCCCACAGTGGGATAAAGGCTTGTTGTTGTTGTTATGTAAAAAATGACCTAAATTAGTTGTTCTTTTTTCATTCAAATGATACAAGTATCATCATTTTAGAACCTATTGAGTCTCATTTGGTGCACTACATTATCACAAGTACATGTTGGTATAATGCTTTTAATTTTTCAACTGATATATAGTGACTAATACCTTTTAATTGTGCATGTCATATTATTTTATTATTTATGCTTTAATAAATAGTGGTTATTTGCTGAAGTTGATTATTCAAATCGAACTCATTTATTGAATTTTTTTTTATACCGGGTTCTACCAAAGTGCAACGTGGATCCTCACCTAAGAGTAGATTGGTTATTTGCTGAAGTTGATTATTCAAATCGAACTCATTTATTGAATTTTTTTTTATACCAGGTTCTACCAAAGTGCAATGTGGATCCTCACCTAAGAGTAGATTTTACAACAGTAAAGTTATTTTGGTATTTTAAATTTATTAATCAATTTTATTTAGATTATTATTAGGTTTGAGTAATTTTGTTCCTCCATATTATTGTTTCATTCAATTCTTTATTTTAATGTGACATGTTAAGATATTTGAGGAGGCTATACTACACTTATTAAACCTTTTGATAGTATAAAGAGTGAAGCTAGACGACATGTATATACATATACAAAATAGTTTTTGTGTACAAATCTCCTTAATCTATTTTTTTTCAATATATTTTATTCAATTAGTTATATTAGATTTTTAGAGTTTATTAATATTGTCCATATACGCTAGTTTAATTATTATTATTATTATTAGATATTATTATGCTTCTTTGTTAGACTATTGTGCAAGTTCTTTCAATTAAATGATATATTTATGTGTGTGTGTGTGTTTCTATTTCTGTTAGTTTAGTTTACTATAACTATTATTGTTGTGTGTATATTCTCTAGTGAGCACAAAATAAATTTTTATATTCTTCTCATTACGTCCCATATAACCGGGGTGTACTGCCTTTCAAACTTGAGATGTGTCATAATGAATGCCCAAAGTTATTGATCCATTTCTATGATGTTTCGGTGTTTTTAAAATTTAAGTAGCACACACCTCTTTGCACTTTTGTTTTAATTATATTTTCTTGTAGAATAAAAGAACTTCCTTTAGGAAATGAGATTGATTTTTGAAGTTATTTTTTGTTATATTTTAAACTATTTTTTACGATTGCTTGAAAAGTTAATTAATTATCAGATAGAGATTAATATATTTTAAACTTTATAATGTTTTATTATTTTTTAAATCCAAAGAACATATAATTAGGATATGAGCAATTAAATAGGCACAAAATTAGATTAGTTTTTGGCTCGTGTCAAAATCAAACAACCAATTAGGTATGAATACATGCATATATGCAGACATTTATATCTCTATTCATGTATCTACAAAGCCATCAATTCTATGCATAATTGAAAGCATTTATAAACATAGAACAGAGAAATTCAATATAGAAATTTAAAATCAACCAACGTAGGAGCTTTTGCTATGCCCAGCTCAAGTTTGAATTGATATCAATGTGTTACCCAATTTATAAACACGATCAACTCAAGCCAACCATGACTAATGGCTATATCAAATTATGCATTTTTAAGCTGATCTTGGGCTAGGTCAATAGGCTCGAATCTGATTTTTCAAAAGCCTAAATATATGTTAAAAGCCTACTATCTTAACTTATTAAAATAATAACAAATAAATAAATAATATTGAATGTCAATAAGCACGTGCACTTACAATTGAAGCATATGACATCTTTTGCTCCTGGCTAATTGAAGGACCTGAATCAGCAACAGCAGGCTGCAGAGCGGGTGGAACTTCATTAATCACCTCCTCCACAGGCTCTTCTTCATCAACTGAAGACTCTTCGTCATGTTCGGAAGGAACATAAACTTCCTCTTCATTTTCTTCATCCTCTTCCTGTACTGCTTCATCTTGTTCGGGAGCATGATGCTCGTGTGGTGTAATGATATCTGCAGTATCAAAAAATAAATGCTAAATGAATCTGCAAAAGTAATAACATGAAAGTAAGAAATAAATGGAGTCTTTCAACCAATACCATCATCAGGAGAAAGAGGAACCTCAGTCTCATTCGTCAAACCCTCCTGCTCCTGTGGCTGGTCCGCTTCTTCCACATATCGGAATATATCATTTAAAACATAGTACCCCGTGTCCTGGGTAGCAAGAAAGAAGGTCTGGGTGAAATCTCTCTTCACATTATCCTTCCCAAATAGGTAACCCGTGACAAGGACAAGGACCCCACCGCTAAGGGATTCCTGTGCGTCCACTGTCTTTATCTGAGCCCGGTACTCGCTGTAGTCCATGGATAGAATCTTCTCGTTGATCTCCTTCATCATTTGAACAGAGCCAAATAAGATGCAACGGAATACTAGATCACAACACGAGTCCTTGAATTGCAGACTCCTTTCACACTTTTTCCTCCAAAACAATGAAAAAAAAAAACGAAAGTTACCCGCAAAGAGGAGGTCGTGCTCATCTCTCCTTTGGCTCCAGGACGACCCAACCTGCTACTTTCCTGGTAGAATCGATGAACCAGTTCCGGTGACTTATGCAGGATGTGGAAGAATTGTTGTACAAATGCATTCCCCACCTGTTTCCGAACACCCAACAAAATATCAATATTATAAAAATAAATCCTAGAAAATTCAGATGCAAGACACGGCGGAGAAAAAAAGGGGCAGACAGCGATTCATTACCACTTGAGCAGAGCGCCCAGATCCCGCGGGAGTCGACTGGTGGGAGGCCATCTCTCGTTGATAAAAACGGAAAGGAGGAAGAAACTCAAGGACTTGATCTAGCGGGTGCTTTGAATCCGGGGCGATGGAGGATCAGCAGCGGAGGTCGGATGAAAAGCTCACGAACACGAGAACTCCGATGTTCGATCAGATAATATTTGGAGCAGGATCGAGCTAAGACAAATACTTCAGCGCTATTGCAGGGATCTCTCTATGTTTCAGAGTTCAGAGCCTCGGATCTGGAGGGAAAGAAGCCGAAGAAGAGACTACTACGGCGCGTCCTCTGCTTTCCAATTATTCGTCTATGCTCTTTTCCCTAGCGCTTGAGTCCCTTCCTCGTTTTATACGTACGAAAGAAATATGTGAACAATTTTTCTTCGAGAGATTACATTCAAATATTATTTTTTACATGTTTGATAGGTATAAAAATATTAATAAATTTTATGAGTTTAAATACATATATTTTATAACTAATTAAGTTAGAATGTATTATTTTTAGTTCATTTCTGATATTTGTGACATGAAATTCCTATATCAAGTGAAGAAAGAAAAATATTAAGGCTCAGAATCAACACCACAATGCTATTAAATAAAATAAAATGTTGAAACAGAGAAAATAGTGCTCGGGCAAAACCAGCATCACAATGTTACTTCAGGAGCATTTTAGATCTCCAAACAAAAAGCTCGGCTCCTAGGCACTACAGTGGCAGCGCTACGGTGCTTAAAGGAACTATAAATAATCTTCAATTTGATTAGAGATAGAGAGTTCAGCGTTTTGATGCATGAATATTTGTGTTGGAATGCTAGGGTCTTAAGAAAATTTTCAAATGGAATAGCTTATGACAATAAAAGGAGCACATTGGCACTGAAGAAACTGAGTTGCAACGTCAAAATTGCCTCAAATCAAAGCCCAAGATAGAAAGGAGAACACCCAGAATTGAAAATTAGCGCCTTAGCACTATACCATTGCTGCAGCGTGATGGCTCGTTAGAAAGTTTCATGTAGTTTCAATAAACGGTTTAAGCAGTTTTCGGAGCAGTTCATAAGAGTTACATACAGGACATGGGGGTAACTGCAGATGGAGACTTTGGGTTATAAGAGAGAGTGTATCTGCATTAAGAAAAAAATTTGGTTATGTGGAGTATATGTGAGTGTAATACTTGGAGAGTGAAACTCAGAGTGTATTGTTAATGCAATTCAGGATTTGTGATTTTACTAATGATGTTCCTGTTGAAGATTGGAGAAAAAAAGATTCGTTCGAAGGATATTTCATTGCTGAGAGGAAAAGGATTTGGTTTAAGGGGATACTTGAATAATTTTCTCTGTTTACTCTTTCTCTTCTTTTGATTTTGCTCAAAATGGTCTCATATATTTGTGGATGCCAACGTTCTTTCTCTTTTTGTAACATAAGCAACTAAATCATTAGTGTGGATTTTATTGATTTTGTGTTAAATAAATATATATTTTTGCAGATGTGAGTAATATATAAGAAAATTATTTGTACCTTGAATTAATGTGTTATTTTTCTTTTCTACATTCTTAAGTTACTTATAATCTTGCTAATTGTGATGTTAAAACTCATTGTGATATAGTAATATCAAGAGTCATAGGAACAATTAGGAAAATTAATCTACTTTATTAAATATGCATAGACAAATAATATTTTAGATTCGTAATCATTTAAGGAAGATGAATGTAATGTAATCACTTAAATTTAATTAGATTATATGAATATAAATAATTAAAAAATAATGATTTAGTTGTATTGATTTAAGTATAGATGATATAATATTTAAATTTCTAATTGACAGCAACAGTTTCTGAAATTCCACATGTATAACATCAATCAATTTTTTCATAAATTTAGAGCACGTTTTCTAAAATTAAGAAAAACTCTATTTCCCAAAAATATATTTTATAATTTTTGCTCTTTTAAAATTTGTGTAGTTTGATTTAGTTGGATAAAAATAAGTTAATAAGAGATTAGTACTTAATTTAATTACAAGTTGAGCAATGTATCCTTGTAGAAATGATACTTTACTCATCATTTTATTATTTGAATGACACATATATTTACATATATCGTTTTAAACCGGTCAAGTTTTTAATATCATTTCTAGGGACCTAGCGCTAATTTACATTAAGTTAATTTTGGTCTAGCTAAACTATTTTTAATTCAGCTACTTTGTGGTGTGGTGTCTTGTGAACTTGTAGTTTACATTTGTGTTTGTTATTATTTTACTTTTGCAAAAAAAAGTATTTTCAATAATTGCATGTGCAATGACGAAACTGTTAAAATCTTTTCATTGAACTTAGAAATAGAAAAACTTTGTAAGATACTTACGAAGGGAAGGAAAAACCAATTTAGAAGCTTAAAAATGGCCAATCAACCAGGAGAGAAAGAGCATCCTAAATGGCTAAACTCCTTAGGGATATGCTATATCATCACTAGATGAGTGCACCAAAGCATAGCTAGACCTGAAACTCAAGTTAATAATTTTGAGCTAAAACTTTCAATAATCCAAATAATAAAAACTCATGGTTTGGGGGTTCACTTATAAAGGATCTTAATACACATTATTAATTTCATTAAGATGCGGTGACCTTTAAGTACAATGGTGTTAGTGATGATATTATTAGACTTAGGTTATTCCCTTTATGACATAGAGATAAAGCTAAGGTTTGGTTGAATTCATTATCTTAGGAATCAATTATAAATTAAAATGATTTAGATCAGTATTTTTTAGCCAAATACTTCCAATCATCTAACATTGATAAACTTAGGAATGGCATCACATCATTTATTAAGTTGGATAATGAATCGATATATGAGGCTTGAGAGAGGTACAAAGAACCCTTGAGAAAATATTTGCATCACTCTTTGCCTAATTGGTTGATTATTCAATTAATTATTTTGCAATGGTTTATTAAAAATTTTTAAAATAATTGTTGTTGTTGTAGTTGGGGGTAATCTAATGTCCAAACCATTTGAGGAAGTCTATGCTTTAATAAAATAGTTGGCTACTAACAATTTTTAGTGGCCATTTGATAGACTCAACCTTAAGAAAGTGACTAATGTGCATAGCAATGATGCAATCTCCATGTTGACCTCACATTTAGAAGCTTTTGACTAAGAAGTGTTAGAGGAGCAAAACAATCAAGGATTATAAATGCTCAATTACACATCTAATATACTGACTAATCCATTCTCAATATTGCATACCTAAACTTTAATATTTATTATAGGTATTTACATACATACCACACAATTCTTATATATTCACACATCTAATACCTAGACTTTAATATTTATAAAATAACACCTAAATTTCTCATATAACTTCAAAAATATCACCATCATTTATTTTTGTAAAAGCAAAATGCATCTTTACAAGCATAGAAAAATATTATATATGTAAATATAAAAATTTTTAGTGTTAGGTATGTAAATACATAAAAAGTGTGTGATATGAATGTAATCTTCTCAGTTAATATATCACTTAGTATAACACTTAATAGGTCATCTTCTATCATAAAAACCAAACTATTGCTTAGTCTTTCCTCAAAAGTCCTTTTGGAATTACAAAATGTACTCTTATAAGATTTGGTGGTACCTAATCTGAGGTTGATGCATCCCCTTTCTTAGAAAACCAATCACTAGCAATGTCATCACCCTTTTCTTTGAATTTTCCTCTGTAACTATTGCACATTCACCTTCCTTCTCATTTGAGTTCTCTTTAAACATGTATGTTATTTGTTTGATCTGATTTATCAAATTTGTGATGGGGTTAATTAGAAAAAGGTTGTGTTTGTAGGTTAATTTGCCAATTGCAAATCTTGAAGCTACAAGCTTTCACTGTGATGTTCAAGGAGGAATCAAAAGTGGAGGTGGTGCTTTGGCAACATCTTAGGATAAGAAAGCAATTGAAGACAACTAGCCATCATTTTATATTAAAATCACAAACTCCGCCTTTTTACAATTATTCCCATCACCAAATTTGACAAATAATACCGTGTAGCATAAATTCTAGCCATGGGTAGTAGTTTGCATGCATCAAGAAGGGCAATAGCTGTGTTTTGTCTAAAGAAGATGAGGAAGGAAGATAGGGTGCTAGTTTTGAGATATTTCAAAAATAAGGTGCTATATTAGTAAATATTAAGTTTATAGTAATATATATATATATATATATATATATATATATATATATATATATATATATATATATATATATATATATATATATATATATATATATATATATATATATATATATATATATATACTAATATTTTAAGTGCTATGTATGTAAAGCCCTCTTTTTTAATTTAAGTTTAGCAATAATTTAACTAACAATAAACTAACTAATTATTTAACTTAAAAATTATAACTAATTATGTAAATAAAATAGAAATTTAGTCATGTACTCATAATCTCAACTCTCAATTACTAGGCTAAGATGACTAAGTAATATTCTTAAAATCTATAGAATTATTTAATGGACCATCATTTTCAAAGTCATGATCATGTCTATTTCTTTTTATTATTATTATTTTACAATTAAATTTTAAAAAAATTAATGTCAAAGGAGCTTTGGCTTATTGATTAAAGAAAATGGTTATATCTCCAACAATATATTATTCACATTTTATTGCTCATTATTCCCAAAAAAATAGGTTAGAATGTGATCTCATAAGAATATATTTAAAGTTTGTCAATCACAATAAGTTGAATATATATAAGTAGAATTTATATTATATTAATTACAAAATAAATTTAATAAATTTGAAACATATGTTAATTAAAAATTTAATCAAGTTGTCACAATTATGTTTCATTAAAATTTTTATTTCTAAATACATGTTGTAATTATTCTCAAACTCCATATTAAATATCAATAAGGTCATAATTTTAGTAATTTTTTATCATAAATAAAATAAGATCATAATTCATGCATAATTTCTTGTATTTTATTTTATAGTTCATTTCATATCATATAATTTAGATATTATAAAACACATAAATTATTATTTCAATTTTGTATAACATACTGGGAGGGTACATCTTTTACAGTTTTAATTATTTGTCCATAAGAGTCAAATACATTTCAAAATCAGACTTTTTTATTTGTAAACACCTATATAAAAAGAGAAATTTGATTTACTGATAGTTCAAGAAACTTTTTATTTTCTAAGTTAAACATGCCCAAAAGATTTATTTAGATCAAAATGCCCCCACTTATAAATAAAAAGAGTTGAAATCTCATTTATAAACATTCACATAACCTTTTAACTTTATGAGCTCCTTAACATTTTTTTCCCCAACATCTTCTCAATTTCTAGCAGTCGATAGGGCTGCAAACGAGCCGAGCCGAGCCGAGCCTTGGCTTGTTCGGGTTCAAGCTCTTTTATCATTCTTGAGCTCCTAAATTCAATTTGAGCTTTTAGGATGGTGTTTAAGCTCGAGCTTGTTTACAAAAAATTTGTTCGAGCTTGACTCGAGCTTGTTCGTGAGCTCGATTCAAAATGGGCTTATCGAGCAGGTTAACAAGCAGCTCGTTTAAAGAAATAAATGAGTCTTAATGGAGCTTGTTCGTGAATAGCATGTTGAGAAATATAAATGTATTGTTTATGAAGATGTTTTAGGCCTTAATCGAGCCATAATCGAGCTCCTCAACGAGCTTATTCATGATCTTTAAATGATACTATTCATAAATATAAATGAACTGAACAACAACTTGTTCAAGCTCATTTGAATCGAGTTTTACAAAGTGTTCTGCTCGTTCGATCAGTTAAATGAGTGAACAAAAACGAGCTCTAATTGAGCCGAGTCACGAGTAGCTTGTTGAATCATTTGCAGCCCTAGTTGCAGAGCATCCAAAGACGGTCTCTCTTTATTTATCATCTATAAAAATTATTAATATTATTCATTAGTTAATTAAGATGTTGTATAATATTTGTATAAATATCACTTAAATTCTAAGCTTTTCTTAGATAATTTAAACCATTTTTGTCAAAGTTCATTTTAGTTTTAAAAACATCAGATTTTATGCACATAATTTTAAATGTATGAAAAAATCACGAAAGCTAACAAGCCTCAGGTCCTTAAGATTATAGATTGTGTTAAATTTTGAAATAAATAACTAATTTTATCATAAATAACAAACATAAAAAATAAAGAATGCTACACATAAAATATTTAAAATAAACCCACTAAACTAAATAAGTTCAATTTATTGAAAATCATTTCAACTTGAAATGAATCCAACATGGTTGACCTGATATCATAAAAATCATGTTCTTAGAAACTCTTTGGAATATTTTGTTTTATTTTATTTTATTTATATTTTGATATGAGCTAAAAATATAATTGATATTTTAAATATAAGTTAATTTTATTTTTAATTATTTTACACTTTTTATAAAATGTTAGTTTACTCTCTCTTGAGAACAGTATTTATATATTCCATTTTAAAATAATTTTTTTGAAAACAAACTTTTTAAAAATTAAAAGCTAGGTTTAAATACTTACACATATATTATGTTTTATTGGATGCGCCTTATTGAAGAATCAAAAGAGATTTGAGTTTTTTTTATTATCAAATGAGTTATTTTCATGACAAATTTACACACTCTATGTTCCTCAAGATTTGAACCTGAAATCTCCGAGAATGACGCAATGCCTCAATGAATGCAATTTGAACCGAGCTAATGGAATTTGATTGTATTAAAGAAGTTTAAGGTGCTATATAGATATATAAATTTTAATATTTTTGACTGTTATGTAAATGTTCCTAAAATATAATAAAAATAATAATACAAACTGATATTTATGATGAATAAAAAATAAATTTTTTTCCTGGATTTTCATTTCAGATTTAATTAAATGATTTGATTATAAGTGTAATCTCATTTGAAATTAAATCGAACACTTATAATTATAGCAAATTATGAGATTAATATAATTTACGGTAACATAAAATGATGTTCCTGCCTTCTTGGACTATACTATCAGGATACCGAGGCAAATTTGCCTAAGATTTATGTCCAAGGCAATGGCTGCCGCAGTTCAATCGAACCATCAAAAGCTTGTCAGGCTCACCAAGCTCCTCACCTCCTTCGTGAACAATGGCCGCCACCACCAAGCCCTCACCCTCTTCTCCCAAATGTTCGCCGCCCCTGACCTCGCCCTCGATCCCTTCGCCTTCCCCCTGGTCCTTAAATCCTGCGCAGCCCTCCGCTTCCCCAACACCGTCGCCTCCCTCCATACTCACTCCCTCAAGTCCGGCCTCCTCTCCAACCCTTTCATCTCCTCTTCCCTTGTCGATGCCTATGGCAAGTGCACCTCTTTGGAGGACGCTCGCCAGGTATTCGACGAATCTCCCCAACGGAACGCTGTCGTCTGGAACGCCATGATCTCTCTCTATTCGCATTCGAACGATATCACCAATGCCCTGAAGCTGTTCGAGCTCATGGACGTTCCCTCCACGGAGTCGTCCTACAATTCCATCATTGCAGCTCTTTCGGAGTCCGAAGACAGCTCCGGTCGTGCAATGGAATTTTACGATAGAATGCGGGTCTCTGGTTTGAGGCCCAACCTCATGACTCTTCTCGCTCTCCTTCCAATCTGTCTCATTCTAGGCTCGCTGAGCTCAATCAAAGAGATCCATGGTTATGGATTTCGAAACTGCATCCATAGAAACGCCCACCTCGGTAGCATGCTGGTGGAAGCGTATGGCCGGTGCGGGTGTCTAGTCTATGCCCGCCAAGTGTTTGATCAAATGTCTGACAAAGATGTGGTCGTCTGGAACTCCATGGTGTCTGCTTACGCTTTCCATGGTGACGCCGGCAATGCAATGGACATCTTCCGAGATATGGAAGCCAACGGCGTGCATCCGGATGGGATAATGTTCCTTGCTGTGCTGAAGGCTTGCAGCCATACTGGGCTTGCCGACGATGCATTGAGGTACTTCGAGGTCATCACCAAGGTTCATGGCTTAGAAGCTGGTAGCGATCATTACTCGTGTTTGGTGGATGTTATGAGCAGAGCTGGGAGAGTTTGGGAGGCGTATGAGATTCTAGTGAACATGCAGGTTAAGGCAACGGCAAAGGCATGGGGGGCACTTCTCGGGGCTTGCAGGAAGTATGGGGAGCTTAAACTTGCAGAGATTGCAGCAAGAGAGCTGTTTGCGATAGAGCCGGATAATTCTGGGAATTTTATGCTGTTGGCCAATACTTATGCTTCGGTTGGGAGGTTTGAGGATGCGGAGAGAATAAGGAGGGAGATGGAGGAGAGACGGGTGAAGAGGGCACCCGGAAGTAGCTGGGTTTTGTCGAGAGAAGATATGGCTGATGCTCATTGTTGAAGGAGATCGTCATTTATGAAGGGGAATGTGGTGTAAACCCATAACTTCTGCCTACCATTTGATGGTGATCAATCAGGCTGCATAAGGAGATTGGAATTCTGGATTGTGTTCAAGTAAAAGACAGCGGGTGTATCATTATTGGTTGAGGATTGGATGCTGCTTGAGGATTGTATAGTAGGTATGTAAATCTTTCATAAATCTGATAATATTTTGCCCCTCTTTCTGTGCTCATAACATCCTGCAAGCAGTTTTTTTTTTTTTTCCTCCAGTTATGGAAGGCCTGAAACGCTGCCTTTGCATCCATAAATCAGTGAACAGAGGCGCAAAGCTAGGAAAGGTTCGCCAGACGGAAATATTTCGCCATGATTAGGTAAGGGTTTCTTTGTTATGAACTGTTGTTCTTCCGGCCAGTCTTGAGAATGTAAGGCTAGTATTCCCGTTCAGGTTTTCCTTTTGGAAATATACTAGAGGTTTCTTTCAGACTGATTATTTCTGCAATCAAAAGGCTGAGATATTTGTGCTAATTGTTTTTGTTGATGCGAAATATAATATCTATTATTTACAGGAAGATTTACACAAATGTCATATAATTTTTTATGTATTTACATATCTAATATTTAAATAGTGATATTTATGTTTATAGTATTTTATCTATGCATGAGAAGATGTATTCACTTAAAAAAAGTAATAATACTGTTTCTAATGTGATTTTAAAGATTTAAATGTTATGCATCTAAATATAAATTTTTTTGATATTAGATATGCAAATGCATTAAAATGTGTTATTATATATATAGTGAGATGATATAATTGAAGTAAATAAATACTTAAAAAATCACGCAATTTCTCTACAACCAATTAAATAAATGTGAAACTAATTTCAGTTCAAAAACTTTTTTCTTGAGGTATATTATATGCTATTTTCTTTGTATGAATTTTAATCATTGACCAAACACAGAAATTAGATCTTCAATTTATTTTTTTGAATGTGGATTGAAATATATATTTTATTTCAAACAATTCACAAGAATCAGGCAATATTCATGATTTTTTGTAAAAAAAATTGGTTATCTCTCTCTCTCTCTCTCTCTCTATCTCTATCTCTTCTGTGTGTTTCAATTTGCATTATTCAGAAAAAAACTTATGTCCTTATATTGCCATCTAATATGAGTAACAATCTAAAGATGTTATTTGATCTCAAAATGATTCATATGAAAACAATAATAATATTCTCAATTACTCTAATTAAGTATGATTGATTCATTGTAAGATTGTAACTCTTTTACTACCAATAAATTAGTTATAAAATAGTTATTTTTTATCATCATTTTCGTTTTTGTGATCAAAATGTTGGTTGTGAATATTGCATTCATTTTTTTTTCATCATTAGTGTATTTTGTGACAAGCTAGCTTTCATAATAAAAATTTATAAATATAACTCATCACTCTTAGGCCATTGCAAGGTTTTAAATTCTAACAAAATTTTGGTTGCAGATGAATATGATAATAAATAGTTTTTTTTTAAGAAAAAAATCCTTAAATTGCAATCCAACATAAATTAATCGAGTCGAGTTCGAATAATTCAATGAATGTAATGATTCATTTACAGCCTTACACATTATTCCTGAATTAGATACCAATAAGATATTTAGATTAGATTTCGAACCCAATTAGGTTTCTCCTATAATATAACGTTATAGGAGAATTTACATATATATATATATATATATATATATATTAATTATTATGTATTTATATATCTAATATATTTAAACTTTAATTTTTTATATATATAATATTTTAATCTTTAATATCACTTTAAAAATATCATAATCATTCACTTTTTAAAAATAAAATATACTTTTTAAAATATAAAAGTGTTAAATAATTAAATATTTAATTTTAGATATTAAATATATAAATAAATAAAAATTGAATGATGTATATGCAAATCTTCTTTTTAAATATTGAGTGTGGTAGCTTGACAATGGTTGCCGTAAGATAAGAGATGACACTATTGAAACAAGTCTTTATGCTCGATTGCCGATGTTAGGAGTCTTGGGAAAATCAATTAAGACCTAACTATGATTTTGGGGATCTTTGTTGAGCAGTGTCTAGTTTTCTAGTTTTTTTAAAGGAGGCATTTACATATTTAGTATACAATTTTTATATATATTTATATATTTAATATTTAAATTTTGATATATATATATAACACTCAAATTCTTAATATTATATAAAAAAATATCATATTTATTAATTTTTAAAAATAAAAATGCATCTTTTCAATATAGAAAAAAAATACTATATTTATAAATATCAAAGTTTAAGTATTAGATTTGTAAATGAATAAAAGTTTAAGTATTAGATTTGTAAATGAATAAGAATTATGTGTCACGTATGTAAATTTTTTTTAGGTAAGGGCTAAATTTCAACACTTTAAAATTTTATATATTGTTTTCAACAAATATATTGAGAGTTAAAATGAGAATCTATATCTTGAAAATTCTTGAATCCAAACATAAAAGGTCATAAATTAGCTAAATCATTCTGTTTAGAGGTTGATTCAAGCCTTATAGGTAGGTCTTGTTGATCCTAATCTCTCGCATGCAAGATGGAAGATAAGGGCATCAAGAGGTGGATATCAAGAAGTTAAATTTTAGAAAACTCTAAATAGTTGTATTTATTTGAAAAGATTTGTTTTAAATTTTTTTAATAATGTTGTTGACCAAACTTTGGAGAAGATTTAATCTATTCTTCTTAGATTTATGAGTCTTCTAGATATTAAGATTTCCTAAGTCATAAGATATTTTTAGCAATTAGGTGAATATTTAACTTAAGCCTAGAGACTTAGAAGGATTAATATAGGATTAGGCTCTGCCTTAGAACTTAGGGAGATTTGCCTACCTTATAGCCTAAACCCAATCTATGGCTACCTCTTTGCCCTAAACCAAACCTCAAATTCAATTCATCCAAATTCACATACCAAATCCAAATTCAAATTCCAAACCAAATGATTGAGATCTTTAATCAAATTCAAGCCAAACCAAACTCAATTGATTTTTCTCAAAGTCAATTCAACTCTCTAATCAACCCATGTCAAATATAAAATCAAATTCAAATCAACCAAACCAAATATCAAATCAAATCAACCCTTCTTAAGCCTATGATTTGATCCTGTGGACTTAGCCAAAATCCCTTTCAAACTAAATCAAATCCAATTGATTTTCTCATGGATCAATTATTTTTTGAATCATCTTCCCAAATATAAATGAAATCTACATTCACATGTCTTAAACCAAAATCCAAACCAAATTCAAACTTACCTTAAGCCATATGATTTAACTCCATGGACTTAGAAAAAATTCCATTCAAACCAAATCAAATCCAATTGATTTTCTCATGAATCAATTACTTCCCCAATCATCATCCTAAATATAAATCAAATCTACAATCATTAAGTCAAAATCAATTCAATCAAATAAAACCTAACCTAACCCATTTGATTCGAAATATTCAAATGAACCAAAATCCATTTAAACCCAAATCAATTGCAATCAAAGCTATATATCAATCCTAAATCCAGATATAAATCCAACTAAACTAATTCAACCCAAAATCGATTCAACTAAACCCAATTGGCTCACTTGACCCAAAGTGACCAATTTGACCTATTTGAATCGAATTCCAATCCTACCTAAATTAGATTGAACCAAGCCTACAAAAATCTCCTATCATGACTATTGATCACCTTAGGTTGATCAATTATCATCAATTGAGTCAAACCAAGTCAACTTAATCATTTGACCAAGTCAACCCACTTAACCTACATGAACCAAACTAGCCAAATCTTAATGCAAGCCAAATTAATTGAAACCATTGATTCACACCAACCTATGATTGATGATTGAATATGCTTGACCATCAATTGAGCCAATCCTAACCCAATTAGCCCTTTGACCCAAGTTGACCCAATTTGACCTAAAAGATCAAATTGGGTCAAATCAAAATATAGCCCAAATTGATTGTAACCAATGACTCAAGTTCATTCCAAGTTGATTGTTGAACTTGACCAAAGCCATCATTTAAGCCAATTTGGCCAATTGAACCTAATTGACCCATTTAGCTCAAATTGACCTAAAGGGTCAAATTGACCTAAATCCAAACCAAATTCAAATTAATTCAAACCAAAGCCTACAATCATCTTTAATTAACCAATTGAACATGCATCAACCCCTAACTCAAGCCAATTTGGTTAAATTGGTCAACTTGACTCATTTGACTCATATGACTTCAAATGAGCCAAAATCAAATCCAAGCCAATTAAACTAAAACATCACAAATACTCATTTGAACATGACTCAACCCTTAGTTTGACCCAATTTGACCCAATTTGACCAATTGGTCAACCTAACTCAACATAGCCCAATTTGACCTACATGGGTCAAATTGAGTCAAACCCACTTGAATCAAGCCCAAACCTAATGGGATATGATCTAACCCATTCTAAACTTACCTTAGGTCAGCCCAGAATCAACCAAACCCAAAATGAGTCGAATCCAACCCATTATCCATTAGTTAAAGCTCCCCCACATGGGATTATACCCAAATTGGCAAGTCAACTCTCCCCTTTTCCCCTTGGTAGCCATCAAACACCCAAAATAGGACCTAACCTAGGTGGCTAACCCAGTCCAAGCGGGCTAGGTCGGCCATGGACCAAGGGGAGGTGAGTTAACTCACCTCCCCACACCTAGCCAAACCCAATGAATCCAAAGAGGAGGGCAGTTACCCTGAACCACCCACCAAGAATCTCACCAACCAAATTGAGCCACCTCAGCTTGACACCGACCACTCCGGTGCCAAAATCGAGAAGACGATCCGAGCCATTCGATCCAAGGGAGGGGCGGGGGGATATAGCCCTCCTCATTTCGAGCCAATTGCATCACTTGAACCCTCAAAGAGATTCTAAAGACCCAAACAAAATCCCTAGAGCCCTCTCCAAGCATCCCGAGCCTCCCCATTGCAAATCACCAAGCCAAATAAGGCACTCCTCCACTCAACCAAGAAATTAATTTCACCCACACACTCCCTACACTCCATCGAGCAAGAATGAATTATCTCCCGAGCTCACGACCATCGGAGGTGTGATTCCTATCAACGCCAACATGCCAAGTGACGGTTCATGGTCTACTGAGCAAAGGACGAGGAATCAATGTGAGTGCTGCACAACAGGGTTTTGCCTCATCCATGCGAAGTTATCTCAAGTGCCGCACCGCCGATCTTGAGCTCCAGCGAGGTAATTTTCATAAAACCGAGCTTTGGTGAAATTTTCCTAGGCCTTTTCGGAGAAAATTTATATGTCATGCGATTTTGACCATTGGATCCCTTCGAATCTTCCTTGTGAAGGTGTGGAATCGATTTCATGGGCATCTGAGCTCGGGTGAGCTCGGATCGAGCGAGGAAAGGCTGATGGCTTCCATCTCTCATCACTCGGTGGATGATAAATCACGCGTCTTCCGTTCCGCATGATCGGAATGGACGACCGTGATTAATTTGTTAGATTTAATATGATTTATCCTTCTGAATCGTAGGTTTAATCTCAGTCGTCCAATCTTAGATCGGACGACGGGGATGAAATCGCGTCCGCCGCCAACCACGTTGGCACTGATTCGGATGGGTTTAAGTAGCCAATCCCGCAGTGCCACGTGGAAAGCGCACCACGTCAGCGGCCCACGTGGCATCAACGGGATTAGGCTTAAGTAGGCTTAATTAAGTAATTTTAATGGCTTAATCTTTAAAAAATTTATAACAAATTTAAAAAAATAGAAAAATTCAAATAAATATTTATTTTGAAGATATTTCAGAGGAGAATAATTTAAAATTAATTCCAATTAATTCTGAATAGTAATTAAAGCTTCATTACCCCTTAATTACTTAAGTAATTAATCTCATTTTATGTGTTAGTTTAATGGGATGACCTTTGTCTTACATAATTTTTTTGGGATTTATTACTTGGTTAATTATGTGAATTGATCATTTAAGCCCTAATTACTCTCTTAATTAATCTAATTGATTAATTAGTCTTCCAAACAATAAAAAATAATTAATTAAGTGCATTAATCACTATTGAACAATGAATGAGCAAGGGGAATGGGGTTAAGACCTCCTTCCTAACCGCTTTTCCTAAGTCCATTTCTCTTTAAAGAAAAATTAATTAAAATAAGATTAATTAATAGTTTAATTAGTAATTAAATGGATTAATTAACCAAATTAAAATTATAATCAAATCAAATAATTAACAATGAAATTAAGGGTTCCTCTTTATGTGTTTAATAACATAAAGACCCTTAAGGGAATTATGATTAGCCTATAAGTGTGGGAAAATCATAAAAGTACTTAATTGGATTTTTAATTTAATTAACTCTTAATTATGAGCCATTTACATTAAGTCCTTTTAGAAGCATTGCAATTTTATTTTCTCACATGTTCATGTCATTTATGACTCATAATTAAGTGATTAATCAAATTAAAGAAACATAGGTAAGGGTAATTAGTTTATTTAATTAAAGATCTAATTTAGTTAATTCATAAAATTCACTTAATTACCTTTTCTTAAACCAATAAAGTGTACCAACATAGGAATGAGATTAAAATAACAAATAATTCTTCTCCTCTTTCAACTTAATCAAAATCTTAAATCATAAATCATTAATGAACTTTAGTTTTCCTTAAATGGTTTTATTTAATGTGATTGTCCTTAGGGCTTAATGTAATTGAATGAAATCATGTGTTTATATTTAGTCATTTCTTTCCAAGCACATTAAATGTTGTATGCCATTTGAACTCATGTACTCATGCTTTCAAATTCAAATAAATCAAAATAATTTCCTTCATGTAAGCTTGCATGTGTTGGATTAACTTAAATATATGTATGGCTATTATCACTAATAAATTCAAAATTATTTTTCAAAGTTTATAAATAAATTATAATACTTAGAGTGTTGATAGTTATGAATATACACAAGATTTGCATATTTTTATAACTTAAGCATATCAAATAAAGCTCTCTTTCTTATGATTTATATATAGATTTACATAAGTTTGAACAATAATGGGTATATATGATATCCGAAGAGGCTTTAAGTTTCAAGGAGGTCATTTGATTACATCACTTCCCTAGTTTAACAATGGAATATACTCATTTAGTTTCATTCCTATGTATTTTGGTATTAGAATTTAGATAGAGCTTTAATTCATATGCTTAAATTATTTAATCAAATAAAAATACACTTTTGCATGATTCTCTTTCCTTTAGTTATTTATACATCTATATGTATTTAAGAAAGCAAGTATATAGTTGTGGTATTTTTTTTGAATGTAAAGTAATCCTCGCCAAGGCATGAAGTCTTCAAATATACCATAGATTTTTTCTCTACTTTACATGAATGAATAAAATAAGGTTTATATTAAATCAGGTTCTAAAGTTTCCTATGGAGGCAAGCCTCCATAGTTAATTGCATCTTAGAGAATAAAATTCCCTAAGAATACTCTTGATTAAAGTAAAAAATTATCATTTCTGAAAATGTTAAGATTATACTATCAAAGGATTGGTTATATTTGAAAAATCAATTAGAAAAGTTCAAGGAGAAGACTTATTTTTGGAAGCTAAAGGGAATAAGTGGGAAATGCTCATGATACTAGGAGGCTTAGTGAGCATTTTAATCTATCATATGGTTGGGATTTATAATTTTTAAGTTGAAGAGATTTTTATCTTTTGAGTTAAAATTTTATTAGATTACTAGGGCTTATAATCCAGCAATAGAATATTGTGAAAATACAAGAGATAATAATTTATGCGAAGGAAATAAAGCTACCTCGGATCCTAAATCTAAGGAGCTTTAGCTAAAACACAACCAAAATATAAACTATAGGTGGACATAAAGGTTTACCTCCACAAGAGAGGATGAACCGTCCGACTTCTAGACTTATAACCGCTTGGAGTGGCCGCCGGCTAACTCCTCATACAATTTTAAAACCATGTAGTCTAGTCTTATGAAATTGTAAGATAGTTGGGCTATTATTAATTTAGAAATAGATTAAATTCCATAAACCTACTCCCTAAGAGACTAGAGCATGAGTGGTATGGGCATATGACTTAATCTACAAATGTAAATTTTTTTCAAAATTTATTTAATTTTTGACACTTCATTTGGACAAAGGCTATATGATTTTGATGCCCACATGCATGATAAAATAGAGTTGTTAAGCTAAATCAACAATAAATAATGTTTTCTGCAAGGGATGCCCTCACAGGTCAAGCATTACCTTATTGTGCAAGGATGGAAATCCCCTATTTTCAAGAGCAAAATAATATGATATGCATGTTGTGAAACATTCAACTAGTCAATTAAGGGGTTGTTAAATCTTTTAATTATCTTGTTTAAGACCTAGGCTTTATGATGGGTTTAGGAGTTATTTTAAATTTTAGTTATGAATGATTAATTGGGGTAGAAAAATTAATTTTCCTAAGAGCCTAATCTCATCCAGGCTACACATTAAAGCATCATTCATTTAAGAAACTAAGAAAAGCATACATTTCTAGCATGCAAACTAAACAAATCATCAAACATTTTTATAAAACTAATACAAAAGAATAAGAGATTAATGCGGTCGGGTACCGCCGTAAAACCCGAAAAGAAAAGATGGGTAGCCGAGCTCTACCCTTATACAACCCAAAATTATAAAATAATAATTACAATTTATAATG
Organism: Cymbidium sinense; assembly: GCA_021442155.1. Classification (NCBI taxonomy): domain Eukaryota; kingdom Viridiplantae; phylum Streptophyta; class Magnoliopsida; order Asparagales; family Orchidaceae; genus Cymbidium; species Cymbidium sinense. The sequence goes on along the minus strand of CM038221.1, from coordinate 19,490,247 downwards.
AATGAATGTTATGGGGGTATTCATTCTTCATTCTTCATGTCTTCATTTCTTTCCTCCTTACTTCTTTGATTTGGTAGGTTTCAAGGCATCACATGGCACCCTAGGACAAAGCCTTCTGGCCAATGCTCATCCTAAACCCCCATAGCACTAATCCTAATTCCTAATACAAAATTACATTAAAAATAGAAAAAATAAATCTAACTACACCTACAAAACTATTATTAGCTAAACATACATATAACCCAAGTAGTTATATTTATAATTTTGACTTAGCACTCTACACATGGGTAACCAAGCCCACTTGTCCTAACTTGGATTATGCTTAGGGGCTTAAGCAACTTACAAAAGAGAGGATTTATATTTATTTTTATGCGACCCCTTTAAGCACAATTCCCTGTAGAAAATCTGATTAGGCTAACATCGACCTATCATCCAGTCTACAAAGTATACACCCAAACATCTAATCTAAAATAATACATTATAAAATAAAATATACATCACATCATACATCGTCTAACATAGAACTAGAATTGGTGACTTAATTTTAATGTATGTGTTAAGGCTTGTTTGGTGTGTCTTACAAGCATTAAGGTTATCTTCTTCTAAGTATAGAAAACACTCAAATTATCATGAAGGTTGGTTTCACTTTAATTTGTTTAATTAGTTTGTAAATTTGAGTTTGTACTTTGTTTTGTTTCATATGATTACATTTAAAAATTAAGTATTGTAATCTTTCTTCCCTACCTTAAGCCACTTTCTAAAGTGTATTAATTTGATTTAGTTCTCTTTAGTGAATGACTTATAAAATAGTTTTGTTAATCTTGAGTTTAGGTTCACATTAAATGATCTTATTCAATATGAAAGACATCTTAATATTAACTTGATTGAACTATTACCACATGGAATATATATTAAACCATTCCTTTCCATCACACATAACATCCATGTGATTAAATCCTAAGTGTATCTATACATGAAACATGTTTTAGCATACTTAAATGATGGATGTATGTGTACATTTAAAATTTATATTTCCCTTTTTTTATTGAGTGAATTAATTTAATATGTGTAAATTTGAAGCTCTATCAAAATTCTTATAAAAAAGTACATAAGAATGTAATTGAATAGGTACGTGCCATTGTTAAACCAGGGAAGTGAGGTAATCAAATGACCTCCTTAGGGCTACTTAAAACCTCGTGTTCCCAGGGTGTCCAGACTATATACCCATTTGCATTCAAATATATGTAAATTTGCATAGATGAACATAGGAAAGAAAGCTCCAAATCACATGATTAAATAATTCATTCACGTGAACAATTATGGATGCATGAATTTTTAATATAAAAGAGGGATTATCATTCTTTAATCACATGTACACACACATGTATGAAAACATAAATAAATACGTGCCATTGTTAAACTAGGAAAGTGAAGTAATCAAATGACCTTCTTGGGGCTACTTAAAGTCTCATATTCTCAGGATGTCTAGATTATATACATATTTGTTTAGACACAAATGAATGTATAAATAACTAAGAGAATGAAAATTATGCAAAACTTGTATTTTGTTTAATTGAATTATTTATGTATATGAATTAAAGCTCTATTTAAATTTAAATGTTAAAATATATAAGAATGAAATCAAATGGGTACATGTCGTTGTTAAACCAGGGAAGTGAGGTAATCAAATGACCTCCTTGGGGCTACTTAAAGCTTTGTGTTCCCAGGATGTCTAGACTATATACCCATTACCATTCAAACTTATGTGAGTCAACATGTAAATAAACGAAAGAGAACTCAACATTCACATACTTAAGCTATAAGCATATGCATTTCTTATGTATTTATAACTAACATGAAAACACATATTATTATTCATTTATAAACTTTTGAAAAATACACTTGGATTTAATAATGATAATAGCCACACATATTATAAATTAATTCAACACATGCAAGTTTGACATAAAAGAAAATCATTTGATTTAATTAATTTTGAAAAGATGAATGTATGATTTCAATTGGCATACAACATTTAACATGATTGGAAAGGAATAAATAAATATAAACACATGATTTCATTCAATCAAATTAATTCTTACGAATAATCATATTAAATAAAGTCACTTAAAGTCAACCAAAACTTTCTTAAAATCATTTTTAATTTTATATTTTGATTTAATTTAAGGGTGTGAGAAAAGGTTTGCTGATCCTAAATCATTTCCATGTTTGTTAATTGATTTAGTTTAATGAAATGTAATTAAGTTAATTTTATAAGTTAATTAAGTTATAACATGCATTAAATACATTAATTAACCCTTTCCTATGTTACCTTAATATAAGCATCCAAATAATTATGAGCCAACATAATATGCATATGAATTGGAAATAAATTTGCAATGATCTTAAGAAATAAATGGGCCCAATGCAATTGGCTCATAATTAATAGTTAACTAAGTTAATGAACTTAATTAAGTACTCTTATGGTTTTTCTACACATGTGGGCTAACTATAATTTTCTCAAATAACTTTAGGTTATTAAACACCTAAAGATCTACCCAAGATTTAATTAATTAAGTTTTGATATGATTATAATTATAATTTAATTAATTAAGCAATTTAGTTGATTAATCAAATCTTAATTAATTTCCTTTTGAAAAATGATGTGAACTTAGGGAAAGAGGCTAGGAAAGAGGTCCAAATCCCATTTTGTTAGTCCATTCACTGTTGGATAGTGATTAATGAACTTAATTAGTCAAATTATTACTGTTCATGGGATTAATTAATCATTAATTGGATAAAGAGAGTAATTAGGGCTTAATTAGTCAATTCCCTTAATTAGGTAAGCAATAAATCCTAAGAAAGTCATAGGATGGAGAGATCATCCCATTAAATTAACCCACAAAATTTGGGATTAATTGCTCAAGTAATTAATGGGTAATTAAGCTAATTAATTTTATAATTAAACTTTAATTAAGCCTTAATTAATGTTAAAAATTAATTAGAATTATTTTTAATTAATTCTCCTCTGAAATATCTTTAAAATGAATATTTATTTGTATTTTTATAGTTTTCTATTATTTTTTATGATTTTTAGAAGTTTCAGCCATTAAAATGATTAATTAAGCTTAATTAAAGCCTAATCCCATCGGTGCCACATGACGTGCTGATGCGGCATGCTTTCCATGTGGCATCGCAAGATTGGTTATTTAAATTTATCTAAGTCATTGCTTGCGTGGCGGCAACATGACGTGCTTTCTCATGCACCATCCGATCTAAGATCGAATGGCCCCGATTAATCCCTCAGTGCAAAAGGATTAAATTGGATTATTCTAGTGGATCTAATCATGACCGTCCATTCCAATCATGTGAAATGGATGGGTGAGTGATCTATCATCATGTGAGCGAGGGAGAACAGAGTCCGTCCGCCATTGCTCTCATGATCTGAACTCACTAAGCTCGGATCCACTCCAAATAGATCCCACACCTTCACAACATCGATAAGAGGGAATCCAATGATTAAGATCACACGAGATGCATATTTCATTCGAAAAGCTCAAACAAATTTTTACAAGGAGCTCGATTTCAATGGAATACCTTGCTCGAGCTCAAGACTAGTGGCACAAATGATTGAAGAAGCTTCATCTAGAGACGAAGCCCTACTGATTGGCATGAGCTTGATTTGGTGTAGTTTTCTTGGAAGGTCACGAACCTAAGCTTGGGAGGCCGACGTTGATCGAATTGTATGTCCTTGTGATGGCTCTAGAGGTGATTTGTTCTTTCTCGATGAGCTCTAGTGATGGTGTGTGCAAAGTTAATTTGACTTTGGTGGAGGTTTGAGCAAATGGGATAGAATTAAGGAGTGCCCTATTTTGGGTGAGCTCAATTTTAGGATTTTTTATGATGGGATGGCTTGTGGATCATTGGGAAAGCTCTAGGGAACTTGAAAAACCCTAAGGGAGCTCCATGAATGCTTGACAGCTTGATTTGGGTCGAAATGAGGGGGGTATACCCCCTCATCCCTTAGATCAGACGGATGAGATTCATTTGCTTGTTTATGGCTGTTCGATCACTGGAGGTGTCCATAGTGGTTGGGAATCTCCTTAGGTGGCTCGTCTTGCTAAGGGAGAGGAGTGGCTGCCAAAGGGAGAAAGTGGGTGTCCTTGGTGGCCAAGTGTGCCAATGGGGAAGGTGAGGTGAGTTCACCTCCCCATGAGTCATGGCTAACCCAACCACCTCTTAGGTCAGGTTGGGCAGTGTCCTAGGAGCCTAGGTGGACCATTAGGAGAGTGCTAAGTGGCCAAGGAATGGAAGTGACCACTTATATGGGTGATTTGTCTCATGTGATACCCTTGACCCAAGGGTATCATGGTGATTTTGTGTTAGATTTGATTTGGAATGATTTGAAATGAGTCAAAAGTGGGTCAGTCTAAATTTCAAGTTATTTGGAGCTTATTTAGTTTGATTTGGCTCAATTTGACTTATTTATGTCAAATTAGGTTAGGTTGGGTCAAGTTGGCCAATTGGTCAAATTGGGTCAAACTAAGGGTTGGGTTAAGTTTATATTATCATTTGGGATATTTTGGTGTCATTAGTTTGGTTTGATTTTCTTTAGATTTAATTTTGGCTCATTTGAGTTCATTTAGATCAAATGGGTCAAGTTGACCAATTTGACCAAATTGGCCAAATTGGCTTGGGTCATGGCTTGGTTTGGGTTTGGTTGATCATTTAAAGTTTGTTGTAGCCTTTGGTTTCAATCAATTTGGGTTTGGTTTTGATTTAGGATAATTCGACCCTTTAGGCCAATTTGGGCTAAGTAGGTCAATTATGTTCAATTGGGTCTAATCATGACTTTGGTCAAGTTCAACAATCAATTTGGAATGAACTTGAGCCATTGGTTGCAATCAATTTGGTTTATATCTTGATTTGACCCAATTTGGTCTTTTAGGTCAATTTAGGTCAACTTGGGTTAAGAGGGCCAAGTGGGTTTGGTTTGGCTCAATTGAAGACCAAGTCATGTTCAATTGTTGATCATAGGTTGGTGTGAATTAATTGTTTCAAGGGTTTTGGCTTAGGTTGTAATTTGGCTAGTTTAGGTTCATATGAGTTAAGGGGTTGACTTGGACAAATGACTAAGTTGACTTGGTTTGACCCAATTTGTGAGAATCGATCAACCTAGGGTGATCAACAATCATTATAAGAAGTCTTGGTGGGCTTAGTTCAATCCAATTTGGGTAGGATTGGAACTTGGCTCAAATAGGTCAAATTGGCCACTTTGGGTCAAGTGGACCCAGGTTTAGGCTTGATTTTGGATTGAGTTTGATTTAGTTGATTTATATATGGATTTGGGATTGATATAAATTTGTTTGCAATTGGTTTGGGTTCAAATGGGTTTTAGTTTATTTGAATATTTCAAGCCAAAAGGGTTAAGTTGGGTTTGACTTGGGTTGATTTTGGTTTGGCTTGATGATTGTAGATTTCATTTATATTTTTGAATATGATTGAAGGTAAGATTGATTCATGGGAAAATTAATTGAATTTGGGTTTTTGGAATGAAAGAATTTGGCTAAGTTCATTGAGTTGGGTGATGTGGCTTAGGTTTGGATTTTGATTTATTTTTGATGATATAAATGATTAAATGCATATTTAATTTATATTTGTATAAAAATTATTGAAGATATGAATTGATTATGAGAAAATCAATTGAGTTTGGATTGATTTAGATTAAGGATTGGCTAAGCCCATGGGATTGATTCATGTGGCTTAAGAAGGGTTTTGATTTAATTTGATTTAGTTTTGATCATTTGAATGTAGATTCGATTTATATTTAGGAAGATGATTGGAGATATAAATTGATTATGAGAAAATTAATTGATTTTAGATTGATTTGAATTTGGCTAAGGTTAAGTCCATAAGATAAAATCATAGGGCTTAGGTTGATTTTGAGTTTGGATTTGATCATGAGCTTCAATTATTTGGCTTGGAATTTGAATTTGGTGAATTGAATTTAAGGTTTGGTTTGAGAAGGTGAACATGGATTGAGTTTGGGTTATAGGGTAGATTGATTTATATTTATAGGGCTAAGGCTAAGTAGATTCAATTTATATTTAGGAAGATGATTGAAGATATAAATTGATTATGAGAAAATTAATTGATTTTGGATTGATTTGAATTTGGCTAAGGCTAAGTCCATAAGATAAAATCATAGGGCTTAGGTTGGTTTTGAGTTTGGATTTGATCATGAGCTTCAATTATTTGTCTTGGAATTTGGATTTGGTATTCAAATTGAATTTGATGTTTGGTTTGAGAAGGTGAACATGGATTGAGTTTGGGTTATAGGGTAGGTGAATTATCCTAATCCCTAAGGCACAACCTAATCTTATGATTAACCCTTTTAAATCTCTAGGCTTTGGTTAAGTGTTTACATAATTTCTAGAAGTATTTTATGACTAGGGAAGTCTTAGTGTCTAGGAGACTCCTAAGACTAAGATGGGAAGATTGAATCCTCACTCCAAAAGTGAGGTCAACAAAACGACCCCAAATAGGTGTGGTGTAACTGAAAGGCACATTACACATATTGGTATTGACCGAGATGATCAACAATGTCCAAAGGATTACAAATACTAGCGAAAATGATCTATACCTAAACCTGAAAGGTAGATAAAATCATGATCTTAGTGTAATGCAACTCAACTTATGCTGAGGGCATAAGAGAGCCATAAGGATTTGGTTAGAATTTCATGTCAAGGACGTAAAGGAAGATCCACTAGGGGATCACACATGTGTTAGATATAACATGTGAGAGTTTTATGCTGAGGGCATAACAAGAGAAATTCGCTGGGGATTGAGTACATGAACCTTCCACTAAGGAAGCAGGTTCGAGTTATTTGCTTGGGATATGAATTTGAGTTTGATTGTGAATATGACTTGTGGGAAGAAGATCCACTGGGGATAAGAATCTATAATCCATCTAGGATCAAGATCAAATTAATTTCAATTTATTTTATCTTAATTGATGTGGAGGAATATCCATTAGGGATATGGGCTCGAATCTACTAGGGATTGGAAATATGAACCTTCCACTAGGGAAGCATGTTCAGGTTATCCGCTAGGGATAAGTGTTTGATTTCATAGGTTCGTTTGGGGATGTATCCATTGGGGATAAAAGTTTGGTTGGATTTTCTTGATTTGTTTGATTAGCTCCACTAGGGAGAGATGGGTTTGGATTGTTTCAATTTAAACTCCACTAGGAAAGTTGGATTGATCTGTTGTGGCTCCACTAGGGAGGATGGTTTTGAATTAAGGGCATATCTGCTGGGGATGTGAATTAATTTTAATTTTGATTTGACTTATGAACCCAGTCGATGTGCAATGGATCCACTAAGTAGGAGTCACGGGGGCCTTGGCCTATCTTAGATTTACAAATCCAAAGGGGTAGTCTACCTGCCATAAGGTAGGGTTATCCAACCTAAGGGTTATCTTTCGGTGTGCAATAGATGTGCCAGAAAGAAAGTGTAGCAGACTTACATCTTCCAAAATAAGGAACAACTGTTGGGGTGATCCATTGAATGAACAATAAATTGAACCCAACCTAAGGCGACTACCTAGTGAATGCCGTCGGGGACTTATGTCAGCAAAAGTAGTCAAGATTAATTTCATTTGATTTCACTTGATTTGTTTTAATTTGATTTGGTTTATTTTTATTTATTTTGATTTCATTTGATGGATCCTGTTAGTGTACAATGGATCATCCTAAGAAGGGGTAATGTCAGCCTGGGCCTATCTCAGATTTACCGATCCAAATGAGTAGTCTACCAACCGAAGGGTTGGACTATCCAACCTAAGGAGTGCCTTTTGGTGTGCAACAGCTATGCTAGGAAGAAAGCATAGTAGAATTACATCTTCTAAAGCAGAACTGATCTGACGACAACTATCAAACTGACTGGGTCGTTGTTAGGTGCAACCATCATGTTGAAAATAATGCAGTGACTTACATCTTCCAAAGTAAAGACCGTGGTGACTGTTGGTGGCACAACAAGTCAACCCGACCTAAGGGTGACTATTGAGAGTCATTTATCTCAACTCAAGAGTAGTCAGATGATTCCTATAAGGAGTTTTGCTGACACTGCCTTAAAAATAGGATGCCTGCTTGGAAAAGATGCCACTGGGGGCGTTCTCCTAATCCACATGTGAATAAATATTTTGTTTGTTTTATATGTTTTCGTGGACCATGTGAGAGACCACACTGAAAAGAGGCAATGTCAACCTTGACCTATATTATATTTACTAGACCAAGGGAGAATCTTCACATCCGTGGGATGAATTCTCCAACCACAGGGGTGGTCACTAGGAAAGGGAAACTATCTAATCTGGTAGTAACCTGGGTAGTGTCTAGATGGGGTCACAAAGGACATGAGCCAAATAGAGTGCCCATAGGGGAGGTACCGCTAGGGGCGTTATCTTGATCCTTAAAGAAAATAATGCTTGTAGGTATACGGTGCCTAACTCAAGGAGATAGCGTAGTAAACTTATATTTGCCATGAGTGGTGTATCCACTAGGTGGGTTGATGTTAGCATAGCGAGAACCAACCAACCTAAGGTGCCCGTCGGTGTGCGATGATCAGTCTAGGTAACGATTATGCTAGAAAGAAAGTGTAGTAGACTTACATCTTTTAAAGTAAGGAACAACCACTAGGGTGACCTGTTGGTGGCACAGCAAGTCGAACCCGACCTAAGGGTGACTACTAAGTAGGAAGTCATAAAGGAGGATTGGACCTAGACTTGAAGTAGTCAGGAGGAAAGGAGCCATTGGGGGACATACCCTAATAGTCGAATATACTTGATCAAGTTAGTGCATGATGGCTAGTTTAAGAAGAAGGCATAGACTTACATCTTCATTAAATGAAGCCAACATGACAATAGCTTACCACCACGCAGTAAAGCTACCATACTAATAAGATGCTCGTTGGTGTGTAGTGGCCAAGTAAGGAAGGGAAGCATAGCAGACTTACATCCTTCAAAACACGAAGACCACTGGCGTGACACACTAGCAGGGTAGTACGTCAACCTGACCTAGAGTAGCTACTAAGCGAGACAAAGATATGTGTTTGTGTGTAATTTGTGTTTGTGTTATGTTAATGAAGGATAGGATGCCACTCGGGATCCTTACACCTACATAAACATAGCGTGATAGATTCACAAATAAAGATGCTTTCAACATGGAAGAGATTGAATTTGAAATAGAATTTTCATTGATGATAAAGACTTTCAAACATAATTTATGGATAATATTTTTTAAGTAGAGTCCATTGATTAGAAGCATCAGATGCTCTCATTTATGATTAATAAGCTGATAAGATCATCTTTGGCAGGCATTCTCTATGGAAAAAGGGCCTTGCTAAGTGGGTTCAAACTTGCCTCCCATCTTGCGATGGGCAATAATTAGTCTTCTCAGAACTACAACAAGCTCTCCTACTTGAAAAGCTCTAGGACAGACCAAATTATTTTAAGCTTGAATCATTTTGACTTTGTATAACTCGAGGTGCTGGCATGCCCGTAGGTGTCTCTCCTCCAAACTTTTGAGTTCTTCTAATCGTAACTTGACATTCTGCTCTACTGTGATCTTGCTACCCACAAGTATTTTTAATGATGGGAGTTGGACTTCTAATGGTAGAACGGCTTCAGACCTGTACACTAAGAAGAAGGGAGTAGATAGAGTTGGAGTTTGTATGTGGTGTGATAAGCTCACAAGGCTTCAACTAACTGCTCATGCCACTATCGCTTGTTATTGTCGAGTGTTTTCTTTAGTATTTGGATGAGAGTTTTGTTGAAGGCTTCTTCCAAGCCATTTGCCCATGGGTAATAGATGGTAGAATATCTCCAATCTATGTTGTGTCTCTGGGCAAAGTTGTTGATCTTAGTGCTCTTGAATGCAGTATAATTATTGAATATAATTCGTCAAGGCACCCCAGACATATATACAATATGGTTCCTAAAAAATTAGAACACATGCCGAGCTGTGACCTCTCTGAGTGAAATTGCTTCTGCCCACTTGAAAAACTAGTCGGTAGCAACTAGGATAAATCGATGAACTTTAGAAGAAGGAGGATCAATCGGATCCACTATGTTGGTATCCCAACACTCAAATGTCCATGAGGCCAATGTAGAATATAGAATGTTGGGTGGTTAGTGTAGAATCACACCATGTACCTGACACTAGTGGCATCACCTAGCTACATCCATGCAATATATGATCATCAATCGCTAGTAGTATCCTGATATCTTGATCTTGGCTTTCATCTTCAGACCAGATTGGTGAGCTCCACATATTCCTGAGTGTACCTCGATCACGATCTTATGGGGTTCGTGTTTGTCTAAACTACGTAACCACATATGATCGAAGGACCTCCTATGTAAGGTGCCATTTACAAAAGCATAGGAAAGTGCTCTGTGCTTCATCTGATGGGCTTGGGACTTATCTTGAGGTAGTTTACCTTTATTTAAGTAATCCATGAATGGTTGCCTCCAATCTAACTCATCGTCCCTTTTGGCAACGATAACCTCTCCTTCAAGAGAGTGTTTTTGATTAGTTTAGTATCAATAAGGGATAAAACTTGTCTATTTTGGACCTTTATCGATATGGACTCATCTTCTAGACCTGCCAACTCCTTGGCAAGTTTATCTAAAGCATCTGTTACAACATTTTCTTCTTGAGGAATCTTGTAAATGGTAACCTCTGGGATTTGGGCCAACAACTCTATAGTATACTTGTGGTAGTGATGGAGCTTAGGCTTTAGAACCTTGTAGAACCCAACAATTTGATTGATGATTAATTGAGAATCCCCATAGATATTGATGTTCTAGATGCTTAGAGTGACGGTTAACTCTAGATTGACAATCAAAGCCTCATATTTAGCTTTTTTATTGGTGCAAGGATTTTATAGATGATATGAGAATCTAATCACATCATGATTCAGAGTTAGGAGAACTACTCCTGCACTTGCCTTTCCTGGGAGAGTAGATTGTAGTTCTTCTCCTCTTTGAGAGGAAGCTGCACCATCTAAATACATCTCCTAGTGGTGAATGTTAGTGTCCCCTAAGTTCATGATTTGTTCATTGGGGAGGTCATCATTGAGTAGAGAGTCAAAAAGTGGGTGTGCTGCTAAAAAATCAACGAGTGCTTATCCTTTCACCGTACAGAGGGATACAAAAGTAATGTAAAATGCAATAAAATTATGGACCAACGTGCCAACCATCCAGATAGCATCGACCGTGTCATGAGATATTATAGTGGATTGATCCTAGAGATCAAGTTCACCTTATAAGAATGTATGTACCGTAGCTTTGGGGATACAAAGATTAAAGCCAAACAATGCTTCTCAATGGGTGGATAATTTGCTTTAGCAGGGATCAGACGACGACTGAGATAGTTGAGCATTTTCTTTCCCTTCATAATTAATTTTATCCAACAGAGCACCAAGGGAGTCATCTAATGTAGCAGTGTATAATATGAGCAATTTTCCGGATAAGCTAGAACGGCGTGTCATCGTAGTGCTTGATGTTCAATGTATGTCACTTTAATCCTACTGAACTTGATGTTCTTGACAAGTGATATGCCAATTAAATTTGGGGTGACATTTCTAATATTGCCTTGATCTTCTCAGATTGATTTCTATTCCTCGGTGATGGACAACAAACCCAAGGAATTTTTCTGAAGCTACTCTGAATGCACACTTCAGGGGGTTCATTTTGAGATTAAATTATCTTAACCGTTCAAAAACTACTCTCATGTCAAAGATGTGGTCTTCCTTTTATTTACTTTTGACTACAAGATCATCGATATAATAGTCAACTTGATGATGAATGAGTTCATTGAAGTTTCAAGTCATAGCCCGCTGATATATAGCATCGATATTTTTAAGGCCGAAAGGCATGACTTTATAGTAATAAATTCTGATTGGGGTTCTAAAAGCAGTATTTCATTCATCTTCAGGGGTCATCTTTATTTGATTATATCTTGATGAGTCATCCATGAAGGAGAAGATTACATGAGATGACAATGTCCACCATCATCTCTTGTATTAGTTGTGAAAATTTATCTTTTGGACATGCCTTATTTAGATCCCTAAAATTGACGCATATGCAAATTTGACATTTCTTCTTCTTAACTAGGATGACATTGGCCAACCAGGTAGGGTTTTTTTCTTCCTCGATGAAACTAACATCGATCAATTTTTAACTTCATAAATGACATGTGTTCAATGTCTAATTGTATACGCTTAGGAGCTTCTTGATAGAGCTAGCACTAGGCTCTATTGCTAGTTTGTGGACTGTTACGTCTGGAGACAAATTGGATAACTATTCATAACTCCATGAAAAAAAGTCCTTAAACTTAGTCAATAGCCTAACTAAGTCATTGGTTTTAGTTTCATTCAAGAAGAAACTGATGTATGTCGGGCGTGGATCTCCTCTAATTTCTAAATTAATTTTCTTAAGCTCGTCGATGTTGACCTGATCTCTTCTTCAAGCTCTAACAGTGCATCTTCGACTTTAAAATCATCTAGACCATGTGAAGTTTCTAAGCACACCTTCTCATATGAGTTAATATGATTTGAAAAGAATTTATTTGATTTTAAATGATTGATGATGATTAAGCAGTAATCGTCATCATCGACCAGACCCACTGTACTGAATCCTAGTCCCGGTCTTGATTGAGAGTTTTTGCATTTGTTCTTCCATATTCTTTTGAAATAGTTTGACCTGTGCTTTGACCAAGTATGTAGGATTAACACTTTCTTTGCTATATTATGAACACAAGGAGAGTACCAATGAAAAGGTAATTCTATTAAATCTTTATATGCATCATCCTCAAGTTATACATCAACTTCTTGACATGAGGATGATGCTCCCAGAAAGAACCTTTGAGTCTTCACATCTGTGGATGATTTAAGGGCTTCTTTAACTACCAAACCCTCAACTTTTTGTGAGAAAAGTGGGGTTAGAGCTAAGGTTCCCAACTGATGCCTAAATGTTTTACATATAGACTTGGAAACACTTATGCTTTGCTTTGGAGCCCGATCTTCATCACTATCTTGCTTAAGTGTCACCTCCAAAGGAATCTGCTATTGTGAAGAGCTGGCTGGTGTGCTAACCATATAAGACTTATCCTCTGAACTAGATTCTAAGTTTATATGGTATGCATGTGTACTCTAGTGGCTAGGACATATCTCTTATTGGGTGGTCAATAAGAAGGTTTTTCACCCCTGGGACTGCCTCTAAACTATCATTTTCCTCTGCCTAATGGAGGTCGAGTCATCCTACCCATGTTTGAATGGAGTAACGAACTGTGGGTGGAATCTAACGTTAGGCTCCACTTCCTCCTCCAAGTCTATTTCTTGCTCCCTTTTTTTATTTTTTTCATTTTATTTTTTTCCTTTTATTTTTGATCTTTTGTCAAGTTCATGAGAATAAACTTGTTAATTTTGAGGGAGGTAGTAAGCCCCATCCTCATATTTGTCAACCTTGTGAACTCTAAATGGCTTAAGATCTCTTTTGACACAGTAGGCGATCCTACCTCTCATAAAATTCATACACTGGTGTAGAGAGGATGGAGTCGTGTTATTCTCGTGTATCCATGATCTCCCAAGTAAAGCATTGAAAGAAGTGTCTAAGTCTATAAAGTGAAACTTGGCTTCAATCTTTTAATCATCTATCACCTAGGGCAACACTATGAAGCTTAATGCCATCTCGCCTTGTTCATTGAATCCTCTTAATATCATCCTTTCTTTTTGAAGTTTGGAAATGTCAATTCTCAAGTATGCAAGGGTTTTGGCTTAGGTTGCAATTTGGCTAGTTTAAGTTCATATGGGTTAAAGGGTTGACTTGGTCAAAGGACTAGGTTGACTTAGTTTGACCCAATTCATGATGATTGATCAACCTAGGATAATCAACAATTATGTCATGAAGTTTGGATTGGCTTAATTCACTTTGGTTTGGTTAGAATCAAATTTTGGTTCAAATATATCAAATTGCCCACTTTGGATCAAGTGAGCCAATTGGGTTTAGTTGGCTTGATTTTGGGTTGAGTTTGATTTAGTTGAGTTTATATATGGATTTGGGATTAATATATAAATCTAATTGCAATTGTTTTGGGTTCAAATGGGTTTTGGTTCACTTAAAAATTTCAAGTGAAATGGACTAAGTTGGGCTTGACTTGGGTTGATTTTGATTTAGCTTGATGATTATTGATTTCATTTATATTTGGAATGGTGATTGAAGGAATGATTGATTTGGGAAAAAATTAATTGAATTTGGTTTGATTTAGATTGAGTTTTGACTAAGTTCATGAAATTATTTCAAAGGACTTAGCAAGGGTTGTGATTTAATTTTATTTAATTTTGATCATTTGAATGTAGATTTGATTTATATTCAAGAATATAATTGATTATGAGAAAATCAATTGAATTGGAAATGATTTGGATTAAGATTTAGCTAAGCTTATGAAGGTTAGTTCATAGGGCTTAGATTGATTTGATTTGATTAGGAATTGGCTATGGATTTGAATTTGGTATTTTGAATTGAATTTGAGATTTGGTTTGAAATTTGATTTGAATTAAATTTAAGAAGGTGTATATGGGTTGGGTTTAGGCTAGAGGGTAGGTGATTTTCCTAAGTCCCTAAGGCATGAATTTATCCTATGATTAATCCCTCAAAATCTCTAGGATTAAGTTAAGTGTTCACCTAATTACTAGAAGTGTGCTATGACCAAGGAAGTCTTAGTATCTAGAAGACTCCTAAGTCTAAGATAAGGAGATTGAGAACTCAATCCAAAAGTGAGGTCAACAAAAGGATCCCAATAAGTGTGGTATAACTGACAAGACACACCACACGTATTGGCCTTAACCGAAATAATCAATAACGTCCAAAAGACTTCAAAGACTAAAAGAAATGATCTATACCTAGACCCGAAAGGTAGATAGAATCACGATCTTGGTGCAATACAACTCAACTCATTAGGGCATAAGAGAGCAAAGAAGGAATCCACTGGAAATTGAGTAGATGAACCTTCCACTAAGGAAGCAAGTTCAAGCTATCTGCTGGGGATATGAATTTGAGTTTGATTGTGAATATGATTTGTTTGGGTGTGTATCCACTGGGAATAAGAATCTATAATTCATTAGGGATCAAGATCAAATTAATTTGGATATGTTCTGTCTTAATTGAGGTGGATGCATATCCACTAGGGATATGAATTTGAATCCGCTAGGGATTGGAAATGTGAACCTTTCGCTAGGGATTGGAAATATGAACATTCCGCTAGGGAAGCAGGTTCGGGCTATCTGCTAGGGATAAGAGTTTAATTGGATTCCTTATGGATCCACTGAGGAGGATGGTTTAATTGAGGGCATATCCACTGGGGATATAAGCCTGGTTGAATTTGTTAGATTTTGATTTTGATTTAGGCTCTACTAGGGAGACTAATTTGATTTGTGCTTCGCTGGGGAGAAGTTTGGTTTGCCTCATATATTTAATTTGACTCCACCGGGGAGGAGTTTGGTTTATTTGATATATTTAATTTAATTATACTGGGGAGGTTGGTTAGGATTTGGTTTGTTATGGACCATGTTGGTATGCAACGGACCACACTAAGAAGAAGCCACGGAGGCCTTAACTTGCCTTAGATTTATCAATCCGAAGGGATAGTCTACCAGCCATAAGGTAGGACTATTCGACCTAAGGGCTTATCTTTCGGTGCACAATGGCTATACTAAGAATAAAGCATAGCAGACTTGCATCTTCCAAAGTAGGGACCAACTGCTGGGGATTATGTCAGCTGGGGATTATGTCATAATAAATCAAACTCGACCTAGCCTGAAAGTGAACGCCACCGAGGCTACCAAAAGTAGCCAAGATTAATTTTTTTTGATTTCATTTGATTTATTTTGATTTGATTTGGTTCACTTTCATTTATTTTAATTTCATTTGATGGATCCCGTCGGTGTGTGATGGACCACACTACGAAGGGGCTATGTTACTGGCCTATCTGATTTTGATCCAAATGGGGTGACTACAAGAAAGGACAATCGACTGGGGTGCCTTTCGTGTGCAATGGTCTTTGGGGAGAAAGCATAGTAGACTTATATCTTTCAAAGCAAAGAATAGCTGCTGGGGTGATTTGTTAGATGCACAATAAATCGAACCTAACCTAGGGTTGCCCATCAGTGTTAAACGATCATGCTGGAAAGAATACGTAACAGACTTACATCTTCCAAAGTAAGGATGATCGCTAGGGTGACTTATTGGTGGCACAACAAGTCAAACCTGACCTAAGGGCAACTACTGAGAGAGTGCCACTGGGGATTTATCTTAACTTAAGAGTAGTCAGGCGATTTCTATAGGGAGTTTTGTTGACACTGCCCTAAAGATATGATGCCTGCTTGGGAAAGGTGCCACTGGGGGTATTCTTCTAATCCACAAGTGAATATATGTTTTGTTTGTCTATATATTTTTGTGGACCCTGTTGGTGTAAGAGGGACCACACTGAAAGGGGCTATGTTGGCCTTGACCTATATTAGATTTACTAGACCAAGGGAGAATCTATGCATCCGTGAAATAAAATCTCCAACCACAGAGGTGGTTACCAAGAAAGGGGGACTATCCAATCTAAGAGTAACCCATGTAGTGTCTAAATGGGGTCACAAAGGACATAATCCAAATAGAGTGCCCACAGTTGAGGTGCCGCTAGGGGCGTTATCCTAATCCATGAAGAAAATAATGCATGTAGGTATACGGTGGTGTTGACCTCACTTTTGGAGTGAGCTTTCAACTTCTTCATCTTAGATATAAGACTCCTCTAGTCACTAAGAGTTCTTTAGTCTTAAGACACTTTTAGTGATTATGTGAACATTTAACCTAACCCTAGAGACTTAGAAGAGTTAACCATAAGAATATGTTATGCTTTAGGGGTATTAGGAGGACTTGCCTATCCTATAACTTGAACCTAATCCTTGCTTCCTTCTTTCAAACCAAACTTCAAACTCAAACCTTAAATCAATTCCAACTCAATTGATTTTCTCAAATCAGAATTAAATTCTAAAACTTAAATCATGAATCAATTCTAAATAATTGAATCCCATTATCAATTTTAATTCCAAAATCTTTCCTAAGCCCTTTTGATCTCATGTTATGGACTTAACTCAAATCAAATCCAAATCACTCTAAACTCAAAAGATTTTCTCATAAACCATTTATATTCTCATTTATATTCACAAATATAAATGAAATATAAATTCAAATAACAAAATCAATTCAAAACTCAAGTCCAAATCAACTTAAACCCAACTTATACTCTTTCAAGTCAAATCCTTGAACTTAGCCAAATTTCTCAAATCAATCCAAACCCTTGATTTTCTCTTCAAACAATTTTTTTCAATCACATGCCCAAATATAAACATAAACTACAATCATCAAACCAAAATCAAACTAACCCAAATCAAACCCATGTTCATCCTTTGAACTTGGAATTGTCAAAAGAATCAAAACCCATTTGACTCCAAATCACTTGCAATTGGATTTATATTTCAATCATAAGTCCATATATGAGTTCAACAAAACTTGAATCAAGCCTTGATCAAGCCAATTGACTAACTTAGTCTCACTTGACCCAAAGTGACCTAAAGTATCTTTTTGAGCTAAATTCTAATCCAACCCAAATTGGATTGAACGAAGCCCATCTAAGCCTCACATTGTGAGCAACAATCATCTTAGGATGATCAACCACTCAAATTAGGTCAAACTAAGTAAAACCTAGCCTTTGACCAAGTCAACACTTAGCCCAAATGAAATGCAAACAAGCCAAAATCCACCATAAGCCAAATTGATTTAAACCATTAATCTTAACCAATCCATAATCAATGATTGAATTTGACCAAGCCATCAATTGAGCCAAACTAGCCTAATTGACCACTTGACCCAAGTTGACCCAAGTTGACCTAAAAAGTAAAATGGGTAAAATCTTGATCTAAGCCAAATTGATTAGAAATAATGGTCAAATTCATTCTAAATCACTTGTTGAACTGACCAAAGCTTCAATTGGCCAACTACAACCTACTAATTGACATGAACAACTTGACTTAAAGGTCAAATCAACTTGAAATCAAACCAAACCAAAATTGATTGAAACCAAAGCTTGCAATGTATTTCAAATGATCAACCAAGCCTAAACCAACCCATGACCTAGCCTAATTGGGTCAAATGGGTTAAATTGATCAACTCGACCCATTTGACCTAAATGAATCCAAATGAACCAAAACCAAATATAAATCAAACCAATGATACCTATAGGCTCCAAATGATCATTTGAACTTGACCTAACCCATGGTTCGAACCAATTTGATCAATTGGTCAACCTAACCCAAATTGACTCAACTTGACCTAAATGGGTCAAATTAAACCAATTCAAACCAAATGAACTCCAAATCACTTGAAATTTGGCCGAACCAATTTTTGGGTCATTTAAAATTTGTCCAAATCAAAATTAAGGCCAAGTGACCACTTTACCCCTAACTCAAAGGGTATCTATGACCAAATTCACTTGAATTTGGTCATTCTTTCTCAATTACTTGACATCCTCCTTGTGGTCCACATGGACAGCAAGGAGGGTGGTGAACATGACCCAACCCAAGGCCAAACTGACAACTCCAATGGGAATTGGACACTTGGAATCACCAATGCACTCACTTAACACATGGGCACTCCCTCTCTTCCACTCCTCCCTAAATGAATCACATGGAGTGCTAATGCCAAACCGATGATCAATCCCAAAGAATTGAGCTAAAATGAGAAAGTTGCTCTTTACTGTCTAATTCAAGGAGGGGGAGATATACTCCCACTCATTCCCACTCAAATGATACACACTCAATTCAACTGAGTTCTAGGAATCAAAAGTAAGATTCTGCAAGCCTTGGCAAGCATTCCTGAGCTCCCCCCATTTTGCCCTTCTTGATTTTGCTCAAACCAAAATAGGGGAGGCCAATCCAAATTCCAACTCACTCAATTCTTCATCAAATCCAAATCACTCTTGCAAGCACCATCAAGGGACCTCGGAAGCTCAAGTTATTCCCAAGTGACCAAGCCACGTGAAGGAGGACTTAGATCAAGACGCATTGATAGGGAGCTTGGTCAACCGAGCCATCCACTTCAAATCAAGGCTTGATACCTTCAACAAGGCTTCATCTCTACTAGACGAAGCTACCTCCTCTGTTGGAAGCGCTGGTGATAGCGTCCGGTGAGGTACTGCTCAAAACCGATCCTAAGATAAAAATTACTTGGTCCTTTGTGAAGGGAATTATAATCCCATTAGATCTTGCCCATTGGATTCATTGCTTGTGCCTCCCTGAAGGTGTGGGGTGAGTTTGAGCTCCATCCGAGCTTAGGTAGATACTCAACCTAGCTCTAGAGACTTAAAAGTTAGCCATGGAATAGTCATGCCTTGGGTGTTAAAAATTTGCCTACCCTTGAACCATTCTCACCTTCCTTCCTTCAAGTAAAACTCCAAATCAATCTTATTTGATTTTCTCTGAACTCAAATCAATATCACATGATTGAAACCCATGATTGAAATTCCAAACTCCAAAAATTCTTAAGTCCTTTAAATTGCCTCTTAAGGACTTAGCCTAAATCAAATTCAAATCAATTAAAACTCATGAGATTTTCTCATAATCCATTTATATTCTCATTTAAATTTGCATATATAAATGAAATATAAATTCAAATCAATCAAACCAAATTCAAAAATCTTAAATTTTTTCTAAGTCCTTAATCCTCTCTTAAGGACTTAATCTAAATCATCTTCAAATCAAATCAAATCCTTGAGATTTTCTCACAACTCATTTATACTCTCATTTATATTCACATATATAAATGAAATATAAATATAAATCAATCAAACCACATTCTAAAATTCAAACTCCAAACTCAAAATTTCCTAAGTCTTTAAATTTTTTTAAGACTTAGCAAATCATGATCAAATCACTTCAAATCCTTGAAATTTTCTCATGATCCATTTATATTCTCATTTATATTCACATATATAAATGAAATATAAATTCAAACAATCAAAACCAATTCCAAAAATCAAACTCAAATCCACTCAAAATCCAACCTAAGCCTTTCAAGTCAAAATCTTGAACTTAGCCAAATCAACTTTAAATCAAGTCAAACTGTTGATTTTCCTTCATGATTTAATCAACCCTACAATAATGTATCCATATATAAACATAAGCTTCATTCACTAAATCAAAACCCAATTAAAAAATCAAACCCCAAATCCTTTCATATTCTTCCTTTGAATATGAAATTGTCAAATGAATCAAAACCCATTTGACTTCAAACCACTTGCAAATGGATTTATATTTCAATCATAAGTCCATATACAAGTTCAATCAAACTCAAATCAAGCTATGACCAAGCCATTTGACCCACTTAGGCTCACTTGACCCAAAGTGACCTAAAGTACCCTTATGAGCTAAATTCTAAGATTGAATGAAACTCACCTATGCCTCTCATCATGATCAACAATCATCATGGGATGATCAATCAATCAAATTGGGTCAAACCAAGTCAAACCTAACATAGCCAAATTCCACCATAGGCCAAATTGATTGAAACCATTGATCTAAGTTCATTCATGACCTATGTTTGAACTTGACCAAGTCAACATTTGAGCCTAACCTAGCCCAATTGGCCACTTGACCTAAAAAGTCAAAATGTGTCAAAACTTGATCTAAGCCAAATTGATTGAAACCAATGGGTCAAGTTCATTCCAAATCACTTGTTGAACTTGACCAAAGCCTCAATTGGCCAACTAGACCCAACCCAGCCCAATTAACCTTGAACCCAACTTGACCTAAAGGGGTCATGTTGAGCCAAATTCAAACTTAACCAAAGTTGATTGGAAACAAAGATACCAATCCACTCGATTTGACTAACCAAACCTAAACCTACCATGACCTAGCTCAAATAGGTCAAATGGGTCAAATTGGTCAACTTGACCCATTTGACCTAAATGAAGTCATATGAGCCAAACTCAAAACTAAACCAAATTGAATCAAACCAAAGCCACCAAAACATTTCAAATGGTCATATGAACTTGACCCAACCCTTGGTTTGACCCAATTTGACCAATTGGTCAACTTGAACTAAGTTGGCCCATTTTGACCAAAATGGGTCAACATGAGCCAAACCTATCAAATGAACTCCAAATCTCATGAAACTTGGCCAAACCTATTTTCTCCACATACCCAACATATCAAATTGAAAAATTAGCCAAAATGACCATTTTACCCTAGCCATAGAACAAATTTTGGCTAATCCATGGGTAATTTGGTCGCCTCTTCATATCAACTTGATACCTTCCAAATAGGTCAAGTGAACCTAATGAGTGGTGCACCCAACCCAATGGTTTGGATCAGCAAATGGACCCAAGGCCAAACACCCCAGCTCAAATTGGCTACAAAATCCTCCACCCACTCAAGCACACATGGGAGGTTACCAAATCCACTCAAGACCTCAAACCACCATGTGCAAAGATCTAATAGCCTAAAAAACCCCTCCCATATGATTGGATCAAAATGGAAATGGCAATTAGATTTCCATGGGAGATATACTCCCCTAATTCAATTTGAATTCATGATCCTCATCGATTGAGCTAGAGAGTTGAGCCAGAGAGCATTCCTAAGCTTCTAGAGGGATTTGAATCTTTCTCATTTTCTTCAAGAGAAAATGGGGAGCTCATTCCCCCAACTTCCTCCTCACAAAACTACTCCAATTCCTTGCACACTCCCTGGGATCAAGTCAAGTGCACCCAAGCTCCATTCAAGTTCCCAAAGCAAGGAGGTGAATTGATCAAAGTCACAAAGAGCAAGTGGTGTTGGTCCATAGATCTCAAACCCAAGGCTTCAAACTTTGAGGCTTCACCTCTCCACTGACAAGCTACCTCATCGCTCGAGCGTGATCACCTCAGCGAGGTATGGAATTTTTCACCACTTAAGGAGGTGTTGGTCCTTTGTGAAAGAAATGTTCATGGCATGAAATCCACCATTAGGTTTTTAATTGTGTTTAGATGGTGTGGTACAATTCATTCAACTGAAGCTCAATTGAGCTCGATCTTCCCTAGATCATGGATCTCTATTGAAGCCTCGGGAAGAACTAGATCGGCCGTCCATCCACATTTTGGATGGATGACCAAGATTAACCGCACATTTTAGAAATTTATCCTTTTAAATCGATGATCCTCCGCCGATCCTTGATCAACGATGGGATCAAAGCATCCCGCCGCCACGCCACCGATGACATTTATGTGATTCCCACGTGATGCGTAAAGCACCATCGCCTCGTGTCATGCGGAGTCGGGATTAATTAGGGATTTAATTAATTTTAATTAGTCTCTTAACTTTTAAAAATTCATATCTCACTCAATAAAATTTAGAAAAATATGAGGTAAATTTCTATGGAAAGATAATTTAACCTAGAATATTTTAAAAATGATTTCAATGGATTTTGAATTATACTCTTCTCTGATTTTGGGTTTTAATGGAAATCTTATTTTGCTAATTACCTTAATTAAACCTCTGATTAATCCCAAACTTTATGTTTGGGGATGACTCTGCCTCCTAATTTTCTTGGGATTTATTTAAGGCTTAATTGGGAGAATTACAAATGTGTTTTAATTACTCTTAATGTACTAAGGATAATTAAGATTTGATTAGTGTTTTAATCCTCATTAAGGTTGATTAAATTAGTAGAAGGATTGGGAATAATTTTGGGTATTTTCCCAAGCTATTCCTAAACCCCTTTTCCTTAATCCTCTCTTAATTAAGGGTTAATTCATTAATTACCCTCTTAATTAATTTCTAAAATTCTAAAACTTCAACTTAATTAATCTACTTTGGGTAGATGCTTAGGTGTTTAAGAGCCTAAGTTCAATTAAGGAAATCAAAACTAACTCATATGTGTGAAGGGTGTTTTGAAATTACTTAAGTTAAACCCTTAGCTTAATTAACCATTAATCATGAGCCAAATTGCATTAGGCCCTTTTCTTCCTAGGTGCATTGAAAATTTAAATTCCTTGTGAGTTTTATGTCATCTCGGCTCATAATTATTGATTAACTATGCTAAGGTGGTGTAGGTAAGGGTTAATTAACTTGCTTAATTCATACCTTAACCTAATCAAAATTTAAAATGAATCTAATCATCTAAAAATTAAACAAAATATCAAACACATGTGGAATGGGTTAGAATAAAACTCAACTCACATTTTCAAAATTAAATCAAATTAAAAATCAAACAAAAAATCACATTAAATGAACTTTGATTTATTTAAGCTTTCTTATTTCATAAGATTGTCTTAGGATTTAATTAAAGTGAATTACATGCTTTCATTGCTTTAATTCTTTCCCCAACATGTTAATATGTGTATCATGTGGTTTCATGCATTCATATTTAAAATTGAAATTTAAAATGAAAATGTTTACTTTATGTCAAATTTGCATGTGTTGGCTAAAGTAGAAATATGAGTGGCTATTATCACTACTAAATTCAAATTATTGTAAAAAAAATATGAATCAATTATCAAAACTAAAAGTGTGCTACTTATATTCTAATTATAAGCTTGCATGTGAGTAAGATATAAGGATGTGCTTAGTGTAGGTTTTCTCTCTCTTCTTTAGTATAGTTTTGAATAGATTTGGTAAGATGTATTCATTTGAAAAGAACCTAACACTTGCCTAATTCCATATCCTCTTCATCCTATGCTATCACTTAAGAAGGATACATATGCATAATATAAATTTCATAAACAAAATAAATCAACTAAAACAAACTTTTGCATTTTTTCTTTTCCATTCATTTCTTTTGTATATATGTTTGTATTTAAGGAAGTTGAAATTTGTTTTAAGGCTTTAAGCTAAGTAGGTTTTACCTTACACCTCGTTAACAATGGCACTATACTCACTTATGCCTTTCTACTTTCATGCATGTGAAAATTGGATAAGAAATCCTTTTCTACTTAATGAAAATCATGCATCATAAACTTCAAATTTTCTTAAATGAATTACTTAGCATGCATCATAAAGTGTGTTAAATATTCCCATTTGTGTGTATAGGTATGCTTAGACTCATTCATATGCATGTTATACATGTTGGGAAAGAAATGAAGTGATGTATGTTTTGTGAATTTGGTTCATTTTATTTAATCTTAAAAATGCCTTTCTTTTTGAATAGGTTTATTTAGAGTTAATATAAACTTAGGATTAATTAAAACACTTAATCAAAATATTCAAAAAAAAACTAAAATGAATCTACTTTAGAAATTACTTAGTTAAGGAAAGAGAAGTTCTCTCTTTCTCTCTTTATAACTTAGTAATTAATTGTAGGATTCATTTGAACCTAATCAAAACATGAAATAAATCCAAAATAATTAAACAACTTAAATGAAACCTCCTCTAAGTTGAACATGTTCACACTTAGAAAATTCAAACTTAAATAGTTTACATACCACACAAACCTTCAAAGCACACATTAGCTAAGTCACCACTTCTAGCTTTAGTTAGTGGTGCATGGTTTGATGCTTTTTTTATTTTGTGATATATTTTAGACGGATGTTGTGTATGCTCAGAATGAATGGTGATCTTAGTCTAACCATCTCTTCTGTGGGATTGTGCTTAAGCACTATCATAATAAAAATATAAATATTTTTTTGTGTGCTTATACCCCTAAGCATAATCCAATAGGCTTGGACTTAGTCACCATGTGGGGTGATAAGTCAATATACATGCTTGAATTTGGTGGTTTGTTTAGCTAACCTTATTTTGTAGGTGTTAGCTAGATTTACTTTTCCTTTTCATGTAAATTTTGTAATTAGATTTTGAATGATTGTTATGGGATTAGATGAGCATTGGTCATAAGATGTCATCTTATGCACCATGTACAAAGCCTTGGAGCATCCACCTTCCAACCATCTAAAGAAAGAACCAAAGAAGAAAAGAAGAAAAAGAAGAATGAAGAAATGAAGCTTGAAGACCCCATAACAATGAATTCTTGCTTAATTGTATGTAATTCATTTATAATCTAGGTTGTATAAGGGTAGAGCTTACAATTTATTTTCTTTGTAGGTGTACCACAGACCTCTTATTCTTATTTTTATAAATTGATTGATGATTTTTTAGCTTGTGCATTAAGTGACATTTTCCTAGTTTATTCCTTTTTATGTTTGGATGATGATTAGCTTTAGAAAATAAATCTTTACCCAACTTAATAACTCAAAATTTAAAAAAAAATAAAAAACTTATAACCTCACTAAAGCTTAGTTAAAATCAAGATAAAAGAATTAACAACCCCTTAGGATGAGTATTTCTTTATAATATCATGCACAAATGCATCTTGTTTCACTCTTGCTTCCACCTTTTCAGAAACTTTGACCTGAGAGCCATGGTGGAAACACACCTCCTCCCTTCTCACGATTTTGGCCAATAATCTCATCTTATGAATCCTATTATTGAGTCAAATGATTGTCCAAAATAAAATAAAATGAAATTTGAATTGCATTAGATTTAGGTCATTTAAAGCATGCCCTTACATGATCTAGTCTCTTTAGGAGTGAGTTTAAGGATTTAGTCTCTTTCTAAATAAATACCTGCTATCTTGCATAAAAGCATAAGACTTGCCTACATGTATTTAAAATCATAGGAGGAGTTAGTTGGTGGCCACCCTGTGGTTGTAAGTCCAAGTAGTCTGGTTTTTCCTCTCTGTGGAGGCAAACCAAATACCCATTTTGCCTTAGATTTAGGTTGTGCTTTTTTGGCCCGCCAAAGCTCCCTAGATTTAGGTTGTTGCTTCTCCCTTTGCCTTAAGCATAAATCCTCACCTCTTAGGCATTTCCATAATATTATGGAATTATAGTTCTAAATTCTAATAAAAAAATTCAACTAAAACAAATTAAATCAATTTCAAAATAAAGCCAATCATAGATTGAGATACTCAGTTTCCTAGCATCACATCTCTACTTATCTTCATTTGGCTGATAATAAATCTCTTTGATCAATCCCATTTGATCTTTAAAATAATCTGATAGTCTTCCTATATTGAAATCTTAGACAATGATCATTTACTTAATTAAGAGTTTTTTGGACCCATCTGATGTAATTAACTATGGGGCTTGCCCCAGAGAACTTAATGAACCATTAAAATAAACCGCTTTTACTTTTTTGTAAAGTAGGAAGAATCTACATACAAAGTCCTAGTCTTAGGTGATGTCCATTAGGGTGGTTGACTTCTATCTGAGATAGTACACCTCTAATGTGCACTGATCACTAATAAGTATCTGAATGGCATCCCAAAAGATGAATTTTTATATCTTCTTTCCACCCAATGAGATTGAAGGTGACTATAGAAATTTTTTCTCCCATAGATTTTCTAAACTACCATGATTCTCTTCATCTTTGTAAATGATCATTGTCTAAGTATCGATAGTGGGTTTGTACTGAACCCAGACTATCTTTCTTTGTGGCACTTAGCTTATTTCATTCTTAAGTTAATCTAGACATTCTTGGTTTTAGACCTTTGTCTTAAAACTCATGGTTCTCCAATGGTAAAAATAAAAATATAAATAAAGTTTAAAGACTTCCTTTATAATTTTATGATAAATAAAGGTTAATTTAAATCAAGACAAAATAAATTTTTCATAAAAGCACTCTTTAAATGATTTCTTTTTACATTTTCTTAAATCATCTTTCAATTATTGTAATTATTACATGTAAATCTTTAAAAAATAAACTAACAATCTTTTAAAATACATATGAACAATTCAAATTGAATTTTCATTTTCAAAAAAATTAAATTTTCAAAAGCACAAATGAACATCTTCTTTCAATTTATGAAAATTTCATTTTCAAATAAAATGAACAATCATCTTCCTTAAAAATAAAATTTTGAAACATATGAACCTTCTCATTAAATACACTCACATATTGAATGAGAGTTTCATTTTCAAACAAAATTAAAATTTTCAAAAGCACAAATGAACATCTTCCTTCAATTCATTTTTGATGAAGATTTCATTTTCAAAATAAAATGAACAATCATCTTTCAAAATCAAAATTAAAAAAATAAATTTTCAAAAGCACATATGAACCTTTTCATTCAATACATTCACCTATTGATGAAAGTTTCATTTTAAACAAAACTAAATTTTCAAAAGCATATATGAACATCTTCATTTAATATACCCAAATTTATTGAATGAAGATTTCATTCTCAAATAAAATATATCATTTGAAATCCACAAACATATCATATATATGATTAAGTTGAATTCTCTTTCAAAAGTAATAATCAATAATAAAACAAAATTTCATATTTCAAAATAGATTGACTTCCATTCTCCATACATAAAAATGAAAGTTCTTTTCAAAAAATCAAACTCAACAAACACATTTTAACATCACTTACTTAAATTTGCTAAGTAAGTTTCAAATCAAAACAAAAAATTTAAAATTTTAACCTCATCTCATATAAATTTGCTAAGTGAAGTTTCCAAATAAAACCAAAATTTCAAACACATTTTGAAAACTTCATTTATACAAATTTGTTAAGTGAAGTCTCCAAATTCAAAACCAAAATTTTCATATTTTTGAACTTCATTTAGCATACTCAAATTTCATGAAGTCTCCAAACCAAAACCAAAATTTTCAAACACATTTTGAACTTCATTTACATAAAATTTGTTAAGTGAAGTCTCCAAATTCAAAACCAAAATTTTCAAACACATTTGGAACTTCATTTAGCATACAAATTTGTTAAGTGAAGTTCCAACCAAAACCAAAAAAAATTTTCAAACACATTTGGAACTTCATTTAACATACCCAAATTTGCTATGAAGTTTCAAATAAAACCAAAATTTTCAAACATTTGAACTTTAACATACAAATTTGCTAAATGAAGTCTCCAAATTCAAAAAAAAATTTCAAACACATTTTGGAACTTCATTTAGCATACTCAAATTTAATGAAGTCTCCAAATCAAAATCAAACATTTTCAAACACATTTTGAACTTCATTTACATACAAATTTTCTAAGTGAAGTCTCAAATCAAAATAAAAAATTTCAAACACATTTTGGAACTTCATTTAACATACAAATTTTTAAAGTGAAGTCCAAATCAAAACCAAAAAAAATTTCAAACACATTTGAACTTCATTTAGCATAATCAAATTTGCTAAGTGAAGTCTCCAAATCAAAACCAAAAATTTCAAACACATTTGAACTTCATTTAGCATACATTTGCTAAAATGAAGTTTCCAAATTTCAAAACAAAATTTTCAAACACATTTGAAACTTCATTTAGCATACCAAATTTGCAAGTGAAGTCTCCAAAATAAAAAAATTTTCAAACACATTTGAACTTCATTTTAGCATACCAAATTTGCTAAGTGAAGTTTCCAAATCAAAACCAAAAAATTTTCAAACACCTTTGAACTTTTCTTTAGCATACCAAATTTGCTAAAGAGAAATTTCATTTTCAAAAAAAACCAAAACACAAAAATTTTGAACACATCATTTAATTTCATTTAACATAAAATTTGCAAAATTTCACAAAAAATCCAATGATTCTTATATACCTATTTGCTAAGAAAATCCATTTTTCAAAAAATCAAACAAAAAACATCTTGGTTCTTCACTTAGCATACTTAAATTTTCTAAGTGGAAATTCCAACTTTCAAAATCAAACAACAATTCACAAAAAAATAAATTATTATTTTTAAACGCTTCACTTAGCATACCCAAATTTGCTAAGTAAAATTCCAAAATCATCAATAAAAAAACAAAAATCAATTGATCTTTACTTTAACATACCCAAATTTGTTAAAAGGAAGGGTCCTCAAATCAAAAATGTAAAATCAAACAAACATGAACCTATGGAAGCATTCTTCTCAAAATATTTGAATCTACTTTTCAACATAAATTTGTTGAAGTTGGATTCATATTAAAAAATTCCTCTCTCAATCAAATTTCTAAATCTTCTCAAATCCATTTGAACCCCACTTAACACTTCCAAGTTGTTGGATGTGGGTTCAAAATTTAAAATTCAAATTCAAAAAATCAATAAAGATAGAAATTTGATCCAAGTTCATTTCCTATTGTAGATTCTTTTAGTCAGTTACAATACATCGACAGTTTAGTTTTTCAATATTTACAGTTGATTTGAGTTGGCAGGCTCACAAAAATTTATTTTCACTTTCCCTAATGGCATGGATTTAGCTTTGGACCAAGCCAACTTCCCTCAATTGGATCATACACATCTTATCACTTCTGGGATTTGAGGGAGAGATTACATGAGGCTCTCCCTCCATCATGGACCAGGATTAAAGCAACCATCTTGATCTACCTTTGATTTTGACATCTCCTCTCAAGTGAAAAAGCAAACCATTCAGTATAGTGCCAATAAGTCCTCTATTTTAGTGATGTTTCTTAAAATCACCTCTCATCAATACCTCTATGGGTAAGGCTCCTATCGTGATTTCCTCCTACTTTGAGTATGAGTCTAGCTCTACTCTTCCCATTCTACCAGAACATAATGAAGGAACAAGAATCACATGATCAAGTGGTATCATACTAGGATTGCTAGATGGAGGTCCATTCAAGAGTTCTTACTTCACCATTTACAATGCCATCCTCTCTCTATCGAAAGAGGATGTTAGAGGATCACATCACCTCCACCATCTGCACATCATCAAAACAAGAAAAGCAGAGGTTGTCCTCCTATCTCAATCTTATGCCAGTAGGCGAGCTTAATGTTCAGAGTCCATAGCTCAATTTGATCTGAGATTCATCATCCCCAGTGTAAACATATCGTGAGGCTGAGAGGCCCATACTCCACATTACTAGTAGGAGAGGCGGAGGTTCAATTGGTAGCTTTTACTTATTGATTTTCTAGCTTTACAGTACCCTTCGTCTCCCCATCACCGCCTATCACAACATCTCTAGTCCGAAAGGCCATGAAGGCTATGTCCTGGGAGAAACACACCTAGGTGATCTATGGCGGGATCCTACCCCATCCACATTGCCTTGTGGCAAATGAGCTCACCTTCTTCCCAAATGGTGTGGAAGGAGTGGCAAAAGCATCGTGGTGTCCCTTCACCAACTCCACCTATAAAGGGATGGGACATGGTGGTATCAGAATGATGATAGTCAATTACTAAACAAGTGGAAC
Source organism: Cymbidium sinense (assembly GCA_021442155.1). Lineage (NCBI taxonomy): Eukaryota > Viridiplantae > Streptophyta > Magnoliopsida > Asparagales > Orchidaceae > Cymbidium > Cymbidium sinense. The sequence continues at coordinate 19,459,982 of CM038221.1, read as the reverse complement.
ATCCTAAGATTTTTACCCTCTCATTAGTAACAGAGTGTTCCATCTACAAAATAATCCACATAGGATTGAGTAGTGAGGTCCAATGCCTCTCATTACATAATGTGATCACACCAATCAAAGATATTTGTACTGCATGATTGATCATTCTTAGAGATGATGGCTCATTATTTCATAAAAGAAGAAATCTAGGTATGATTTCGATGAAGAGAGTCACTTCATCCCAATCAATGAAGATGACTTGTTGGGAGACTCAATTGGAGTTTGCATGGTTATAGAGGATCTCTTCTCAGCAAATGCCATGAAGGTGATGAGGTTGATCAAAGACACCAATCAACCCAACACCTCGACATAGTTAATAAAAGAATAGATAGATAATGGCACATATTAGTGGACTTATTAATTATTTTAGTACTTCAAAAAATAAGCCCCTATTTATCCCACAATATTCCATGATTAGTGCATGTCTTGGACTACCAAGACCTACCTCCTGAGCAAGGTAGCAACATACAAAGGTAGGAAAAGTACCTCCATACAAGAAAAAGACATCAAATCCATGGTAAACAAGGAAGCATTTGAGGATCATCAATTCCAAAGGGTAGACCCTACAAGGAATTCTTAACTAATATCTTTCTCCTTCCTTCAAATTTGATGGCAATGAAAACCAACATATACATTCATTGTGAATACATAAAACGCTTTACTATTCTCTTCATTAGTAGCCTAGTAATTTCTTTGATTGGTATGCTAAATGCCAATTTCAATAAAAACATTTTTGAGTTGAAACTCTTTATCAAGAGGTTTGCTAGATCTCAACAATGGTTATAATTTAACCTCATTTTTAGAATTAGCTCTCAACATCCATCTACAGTGATTCTCTTAATTTAAGAGATCTCCAAGACACATCTAGTGATTTGGACACCAAATCTTTGAAGACTTAGAATTAGCCATAAATAAGTCATGCCTTTTCAAAAATTTGCCTAAGCATGAACCACTTCATTCCTTCCTTCGTCAAATGTAAAATCAATCCCATATTTTTTAAAATCAATATAATTGATTATCTCCAAACTTAAATCAACTCCATGTGATTGAACTAAATTGAAGCCTCCATGAATGAAATTCCAAAAAATTTCCTAAGTCCTTTAAATTTTAAGGACTTCCAAAATCATGATTAAACCAAATAAAATTTTGAGATTTTTCATACCATTTAATTTCATTTATATTCACATATATAAATGAAATATAAATTCAAACTAAAACTAAACTCAAAATTCAAACTCAATTCATGTTCCTTAAGTCCCAATTTTCCATTAATGGACTTAGATAAATCATCATCAAATCAATTCAAATTCATGGGATTTACTCATAATTATCTATATTCTCATTTATATTCATAAAATGAAATATAAATATAAAACCAATCAAACCAAATAAAAATTCAAACTCAAAATCAAAAATTTTCCTGAAGTCCTTTAAATTTCTAATGGATCTATCAAATCATGATCAAATCACAAATTGAAATTTTCTCATGATATTTATATTCTCATTTATATTCATATATAAATGAAATATAAATTCAAACAATCAAAACCTATTCCATAAATAAAACTCAAATCCATTCAAAATCCAATGTAAGCCTTTCAAGTAAACATCTTGAACTTAGCCAAATCAATTTCAAATCAAGCCAAACTCTTGATTTTCTCTCATCATTCAATCAAACCTACAATCATGAACCCATATATAAATCCAATCCTCAATCAAACAATCTAAACCTATTCCAGAAATCAAACTCAAATCTATTTATAATATAATCTAAGCCTTTCAAGTCAACATCTTGAACTTAGCCAAATCAATTTCAAATCAAGCCAAACTCTTGATTTCTCTCATGATTCAATCAAACCTATAATTATGAACCCATATATAAATACAAACTTCAATCACCAAATCAAAAATCAATTCAAAAATTAACCCCCAAATCCTTTCATATTCTTCCTTTGAATATGAAATTGTTAAATGGATCAAAACCCATTTGACTTCAAACCACTTGCAAATGGATTTATATTTCAATCATAAGTCCATTAACAAGTTCAATCAACTTCAAATCAAGCTTTGACCAAGCCATTTGATCCACTTAGGCTCACTTGAACCAAAGTGACCTAAAGTATTCTTATGAGCCAAGTTCTAATCCTAACCAAATTGTATTGAACCAAACTCATCTTTGCCTCTCATCATGATCAACAATCATCATGGGATGATCAATCAACCAAATTTGGTCAAACCAAGTCAAACTTAAAGGTTGATCAAGTCAAAACTTAACCAAAAATGAAATCTAACATAGTCAAATTCCACCATAGGCTAAATTGATTGAAACCAATGATCTAAGTTCATTCATGAACTATGTTTGAACTTGACCAAGTCAACCTTTGAGCCTAACCTAACCCAATTGGCCACTTGACCCAAGTTGACCCAACTTGACCTAAAAAGTCAAAATATGTGAAAACTTGATCTAAGCCAAATTGACTCAAACTAATGGGTCAAGTTCAATCCAAATCACTCGTTGAACTTGACCAAAGCCTCAATTGGCCAACTAGACCTAACCTAGCCCAATTGACCTTATACCTAACTTGACCTAAACGGATGATGTTGAGCCAAATTTGAACTTAACCAAAATTGCTTTGAAACAAAGAAACCAATCCACTCCATATGACTAACCAAACCTAAACCTACCCTTGACCTACCTCAAATAGGTTAAATGGGTCAAATAGGTCAACTTGACCCATTTAACCTAAATGAAGTCATATGAGCCAAATCAAAGCTAATCTAAATTGAACCAAACCAAAGACACCAAAATATTTTAAATGGTCATATGAACTTGACCAAACCCTTAGTTTGACCCAATTTGACCAATTGGTCAACTTGACCCAAGTTGACCCATTTGACCTAAATGGGTCAACATGAGCCAAACCTTATCAAATGAATTCCAAATGTCTTGAAACTTGGCCAAACCTAGTTTCTCCACATACCCAACAAATCCAAAGTGAGAAATCAACAAAATGACCATCCTACCCCTATGTCGTAGAATAAATTTTGACCTAATCTATGGGTAATTTGGTCATACCCGCTTCATATCAACTTGAGGCTTTCCTAATAGTTCAATGGGACCTAATGAAGAGTGGTGCACCCAACCCAATGGATTTGGGTCTGCCCAAATGGACCCAAGGCCAAACTCGACCCCATATGTCAAATTGGCTCATTTCAAATCCCTCTTCCACTCAAATTCAAGCACATGAGAGGTTGGCAATCCACTCAAGGCCTCAAACCGACCATATGCAAACATCTAATTGATCAAACAAACTCTCTTTATTGTGATTAATTGGATCAAAATGGCAAGATAGCTTGCGGCCATCCGATCCTTCAAGGGGGAGATATACTCCCCCTAATTCAACTCAAATCCATCATTCCTCAATTCGATTAAGCCCTAAAGAGTGTTAGGAACGATCAGAGAGCCTTCCTAAACATTCTAAGAGGTAATTGAATTTGAGAATTCTTGATTTTCTCCATTGAAAAATAGGGGAGCTCAATTTAATCTTGAACTTTCTCCACACTGAAAACCACTCCAATTCCTTTTGCACACTTCTTTTAAGGACCAATTCGAGCACACTCAAGCTTCCATTGGAGTTCCCATAGCAAGGAGAGGAACAATTGGATCAAAGCCACAAGGAGCTTGAAGTGGTGTTGGTCCAGAGAGCAAGTCACTCAATTTAATCTTGGGTATGTTTTAGGGGATGACATCTGTCTCCCCTAATTTTCTTGAGATTTATTGATGGTTTAATTAGAAGAATTACAAATTTATTTCCTAATTACCTTCCTTATGTAATTAAGGATAATTAAGGTGTGATTAGTGATTTTAAAACATGATTAGGGTTGATTAAGATCTGATCCAGTAGATAGGTGATGTTGCGTGCCTGAGTCAGCTCAAACCTCTAACACCAAGGAAGGTTTGCAAGTTTCTAGTGCCAACTCTAGGAAAGGGGGAGCTCAACAGCAGCAGTAGCACCAGCAACATGTGTTGGCCCGGGATAGCCCTTTAGCACAACCACTGACCGTGTCCATCCTCCAGCCTACAATTGCAGCCTCCACACCGGTGATTTCTTCCACTTTAGCTAGTTATTCTATTTCTTTTACTAGTAAAACTCTTGTATCAGTGGATAAGGGAACCGAATCCCTTACTCCACTCACTTTACTTGATTTCTACTTTGTACCTCCAAACAATTCCAAGAAATTGAAGAAAAAAGCTAGCTTGAATTACATCTATGTCACTTCTGATGGGTTATCTTCTTCTATTCCTAATGATAATGGTTCAAGTCTAAATAACTTTAACATTTTTGATCTTCCTCTTTCTAATTCAGAGTTGGACTTTCCAACTCTGAATAATACGAGTTCACCTCTTGAGATAGACTTGGAATCATCCGATTTTGAGGGTCCCATAAGAGAAGCTGTAGGTGAGCCTGATGTGCAGGTAGAACCTTCCATTACCCTGCCACAAGAGATCACCAAAGTCAACCTTTGTAGTGGTAAGGTTCCACCTCATAGGGCAGGACCTCAAGATAGAGGGAAATAAGTCATTGGTACTGAAGAGCGAGAAGCCCCTCCACAGGATGCTCCACCCTTGGATATGCTTGTGGAAGACCAGCCCAAAGTGGACTATAATATCCTTTCTCATCTAAGAAAGTTGTCATCTAAGCTAAGCATATACAATGCCCTTGTATTATCCAAAGAGATGAGGGAATCATTAATCAAGGCCCTCCTTGATCCTGAGATATGCTTAACTCAGCCAACCACAATAAGTGAGGAAGCACATTATCCAAAAGAAGCTCATGGGATCACCTTCACAAATGAAGACCTTCTGCTAGGGGACGTGGAGCACAACCGTCTCCTCTACATCACAGTCGACATGGACAGGTTCAGACTCGCTAGAGTTCTCGTTGATCGAGGTGCATCAGTGAACATTATGAGTCTAAAGACCCTTGCCTATTTGAGGATCGACATCTTTACACTATGAGGAGATCGAATGATGCTAAGAGGATTCAATGAACAAGGTGTGCAGGCTTTAGGTTCCATAGTGTTACCTTTGGAGATATGTGACTGGAAGACTGAAGCCAAGTTCTACATCATTGATTAAAATACTTCATTCACTGCTTTGCTCGGGAGGCCTTGGATACATCAGAATAAGATCATTCCATCCTCCCTCCATCAGTGTATCAAGTTAAGAAAAGATAGAATTGAATATCATGTCAACGGTGATGAAAAGCCATTTTCAATTAGAGATTGAGATTTATGAGGATGCAACCTACTATCTTCCTCAACACACCCTTTCTCGTGAACTTGGACAAAATTCAAATGCAAAAATAAAAGAAAAAGAAAATCAAGAAAAAGAATAAGAAAAAGAAAAAGAAAAAGAAAAGAAAATTGAAAATCTAAGTCCACAAGAAAGGGAAAAATGAGAAAGAAATAGAGCCGCATATCACATTCAACCCACTGTCCATTCTGTTATATGGACGTGTGGGCAGAATGGCTTAACCTCCACTATGAAAAGGAAGAGGTAGAAATAGAGGAGGTTCTAGAGGTGGAAGATCCCCTAGTTAGCCATCAGCCAACAGAGGTAATGTTCCAGTTCACTAGAGTACCCCTACTTTTCACATAGACTTGGAATCCAGCTCGGAGGATGAGTCTAATGTGATTAGTATACAAACCAACCCCTCTTAGTGGGTTCCATTGGAGGTGACTTTCTTTCTAGATAGTGACGAAGATCAGGCCTCCAAGCAAAGCAAAGTATTTGAATCTAGTTTATGTAAAACTATTAGGCAGTAGTTGGGAACCTTAGCTCTAACCTCACTTACATCTCAAAAAGTTTAAGGAAGTCCCTAAGTCTTCTAATGACATGAAGTAGAAGAGATTCTTTTTGGGATCATCATCCTCAAGTCCCGAAGTGGATGTAGAACTTGAGGAGAATACTTTTAAAGAATTAATGGAATTACCACTTGATTTTTACTCGTCTTGTGTTCAAAATCTTATACAGAAAGGTTTGGTTCCTCATACGTGATATAGACATAGGTCAGAGTACTTTGAAAAGCTTTTGAATAACTCAGGTAGGGAAGCACAATCAAGAGGAGAACTAGGATTCGATATAGTGGGTCCAGTCGATGATAATGATTACTGCTTGATTGTTACCAACCATTTGGAGTCTGATAAGTTTTTCTCACACAACCCCAACTCTTATGATAATATGTGTTTAGAAATCTCAGGTGATCCAAATGATCTTCAAATCAAGGATGCACCTCCAGGATTTGAAGAAGAAATCCTTTTAATAATAGATAAGCTTAAAGAAATCAACCTCAGGACAGAAAAAAATCCACGCCTAACGTACATCAATTTATTGCTGAATGAAGAAGAAACCAATGACTTAGTTAGGCTATTGATTGAGTTTAAAGACTACTTTGCATGGAGTTATGAAGAAATGCTCGGATTATCTCCTGACATTGCAGTCCACAAGCTAGCAATAGACCCCTAACGCTACCCTTATTAAGCAAGATCCTAGATGCATACAATTAGAAATTGAACAACAGGTCATTTCTGAAGTCAAGAAACTAATCGATGCTGGTTTTATCAAGGAAGAAAAATATCCTTCCTGGTTAACTAGTGTCATCTCAGTTAAAGAAGAATGACCAAATTCGTATATGCGTCAATTTTAGGGACTTAAACAAGGCATGTTCTAAGGATGAGTTTTCTCTTCCTATACCAGAATTAATGGTGGACATTACCTCATCTCATGTAGTCTTTTCTTTCATGGATGGGTCATCCGCTATAACCAAATCAAGATGTCTCAAAGATGAAAGAAACACTACTTTCAAAACCGATCAATATTTTATCATAGGTCATGCTTTTGGCCTTAAAAATGTTGGTGCTACATACCAATGGGCCTTGACTCGGATCTTCAATGAACTCATCCATCATTAGGTTAAGTGTTACGTTGATGATCTAGTAGTCAAGAAAAAAGAAAAGAAAGACCACCGCTTTGACTTGAGAGTAGTTTTTGAACAGTTAATATAATATAACCTGAAAATGAATTCCCTGAAGTGTGGATTCGGAGTAGCTTCAGGGAAATTCCTTAGGTTTATTGTTCAACACCGGGGAATAGAAATAGATCCTGAAAAGATTAAAGCTATCTTAGAAATGCCACCTCCTAAGAGTTTAACTCAACTTAGATCCTTTCACGGATGGCTGGCATATTTAAGATGCTTTATCTCCAACCTATCTGGGAGATGCAAGCCATTCTCAGCACTTGTCAAAAAGGATGCTAAGTTCAAGTGGGATGACAAGTGCCAGCTTGCATTCGAAGACATCAAGTAGTACTTGGTGAAGCTGCCAGTTCTCATAGCTCCTATCCCGGGCAGGCCACTCATCCTTTACAGCATTGGATGACTCGCTCAGTGCTCTGTTGGCCTAAACTAATGATGAAGGAAAGGAGAGTGCTCTCTACTATCTCAGCCATCGTCTGATCCCTATTGTAGCAAACTATCTACCTATTGAGAAATATTGCCTAGCTTTGATCTTTGCTTCCCAAAAGCTACGACATTACATGCTTTCTCATAAGGTGAACTTGATCTCCAGGATGAATCCACTGCAGTATCTCATGACATGCCCAATGCTATCCTGACATTTGGCATGCTAGTCCATGATACTTTCGTAGTTTGATTTCACTTTCGTACCCCTCCATGCGGTAAAAGGACAGACACTAGCATATTTCTTATCAACACACCCACTTCTTGCTGATTCTCCGCTTAGTGATGATCTCCCTGATGAACAAATCATGAACTTAGGGGAGGCTGCAACCACCAATGGGAGATGTATTTTGATGGTGCTGCTTCTTTTCTTAAAGGTGAAGAACCATGATCTATTATCCCAGGAAAGGCAGGGGTAGGAATAGTTCTCCTAACTCCAAACTGTGATGTAATGAGATTCTCATACTATCTACCCAACCCCTGCACCAATAATGAAGCTGAGTATGAGGCTTTGATTGTCGATCTGGAGTTAGTCATCACTATCAATGCAAGAGCATCAATCTTTGGAGATTCTCAGTTGGTCATCAACCAGATTGCCGGGTCCTACCAGGTCCTCAAACCCTAGCTTCGTCATTACTACGTGTATACCATGAAGTTGTTGGCACAGATTCCCGAAGTCACCATCTACAAGGTTCCTCGGCGAGAATGCAGTAGCAGATGCTTTGGCCAAACTTGCCAAAGAATTGACATTTTTGGGAGATGAGTCCATTCCAATAAGGGTCCAAAATAGATAAGTCCTATCCCTTGAACTCATCGAGATACTTTCTCTTAAAGGGGAGGTTACCGTTGCCAAAAAGGATGAGGAGCTGGATAGGAGGCAACCATTCATAGATTACTTGAATACCAGCAAACTACCTCAAGAAAGTCATAAGTCCATTAGGTAAAATAGAGAGCTCTCTCCTATGCTCTCATTGATGGCACCCTGTATTGCCGGTTCTTTGACCAAATGTGGTTACACTGTTTAGGCAAACATAAAGCCAGTGGCATTGTAACTGAGGTACATTCAGGTCTATACAGAGCTCATCAATCCAGTCTGAAGATGAAGATAAAGATCAAGAGACTAGGATACTACTGGACTTCGATGATTACAGATTACATGGATGTTGCTAGGAGATGCCATAAGTCTCAGGTACATGGTGTGGTCCTCCACCAGCCACCCAACATTCTACAGCCTACTTTGGCCTCATAGCCATTTGAGTGTTGGGGTACTGACATTGTGGGACCGATTGATTCTCCTTCTTCCAAGGGGCATCGATTCATCTTAGCTACCACCGACTACTTTTCCAAGTGGGCGGAGGCAATCCCATTTAGAGAGGTCACAACTCAGCATATGCTTTAGTTTTTTAGGAACCATATCGTATATAGGTTTGGGGTGCCTCGATGAATTATATCCGATAATGGTACTGCATTCAAAAGCATGAAGATCAATAGCTTCAGAAGACACATTATAGATTAGAGATACTCCACCATCTACTATCCCAGAGCAAATGGCTTAGCAGAAGCATTCAACAAAACTCTCATCCAGATATTGAAGAAAACTTTTGATGACAATAAATGACAGTGGCACGAGTAGTTGGTTGAAGCTTTGTGGGTCTACCGCACCACATACCGAACTCCAACTTAGTCTACCCCATTTTCCTTAGTGTATGGGTATGAAGCCATTCTACCTTTAGAAGTTCAACTCCCATCACTAAGGATAGCATTGGGTAATAAGATCACTACAGTGCAAAATGTAAAGTTATGGTTAGAAGAGCTTGAAGGTTTGGATGAGAGTCGCCTACAGGCGTGCCAAAACCTCGAGTTGTACAAAGCCAAAATGACTCAAGCTCACAACAAGCTGGTCTAACCTAGGTAATTCCAAGTAGGAGAACTTGTGTTAGTCCTAAGAAGACCAATTATTGCCGTCAAAAGATGGGAGGCAAGTTTGAATCTACTTGGGAAGGCCCCTAAGTCATAAAGAAGGCCTACAGAGGAGGATCTTATCAGCTTATTGATTGTAAAGGGGAACACCCGATGCTTCCAATTAATGGGATCTATTTAAAGAAATATTACCCATGAAATAAATCATGTTTGAAAATAATTATTAATAAAAAGAACAAAAATTTGATTCCATTCATCAAATCTTCTCTTCTTTTGAAGTGTTGTTTGCTTGTCTTGCGAATCTGCCATGACGTGTTTTAGGGTAGGTGTAAGAGTCCCCCAGTGACATCCTATCCCTCTTTCATAACATAAATACCACCCCCTGGCGCTATTAGAATAGGTGTGAGAGAACCCAAGAGGCATCCTATTTTGATTAACACAACTAAGCTAGGTGTAAGAGAACCCGAGCGCCATCCTTTCTTAGTGGGAATCCTGACTGCCATTGTGGCACCATTTTATCAAACTCCCAATGTGTTTGGGATAGGTATGGGAGAACCCCAGAGGCATCCTATTCCTTTTAACACATACATAAAATAAACACAAATTTTTTATCTCAGGCTACTTTGATGTGGAAGCAAGCCCCCTATGACACTCACTCATTAAGCTAGGTCTCATCTACTTATAGTATGTCACCCAGTGATCATTTGTTGGAAGGTGTGAGTCCCTGTACTTTTTTCCTAACTTGATCATTGCAAACCAACGAGCATATTGTTAGTATGGTAGGCTTCACTGTTCAGTCAGTAAGCTACCTTATGTTGGCTTTGCTTAAGAAGATGCGAGTCCCCATGCTTTCTTCTTGAAATATCCATCATGCACTAATTAGGTTGAGTATATTTGAGGTTTAGGGTAAGTCCCCCAGAGGCTCCTTTCCTCTTGACTACTTTTGAGTTGATATAAGTCCCCTAGTGGCATTCACTCTGAGTAGCCTAGTTGGATAACTGTCGGTGAAGATGACTATCCCAACAATATTCCATTATAGGAGAATGTGAGTCTCCGAGCTTTCTTTCTTGACTGATTGTTACAAACTGACGGCACCTTAGGTTGGTTGATGTTTGCTATGTTGACAGTGACTCACCAGGTGAGTGCACCACTCTTGGATGTGAGTCTCCGTGCTTTCTCCTTGAGTTGGACACAGAGTACCTATTAGATATTTGACTAGTCATGTCTTTTTCTCCAGGGTGTTGGATTAAGCCCTTTAGCTGCCCCATCCCCTGCGGGCACTCTATTTGAATCAAGTCCTTTGTGACCCCATTTAGACACTACAGTTAATTTTGGATTGGATAGTTCCCTTTCCTAGTAGCCACCCCTATGGTTGGAGAATTTATTCAGCAGATATGCAGATTCTCCTTGGTTCAATAAATTTGAGATAGGTCTATGCTGATATAAGCTCCTTCTCAGTTTGATCTCTCACAAACCAATAGGTTCCATGATAAATAAATAAAACAAAATAAACAAACAAACTTAATTTGCTTGTGGATTAGGAATTTAAGCCCCCAAAGGGCCCCTTCTCCTAAGCAGGCATCCTATCTTTAGGGCAGTGTCAGTAGAACTCCCTATAGGAATTGCCTGATTGCTTGAGTTGAGATAAATCCCCCGGTCGGTACTCACTTCGTAGTCACCCTCAGGTCAGGTTCAATCTATTTTTCCACAAGCAAGTTACCCTAGCAGTCATTACACTTTGGAAGATATAAGACTATGACACATTCTTTCTAGCATGACTGTCACAAACAGACAGACAGCCTTAGGTCGGGTTAGATTTGTTGCCCAAAGTAACCGATCACCCTAGTGGTCTTTTATGGTGGAAGATGTGAGTCCCTGAGCTTTCTTCTCCTAAATTGGTGATTGCAAACTGAAAGGTACTCCTTTGGTCGGATAGCCCTCCCATCGGCCGGGAAGCTACTCTCTTTGGTTTAATAAATCTGAGATTGGTCTAGGCTAACATCAACTCCTTCTCAGTTTGACCATCGTAAACCAATGAATTCCATCAAAATAAGTGTAAAAATAAAATTAACTTTTGACTATCTTTGAGTTGATTTAAGTCTCTAGCGGCATTCACTCAATAGTCAATCCTAGGTCAGGTTTGATCTGTTGCCCTGTCAACCGATCACCCCGGTGGTTCCTTGTTTTGGAAGATATGAGTCCCCATGCTTTCTTCTTAAAACTTGACCATTGCAAATCGAAAGACACCCCTTTGGTTGGCTAGTCCTACTATGTGTTTAGTAGACTACCCCTTTGGATTGGTAAATTTGAGTTAGTTCTAGGCCTCCGTGGCTCCTACTTCAGTGCGATCCATCGCAAACCAACATGATCCATCTCAAAATTCAATATCTAAAAATTCGAAATAAAAAAAATCCAATGAAATAAAGAAACAAAACAAAAAACCAATCTAAATCAAACCTTTTGCTTCTCCTCAGTGAGATGCAAATCTTTCTAGTCCCCTAGTAGATCTAGAATTCTAATCTCTCAGTGGATTTCACAACCCCTCCCTTATGGATGACTTTAACTTGCTTCTCTAGTGGAGAGTTCATTTTTCTATCCCCCATGGAGTTAAAATAAACAAAATTAAACAAAAAATAAATTAAAACAAATTCAACCCTCTTCCCCAGCGGAACTCAAATCAAACCTCTCATCCCCTTATGGATGACTTGAACTTCCTTCCAGTGGAAGGTTCACATCCACCCAATGGATTTCTCCTCTCTTTTATCTTGGACATAAGTAGAGCCACATTAGCTCATTCTTTCTCTACTCCTTGGGTTAAGGATAGATTATTTCATTAATGCTTGTGATCTTTGATGTTGTTGATTGTTTCATTCAACATACGTCTTGCACACATCACACCACACTTATTGGGCCTTTGTTGACCTCATTTTTTGGAATGAGCTCTCAACACCTCCATCTTAGACATAGGATTCCTCTTAGACTTTAAGAGTCCTTAGTCAAGACACATCTAGTGATTAGGTGGACACTCAACTTAGCCCTAGAAGACTTAGAAGGGTTAGCCATAGGAATAGGTCATGCCTTAGGGGTGTTAGGAAATTTGACCACCCTTAGCGTGAACCACTCCTCACCTTCCTTCCTTTAAGTCAACCTCTAAATCAATCCTAATTGATTTTCTCAAATTCCAAATCAATCTTAATTGATTATCTCCAAACTCAAATCAACTCCATTTGATTGAAATCCATGATTGAAGCCCATGAATGAAATTTCTAAATCCAAAAAATTTCTTATGTCCTTTAAATTTTCCTTAAAGGACTTATCCAAAATCATGAAGTAAACCAAATCAAATATTTGAGATTTTCTCATAATTCATTTATATTCTCATTTATATTCACATATATAAATGAAATATAAATTCAAACCAACCAAACTAAACTCAAAATTCAAACTCAATTCATGAAATTTTCTTAAGTCCTTAATTTTCCATTATAGGACTTAGCTTAAATCATCATCAAATCAATTCAAATTCATGGGATTTTCTCATAATTCATTTATATTCTCATTTATATTCACATATATAAATGAAATATAAATATAAACCAATCAACCTAAATTCAAAAGTTCAAACTCGAAACTCCAAAATTTTCTGAAGTCCTTTAAATCCTTCTTAATGGACTTAGCCTAAATCATGATCAAATAACTTCAAACCCTTGAAATTTTCTCATGATCCATTTATATTCACATATATAAATGAAATATAAATTCAAACAATCAAAACCCATTCCATAAATAAAACTCAAATCCATTCAAAATCTAATCTAAGCCTTTCAAGTCAACATCTTGAACTTAGACAAATCAATTTCAAATCAAGCCAAACTCTTGATTTCTCTCATGATTCAATAAAACCTACAATCATGAACCCATATAAAAATCCAAACTTCATCAAACATTCAAAACTAATTCCAAAAAAATCAAACTCAAATCCACTCAAAATCCAACCTAAGCCTTTCAAGTCAAAATCTTGAGCTTAGCCAAATCAACTTCAAATCAAGCCAAACTTTAGATTTTCCTTCATGCTTCAATAAATGCTACAATCATGAATCCAAATATAAATACAAACTTCAATCACTAAATCAAAAATTAATTCAAAAATCAAACCCCAAATCCTTTCATATTCTTCCTTTGAATATGAAATTGTCAAATAAATCAAAGCCCATTTGACTTCAAACCACTTGCAAATGGAGTTATATCTCAATCATAAGTCTATATACAAGTTCAATCAAACTCAAATTAAGCTTTGACTAAGCAATTTGACCCACTTAGGCTCACTTGACCCAAAGTGACCTAAAATACTCCTATGAGTCAAATTATAATCCTAACAAAATTGGATTGAATCAAACTCTCCTATGCTTCTCATCATGATCAACAATCATCATGGGATGATCAATCAACCAACTTGGGTCAAACCAAGTCAAACCTAAGGGTTGACCAAGTCAACACTTAGCCAAAATGAAACCTAACATAGCCAAATTCCACCATAGGCTAAATTGATTGAAACCATTGATCTAAGTTCATTCATGACCTATGTTTGAACTTGACCAAGTCAACATTTGAGCCTAACCAAGCCCAATTGGCCACTTGACCCAAGTTGACCCAACTTGACCTAAAAAGTCAAAATGTGTCAAAACTTGATCTAAGCCAAATTGATTGAAACCAATGGGTCAAGTTCATTCCAAATCACTTGTTGAACTTGACCAAAGCCTCAATTGGCCAACTAGACCTAACCTAACCCAATTGACCTTGAACCAAACTTGACCTAAAGGGGTCATGTTGAGCCAAATTCAAACTTAACCAAAATTGATTGGAAACAAAGATATCAATCCACTCCATATGACTGACCAAACTTAAACCTACCCTTGACCTAGCTCAAATTGGTCAAATGGGTCAAGTTGGTCAACTTGATCCATTTGACCTAAATGAAATCATATGAGCCATTTTCAAAACTAAATCAAATTGAATCAAACCAAAGCAACCAAAAAATTTTAAATGGTCATATGAACTTGACCCAACCCTTGGTTTGACCCAATTTGACCAATTGGTCAACTTGACCCAAGTTGACCCATTTTGACCTAAATGGGTCAACATGAGCCAAAACTTATCAAATGAACTCAAAATCTCATGAAACTTGGCCAAACCTATTTTCTCCACATACCCAACATATCCAAATTGAAAAATCAGCTAAATGACCATTTTACCCATAGGCCATAGAACAAATTTGGTCTAATCCATGGGTAATTTTTTCAAGCCCTCTTCATATCAACTTGATACTTTCCTAATAGGTCAAGTGAACGTAATGAAGAGTGGTGCACCCAACCCAATGGGTTTGGGTTGTCGAAATGGACCCAAGGCCAAACCCGACCCCCTACCTCAAATGGGCTATTTTAAAATCCTCCATCCACTCAATTTGAAGCACATGGGAGGTTACCAATCCACTCAAGACCTCAAACTGACTCCTGTGCAAAGATCTAATAGCCTAAACAACCCCTCCCATGTGGTCAATTGGATCAAAATGATAACTTATGGTTCGACCATTTGATTTCCATAGGGGGAGATATACTCCCCCTAATTCAATTTGAATTCATGATCCTCACATTCGATTGAGCACCAGAGAGAGTTACGAGCCACCGGAGAGCATTCTCAAGCTTTCTAAGAGGGATTTGAATCTTGCACCTCTCAATTTTCTTCAAGAAAAAATAGGGGAGCTCATCTCAATTCCTAACTTTCTCCTCACTCAAAACTACTCTGATTCCCTTTGCACACTCCCTCAGGGGATTAAGTCGAGTGCACTCAAGCTCTCATTCAAGTTCCAAAAATAAGGACCAAAGCCACAAAGGGGAGCAAGTGTTGTTGGCCCATAGGGAGATCTACTCAACCCCAAGGCTTGAAACTTTTGACAGGGCTTCGTTTCCACTAGATGAAGCTACCTCATCGAGCTCGAGCACCGGTGATCACCTCTGACGAGGTATGGAATTTTCTGACCACTTAGCTTAGGAGGTGTTGGTCCTTTGTGAAAGAAATGATCATGACATGTGAAATCCACCTTTGGATAGGTTTGTAATTGTGCTTAGATGGTGTGGGTACAATCTCATTCCAATCCAAGCTCAATCAAGCTCGAATCTTCCCTTAGGTCATAGACGGTTTCTATTGAGCCTCATGGAAGAACTAGGGTGATCCTGGTCATCCATCCTCACATTTTGGATGGATGACCAAGATTAACCACACAATTTAGAAATCCTTTATCCCTTTAGAAACCGCGGGGTGATCTCTGGCCATTCGATCCTTGATCGAACGGCAGGGATCAAACTACATCCTGCCGCCGCTCCGCCACCCGACGTGACATTTAAATTATCCCTTCACGGTGTGATGCGTGTAAAGCGAGCTGACCACCATCGCCGTGTGTCACGCTGTAAGCTAAAGGGATTAGTTAGGGATTTAATTAATTTTAATTAATCTTCTAACCTTCAAAAATTCATATCTCTAATAAAATTTAGAAAAAATATGAGGTAAGTTTCTATGGAAAGTTAATTTAACCTAGAATATTTTAAAAATGATTTCAATGGATTTTGAATTAAACTTTTTTTTGATTTTGGGTTTTAATGGAAATATTATTTTGCTAATGACCTCTTTATTAAACCTCTGATTAATCCCAAACTTCTTGGGTATGTTTTAGGGGACGACCTCTGCCTCCCCTAATTTTCTTGGGTTTTATTTAAGGCTTAATTAGGGAAATTACAAATGTGTTTCCTAATTACTTTCTTAATGTAATTAAGGATACTTAAGGTTTGTATTGGTGTTTTAATCCCTCATTAGGGTTGATTAAGTTAGATCCAATGAATAGGAGGATTAGGGAATAGTTTTGGGGTATTTTCGTTATGCTATTCCCTTATCCCCCTTTTCTTTCCTTAATCCTCTCTTAATTAAGTGTTAATTAATTAATTACCCTCTTAATTAATTTCTAAAAGTTCTAAAACTTTTCAGAACTTAATTAATCTACTTTGGGTAGATGCTTAGGTGTTCAAGAGTCTAAGTTCAATTAAGGAAATCAAAACCCAACTCATATGTGTGGAGGGGTGTTTTGAAATTACTTAAGTTAAACCCCTTAGCTTAATTAACCATTAATCATGAGCCAAATTGCATTAGACCCTTTTCTTCTTAGGTGCATTGCAAATTTAAATTCCTTGTGAGATTTTATGTCATCTCATTGGCTCATAATTACTTGGTTAACTATGCTAAGGTGGTGTAGGTAAGGGTTAATTAACTTGCTTAATTCATACCTTTAACCTAATCAAAATTTAAAATGAATCTAATCACCTAAAAATTAAACAAAAATGTCAAACACATGTGGGAATGAGTTAGGAATATCAAACTCAACGCACATTTTTTAAATTAAATCAAATTTAAAATCAAACAAAAATCACACTAAATGAACTTTGATTTACTTTAAGTTTTCTTATTTCATAAGATTGTCTTTAGGATTTAATTAAAGTGGATATGTTTACATGCTTTCATTGCTTTAATTCTTTCTTTCAACATGCTAAATATGTGTGTCATGTGGTTTCATGCATTCACACTTTTCAAAATTTAAATTTAAAATGAAAATGTTTACTTTATGTCAAATTTGCATGTGTTGGCTAAAGTAGAAATATGAGTGGCTATTATCACTACTAAATTTAAATTATTTTCTAAAATATATAAATCAATTATCAAAACTGAAAATGTGCTACTTATATTCTAATTATAAGCTTGCATGTGAGTAAGATATAAGGATGTGCTTAGTGTAGGTTCTCCTTCTCTTTTCTTTTAGTATAGTTTTGAATAGGATTTGGTAAGATGTATGGTTCATTTGAAAAGAACCTAACACTTTCCTAATTCCATATCCTATTTATTCCTATACTATCACTTAAGAAGGATACCTATGCTTGCACTTATAAATTGCATAAATAAAAATAAATCAACTAAAATAAACTTTTGCATTCTTTCTTTTCCATTCATTTCTTTTGTACACATGATTTTTATTTAAGGAATGTGGTATATTAGTCTGGACAACCCTGAGGTTGTGAGGCTTTAAGTAGCCCTAAGTAGGTTTTATACCTTACACATCTGGTTAACAATGGCGCTGTACTCACTTATGCCTTTCTTACTTTCATATGTGCATGTGAAAAATTGGATAAGAAAATCCTTTTTCTTCTTAATGAAAATCATGCATCATAAACTTCCAAATTTCCTTAAATGAATTACTTAGCATGCATCATAAAGTGTGTTAAATATTCTCATTTGTATGTATAGATATGCTTAGGACTCATTCATATGCATGTTATACATGTTGGGAAAGAAATGAAGTGATGTATGTTTTGTGAATTTGGTTCATTTTATTTAATCTTAAAATGCCTTTCTTTTTGAATGGGTTTGTTTAGAGTTTATCTAAACTTAGGATTAATTAAAACACTTATTCAAAACATTCACTAAACAAAAATAAAAAATTAATCCACTTTAGAAATTACTTAGGTTAGGGAAGGAAAGGGAAGTTCTCTTTTCTTTTCGTCTATTTATAACTTAGTAATTAATTGTAGGATTCACTTAAACCTAATGAAAACATAAAATAAAATCAACCCAAAATAATTAAACAACTTAAATTAAACCCTCCTCTAAGTTGAACATGCTTCACACTTAGAAATTCTAACTTAAAGCCATAACTAAACATATCACACAAGCCTCCAATGCACACACATTAGGCTAAGTCACCACTTCTAACTTTAGGTTAGGGCAGTGCATGGTTTGATGCTTGCTTTTGTTTTGTGATATATGTTTTAGACTGGATGTTAAGGTGTTTGCTTGTAGAATGAATGGTAGGGCAATTTTAGTCTAACCATTATTTTCTATAGGGGATTGTGCTTAAGGGGTGCTCTCATAAATAAAAATATAAAAATACTTTTGCTTGCAGATGCTTATACCCCTAAGCATAATCCAATAAGCTAGGTGGACTTAATCACCGATGTGTTGGGTGATAAGTTTAATATACATGCTTGGGATTTGTGTGGTTTGTTTAACAAACCTTTATTTTGTAGGGGTTAGCTAGATTTACTTTTCCTTTTCATATAAATTGTGCAATTAGGATTTTGGAATGATTGTTATGGAGATTAGGATGAGCATTGGTCATAAGGCTTTGCCTTATGCACCATGTGAAGCCTTTGGAGCATCCACCTTCCAACCATCCAAAAGAAAGAAATAAAAAAAAAAAGAAAGAAGGAAAGAAGAATGAAGAAATGAAGCTTAAAGGCCCCCATAATAATGAGTTTCTTGCTTAATGTATGTATTCATTTCAGGTTGTATAAGGGTAGAGCGGCTACCCAATTTGTTTTCAGTTTGTGCAGTGGTGCTTAACCACATTTGGCCTCTTATTCTTTTGCACTTACCTTTATAAATTGATTGATGATTTGTTTAGCTTGTGCATTAAGGATCATTTTCCTAGTTTATTTCTTACTTTATGTATGGCTTGGATGATGATTAGGCTCTTAGGGAAAAATAAATCTTTTACCAAACTTAACAAATTAAAACTAAAAATAAAGAACTTATTACCTCACTTAAAGCTTAGGTTTAAAATTAAGATAAGAGAATTAGCAACCCCTTAGTTGGCTGAGTATTTCTTTTATAACATCATGCAAAAAATGCATCTTGTTTCACTCTTGATTGGAGGGCATCCACCTTTGCTAGAGAAACTTGGCTTTACATTTGAGAGCCATGGTGGAAACACACCTCCTCCATTCTCATTGATTTTGCCCCATAATCTCATCTATGAATCCTATTATCCTAAGTCAAATGATTGTCCAAAAAATAAAAATAAAATGAAATTTGAATTGCATTAGATTTAGGTCATTTGAAACATGCCCTTTACATGATCTAGTCTCTTTAGGGAGTGAGTTTAAGGATTTAGTCTCTTTCTAAATAAATAATAGCCTAGCTATCTTGCATAAAGCATATGACTAGCCTACATGTGTTTAAAATCATAGGTGGAGTTAGTTGGTGGCCACCCACAGGTGGTTGTAAGTCTAAGTAGTTGGGTGGTTTGTCCTCTCTTATGGAGGCAAACTAAATACCCATTTTTGCCTTAGATTTAGGTTACGCTTTTGATCCTCGCCAAGCTCTTTAGATTTAGGTTTCTAAGTTGCTTCTCCCCTTTGGGGGCCTTAAGCATAAATCCTCACCTCTTAGGCATTTCCATAACCTTGTATTATGGAATTATAAGCCCTAGTATTCTAATAAAAAAATTCAACTAAAAGAAATTAAATCAATTTCAAAAATGTAAAGCCTAATCATAGGATAGTTTGAGATACTCGCTAGGTTTGTTAGCATCATTAGCATCTCCTACTTATCTTTGTTTGGCTTGATAATAAATCTCTCTTTGATCAATCCCATTTGATCTTTAAAATGAACTAATCAATTAATAGTCCATTCATATTGAAATCTTTAGAGACAATGATCATTTACCTTAATCAAGAGTTTTCCTAAGGAATCCCCATTCTTTAAGATGTAATTAACTATGGGGGCTTGCCCCTATCGGGAACTTAATGAACCCAATTTAAAATAAATCCTGCTTTACTTTTCCATGTAAAGTAGGGGAAGAATCTCTAGTACATCTCGAAGACCCAACATCCTTAGAGTCTTTATTTTGGTGATTAAGTCCATTGTAGAGTGGTGACTTCTATCTTTGAGATAGTACACTCTCCCTTAATGTCATACTGATCACCTAATAAGTACATCTGGATCATGACATCCCAAAAAAGATGAATATTCTTGCTTTCCACCCAGATTGGTGACAATATAAAATTTTTTTACAAGATACTATCTTCCTCAAAAAAAAAAAAATTCTTATTCTCCTGGACTTGGTCAAAATTCAAATACAAAAGAAAAAGAAAAAGAAAAAGAAAAAGAAATGAAAAAGGAAAGTACAAGTTAGCATGAAAGGGACACCAAGGAAGAGGTAGAACTGTATGTTACATTCCAATTCATTGCACCATCGAATGGGTATGGTGGACCTCCACAATAGAGGTAGAGGCACCAAGACTTCAGAGGTGGAAGACCCCCACAGTTGGTACCTCATTATGTTCTAGTTCATGTACTCTGTATTCACATGACTAAGATTCCATTTAGGATGAGTCATGTGATGTACTAGACAACCCCTATCGGTGGGTTTTATTGGAGGTGACACTCGAGCCTGATAGTGATGAAGACCAGGCCTCCAAACAAAGAACGAATGCATTCAAATCAGGTTTATATAAAACTATTAGGCAGTATTTGGGAACTTTAGCTCTAACCTCACTTTCTTTGTAAAAAGTTGAAGATTTAGTAGTTAAGGAAGCCCCTAGGTCTTCCTTGAATGTCAAGCCAAAGAGATTCCTATTGGGATCATCATCCCTAGTCCAAAAGCTGATGTAGAACTTGAAGATAATTCATATAAAGATTTAATGGAATTACCTTTTGATTGGTACTCACCTTGTGTTCATAGTCTTATAAAGAATGGTTAGATTCCTTATACATGGTCCAGGCACAGGTCAGAGTACTTTGAGAAGTTGTGGAACAATAAAGGTAGGGGTCCAATCGATGATGATGATTACTACTTAGTTGCCACCAATCATCTAGAGTCTGATAGGATCTTCTCAAACCACACTAACTCTTATGAGGAAGTGTGTTTAGAAACTTCAAATGATCCTGATGATATTCAAATTAAAGATGCACCTCCAAAATTTGAAGAGGAAATCCTTTCAACTATCGACAAGCTCAAAAAAATCAATCTCGGGATAGAAGAAGATCCATACCTGACATACATCAGTTCCCTATTGAATGATGAAGAAACTGATAACTTAGTTAAGCTATTGACTGAGTTTAAGGACTACTTTTCATGGAGCTATGAAGAGAGCCCATATTATCTCCACATAGCTACAAACCAAAATAAACTAGCTAACCAATCAAAGCTTATATAGGCATCTTAGAAATTGAACAATCATTTCAAGTCAAAGATCGATGATGGTTTCATTAGGGAAGAAAAATACCCTACCTGGTTAGCCAGTGTTATGCCAGTTAAGAAAAATAATGGCCAAATTTGCATATGCATCAATTTTAGGGACTTAAATAAGGCATGTCCTAAGGATGAATTTCTACTTCTTATACTAGAGTTAATGGTGAACATTACCTCATCTCATACAGTATTCTCCTTTATGGATGCGTCATCTAGATATAACCAAATTAAGATGGTCCCCGAGGATGAAAGCAACATATTTTTTTGAACCCGATATCTATTATTATAAGGTCATGCTTTGACCTTAAAATGCTAGTGCTACGGTCATGACTCATCTTCAACGAACTCATTCATCATCAAGTTGAATGCTATGTTGATGATCTAGTAGTCAATAGCAAAGAAAAGGAAAACCATCTCTTTGACTTGAGAGTAGTTTTTGAACGGTTAAGATAATTTAACCTCAAAATGAACTCCATGAAGTGTGCATTCAGAGTAGCTTCAGGGAAGTTCCTTTAGTTTGTTTTTTGACACCAGGGAATAGAGATAGACCCAGAAAAGATCAAAGCTATCTTAGAAATGTCACCCTCTAAAAGTTTGACTCAACTCAGATCATTCCAAGGGCGGTTGGCATATCTAAGATGCTTTATCTCCATTCCATCAGGAAGATGCAAGCCATTTTCAGTACTTATCAAAAAGGATGCTAAGTTCAAGTGGGATGAAAAGTGCCAGCATACTTTTGAAGACATCAAATAGTATTTGGTGAAGCTGCCAGTTCTAGCAGCCCCTATCCCAGGCAAGCCACTTATCCTTTACACTACCACATTGGATGACTCCCTTGGTGTGTTGTTGGCTCAAACCAATGACGAAGGGAAGGAGAGCACTCTCTATTACTTCAGCCGTCATCTGATCCCTACTAAAGTGAACTACCCACCTATTGAGAAATATTGCCTAGCTCTCATCTTTGCATCGTAAAAGCTATGATAATATATGCTTTCTCATAAGGTGAACTTGATTTCAAGAATCAATCCACTGCAATATCTCATGACATGGCCGACGTTATCTGAATGGTTGGCATTTGGTCCATGACTCTCTTATTATTTGATATTACATTCGTACTCCTTCGTGCGGTGAAAGGACATGCACTAGCATATTTTTAGTAACACACCCACTTCTTGCTGATTCCCCACTTAGTGATGATCTCCCCGATGAACACATCATGAACTTAGGGGAGGTTGACAATCATCGTTGGGAGATGTATTTTGATGGTGCAACATCCTTTCACAAAGGAGAAGAACCACGATCTACTCTTTCAAAAAAGGTAGGGGTAGGAATAGTTCTCTT
This sequence comes from Cymbidium sinense, assembly GCA_021442155.1. NCBI lineage: Eukaryota > Viridiplantae > Streptophyta > Magnoliopsida > Asparagales > Orchidaceae > Cymbidium > Cymbidium sinense. The sequence continues at coordinate 19,437,092 of CM038221.1, read as the reverse complement.
AACTTAAGACCGTGATGTGATGAGATTCTCATACTATCTCTCCAATCCATGCACCAACAATGAAGCTGAGTATGAGGCTTTGATTGTTGATGGAGTCTATTACATTATGTGTCAAAAGCATCAACATCTAAGGGGATTCTCATGGTCATCAACCATGTTGGATCTTATAAAGTTCTAAAACCTAAGCTTATCACTACCATGAGTACACCATGGATTGGCCCAAATTCTAGTCACCATCTAAAGATTCCTCGAGGAGAGAATACATGTAGATGCTTTGGCCAAACTTGAGTTGACATGTCAAAAAATGAGTCCATTCCAATAAGGGTCAAAAAATGACAAGTCCTATCCTTTATTGATCTTTGAATTTGATTCTCTCTTGAAGGGGAGGTTAGTTACCAATAAAGATGAGGAGATTGGAGGCAACCATTCATAGATTACTTGAACATAGGCAAACTACCTCAGAGAAATCACAAGCCCATCGATGAGTAGAGAGCTCTCTATGCTCTTGTGGATGGCACCTTTAATGGTCTTTTAATCTAATGTGGTTATCTTTGTTTAGACAAACATGAAGATAATGATCGGTACATTTAGGTCTATATAGCACATCAATGTCCAAAGATGAAAGTAAAGATCAAAGACTAGGATACTCGACCTTCAATGATTACATGCATGGATATAGCTAGGAGATGCCATTGTCAACACAGTGTGGTCCTACATCAACCACCCAACATTCTACATCTATATTGGCCTCATGGCCATTTGAGGAGGTATAACATAGTGGTCTGATCCTCCTCTTCTGGTCATTGGTTCATTCTAGCTACCACCGACTACTTTTCCAAGTGGGTGAGGCAATCCACTCAGAGGTCATAGCTCACATGTGCTCTTTTGACCATATCTTATATAGGTTGAGGTGCCTCGATGAATTATATCCAATGTGGTACTCAATAGCACCAAGATCACATTTGCTAGAGATATAATATAGATTGGAGATACTCCACCACTACTATCCCAGGGCAAATGGCCTAGCATAAACATTCAATAAAACACTTATCCAGATATTAAAGAAGACACTCGATGACAACAAACAACAATGGCATGAGCAGCTAGTTGAAGCTTTGTGGGCATACCGCATCATATACAAAACTCTAACTCAATCTACTCTGTTCTCCTTAATGTACAGATCCGAAGCTATTCTACCATTAGAAGTTCAGCTCCCATCACTAAGGATAACATTGGGTAGTAAAATCACTGTAGAGTAGAATGCAAAGTTATGGTTAGAAGAGCTTGGAGGATTGCAGGAGAGATGCATATGGGCATGCTAAAACCTCAAATTATCCAAAGCCAAGATGATTCAAGCTCATAGCAAGCTGATCTAACCTAGAGCTTTTCAAGTAGGAGAGCTTATTTTAGTTATAAAGAGACCAATTATTGCCTGTCAAAAGATGGGAGGTAAGTTTGAACCCACTTGGGAAGGCCTACTAAGGAGGATCTTATCAACTTATTGATTATAAAGGGGAACACCTGATGCTTCCAATTAATGGGCTCTATTTGAAGAAATGCTACCCATAAAATCATGTTTGAAAATAATTATCATCAAAAATTTCATTCCAATTCATCAAGATACTCTTTTCTTTCGAAGGTTGTTTGCTTATTTGCGAATCTGCCACGACATGTCTTAGGATAGGTGTAAGAGAACCCAAGAGGCATCCTATCCCTCTTTCATAACACGAACACAAATTAAACATGATTCTCCAATGCTATTAGAATAGGTGTGAGAGAACCCAAGAGGCATCCTATTTTGGCTAGCACGACTAAGTTAGGTGTAAGAAAACCCAAGTGGCATCCTTTGTTAGTGAGATCACAACTGTCATTCGTGTCACCATTTCATCAACTTTTAAGCATGTTTTAGGATAGGTGTAAAAGAACCCAAGCGACCTTCTATTCTCTTCAAATACAAACACAAACATAAAAACATATCTTTTGTTTGGGGTTATTTTGATGTGGGAGCAAGCCCCCTGTGGCACTGACTCATTAGCTGCTATAGGTCGGACTAACATACTACCTTGCTAGTGTGTCACCCTAGTGGTCATTTGTCTGGCGGATGTGAGTCCCAATGCTTTCTTCCTGACTTGACCATTATAAAATGATGAGCACCTTGTTAGTTTGGTAGGCCTCACTGCGCAGCCAGTAAGCTACCTCATGTTGGCTTGGTTTAAGAAGATGTAAGTCTACACATTTTCTTCTTGGACTAGCCATTATAATTTGACTAGGTCGAGTATATTTAAGGCTTAGGATAAGTCCCCTAGTGGCTTCTTTTCTCTTGACTACTTTTGAGTTGATATAAGTCCCCAAGTGGCATTCACTCAGTAGTCGCCCTAGGTGGGATAGAACCTATCATACCGAGGATAGACTATCCCGATAATCAGTTTCACTGTAGGAGGATGTGAGTTCCTAATGCTTTCTTCCTAGGCTGATTGCTGCAAATTGATGGGCACTTTAGGTTGGTTGATGTTGCTATCTTACTCACCATGGATACACCACAGCAAATGTGAGTTCCCATGCTTTCTCCTTGAGTTGGCCACCGAATACTTATAAATATTATCTTTTTTAGGGTTTTGGATAAAGCCCTTAGTGGCCCCTCCCCTGTGGGCACTCTACTTGGATCACATCCTTTGCGACCCCATTTAGACACTCTCTGGGTTACTCTTGGATTGGACAGTCCCCTTTTTCTAATATCCACCCCTATGGTTGGAGAATTTATTCAACGGATGCGTAGATTCTCACTTGATTCAATAAATTTGAGATAGGTCTAGGCTAATATAAGCTCCTTCTCAGTATGATCCCTCGCAAATCAACAGGTCCACGATAAACAAATAAACAAACATACAAACACAAAGAAAGAAATTTATTCGCTTGTGGATTAGGAATTCATGCCTAAAGTGGCCCATTTTCCTAAGCAGGCATCCTTTCTTTAGGGTAGTTTTAGCTGAACTCCCTATAAGAATTGCGTGACTATACTTGAGTTGAGATAAGTCCCCGGGTTGGCACTCACTCTGTAGTCACTCTTAGGTCAGGCTCAATTTATTTTGTCATAAATTTATTATCATGGCAGTCATTTTGCTTTGGAAGATGTAAGTCTACTACATTCTCCATGTATCTCACGGCAGCAAAGGTTGGGTGACATGTTACCTTATGTCTCCATGGTCTTTTGTTTAGGAAAGATGTGAGTACCCGTGCTTTCTTCTCTGAACTAGCCACTGCAAATCGAAAGGCACCCCTTTGGTTGAATAGTTTTCCCCTCGGCAAAAAAATTATTCCCTTTGGATTGGTAAACCTGAAGTAGACCAAGGCTGACATGGCCCCTACTCAATGCAGTCCATTGCAAACCAGCGGGATCCATCAAATACAATTAAAAATGAAGTTAATATTAACTATCTTTGAGCTGATTTAAGTACCCCAGTGGCATTCACTCCATAGTCATCCTAAGGTTGGGTTCAACTTGGTTGCCATAAGATCACTTTGATCCCAACTTTAAAGATATAAACTACTATGCTTTTTCTAGTATATGCACGCAAAAGGCAAACCCTGATTGGATTGCCTTGCCATGTGGTTGTACGCCATTTGGATTGGTAAATCAGTAGGCCAAAGGCTAACATATTTTAGGTGCAATCCATTGCAAACCAACATGGTCCCTATCAATATCCAAAAAAATTAAAATTTAAAATAAAATCAACCAACCTCACGTAGTGGAATCAAATCAATCATCTTCTCCTCAGTGAGATGCAAATCTTTCTAATTCTCCTTAGTGAAGTCAATTAAATCCAACACCAAACTTGCTCCCTTAGTGGAAGGTTCACATCTTTTATCCCCGGTGGATTCCAAATTTTAATCCTTTAACGGATTGCACAACATCTCATCCCCTAGTGGATGACTTGAACTTGCTTCCCTAGTGGAAGGATCACATACTCTATCCCTAATGGATTCCTCCTTTGCTCTCTTATACTTTTGACATAAGTAGAGCTGCATAGCACTAAGATTTTGATTCCTTATGCACCTTGAGTTTAGGAGTAGATCATTTTTGTCACTGCTTGTGATCATTCGAACATTGTTGATCACCTCGGTCAACACAAATATGTGCGGTATGCCTTGTCAGTCACGCCACACCTATTAGGCGCGCCATTTGTTGACCTCACTTTTGGAGTGAGCTTTCAACTTCTTCATTTTAGACATAGGACTCAGTCACTAAGAGTTCCTTAGTAACCTAACCTTAGAGACTTAGAAGAGTTAGCCGTAGGAATAGGTTATGCCTTAGGGGTATTAGGAGGACTTGTCTACCCTATAGCTTGAACCCAATCCTTGCTTCCTTCTTTAAAACCGAACTTCAAACTCAAACTTTAAATCAATTCCAACTCAATTGATTTTTTGAAATCATAAATCAATTCCAAAACTCAAGTCATGAATTAATTCCAAATAATTGAAACCCATTATCAATTCCAATTTCAAAATCTTTCCTAAGCCCTTTTGATCTCATCTTATGGACTTAGCTCAAATCAAATCCAAATCACTCCAAACTTTAAAGATTTTCTCATAACTCATTTATATTCACAAATATAAATGAAATATAAATTCAAATAACTAAAACTAAATTCAAAACTCAAGTCCAAATCAAACTTAAACCCAACTTATACTCTTTCAAGTCAAATCCTTGAACTTAGCCAAATCATTCTCAAATCAATCCAAACCCTTGGATTTTCTCTTCAAACAATCATTTCTTCAGTCACATGCCCAAATATAAACATAACCTACAATCATCAAACAAAAATCAATCTAACCTAAATCGAACCCATGTTCATCCTTTGAACTTGGAATTGTCAAATGAATCAAAACCCATTTGACTCCAAAGCACTTGCAATTGGATTTATATTTCAATCATAAGTCCATATGTGAGTTCAACCAAACTTGAATCAAGCCTTGATCAAGCCAATTGACCCACTTAGGCTCACTTGACCCAAAGTGACCTAAAGCACCTTTTTTTTAGCCAAATTCTAATCCAACCCAAATTGGATTGAACTAAGCCCATCTAAGACTCACATTATGAGCAACAATCTTCCTAGGATGATCAATCACTCAAATTGAGTCAAACCAAATCAAACCTAGCCTTTGACCAAGTCAACACTAAGCCCAAATGAAACCCAAACTAGCCAAAATCTACCATAAGCCAAATTGATTGAAACCATTGATCTAAACCAATCCATAATCAATGATTAAACTTGACCAAAATCATCAATTGAGCCAAACCAAGCCTAATTACTTGACCTAAGTTAACCCAAGTTGACCTAACAAGTCAAAATGGGTCAAATCTAGATTTAAGCCAAATTGATTGCAACCAACAGGTCAAATTCATTTTAAATCACTTGTTGAACTTGACCAAAGCTTCAATTGACCCAACTAGCCCAATTGACCATGAACAACTTGACTAAAAGGTCAAATCAACTTGAAATCAAACTAAAGCAAAATTGATTAAAACCAAAGCTTGCAATACATTTTAAATGATCAACCAAGCCTAAACCAACCGATGACTTAACCCAATTGAGTCAAATGGGTCAAATTGGTCAACTTGACCCATTTAACCTAAATAAACCCAAATGAACCAAAACCAAATATAAATCAAATTGAATCAAACCAATAACACCCATAGGCTCCAAATGAACATTTGAACTTGACCTAACTCATAATTTGAACCAATTTGACCAATTGGTCAACCTAACCCAAATTGGCCCAACTTGACCTAAATGGGTCAAATTGAACCAATTCAAACCAAATGAACTCCAAATCACTTGAAATTTGGCCCAACCCATTTTTGAATAATTTCAAATTTTCCCAAATCAAAATCAAGGCCAAATGACTACTTTACCCCTAGGTCAAAGGGTATCCTATGACCAAATTCACTTGGAATTTGGTAATATTCTTTCTCAAGGCCACTTAACATCCTCCTAGTGGTCCACTTGGACACCAAGGATGATGGTGAACATGACCCAATGGGTTTGGGTTAGCCATGACCCATCCCAAAGCCAAATCGACCACTCTAATGGGAATTAGACACTTGGAATCACCAATGCAGTCACCTAGCACATGGGAACTCCCTCTCTTCCACTCCTCAGCCTAAAATGAATCACATGGAGTGTCTAACAGCCCAAACCGATCGATCAATTCTAGCAATTAAGCTAAAATGACAAAGTTTCTCTTCACCGTCTGATCCAAGGAGGGGGAGCCATCATTCTCAAATACACACTCAATTCGTGAGCTCAGGAATCAAAAGCAAGCTTCTCCAAGCCTTGGCAAGCATTCACTCCATTTCTCCTTCTCAATTTTTGCTTAAAATAAAATGGGGAGGCCAATCCAACTCACCTTCTATCAAATGTAAATTACTCTTGCAAGCACCATCAAGGGATCTCATCGAGCTCAATCAAGTTGTTCCCCAAGTCACCAAGCCACGGGAAGGAGGACTTCGATCAAGATTAAATACCATTAAAGGGGAGCTTGGCCAACTGAGCCATCCACTTCAAATCAAGGTTTGATACCTTCAACAGAGCTTCATCTCTACTAGACAAAGCTACCTCCACCATTGGAAGCATTGGTGATAGCCTCTGAGAGGTATTGCTCAAAGATCCTAAGATAAAATTGCTTGGTCCTTTGAAGATTGTAATCCCATTAGATCTTAGTGGATTTATTCATTGCTTGCCTCCCAAGGTGTGGGGTGAGTTTGAGCTCCATCCGAGCTCGGGTGAGCTCGGATCGAGCGACGATCAATGGGTGGCATTCGTCTCTCGCTGCTCGGGATGAGGTAGATCACACACCATTCATTATACATGATTGAAATGAACGGTTATGATTAAATCATGTTATGTCTCCCTCTAATTTAAGCCTAAACCTTGCGGCCATCCCATCTTAGATCGGATAGCCCATGGAGAAAGTGCGTCTGCCACTAGTTGACTTGGCAATGGATGTGATAACTTAAACAACTTATCCCATCGCGCCACATGAAAAGCGTGCCACGTTAGCCTCCACATGGCGACATGATTAGAGGGTTTAATTAGCTTAAGTAATCCAATTTTAATCATAAAACTTCAAAATTCATAACTAATTGTAGAAAAATTTAAAAATATAAACTCAACTTCATTTTAAAGATAATTCAAAGGAGATTAATAAAAAAATTAAAATTAATTAATTTTGAATAGTGATTTTAACTCAATTTGGGCTTTATTGGATATGTAATTAAGCTAATTACTACTTAATTACTAAAGTGATTAATTCTAAACTTCCTAAGGTTGATTAGTAGGATGACCTTTGCCTCCCATGATTTTCCTGGAATTTATTGTTGGATTAATTAGGGGAAATGCTTGTTTCATTCCTAATCATTTTTTTAATTAATTAATGATTAATTAACCTATTAAATAGTAATAAATTCACTAATTAAGGTTGCTAATCATCATTAAATAGTGAATTGACTTAGGGAATGAGATTATAATTTCTTTTCCAATCTTTTCCCCAAAGTCTATTTCACTTGGATAAAGACTTAATTAATTTATAAATTAATTAATGATTTAATCACTTCATTAAATGACTTAATTATATAAATTCAAAACCAAATTATTCCAGAACATAATCACTTAAGCTTGGGTAGATTCTTAGGTGTTCAATATCCTAAGAGAACTTCAAAGGAAATTATAATCAAACTACATGTGTAGGATGGTTATGAAAGTACTTAATTAAACCCTTTAGCTTAATTAATCAATAATTGTGAGCCAATTACATTAGGCCTCTCATTTCTTAGGTGCATTGCTGATTTAAATTCCAAGTAGTTGCATATCATATGTAGGCTCATAATTATTTGTTTAATTATGTTAAAGTGGTATAAGTAAGGGGTAATTAATGGATTTAACTCATACTTTAGCCTAAACAAAACATAAAATCAACATAATTGTTCTAAGATTAAACTAAATCAATTCACACATATGGGAAATGAGTTAGGACTAGCAAACCTTTCTTTTCACATTTCTAAAGTCAAATCAAATTCAAAAATAAAAATCTCTTTAAAGAATTTTGATTCACTTTAAATGATCTTATTTTATAGGATTGTCTTTAGAAATTAATTAGGGTGAATGAAGTCATATGCTTACATCACTTTATTTCATTCCAAGAATGCTAAATATTATTTTCTATATGAAATCATGCATTCATATCTTTTGAAAAATCAATTAAATAAAATGTTTCCTTTTAGGTCAAATTGCATGTTTTGGCTAAATTTAAGAATATGAGTGGCTATTATGACTATTAAATCAAAAATTATTTTTAAAATCTATAAATCAAAGATTATAAATGAAGTGAAGCTACTTATAAATATTTATAAGCTTGCATGTGATTATAGCATAATATGTGTTTTATGTTGTTTTCTTCTTTTCTCTTAACATGGATTTGAATAGGATTTGCAAAGTGTATAGTTCATTTGAAAAGAATATAACACTTGGTTAAATCCATTCATATGCACTCCTATGTTAGGACTTAAGAAGGATCCTCACATTACACATGTAAATTATTCAACCAAATCAAACAAAAAAAGATCTTTTGCATGAATTTTCATCCATTCGTTTCTTTTTGTACTTCTACATGTATTTAAGAAAAGTAGTATATTAGTATGGACATCTTGAGGCTACGAGGCTTTAAGTAGCCCTAAGTAGGTCTTGTACCTTACGCCCCTGGTGTGGAAAACAATTGCATCATACTCACTTATGTCTTTTATACATGTGAATGTGCATTATATTAATAGATAAAGAATCCCTCTTTTCTACATAATAAAGACATGCATTCATGGAATATCCAAATTTCCAAATCATATATCTTAGCATTCATCATCAAGGTGTGCTAAAATTTGCATTGCATGTATAGGTATGCTTATGATTTATTTATATACATGGTATACATGGTGGAAAGAAATAAATGGTTGTGTGTTATGTGATAGTAATTCACCTTAACTAATCCTAAGATGCCTTTCTTATTGAATAGGTATATTTAGAGAAAATCTAAACTTAGGGTTAATTAAAACACGTAATAAAATATTCTCTAAAAAAATCATTAATGAATCTACCTTAGAAATTACTTAAGGTAGGGATGAAAGAGAAGTTCTATTCTCTTTTCTTCTCTTTGCAACATTTAGTAACTAAGTGTAGGTTTATTCAAACCAAATAAAATCATCAACTAAAATTGAAAAATCAACTAAAACACTTAAAATGAAACCACCCTCTAAGTTGAATCCTTCACACTTAGAAAATTTTAAAAAGCCTAGCTAAGACATGCCACAGCCATAAATGGCACACACATTAGGCTAAGTCACTATTTCTAGCTCTATGTTAGGGCAGTGCATGGTTTGATGCTTGATTTTATTTTTTAATGTAATATTTTTAGACTGGATGTTAGGGAGCATGTGCATAGGCTGGATGATAAGATGATCTTAGTTTAATCATGTCTTATGTAGGAGGTTGTGCTTATGGAGCGTTGTAAGAAAAATATAAATACTTTTACTATGCAGGTTGCTTATACCCTTAAGCATGATCCAAACTAGGCCAGGTGGACTTATTTACCCCTATGTGGGGTGCTAAGTCCAAATTATTCATATAACTACTTGGGTTGTGTGGTATGTTTAGCTAATTTCTATTTTACAGGTTTAATTAGATTTATCTTTCCCATTTTAATGTAAATTTTGTAATTAAGATTTGGAATGAATGTTATGGGGAAATTAGGATGAACATTGGTTATAAGACCATGTCTTATATACCATGTGAAGCCTTAGACTACATCCCAAGTCAAATGAAGAAAGAAAGAAATGAAGAAATGAAGAAAGAAGGTCCCTATAACATGAATTCCTTTTTAATTGTGATTATTCATTTGTAATTCGGGTTATATAAGGATAGAGCTCGGCTATCCACACTTATTTTAGGGTTGTACGGTGGCACCGACCACACCGGCCTTTTTGATTGATGTTTTGTTTATGATTGTATAATTAGGATGACATGATCTTTCTAGTTTTTCCATTATTTTGATGAATGGCCTGGATGCAATTAGGCTCTTAGGAAAAAATTTTTACCCAATTAATCAACTCAAAATTAAATTTAATAACTCGTAACCTCACCTAAATCCTAGGACATAAATCAAGATAATAAATGATTTAGCAACCCCTTAGCTGGATGTTGTATGTCTTACAACTTGCATAAAAATCATATTGCTTCACTCTTGCTAATGGAGGGCTTCCACCTTTGCCAGAGAAAATGCTTGACCTTTGAGAGCCATGGTAGAAACACACCTCCTTCTTTCTTATTTTGGCCCATAATCAATTTCTCATGCATTAGGCATATAAAATCCCATAGCTTGGTGTCAAATAAAAAATATCCAAAAATCAAAATAAAACTTAACAAAATTTGCATTAGATTTAAGTCATTATTCATGCCCTTCATGATCTAGTCTCTTAGGGAGTGTGTTTAAGGATTTAGTCTCCTTTCTAAATAAATAATAGCTTAGCTATTTTGCAAAGCATAAGACTTGCCTACATATATTTAAAATCATAGGAGGAGTTAGTTGGTGGCCACCCCCAGAAAGTTGTAAGTCCAACAGTTGGGTGGTTTATCTCTCTTGTGGAGGTAAACCATATACCCATTTTCACCTTTGACTTATGTCATGCTTTGGCCCTTGCCAAAGCTCCCTAGATTTAGGATCTGAGGTTGTTGTTTCCCTTTTATGGCGAAAATCACCTCACCCAGGCATTTCCATGATCTCGTGTTGTGGAATTGTAAGTCCTATTTTAAAAAATTCAACTCAAACATATAATCCTCTTCAAATTCCAAAAATATAAAGACCAACCATAGGATAGTTTGGGATGCTCATTAGGATTCCTAGTATCAAGAGCATTCCCTACTCATCTCCTTTTGGTTTCAATAATAATTCCCTCCTTTTGATCAATCCCATTTGATTTTTTTAAAAATAACCAATTTGTTGATAGTCCTATCTTTGAAATCTTTGAAGATAATGATCATTTATCTTAATCGAGAGTATTCTTAAGAAATCTCATTTTTTAAGATTTAATTAACTATGGGGCTTGCCTCCACAGTGAACTTAACAAACCTAATTTAAAATAAATCCTACTTTACTTTTCCATGTAAAGTAGGGGAAAGATCTCTGGTACATTCGAAGACCCATTATCCTTGGGAGTCCTTATTAGGTGATTAGGTCCATTATAAGAGGGTGACTTCTATCTTTTAACATTATTCCTCAATGTGCACCCAATCATCTAATGAGTACATCGCGGATCTGGTGTCCCAACATATACAACACATTTATTTTTCAAATTCCCAAGTTTGAGAAATAAACACCACAGGTGGCCAACTCAAGGAGAAAGCGCAACAGACTTATATCTACTATGAGTGGTGTATCCATCGGGTGGGTCATTGTTAGCATAACGAACACCAACCAACCTAAGGTGTCCGTCGGTGTGTGACATTCAGTCTAGAAAGAAGGTGTGTAGATATCTCTAAAGCAAAAGGATCACGATAGTCATCATGATAGTGTGCTATTACCTAAGGTTTTGTGTTAGCAGTGCTAGAAAGAAAGCATAGCAAACTTACATCTTTCAAAGTAAGGAACAACCGTTGGGGTGACCCATTGATGGCACAATAGATTAAACCTGACCTAAGGGGGACTACTAAGTAGGGAGTCATAAAGGAGGACTCAGACTTGAGTCGGGAGGAAAGACCGGGGACTTACCCTATTCCTTGAATATGCTCGACTAAGTCAACACATGAAGGCTAGTTTAAGAAGAAAGTGTAGTAGACTTACATCCTCTTAAACAAAGTTGTCATGATGGGTTACTGACCACGCAGTAAGTCCTACCATGCTAATAAGGTGCTCGTCAGTGTGCAATGATCAAATCAGAAAAGAAAGCATAGCAGACTTACATATTCTTGAATAAGGGACCACTTGATGGACTAATAAGGTAACATGTCAGCCTGACCTAGAGCTGCTAATGAGTGAGTGCCATAAGGGGGTGTTATCCCACGTCAAAGTAGCCTGAGGTAAAAGATGTGCATTTGTTTGATATGTGTTTGTGTGATATTTATGTTTGTGTTGTGTTGATGAAAGATAGGATGCCACTTAGGTTCTCTTACACCTACCCTAAACACATCATGGTGGATTCACAAACAAGCAAATAATGCTTAAAATGAAGAGAAGATTTGATGAATTAGAAATAGAGTTTTTATTGATGATAATTGCTTTCAAACATGAATTCAAGGATAATATTTCTTTAAATAAAGCTTATTTATTGGAAGCATCGAAGCTCTCCTTTATGGTTTATCAACTGATATTATCCTTCTCGATAGGCCTTTTCTATGGCAAAAGGGCCTTCCCAAGTTGTTCAAGCTTGCCTCCCATCTTATGATGGGCAACAATTGGTCTCCTTAGAACTAAAACAAGCTCTCCTACTTGAAAAGCTCTAGGATGGACTAGCTTGTTGTGAGCTTGAATCATCTTGTCTTTGTATAACTCAAGGTTCTAGCATGCCCATAGGCGTCTCTCCTCCAAACCTTCGAGCTCTTCTAATGGAAACTTAATATTTTGCTCTATTATGATCTTGCTGCCCATAGCTATCCTTAGTGATGAGAGTTGGACTTCTAAAGGTAGAACAGCTTCGAACCCATACACTAAAGAGAAAGGGGTAGATTGTGTTGGAGTTCTATATGTGGTGCGGTAGGCCCACAAGGCTACAACAAATTGCTCATGCCACTATTGATTATTATCATCGAGCATGTTCTTTAATATTTGGATGAGAGTTTTGTTGAAGGCTTCTGCCAAGCCATTTTCCCTCAGTAGTAGATGATAAAATATCTCCAATCTATTCAAAGATCAAAGCTAAGCAATGTTTCTCAATGGGTGGATATTTTGCTTTAGTGGGAATTAGATGATGGCTAAGATAGTAAAACACATTTTCCTTCCATTTGTCATTGGCTTGGACCAACAAAGTGCCAAGTGAGTCATCTAATGTAGTAGTGTAGAGGATGAGTGGCTTGCCGAGAATAGGGGCTGCTAGAACTAGCGGTGTCATCATGTACTGTGTGATGCTTTCCAAGGCATGTTGGCACTTGTCATCCCACTTAAACTTGGCATCCTTTTTGACAAGTGCTGAGAATAGATAACATCTTTCTGATAGGTTGGATATGAAGCATATTAGATACGCTAATCACCATTGAAATGATTTGAGTTGAGTTAGACTTTTAGGGGTGGCATTTCTAATAATATTTTGATCTTCTCCGGATCGATCTCGATTCCCCGGTTCAAAATAATAAACCCAAGGAACTTCCTAAAGCTACTCCAAATGCACACTTAAGGGGGTTCATTTTGAGGTTAAATTGCTTTAACTATTTGAAAAGTACTCTCAAGTCAAAGAGATGGTCTTTCTTTTCTTTGCTTTTGACTAAGAGATCATTAACATAGCATTCGACTTAATGATCAATGAGTTTGTCAAAGATTGGAGTCATGGCCCGCCGGTAGGTAGCACTACCATTTTTAAGGCCCCTAGGCATGACCTTATAACAATAAATTTTGATCGGGTTTGAAAAGCAGTGTTTCTTTCATCTTTAGGGGCCATGCTTATTTGGTTATATCTAAATGAGCCATCCATGAAAGAGAAGACTACATGAGATGAGGCAATGTCCACCATCAATTCTGGTATCGATAATGGAAATTCATCTTTTGGACATGCCTTATTTAAGTCCCTAAATCAATACATATGCAAATTTGTCCATTCTTCTTCTTAACTGGGATGACATTGACCAACCAGGTAAAGTATTTTTCTTCTTAGATGAAGCCAGCATCGATCAGTTTCTTGACTTCAAAAATAACCTGCTATTCAATGTCTAATTGCATGCATCTAGGAGCCTGCTTGATAGGGCTAGCATTAGGCTCTATTGCTAGTTTATGGACTGCTATGTTAGGAGATAAATCAGGCACCTCTTCATAACTCCATGCGAAGTAGTCCTTAAACTCAGTCAATAGCTTAACTAAGTCATTGGTTTAAGTTTCATTCAACAGGGAATTAATGTATGTCAGATTTGGATTATCTTCAACTCCTATGTTCATTTCTTTGAGCTCATCGATGGTTGATATGATATCCTCTTCAAACTTTGGCAGTGAAATCTCTTAGATCATCTGAAGTTTCTAAACACACCTCCTCATATGAGTTAATGTGATTTAAAAAGAACCTATCAGATTCCAAATGATTGGTGATGACTAAGCAATAATCATCATCATTGACTAGACCCACTATACTGAATCCTAGTCCTGGTCTTGATTGAGAGCTTTTGCATTTATTCTTCCATATTCTTTTGAAATAGTCTAACTTATGCTTTGACTAAGTATATGGGTTTAACCCTTTCTTTGCTAAATTTAGAACACACGATGAGTACCAATCAAAAGGTAATTCTATTAAATATTTTTATGAGTCATCCTCAAGTTCTACATCAACTTCTTGACTTGAGGATGATGCTCCTAGAAAGAACCTTTGGGTCTTCACATTTGTTGATGACTTAGGGGCTTCCTTAACTACTAAACCCTCAACTTTTTGTGAGGAAAGTGGGGTTAGAGCTAAGGTTTCCAACTGATGCCCAACTGTTTCACATATAGACTTGGATACACTTATGCTTTGCTTTGGAGCTCGATCTTCATCATTGTCTGGCTCAAGTATCACCTCAAAAGGAATCTACTGCTAAGAAGAGTTGGCTGTGTGCCAACCATATAAGACTCATCCTCTGAACTAGATTATAAGTCTTTATGGATAGCAGGTGTACTCCTAGTGGCTGGGACATACCTCCTATTGGGTGGCCAATAAGGAGGCTTTCCACCTTTAGGGCTACCTCTGAACTATCCTTGTCCTCTGCTTGGTGGAGGTCGAGTCATCCTACCGACATGTTCAAATGGGGTAATGAACTGTAGGTGAAATCTAATATCAGGCTCCACTTCCTCCTCTAAGTCTATTTCTCGCTCCCTTTTATTTTATTTTTCATTTTCTTTCTCTTTTTCTTTTCCTTTTTTTCTCTTTTATTTTTATTTCTAATTTTCTTTTATTTTTGAACTTTGGCGAAGTTCATGATAATAGGCTTGTTAATTTTGAGGGAGGTAGTAGGCCGCATCTTTATATATGCCAACCTCACGAACTATAAATGGTTTGAGATCTCTTTGACATAGTAGGCATTCCCACCTCTCATAAACTTTATACACTAATGTAGAGAGGATGAAACCATGTTATTTTCATGTATCCACGATCTCCCAAGAAAAGCATTGAAGGATGTATCTGAGTTTATAATGCAAAATTTGGCTTCAGTCTTTCAATCATCTATCTCCAAAGGCAACACTATGGAACCCGAGGCCCTCTCACCTTGTTCATTGAATCCTCTCAATATCATCTTTTCATTTTGGAGTTTGGAGATGTCGATTCTAAAGTAGGCAAGGGTTCTATGGCTCATAATGTTGACTGATGCACCTATATCAACCAACACTCTAGATAGCCTAAACCTACCTATATCCACTATAATGTAGGGGATGGTTATGCTCGATCATCCCTAGAACCAGGTCTTCATTGCTAAATGTAACTCCTAAGATGTCCTTTAAATGGCATGCCTCCTCTTCAGTAGTAACCAACTGAGCTATGCATATCTCAGGATCATGTAGATCCTTGATTAGAGATTCCCTCATCTTTTTGGATAAGAAAAGGGCATCATATACGCTTAGCTTAGCTGACAACTTTCTAAGGTGAGCTAGGATGTTATAATCAACTCTGGTTTGGTCCTCCATAAGCATATCCATAGGTGAAGCATCCTGCATAGGGGCTATCTGCTCGCTAGAACCAATGGCTTGCTTATCCTTATCATGAGGTGCTACCCTAGGAGGTAGATCTTTGCCACTACGTAGGTTGACTTCGGTGACTTCATGTGGCTGGTTAGTGGAAAGTTTTATTTGCTTATCGGGCATACCTACAGCTTCTCTTACGGGATCCTCGGAGTTAGATCACTCTAAGTCAATCTCAATGGGTAAACCTGATTGATTTAGAAAAGGAAAGTCCGATTCTGAATCATAAGAGAAAGGATCAAAATTATTTGTGCTATTATTCTTATTTAGACTTGGAGAGCTTTCAATTGAAATGAGATCGTCAAGACTATCAAAGTAGAGAAGATATATGTGAAATTTACTTTCTTTATTGATTTCTTTCTAGGTGGAGGTACATGATAGAAATCAAGTAAAATAAGCATCACGAAGGATTTAGTGCCTTCATCCGTAGATACAATGTTTCTGCTAGAAGGAGAGTTGGATGAAGTGGTAGTAGCTACAGTGCTGGAAGGAATGCTTGACTTGGATGGTGGTTGCACTACTTGGCTATCCCGAGCAAGTGTGGACTGCTGCCACTGCTGTTGAGCTCCCACTCTCCCCAAGTTGTCTTTGACAACTTGCAAACCTTCCTTGATGTTGGAGGTTTGAGCTGCCTTAAGCACCTGTAAAAAGCTTTTTAATCTTAGAAATGATCTTTTTAGAGGTTTGGGATAAGGAGATATCCCAACCTTCTTTTATCTTAAGAAGATCACATGTATCCCCAAGAATTACTCTAACAGAACTAGATGGTTGTTCTAACAAGTAATTCTTAGGGATAATTATGGCACCAGACTTATAACTGCACTTAAGCCAATTCTTGAAAGTGATGCAATCTTCTAAGACATGGCCTAACATGCAGTGGTAGGGGCAAAAGTTAAGATCATCACACTTGTCCACTTCCTTCGGCCTCTTAGGCTCTGGTAACTAAAAGTTTGGTTTCTTTAAGAGGTTCTTAAAGATTTTCCTAACTACCTCCCTCTTGAATGAATATGCCTTATTCAATCTATCGGCAAGAGTAGGTGGGAAGTACCCCGGTGGGTATGAGTACCACTGCTGTATATACTATTGAGGAGGGTGGCAATGGCCATTGAGGCGGCTGTGGTGGCCGATATGACAATCGAGGTAGTTGCAGGGGAGGTGATAGTGGAGGCTGCTGAGCTCGGGGTCTGTCATACTATACTCTGGCTGGTTGCTTCCCCTTATTAACTGATTCCACTTCCCTAACTTCTTTTCAAAAGCTCTCTACAGCTTGGGCTTGGACGACTGGTCTTGGAAAGATAACTATTTGGCTTCCCCTTGTAGACTAGCCACCTTGTTGATTAGCTTCTCAAAGATTTTGATAATAAATCCCTTGAGCATGAAAGCAACCGGGCCATGAATATTCTTAAGAAGAATTTTTATGGTATACTGTTCGGATGGCTATGGTTCACATTTCATACTTAGTTTCACCACCTGAGAATGTAATCAACAAGGGACTCATTGATTTTTTGTTTTACCATAATGAGGTTGCCCATACCCTTTCGGGCTCAAAGAAACCTCTTGATAAAGAGTTGCTCCAACTCAACAAAAGTTTTCACCAAAATGTTGGGCAGTTTGTCATACCAATCGAATGCAACCCTTGACAAACTTCTAACAAAAAGTCAAAAGAAAAGTACATCACCACCTCTGGCATTGCAACAACCAACTTTAAAGTGCACTATCAGCTGTCGAGGGTTCCCGCTGCCATAAAAAATCTTAAAAAAAGGTGACATAAACCCTTTGGGGTACTGAACTGTGTCAAATTCCTCTAGGTAGGCTCTACCCTTTGGAACTGATGAGGTACCTAGGCTTGCGCCAATGGTTCCCTCACCTATTGTTCCACCATTTATTTGATGTCCTTCTCCTACACAGAGGTACTATCTACATCCTTCCTATGTAAGCTTCCACTATCTTGATCCATCAGAGAGGCACTCTTAGGAGGATCTAAGATATGTAAGAGCTTGGGTTGATTAGCCTCCATAGGACTTGGCTGTGAGACTAAAACTTGGTTATGGAGTGCTAAAACTGCCACCGACAAATCCTCTACTCCTCTCCATTCTACTGACCTGCTCATCCTTCTACCTGAGTTGCTAGAGGAGGTGTTGAGTTGAATGAGTAGTGTCATCCTCCATAATACCTTCTTGATTGTGATGGTTTCTAAGAAGGGATCCTCAGGCATCGACCATATGGACTTCTACTGAGTTCTCAAATAGATCATCCTCATTAGGGTCAAAAGCTACCTTACCCTCTTCCTGATCTGATTGATCGCTCCTAAGAAGTTGTTTCTTCTCGATGAAGTAGTTTTCTAGGATATCATCTAGTGAACGATCTTCTACTCTGCCTGGCTGAACCGGTACAAACACCCGCTAATGGTTGACCGTAAGACTGTGCTTATCTGAATCTATACATCGAATACTGCCTACTGATGGGATGCTCTGCTAGGAGGATCAACTGCCATGGGGACTACACTAGTGCCACCCACTTCCTCTGTTGCCAACCCAGCGGACACGATGCCTTTTGGGTTGCCACTCCATCTTTTCCACAATCAAGGGGATCAAATGAGAGCTCAACCTCACCTTAGCTAGTGGGATAGATGGAGTGGGATCCCAGGCCATATCAAATCACCAATTGTCTCCCCTTACTTGTGGATCTTGGCGGAACGGATGGGGAACTTAAATAGTGATGTGGTGATGGGGTGATGGTGGGACACAACCTGATCTCTCTATTGATTGATCACCAGGTATGCCCCATCTATTTTTGCCTGATATCACCTCAATATGGAGAGTTTGATTATTTTGATGTTGTATTTCCTCATCATTTTATTTTCAAATCAAATAGGGCATCCTTTCAAATGACAATTGATTGATTTGATTTTTCAAGTTCAATTGATTGAAAATTAATGAATGAGTTGATGAATTTAATTTTAATTTAATTAATTTAATTTGATAATTTGTTAATGAATTGAGAATTAATATCAATCAATTTCAAATCATGATTTGATCAATTTTAGCCAATTTGGGTCAAATGGCCAATTAGGCTTGGTTTGGCTCAATTGATGATTTGATAATGTTCAATCATTGATTAGGAATGGATTCGAGTCAATGGTTTTAATCAATTTGGCATATGGTAGATTTTAGCTAGTTTGGGTTTCATTTGGGTTAAATGTTGACTTGGTCAAGCTTGGTTTGACTTGGTTTGACCTAATTCAATGTAAATCACACCTGGGGGTGTTGTTGGTTGTGAGGTTTAGATTGGCTTAGTTCAATCCAATTTGTTGGATTAGAACTCTAAAAGGTCATTTAGGTCACTTTGGGTCAAGTGAGCCTAAATGGGTCAATTAATTTGATCAAGTCTTGATTCAAGTTTAGTTGAACTTACAATGAGCCTATGATTGAACTATAAATCTAATTGCAATTGGTTTAGAGAAAAATGGGTTTTGGTTCATATGATAATTTCAAGCCAAAAAGGTTAACTTGGGTTGACTTGGGTTTGGTTTGATAATGGTGGTTTATGTTTATATTTGGATCAATAATTGTAGGAATGATTGAATCAAGAAGAAATCCATGAGTTTTGAATTAATTTGGGTATTATTTAGCCAAGTTCAAGAATTTGGCTAAAAGGGCTAAAATTAGAAATTTGATTTGATTTGGACCATTTGAATTTATATTTCATTTATATTATAAATGAAGATATAAATGGGTTATGAGAAAATCACTTGAGTTAGGAGTGATTTGGAAGCAAATTTGACCAAATTAAGGGATGTATGTCAAAAAGGGCTTAAGGAGATAATAGGTTTGATTTGATCTATTTTGATTTGATTTGAATGGTTTGAATTTGAATTTCATTTATATTTTGAATATAAATAAATAAATGAATGATTCATAAAGAAATCAACCAAGCTTGAGTTAGTTTGAAGGAGTTTTGACTAAGCATATGAAGGTGGTTCATATGGCTTAGGAAGAGATTTTGGAATTTAGACTTAATCATGGGTTTCCATCATTTGGAGTTTGGAATTGATTTATGATTTAGAATTTGATTTGAGATTGAATTTGATAATTGAAAAAATCAATTGGATTGGGTTGATTTGAATTTGGTTAAGGCTAAGTCCATAAGATAAAATCAAAGGACTTTAGAAGGGATTTAAAATTTGAATCTAATCATGGGTTTTAATCACTTGATAGTTCAATTTGATTTTGGAATTTAGATTGGAAGAAGGAAGCAAGGATTGGGTTTAGGCTATAGGGTAGGAAAGTCCTCCTAAATCCTTAAGGCATAACCTATTCCTATGGCTAACTCTTTCAAGTCTCTAGGATTATGTTAAGTGTTCTCCTAATCACTAGAAGTGTCTTAAGACTAAGGAACTCTTAGTGTCTATAAGAGTCCTAAATCTATGATGAGGAAGTTGAGAGCTCACTCCAAAAGTGAGGTCAACACCCAACCATAGGATAGATTAGAATGCTCGCTAGGTTTTCTAGTATTACAAGCATTCCCTACTCATCTCTTTTGGCTTCGATAATAAGTCTCTCCTTTTGATCCTTCTCAATTGATTTTTCAAATGTAACCAATTTATTGATAGTCCTATCTTATAAATCTTTGGAGACAATAATTGCCTACTTTAATCGAGAGTATTCCTAAAGAACTCACCTTCCTTAGGATGTAATTAACTATGGGGGCTTGCCCCATAGGGAACTTCAGAACCTAGTTTAAATAAACCCTACTTTATTCATCCATGTAAAGTAGGGAAAAAAATCTTTGGTATATTCGAAGACCCATCATGCCTTAAGAGTCCTTTTAGGTGATTAGGTCCATTGTATGGTGGTGATTTCCATCTTTCGAGATAGTGCACCATTCTTTGATGTCATACCCGATTATCTTAATAAGTACACATTCAGATCATTGTGGCGTCCCCCATACACAAAATTAAAAATAAACACCACACACATTTTAGAAAATAGCTATCTCCATTTCATTATACCTAGGTTTATTGGATGAAGATCATATTTCCAAATGAAATCATGAGATAAAATTGAAATTCCATTTAGTACATTCCATGTGTGCTAAGTTGGAGTTTGCCTTTTCAAAAGCAATATCACACACAAAAACCCTATTTTTGAAAATCAATAAATATAATTGAATTCCATTTAACATACCTAAATTTGTTAAGTGGAACTCCCCTTTTCAAAAAAATCACCCAAAGAACAAAATAAAAACACATTTGAATACCATTTGACACACCCAAATTTGTCAAATGAGAATTCCCCTTTTTCAAAATCAAGATAAATTGGACTCTACTTAACATACCCACATTTGATAAGTAGAGTTTCCTATTTCAAAATAAAATCAAAACACATTTGAATTCTATTTTACATACCCAAATCTGGCAAATGAAAATTTCCTTTTTTAAAATAAAATCAAAACATATTTAAATTCCATTTGACGCACTCAAATTTATCAAATGAGAATTCCCTTTTTAAAAAAATCAAAATAAATTGGACTCTACTTAACATACCCACATTTTCTATGTAGGGTTCCCTTTTCAAAATCACAAAAAAGTTAGACACACTTGAACTCCATTTGACAAACCTAACCCAAGCCTTGGTTTGACCCAATTTGACCAATTAAGGCAACCCAACCCAACATAGCCCAAATTGAACCCATTTGGCCAATCTAAGCCAAACCACTCAAATCCAATTTATGGAATCTTGTGGACTGATCTAACTCAACTTAAACTCACCCTAGGTCAGCCCAAGACCTCCCCAAAAGTCAAGTGGGCTCCACCAAGGTGATTAGCCATCAAACCTTGGGATTAAGCTTCAAAACCAATGGATCCAAGCCAAGTCAACTCTCCCATCTTGATGATAGCCCGTTAGCACTCAATAGAACCTTCTCCTAACCCACCTAGCCAACCTAACCCACTCTAGGTCGGCCAAGAACCTTTGGGAGGTGAGTTGACTCACCTCCAACCCAAACCGTGCATCCAATGGATCCAAACCTTGTAACTTTTGCACAATGGATCCATGGTAGCCTCCCATCACTTCTCCCATCCCTGGTGTGCCACCTGAACTTGATGGAGACAAGTCCGATGGCCGGACGGTGGCCAGCAAGCTTAGATTGTACACACACTATCATCCGTCCATCATGAGAAATTGAGGGGTATACCCCTTCAATTCGAGCGGAAATCATAGCCAATTGCATCGAGAGACTTCTTAAGCCAATTTTGAAGCCCCTCAGAGTGATCCCAAACATCCTCAAGCCCTCCTCAATCGATATTGTCCATTCTCAAGCAAAGCCAAAATAAAACATCCCAATCTCAAGCAATACTCCTTTGTTTCACAATCAAACTCAAATTTCACTTACGCACACTCTCGTCATACTCCGTCGAAGCCAAACGAGTCATTTCCGAAGCTCCTGTGGGTGTGACTTTGATCGAATCAGGCCTTCGCATGTGCGGATTGATCGACCGAGTACTATACCCCAAATTGAACTTAAAGCTTCTCAACAAGGCCTCGCCTCAACTAAGTGAAGCTACCTCCGATGATCCGTTGCCAGACATTAACTCCGGTGAGGTAATTTTGCAAACTGAGCCTTGTATGAAAAAATGGGTTGGTCTTTTTTGAAGTAAATTTGAACGTCATGAGAATTTGACGGTGGATGTGTGCGCCTCCCCTCCTCAAAGGTGTGGGATTGATTTGGAGGCAAACCGAGCTCGGGTGAGCTTGGATCGAATGGGGAAAGATAGATGACATCTTTCTTTTCGATCATCATGATCATGATCATTCCATTTTGCATGATAAAAATGAACAGCTCTGATTAGATCTCATGTTAGATCCCCCAGATCAAATCATGGCTATTCCATATTAGATCGGACGATCCACGGGAAAGTAAGTCCGCCATCGGCTGAGTCAATGTGCAAATGTGATAACTTAAATAGCCTCATCACGCCATATGGAAAGCGCCGCATCAGCCGCCACATGGCCCGATGGGATTAAGGCTTTAATTAGCCTATTTTAATTAATTTTTAAGACTGAAACTTCCTAAATTCATAACTAATTGTAGAAAAATCTAAAAAAAAAATGCAAACTTTGGCTCATTTTAAAGGTATTTCAGAGTGTAATCTAGGAAAATTATTATTACTTGATTTTCAGTAGTGATTTTGACTTAATTAAGGTTAAATAAGAAATCTAATTAGCTTAATTATCTCTTAATTAAGCATTCAATTAATCTCAAATTTTTTGTGGATGTCTAGGGGTATGACCTCTGCCTCCCTATTTGTCTGGGATTTTATTTCTTGCTCAATTAAGAAAATAAATTAATTAAGCCTTAATCACTCTCTTAATTTAATTAGTGATAATTAGTGAATGAACATTGGTCTAATTAATTATTTAAGCCTAATCACCTTTGTGGAATAGTAAGGAAACTTAGGAGAGATATTTTTTAAATTCATTTCCTAGATTTCCTTCATGTTTTTAGAATTAATTTAATTGATGATTAATGAGGTATTGCTTAATTAAATAATTAATTTCAAAGACAAAAATTAGAGCCTAATTGAATGTTTAAAATGACATAGGGATTAAGGATTGAGGCCTTGTCCTTGATCCCTCTCCCTAAATTAATTTCATCATCCTAATTAAAATATAATCAAAGAATTCTTTCAACTAATTAATAAGCTTGATTTAACTCAATTAAAAATCCACCTCACACCTAACAAACCTTTAATTGATCTTGGGTAGCTCCTTAGGTATTTGATAACCCAAGGTGAGAGATAATAAAATTATGGTTAGCTCACATGTGTGAGAAAACTATGAAAGTAGTTAAGTGAGATCCCTTAAGCCTAATTAACTAATAATCATAAGCCAATTGCATTAGGCCCCTTTCATTTCTTAGGAGCATTACAAATTTACTTTTCATGTGGTTGCATATCATATTGGCTTATTATTAATTAGTTAATTAACTTAAGATGATATAGGTTAGGGTTAATTAATTCACTTAATTCATACCTTAACCTAATTAAAACATAAAACCAACCTAAATATTCTTCATTAAACCAAATTAATTCACAAATGGGGAATTAGATTAGGATTAACAAACCTCTTTCATATTTATTAAATCAAATCAAACTCAAAGTTAAAGATGTCTTTAAAGAATTTTGGTTTATTTTGAATAACCTTATTTAATGTGATTGTTCTTAAGAATTAATTGGGATGAATGAGATCATGTGCTTATATTCCTTTATTTCTTTCCAATCATGCTAAATATTGCTTGCCATGTGAAATCATGCATTAATTTCTTTTAGAATTAAAGAAAAATGGTTTCTTCTATGTCAAATTGCATGCGTTGACTTAAATTAAAATAGGTGTGGCTATTATCACTATTAAATCTAAAGCTATCCATAAATCAATTATAATAATATGAAGTGATGTTAATTATAAATACCTATAAGTTTGCATGTGATGATAATATAAGATATGCAACATGAAGTTCTCTTTCCTTATCTTACATGTATTTAAAATTTACAAGTGTATAGTTCATTTGAAAAGAACACAACATTTGCCTAAATCTACTCCTATGCATCTCCATGTTAAGACTTAGGAAGAATTTCATATCACATATGTAAATCACATAATCAAATTAAATATGACTTCTTGCACGACTTCTTATTCTTATGGTTCTTTTTTTACATTCATATGTATATGAGAAAAGTGGTATATTAGTCTGGACACCCCGGGGATGCAAGGCTTTAAGTAGCTCTAAGTAGGTCTTGTACCTTACACCCCATAGTGTAGAAAATAATGGCATCATACTCACTTAAAAATCTTATACATATGTATGTATGATGTGGCCAATGAATAAGAATCATAAATCAAATACAACTTTTGCATGGGTTTTTCTATCATGATAGTTGCTTATACATTTACATGTATCTCAAAAAAGTGGTATATTCATCTGGACACCCCAAAACTGCGAGGCTTTAAGTAAAGTAGGTCTGCATCTACACCGTGCAAAAAATAATATACTCACTTAAAACTTTTATATATGTGAATGTGTATCTAGCTAATGAATGAAAAATCCCTCTTTTTCTATTAAAAAGACATGCATTCATAATTCAATCAAATAAAATATCTAAATTCCAAACACATTTCTTTACATTCATCATTTAAGTGTGCTAAGACATAAATTGCATGTATAGCTATGCTTAGGGTTTAATCATATGCATGATGTACATGATGGAAAGAAATGAATGAACATGTGTTATATGATAGTAATTCATTCTAATTAACCTTGAGATGCCTTTCTTATTGAATAAGGTCAGTTAGGATAAACCTAAAGTTAGGGTTAATCAAAACATGTAATAAGCTATTCACTAAAGGAAATTAATTGATTAATTTACTTCAGAAGTGACTTAAGGTAGGGATGAAAGAAGGGTCTCCTCTCTTTCTTCATTTTGTGTAGGCCATATGAAACAAAGGAAAATACTAAGTAAAAATCTTCAAATCAATTAAATCCCTTAAAGAGAAATCAACCCTTTATAAATTAATTCCTTCATGCTTAGTAAATTATAACTCTAAAGCCTAGTTAGGACATACCACACAAGCCTTTAATGCACACACTTTAGACTAAGTAATAATTTCTAGCATTATGTTAGGGCAGTGTATAGTTTGATGTATGCTTGTTTTGTGATGTATTATTGTAGACTGGATGTTAGGGTGTATATGCGTAGTCTGGATGTTAGGCCATTATTAATCTAATCATATTTTCTGCAGGGGATGGTGTGCAGGTTGCTTATAACACTTTTGCTGTGTAGGCTATAAGAATAATATAAATACTTTTGTTGTGCAGGTTGCTTATACCCCTAAGCATATCCAAAGTTAGGATAGGTGGGCTTGGTTACCCATGTGTGGTGTGTTAAGTCCAAATTAGTCATATAACTGCTTGGGTTGTATGGTGTGTTTAGCTAACATTTGTTTTGCAGGTGTAACTAGATTTACTTTCCTTCTTTTAATGTAATTTTGCATTAGGATTAGGATAAGTGTTATGGGGGATTAGGATGAGCATTGGTTATAAGACCAAGTCTTATGTACCATGTGATACCTTTGGAGCAAGCACATCCAAATCAAGACAAAAGGAAGAAAGAAATGTAGTAAATCAAATGAAGAAATGAAAGAAGAAAGAAGCCAAGAAGAAAGAATGAAGAATGAAGACCCCCCATAACATTCATCATTTGTAATTATAATTATTCTTTCATTATGCTTGTGGTGTTTATTTTTGGGGTGTGGGACACCATGCAGATCTTAGGGGGTACTTATTGAAGTGATCGGGTACAACATTAAGGAATGATGTATTATCTTGAAAGATAGAAATCACCACCTTATATTGGACCTAATCACCTAATAAGGACTCCTAAAGCATGATGGGTCTTCGAATATACCAAAGATCTTTCCCCTACTTTACATGGAAAAGTAAAGTAGGGTTTATTTTAAGTCAGGTTCGTTAACTTTCCTATGGAAGCAAGCTCCCATAGTTAATTACATCCTAAGGAATAAGAATTCCTTAAGAATAATCTCGATTAAAGTAGACAATTAGGATCTCCAAAGATTTTAAGGTTAAGACTATCAAAGGATTGGCTATTTTAGAAAATCAAATGGGATATATTAAGGAGAAGACTTATTTTTGGAATCCAAAGGGAGAAAATACTAGGAAGCTTAGTGAGCATTCCAATCTACCTTATAGTTGGGCTTTATATTTTTGAAATTAAAGAGAGTTGATTATTTGAGTTGACATTTTATTAGATTGCTAGGGCTTATAATTCCACAACATAAGATTGTGAAAATGAGGATTTATGCTTGTAGCCCAAGGAAAACATCTACCTCAGATTCCTAAACTAAGGAGCCTTGGTACAAAATGAAGGCACAACCTAAATCTAAGGTGAAAATGGGTATATGGTTTACCTCCACAAGAGAGAATAAACCACCCGACTGCTGGACTTATTATCACCTAGAGTGGTAGCCAGCTAACTCCTCATACGCTTTAAATCCATATAGGCAAGTCTTATGATTTGCAAGATGGCTAGGCCGTTGTTCATTTAGAAAGGAAACTAAGTCCTTAGACTCACTCCCTAATAGACTAGCATGAGGTATGAATAATGACTTAATCTAATGCAAATTTTATCTTTTGATTCTTTGACTTTTGACACAGGCTATGGGATTTTATATGCCTAAATGCATGAGAATTTGATTATAGGCCAAATCAAGAGAGAAAGAGGTGTTTTCCACCAAAGGCTCTCATAGGTTAAGCCTTGATTCTCTAGCAAGGATGGAAGCCCCCTCTTAACAAGAGTGAAAGAATATGACATGCATGATATTATACATTCATCCATCCAGCTAAGGGATTACTAAAAATTTTATTATCTTGATTTAATTCTTAGGCTTTTATGTGAGGTTATGAGTTGTTTAAAATTTTAGTTATGAGTTGTTAATTGGGGTAGAAAAATTAATTTTATCCTAAGAGCCTACATCGCATCACACATTCAAACATCAATCATAAAGAAACTATGAAAAGCATGTTGTTCTAATGTAATTCTAAACATAACATCAAACAATTTTATAGACTACCATAAAAGAATAAAAAACTAGTGCTGGTTCTCAGACACCCCGAAAAGAGAAAAGAAAAGATGGGTAGCCGAGCTCTACCCTTATACAACCCGGATTACAAAAATAATTTATATGCTATGGAGGGTCTTCTTTTCTTCATTTCTTCATTCTCTTTCTTTTGATTTGATTTATTCCAAAGGCATCACAGGGCACCCCAGGGACTAAGCCTTCTGGCAACTGCTCATCCTAATCCCCCATAGCACTAATTCTAATTCCTAATGCAAAATTACATCAAAAATAAGAAAAGTAAATCTAACTACACATGCAAAATAAATATTAGCTAAACACACCATACAACCCAAGCAGTTATATGAATAATTTAGACTTAGCACCCACACATGGGTGACCAAGCCCACCTATCCTAACATGGGTTACACTTAGGGGTCGAAACCCGCACAACAAAAGCATTTATATTTTTTTATTATAGCACCCTTTAAGCACAACCCCCAAAAATATGATTAGGATAATAACTACTAACATATAGTCTACGAAACACACACCCTAACATCCAGTCTAAAATATTACATCACAAAACAAAACATAACATCATACATACAACGCCCTAACTTAGCACTAGAAGTAGTGACTTAGTATTCTAATGTGTGTGCTTAAGGCTTGTGTAGCAAGACTTTACTAGGCTTCTTTAGTTTAAGTTCCAATTTGAAGTTTGAATTTAAATTTTATCTTTGGGTGATTTTGATCTAAATGATTTAATGATTTGATTTTCATTTTTATTTCAGTTTTATTTGGTTGAAATGATATTTAAGTTCTCAAGAATGAAGAGTAGGATGAATTCCATCTGTAGACAGGACTCACCCTATTTTACATCCTAATTCCTAAGGAATCTAACTAAAGTCCTTAAGTATCTTGGTTAGCCCATTTAAATTTGTGTAATTCATTTGATTTAGAATTTAGAATTTGAGTTTATTTAGGTATTTGTTTTAGTTTAATTGCATCTTGATAATTCAATATCCTTAATGTCTAATGGAGTTTAAGTTTGTTTAAGTTCATATGTTTTTTGGTTGATTGATTTTAGATTATGTGTTTTGATTTAATTGAATCTTGATAATTCAATATCCTTTTAAATATTTAATTCTTTTCTTTGATCATGGTTATGTGATTTAACTTTATGTTTATCTAATTGGGTTCATTTATTTGTAGTTTGATGATTTGATTTTTTTGATTCTAATTGGGTTTGATTCTTTGTAATTGATTTTATTTTTAATCACATCCATTTGTCATGTTCATCAAAGTTTGGTTTGCATTTTGATTTCATATATTGAATAGTTAATTAGTTTATTTTATTTAAGTAGGTTGACTGAGATTTGATTTGATTCTATATTAAATTGATGAGAATCTTTCTTGATCTAACTTAATTTGATTCAATTTGATTTAATTAGCTTTATTGGTCTATGGGTTTGCTTATGTTCAATGTGATTATGTGATTTGTTTAATTAATAAGTGTGTTTATTTTAATTATAAAGGTTTGTTTAATTTTTTTATTTAGTTTCATATTTGTTTAGATAAGTGATGTAATTAATAACTTAATGGTTTAGGTTTAATTTATGTTTTGATTAATATTTAATTGCATTTTGATTAATTAAGTTTAATGTAATTAATTTGATTAACTTAATTAATTTGTTTAAGAGGTATAATTAAATTAAATAAAGATTTGTTTAACTTTTAATTTGATTTCATGTTTATTTGAGTTAATGGTATAATTGATGAATTAATGATTGAAGTTTAAATTAGGGTTTGATTATCATTTAATTGCATTTTTATGTTTGATTAAGCTTGGGCTTAATATGATTAATGTAATTTACTTAATTAATTTATTTAATAGGTGTGATTAAATTAATTAGTAGATTAATTAAGTATTTAATTTGAAATAACTTTAACTGATTTATAAAGTTAAATTTGGTTTATTAAGATGATGGATTAATTTATTAAGTTTGTATTAGATGTTTGATTAATTAAGTTTGATTAAGGGTCAAAAAAATTATTAGATTAATTAAAGGTTTGTTTGATTAGAGATTAATGACTTAATGGTTTAGTTTAATTTAAGTTTTGATTAGCATTGCTTAATTATGTTTGATTAAGTTCGTTTCATATGATTAATTTAATTAACTTAATTAATTTATTTGGGTGTGATTATTTAATTATGGGTTTGATTTAGCTTAATCTAGAGTTAGCTTTAATGTAACTTATTTAAATTAATTTGATTAATGAGATGATGGATTAATTTATTAAATTTTCATAATAAATGTTTGACTAATTGAGTTTGATTATGATTTAGTTTTACTTGATTTGATATTAATTATGTTTGTTTGATTTCATTAACATGTTCAATTCATTTATTAGGTTGAAATATTCAATGGTTATTAATTATCTCATTCCAAATGGATGTGACTTAATCATAGGTTAATTAAGTTTGCTTTAATTTTATTTAGTTTAATTCGATTAGTATCAAACTATTAAAGTTTTCTAAGTTTGTTGGATTTTGAGTTTAATTTAAGATTTAATCATTTAATTAAGATTTAATCATATTAAATTTAATTTCCTTTAAAGATAATATTTTTCTGATTTAAAGTTTAATTAATGATTTAATGAATGCTATTCAATTTCTGATTTTTGATTTAATATTTGAGTTATTTTTAGATTATATTTTAATTAACTTTTTAATTGTTTAAACTTTAATCTTAAGTGCTTATTTAGGTTTCTTTAGATTCAGAAGATCAAATCATTTTTCTTAAGAGTCCTGGATGTCAATTGAAGTGATTTAGGTCATCTTGAAGATTTTGTAAATTTCAATTTTATTTAATTTATTTTATTAAAATTGATAATCTGAATTTAAAATTTTAATTTTTCCCAATCCAAAAATTCTTTTAACTTGAAATTTTTATTGTAGGTGTATTTTAACATTAGTTTTAATATCTAAAAAATCTCAACTTAATCTGACTTATATTTTTGGCTTAATTAATGAAATATAGTTTTCACTAAAACCTAAATTACGCTCACAATACTTAGTAAATTTTGAGTATTTTTGTTTTGTTGGATTCCTCGCGGATAGGGAAATCCAACGAGCCCTTGTTTACAATTTTTGGTTAGGTATTTTATTTTCTATGAATTTTGAATTTATTATTAATTATTATTATTTATATATATGCGATTTGGGCGGGAAAGACCAGCTTTCTCCCCATGATCATTCAGATCGATCACGTGATCCGAGGCGATGGCGTGATCGGCGCACGACCAGTCGTCCATTACGTGAACCATGCATCGATGGTTCGATCATTTTGACGAGCTGGCTTCAATCACTTGCAAGTTTCGAGCACGGATCGCGTGCCGTCGATCGCGCGAACCATCGGATCCGCATCACATGATTTGAAGGCTCAGCGCGATCCACGTCGATGAGTCCCGATCCTGGAACGGGATCGGATGGTGGCTATGAGCCACCGGTGATGAACAGTGTTTTCAGGGGTATTTTTGGAAAAATGAAAGTTTCTAAGCCAAAACTTGTCCAAATGGACCCATTTTCATGCCAATTCACAGCAAAAAAAATTCTATTTTCTATTTGGGATGATTTAAAATAAAAGTGCTGGATTTTCTAAAGAAAATTCCTTGAATCACGGGAAATTTGATACAAAATATGCAAAATCCTAAGGCCAGCTACGGTTTGATGAAAGTTACCTCACCGGGGATGATTTTTGGTGGTGAAGATCCGAGGGAGATCTTATGTGTGTGAGGAAGCTTCAGAGTAATACTTAGCCCTTGCTTCTCTTCGGAATGCCTCCTTCTCTGATATTTATCGTCGCCTCACCAGAAGAGCAAATTCTTGTATTATTTGAGCTCAAAGTGGCTAAACAAGTAGTAGGGGATGGGTTCTATTTTGCTTTGGGGAGTTTTTGGGAGCTGAATAGTGGTGGTAGGAAGAGAGCTCAAGCCTCATCTCCCCATCTTTTTATAATGGATGAAAATATAAATTTTTTTGAATTATTTTGGCTCCAAATTCAATGCCATCTTGCTGGGGTGGTTAGGGATATATCTTGATTGATTGAGGACTTTGGATTTTTACTCCAAAGTCCTCTCTTACTGCCATATGATCAAATTTGTTTAATTGAAATATTGGGGCCATGTCATGGAGGTTAAGTGCATGTGATGGGGGAATTAAATGAGGTTAGGTGGAATCCTATGTGGGGAAGATTCATGAGGATTTAAAATGGCTAATCCCAAATGGGTTTGGTTTGACCAGCCCCCAATGGGTTTTTGGTTTCAGATTTGGCCCAATTTTCATGGTCATTTTAAAATTGACATTGACCAAAATTGCCAAATTATTGATTCATATTCAATTGACTAATTGAAGATGAATGTGGTCTTGGTTTGAATTAATTTGGATTTGATTTAGGCCAAATTGACCCTCAATTTGATCAAGTTGAAATTAGAATTGATCAAATTTAATTATAGATTCAATTCAATTTGGAATGAACTTGAGCCATTAGTTACAATCAATCATGATTTGAGGTTAGATCAATACCACCAAATCAATGGCCAATTAATGGCCCAATTGATTGCAATTGATTATCCTAGGCAATCATGTAAGATTCAAAATTAAGAAGTTCTTAATAATTTTAGGTTAAAGCAAATTTAAGTGAGTCAATTAGTTTGGTTTTGGTTTGATTCAAATTTAGTTGAACTTATATATGAAGATTATAAGTTCAACGCCAATCAATTTGGAGGATTCATTTGAATCAAGTCAAAAGTTGGGTTTGACTTGGTTTCATTTGATTTGATGGTTATAGGTTTCATTTATATTTGGGTAGATAATTGAATGAATGATTGATTCAAGAGAAAATTCATTGGTTTTGACTTGATCTGGATAGAATTTGGCTAAGTCCAAAGAATTGGCTTAAAGGGTTTGATTGATTTGGATTTGATTTTTGGTTATTTGAATTTGGATTTCATTTATATAATATGAAGGAATAATTGATTTATAAAGAGATCAATTGAGTTTGATTTGATTTAAGGAAAGTTTTGGCTTTATGAATATGGTTCATATGGCTTAGAAAGGGGTTTTAGGGTTTGGATTTGATTTTGGGTTTTAATCATTTGGAGTCAAATTTTGAAATTACATTTTGGAATTTGAATTTGAATTTGAGATTTGATTTGAAGGATTTGATTTGAGAAAGTGTATCTAGACAAATAGGATAGTAATTAAACCCTAATTTATGATTAACGCTTCTAAGTCTCTAGGCTTAGGTTAGGTGTTCACCTAATCACTAGATGTGTCTTATGACTAAGAAAATCTTTGTGTCTAAAAGATCCCTAAGTCTAAGAGGATGTTAGAGCTCACTCCAAAAGTGAGGTCAACAATGCTGGGATGTATAAGGGTAAAGCTCAGCTACCCACATTTCCTTTCGTGTTATATGGCGGTACTCGACCGCACCAGCATTTTATTCTTTTGTGATAGATTTATAAAATTATTTAATATTTTGTTTAGCTTGTGCATTAGAAAAAGCATGCCTCTTCATAGTTTATTTATGATTGGTGATTGTTGGCATGGATGCATTATGCTCTAGGATAAAATTAATTTTTTACCCAAACTAATAACTCATAACTAAATATCTAAAATAACTCATAATCTCATGTAAAATCCTAAATATTATAATAAAATATTTAGCAACCCCTTAGTTGGATGTTGTATTTTTAATATCATGCATAATAATCTTGTTTCACTTTTGTTAAGAGAGGGCTTCCATCTTTTCTAGATAGAAATGAGCTTAACATTTTAGAGCCTATGATGGAAGAACACCTCTTTCTCTTTTGATGTGGCCCATAATCAACTTCTCATGGATTTAAGCATATAAAATCCTATAGCTTGTGTTAAAATAAAGAGTCCCAAATCAAATAAAATTTGATAAAATTTTCATTAGATTAAGTCATTATTCATACCCCTCATGTTGTAGTCTCTTAGGGAGTGGGTTAAAGGACTTAATTTCTTTTCTAAATAAATAATAGCCTAACCATCTTGTAAAGTATATAACTTGCCTACATGGTTTTAAAACATAAGAGGAGTTAGTCAAATTCTAAGCGGTGATAAGAACAAATGTAGTTTACTCTATGGAGGTAAAACCATATACCACTTTCATATTAGATTTGGGTCACAAAAGCTCCCTAGATTTAGATCCGAGTTCGCTTGCTACAAGCATAAATCCTCTCCTTTTAGGCATTTCCATAATCTTATATTATTGAATTATAAGTCCTAGATTTCTAATAAAATTTCAACTCAAATAAATAAATCTCCTCAACTTCAAATATAAAGCCCAACCATATAGATTAGAATGCTCACTAGGTTTCTAGTATCATGAGCACTCCTCATCTCCTTTTTTCATAATAACTCCCTTTTGATCTATCCCACTTGGATCTTCTAAAATACAACCAATTTATTGATAGTCCTATCTTTAATTCTTTGGAGACAATAATCACCTACTTTAATCGAGAGTATTTTTAAGGGATTCACTTCCCTTAAGATATAATTAACTATGGAGGCTTGCCTCCTTAGGGAACTTAATGAACTCGGTTATGGTAAATTATTTTTGAATTCTTCATCTAATCATTTCTGAGAGAGAAAAGAAATAAATGAAGAACCAAAAAATATTCTCAAACACTTCTTGTGTTGGACACCACGAAGATCTGCAGATGTTCTTATTAGGGTGATCGAGTATGACATTGAGGAATGATGTACTATCTCGAGAGACAGAACTCACCATCCTACAAATGGACCTAATCACCTTAATAAGGACTCCTAAGGACTATGGGTCTTTGGATGTACCCGAGATTATTCCCCTATTTTATATGGAAAAATAAAGTAGGGTTTATTTTAAACTAGGTTTGTTAAGTTTCCTGTGGAGGCAAGCCCCCATAGTTAATTACATTCTAAGGAATACGATTCCTTAGGAATACTCTCGATTAAGGTAAATGATTGTTGTCTCCAAAGATTTCAAAGATAGGACTATTAATCAATTAATTTATTAGATCAAGTGGGATTGATCAAGAGGAGGGAGTTATTATTGAAACCAAAGGAAGATAAGTAGGGGATGCTTATGATATTAGGAAGCCTAGTAAGCATCCCAAACTACCCTATGGTTGGGCTTTATATTTTTGAAACTGAAGTGATTTATTTATTTGAGTTGAATTTTTATTAGAAATCTAGGGCTTACAATTCCATGATACAAGGTCGTGGAGATGCCTAAGAGATGAGGATTTATGCTTATAGCCCGCATAGAAGTATCAACTTTTGAACATAAATCTAGGGAGCTTTGGTGAGGGACAAAGCACGAGCTAAATCTAAGGTAAAAATTAGTATTTGATTTACCTCCACAAGAGAGGATAAACTTCCTGACTGTTGGAATTACAACCGCCTAGGGGTGGCCGCCAACTAACTCCTCTTATTATTTTAATTATATGTAGGCAAGTCATATGCTTTTATAAGATAGCTAGGCTGTTATTTATTTAGAAAAAGACTAAGTCCTTAAACACACTCCCTAAGAGACTACATCATGTAGGGCATGATTAATGACTTAAATCTAATGCAAATTTTTGTTATATTTTATATTTTATTTTTATTTTGGACAATCAATTTGACACAGGCTTTAGGATTCATATGCTTAATGCATAAAAAATTAGATTATGGGCCAAAATCAGCAAAAAAGGAGGTGTGTTTCCACCATGGCTCTCAAAGGTGAAGCCAAGTTTTGTGGCAAAGGTGGAAGCCCTCCATAACAAGAGTGAAATAAGATATTTTTTATGCATGATGTGAAAACATACAACATCTAGCTAAGGGGTTGCTAAATCTTTTATCTTATTTTATAACCTAGGCTTTAGGTGAGGTTATGAGTTATTTATTTTTAATTTGAATTGGTTAGTTGGATAAAAAATTTATTTTCTCAAGAGCCTAATTATCATCTAGGCCATACATCAAAGCAAGGAAGAAATTAGGAAATCATGCCATCTTAATGCACAAGCTAAACAAACATTAAACAATTTATAAAGCTAGTGCAAAAGAGGCCATTTGTGGTCAGGCTCCATCGTATAATTCCAAAAACAAATTAGGTAGCCGAGCTCTACCCGTATATAACATGGATTACAAATGAATTAATTACAATCAAGAAGGAATTCATGTGATGGGGGGTCTTCATTCTTCATTCTTCATTTCTAATTCTTCTTTCTTCTTTCTTCTTTCTTCTTGGTTGGTTGGAATGTGGTTACTCCAAAGGCTTCACATGGTACATAAAATATAGTCTTATGACTAATGTTCATCCTAATCTCCCATAACAATCATTCTAAATTCTAATTATAAAATTGCATGAAAATGGGAAAAAGTAAATCTAACTAAAACCTTCAAAATAGAGATTAGCTAAACAAACCATGCAACTCCAAGCATGTATATGTAAAAATTGGACTTAGCACCCCACACATGGGTAACCAAGTCCACCTGGCCTATTTTGGATTATGCTTAGGGGTATAAGCAACCCTGAAAAAAGCATTTATATTTTTATTACACCGCCTTTTAAGCACAATCCCTGCAGAAGATAATGATTAGACTAAGATCATACTACCATGTAGTCTACATACATACACCCTAATATCCATACTAAAATATCATATCATAAAGCAAAAGTAAGCATCAAAACATGCATCGCCTTAACATAGGACTAGAAATGGTGACTTAGCCTAATGTGTGTGTCATTTAAGGTTTGTGTGGCATGTCTTAGCTAGGCTTTAAGGTTAGAGTTTTCTAAGTGTGAAAGAGGGTGGTTTCATTTAAGTGATTTAGTTAATTTGGTTAAGTTTTATTTCATGATTTGATTTAGTTTTAATGAACCTACAATTAATTACTAAGTGTTGTAAAGAGAGAAAAAGAGAGAGGACTTCTCTCTCCTCCCTACCTTAAGTAATTTCTAAGATAGATTCATTAATGATTTTTGTTTATTGAATATTTTATTATGTATCTTATTTAATCCTATGTTTAGATTTTCCCTAAATGAACCTATTCAAAAAAAAAGGCATTTTAAGATTAAGTAAAGTGAATTACTATCACAAAATACACAACTCTTTATTTCTTTCCAACATGTGTAACATGCATATGGATGAACCTTAAGCATATTTATACATGCAAATGGAAATATTTAGCACACCTTCATTATGAATGCTAAGAGATATTACTTAAGAAAATTTGGAGTGTTTCATGTATGTATGTTTTTGATAAATAGAAAAGATGGATTCTTCTATCCATTATTCATATGCACATTTACATGTATGAAAGACATAACTTTGTACGATGCCATTATTTTCTACACCAAAGGTGTAAGGTACAAGATCTACTTGGGGCTACTTAAAGCCTTGCAACCCCGAGATGTTTAGACTAAAATACCACTTTTCTTAAATACATGTGCATGTACCAAAAGAAATGAATGGAAAAAGAGTCATGCAAAAAGTTTATGTTTATTTATTTGATTTGATTATGCAATTTATATGTGCAAGTGTGAATATCCCTCTTAAGTGATAATATAGGAATGAATAGGAATGGATTTAAGCAAGTGTTGTGTTCTTTTCAAATGAACTATACACTTTGCAAATCCTATTCATAATTATGTTAAAAGAGAAGAGAAAGAAAGTCACACAATACACATCTTATGTTATATTCACATGCAAGTTCATAAATAATTATAAGTAGCATACCTTTCATTTGTCATCTTTGATTTATAGTTTTTGAAAATAATTTTGGATTTAGTAGTGATAATAGCCATTCATATTCTTACTTTAGCCAAAACATGCAATTTGACATAAAGGAAATATTTTATTTTAATTTGATCTAGCAAAAGACATGAATGCATGATTTTCATATGATATACATATTTAGCATGCTAGGAAAGAAATAAAGTAATGAAAGCATGTAAATTCATTCACCCTAATTAATTTCTACATACAATCTTATGAAATAAGATTATTTAAAGTGAATCGAAGTTGTTTAAAGAAATGTGGGAAGGTTTGCCAGTCCTAACCCATCTCCCACATGTGTATATTATTTTAATTTAATTTTAGAACCATTAGATTGATTTTATATTTTGATTAGGTTAAGGTGTACATTAAGTCTATTAATTACCGCTTACTTACACGATTTGAACATATTTAATCAAATAATTATGAGGCAATGTATCAAATAAAACCACAAGAAATTTAAATTAGTAATGCACCTAGAAAAGAAAGGGGCCTAATGCATTTGGCTCATAATTAATGATTAATTAAGCTAAAGAGTTTAATTTAAGTACTTTCATAACCCTTCCCACACATATGGTTTAGATATGATTTCCTTACTACTAGTTATTGAACACCTAAGTATCTACCCAAGGAGGAATTAAATTCAAATTGATTTGATTTTAAAATATTGATTAATTAAGCCATTTAATAAAGTGATTAAACTCTTTAATTAATTTTCACCTTAATTAGATTTTTATCCAAATGAAATAAACTTAGGGGAAAAGATTTGGGAAAGAACTCCTAATCTCATTCCCTAACTCCATTCACTATTCTAAGGTAATTAACAAACTTAACTAATGAATTTATCACTATTTAATAGGTTAATTAATCATTTAATTAATTAAGAGAGTAATTAGGAGTGAATCAAGTAATTACCCTAATTAAGCCATCATTAAATTCCAAGAAAATCAAGGGAGGTAGAGGTCATCCCATTAATCAACCTTAGGAAGTTTGGAATTAATTATTGAAGTAATTAGGGAGTAAGTAACATAATTACATTCCTAATAAAACCTAAATTACAAAAATTTACTATTTAAAATCAATTAAACTTAATTTTATATTATTTCCCTTTGAAATATCTTCAAAATGCATTTAAGTTTATATTTTTTTGAATTTTCTATGTTTAGTTATGTAATTTTGAAATTTGTATGATTATTAGATCATTAAATCCCTAATTATATAACTAATCCCTTTGGCTCCACGTGGACCGTTGATGCGGCACACACTTTTCACATGGTGTGACGGGATTCATCACTTAAATTGTCACATCCTATGCCGTGTCAGCCGGCGGCGCTACGCGATTTCTCCCTGGACCGTTGATCTTTGATTAGATGATCAAGATTAAACCCATATTTCTAATAGGATAAATCAGATGATCTAACGTGGATTAATCAGACCGCCCATCCAAAACACGAGGAATGGACAATCCATGATTTGTCCCTGCACTTGCCTGCGGGAGATGGCGACTGTCCATCCCTTAAGGATTGATCTGAACTTAATCAAGCTCAGATTGAGCTAGGATTGATCACACACCATCAACAATCAAGGTGATGAAGATGTAACGGTGGAAATCACTTGGGATTACAATTCCCTTCAAAAAGGACCAAAGAAAATTCAATGCAAGCTCGATTTTAAATAGTACCTCATCGGAGGCTATCACCGGTGCTCCCAACCATCGAGGTAGCTTCATCTAATGGAGACGAAGCCCTATTGAAGGTTTGTGGGCTTGAGGTTGAGTAGACCTTCCAATTGGCCAAACTCCTCCTCCTAGGCTTGCGGCTTTGATCTAGACCCCTCTTTTCGTGGCTTAATTACTTAGAATTTTTTTTAGGTGAGCTCGATTGAGCCCTCTGATGGTGCTTGTAGAAGGAATTTAGATTTAGTTGTGAATTAGCTAAGTTGGAATTTCTTCCTACCTCCATTTTGGCTTGAGAATGGAGAAATGGGAAATGCTTGAGGGAAGGAACTTGGAAGCTTACTCCTCAATCGAGTGTAAATGATCTGGATTCAAGTGAAATTAGGGGGAGTATATCTCCCCCCATAAGGATCAGACAGCCGAGAGGTGCTTTGCCATTTTGATCAAATTGATCCCATGGAGTGAGTTTGTTAGGCCATTTTCAGCTTCACATGATTCGATTTTGGCAGAGGAAGGGAGTGGAGAAGTTTCCATGTGCTCATTTGAGTGGAGGAGTGATTCCATGTGGAGAATTTCCTATTGGGTGATTGGTTTTGGCCATGGGTTGGGTTTGACACTCATTAGTGTCCACTTGGTCCACTAAGAGGGTGCCAAGTGGCCATGAAAAGGGTATGACCAAATTCCAAGTGGAGTTAGCCATAGGTTACCCCTTGACCTAGGGGTAAAATAGTCATTTAGCTTTGGTTTCAATTTACTTAGATTTAGAATAGTTTGAAATTATGTTGGTTCAAATTTCAAGGAATTTGGAGTTGATTTGATGTCATTTGGCTCATGTTGACCCCTTTAGGTCAAAATGGGTCAACTTGGGTCAAGTTGGCCAATTGGTTAAATTAGGTGAAACCAAGGGTTCGGTCAAGTTCATATGAGCATTTAAAATGTTTTGGAATTATTGGTTTGGTTTAATTTGATTTCTATTTGGTTTTGGTTCATTTGAATTCATTTAGGTCAAATGGGCCAAGTTGACCAATTTGACCCATTTGACCTAATTAGGTTAGGTCATGGGTTGGTTTAGGTTTCATTGGCCATTTAAAATATTTTGTAAGCTTTGGTTTCAATTAATTTTGGTTTGATTTGACCTTTTAGGTCAAGTTGGGTTCATGGTCTATTGTGGGTTGTTGGGTTGGAGGCGTGGTCAAGTTCAACAAGTGATTTAGAATGAACTTGATCTATTGGTTTCAATCAATTTGTCTTAGATCAAGATTTGACATATTTTGACTTTTTAGGTCAAGTTGGGTCAACTTGGGTCAAGTGTAGCTAGGTTAGGCTCAAATGATGACTTGGTCAAGTTCAAACATTGATCTTGAATTGGTTTTGATCAATGGTTTCAATCAATTTGGCCTATCATGGATTTTGGCTAGTTTAGGTTTCATTTTGGCTAAGGGTTGACTTAGTCAACTCTTAAGTTTGACTTAGTTTGACCCAATTTGAGTGATTGATCATCTTATGATGATTATTGCTGACAATGTGAGGCTTAGGTGGGCTTAGTTCAATCCAATTTGGGTAGGATTAGAATTTGGCTCAGAAGGGTACTTTAGGTCACTTTGGGTCAAGTGAGCCTAAGTGGGTCAATTGACTTGATCAAGGCTTGATGCAAGTTTGGTTGAACTCACCTATGGACTTATGATTGAAATATAAATCCATTTGCAAATGGTTTGTAGTCAAATGGGTTTTTGATTCATTTGATAATTTTAAGTTCAAAGGGTGAACATGAGTTTGATTTGGGTTTGATTTTTGAATTTAGTTTTGGTTTGGTGATTGAAGTTTGTGTTTATATTTTGTTTCATGATTGAAGGATTGATTGAATCATGAAGAAAAATCAAGGGTTTGGCTTGATTTGAGTTTGATTTGAGCAAGTTCAAGAATTTGACTTGAAAGGCTTAGGTTGGATTTTGGTTGAATTTGGATTTGAGTTTTGAATTGGTTTTGAATATCTTAATTTATATTTCATTTATATTTGTAAATATGACTGAAAATATATATGGGTTATGAGGAGATCTTTTGAATTTGATGTAGACTAAGTCCATAAGATGGAATCAAAGTGACCTAGGAAGGATTTTTGAATTCAATCATGGGTTTCAATCATTTGGACTTGATTCATGATTTGAGAAAATCCATTGGAATTGATTTAAGATTTGAGAAAATCAATTAAGTTGGAATTGATTTGAAATTGATTTGGATTTGAGAAAATCAGTTAAGTTGGAATTGGTTTAAGCTTGAATTTGGTTTGATCTTGGAGTTGATTTGATTTTGGAGTTGATTTGATTTAATTTTTGAAATTTGACTTGAAGGAAGGAAGTGCGGATT
The DNA here is from genome assembly GCA_021442155.1 of Cymbidium sinense. Taxonomy (NCBI): domain Eukaryota; kingdom Viridiplantae; phylum Streptophyta; class Magnoliopsida; order Asparagales; family Orchidaceae; genus Cymbidium; species Cymbidium sinense. Next base: position 19,395,647 of record CM038221.1, on the reverse strand, counting down.
TGGTTCATGCTATAGGGTAGGCAAGTTTTCCTAACTCCCCTAAGGCATGACCTATTCCTATGGTTAACTCTTCTAAGTCTCTAGGGTTTGGTTGAGTGTTCACCTAATCACTAGAAGTGTCTTAAGACTAAGGAACTCTTAGTGTCTAAGAGAAGTCCTATGCCTAAGATGGAAAGGTTGAGAGCTCATTCAAAAAATGAGGTCAACAAAGGGCACCCAATAAGTGTGGTGTGACTAACTGGGCACACCGCATGTTTTGGTGTTGATTGAAATGATCAACAACACCGAACAATCACAAGCACTAACATAAATGATCTACTCCCAACCAAAGGTGTAGAAGGAATCATGAGCTTAGTGCAATGTGACTCTACTTATGTTAAGGACATAAGAGAGTGAAAGAGGAATCCACTAGGGATGGAGTATGTGAACCTTCCACTAGGGAAACAGGTTCAAGTCATCCACTTGGGGATGAGAGGTTTGATTTAATTTGAGTCTCACTGGGGAGAAGTTGATTTGATTTATTTAATTGTTTAGTGAACTCTCCACTGGGGAGCAAGTTCAAGTCATCCACTAGGGAGGAGAGGTTTGATTTGATTTGAGTCTCACTGAGGAGAAATTGATTTGATTTGTTGATTGTGAAATCAATGAGATTAAAGGGAACTAGAAAGGTTTGCATCTCACTGAGGATGAGGAGATGGTTTGATTGATTATTTTGACTCCACTGAGGGGGTTTGATTGAATTTATTTAGTTTATTTAGTTTGACACCACCAAGGGAGGAGTGTTGAGTTCATTTCAAATTTTAATTTTTTGATTTTGAGAAGGACCCTGTTGGTTTGTAATGGATCACACTGAGTAGGGGCCATGTAGGCCTAAGCCTAGCTCAGATTTACCAATCCAAAGGGGTAGTCTACCAAACACATAGTAGGACTAGCCAACCAATGGGATTGCCTTTTGGTGTGTAGCAGTTGTACTAGGAAGAAAGCATAGTAGACATCCTTCTAAAGTAGGATCGATCTTTGGGTAATCCATTGATGAGCAGCGGATTGAACCCAGAGGCGCCATTGGGTGAAAGCCACTAGGGGACTTAAATCAACTCAAAGATAGTCAAAGATTGATTTCATTTTTTTTAATTATTTTTGATGGATTTCTTTGGTTTGCGATGGGTTTTACTGAGTAGGGGCTATGGCGGCCTTGGTCTAACACAGATTTATTAATCCAAAGGGGTAGTCTACCAAACACATAGTAGGACTAGCCAAAAGGGATTACCTTTTAGGTTTGCGGCATATACTAGGGAAAAGCGTAGTGGACTTACATCCCTAAAGTAGGGATCGATTCTTTGGGGTGATCAGTTGGAGAGGTAACGATTGAACCTAGATTGAGTGAATGCCGTTGGGGGACTTAAATCAGCTCAAATATAGTCAAAGATTAATTCCATTTTTTTAATTTATTTTTGATGGATCCCATCAATTTGCGATGGACTGCACTGAGTAGAGGCCATGGGCCTTATGCTACATTCATATTTACCAACCCAAAGGGGTAGTCTAGCAACCATATAGTAGGACTATCCAACCAAAGGGGTGCCTTTCAATTTGCAATGGACAAGTTAAGAAGAAAGTGTGGGGACTCACATCTTCCAAAATAAGGAACCACTAGAGTGATCAGTTACTTTGGGCAACAAATCGAACCCGACCTAGGACTGACTATTGAGTGAATGCCGCTGGGGGACTTAAATCAGCTCAAAGGTAGTTAAGATTAATTTCATTTTTAAATTTCTTTTATGGATTATTGGTTGCGATGGATCACTGAAGGAGCATATATCGGCATCTGATTTATTGAACCAAAGGGAGTAGCTTCCTGACCCAAGGGGAGGACTATCCAACCAAAGAAGTGCCTTTCAGTTTGCATTGGTCAGTTCAGGGGAAGAAAGCATGGGGACTCACATCCTCCACTACAAAAGAACACTAGGGTGATCGGTTGCTTTAGGCAACAAATCAAACCCGACCTAGGGCTGCCCTTCAATTTACGATAGTCATGCTAGAAAGAATACGTCATAGGCTTACATCTTGCAAAGTGGAATGACTACCCATGCAACCTGCTTTTGGCAAAATAGATTGAACGACTAAGGGTGACTGGTCTTAGTGCTTCTCAACTGGTGTCAAATTCTATGGAGTTCTTGACAGTAAAGATAGGATGCATGCTTGGGAAAAGGGGCTCTTTGGGGGCTTGAATTCCTAATCCATAAGCGAAAATTTTATTTATTTGTTTTGTTTATTTATCAGGGACCTTATTAGTTTGTAATGGATCAAACTAAGAAGAAGCTTATATCAGCCTAGACCTATCTTAGATTTACTGAACCAAGGGAGAATCCGTGCATTCGCTGAACAAATTCTCCAACCATAGGGGTTGTTACTAGGAAAGGGGGATTTTCCAATCCAAAAGTAACCCGGGTAGTGTCTAAATTGGGGTCGCAAAGGACGTGATCAAGTATAGTGTCCATAGGGAGAGGGGCCACTAAGGGCTTAATCCAAAACTCTGGAGAAGATAATATGCATAGGTATTCGATGACCAACTCAAGGAGAAAGCACGGGGACTCACATCTGTCAAGAGTGGTGTATCCACCGGGTGAGTCGATGTCAGCATAGCAAATATCAACCAACCTAAAGTTCCATTCGATTTTCAATAATCAGCATATGAAGAAAGCACGAGGACTCATATCTTCCTATAATAAAAGCGATTCTTTGGGATAGTCTATCTTTTAGCTCGGCGATGCTATCCTAGGCGACTAGTGAATGCCACTATGAGACTTATATCAACTCAAATGTAGTCAAGAGGAAAGGAGCCTCTGAGGGACTTACCCTAAACCTCAAATATACTCGACTTAGTTAGTACATGATGATTAGTTTAAGAAGAAAGCACGGGGACTCACATCTTCTTAAACAAAATCAACATGAGGTAGTTTACTAGCTGGGCAACAAAGTCTACCAAACTAACAAGGTGCTCGCTGGTTTGCAATGGTCAATTTAGGAAGAAAGCACAGGGACTCACATCCGCAACAAGTGACCACTAGGGCAACATACTAGCAAGGTAGCATGTAAACCCGACCTAGAGCAGGTAATGAGTGAGTACCACATGGGGCTTACTCCGAGATCAAAATAGTTTGAGATAAAATTTGTGTTTATTTTTGTGCTTATGCTAAAGGGAATAGGATGCCACTTAGGTTATCTCACACCTAGCCTAAACATGCTTGAGGATTTGATAAAATGGTGCCATGGATGGCAACCAAAATTTTCACCAAGAAAGGATGTTGCTTGGGTTCTCTTACACCTAACTTAGTTGTGCTAATCAAAATAGGATGCCTCTTGGGTTCTCTCACACCTATTCTAATAGCTCTGAGAAATGTGTTTGATTGTGTTTGTGTTATGAAAGAGGGATATGATGCCTCTTGGGTTCTCTTACACCTATCAAAACACATCATGGTGAATTCATAAGACAAGCAAACAATGCTTCGAAAGAAGGGAAGATTTTGATGAATTGGAATCAAATTTTGTTCTTTTGTTGATGATTGTTTTCAAACATATTTTATGGGTAATATTTCTTCAAATAGAGCCCATTAATTGGAAGCATCGAGTGTTCTCCTTTACAATCAATAACCTGATAGATCCTCCTTGGTAGGCATTCTCTATGACAAAGGGGCCTTCCCAAGTGGGTTCAAACTTGCCTCCCATCTTTTGACAGCAACAATTGGTCTCCTTAGGACTAACACATGTTCTCCTACTTGAAAAGCCCTAGGGTGGACCAGCTTGTTGTGAGCTTGAATTATTTTAGCCTTGTACAACTCGAGGTTCTGGCATGCTCGTAGGCATCTCTCCTCCAAACCTTTGAGCTATTCTAATCGCAACTTTGCATTCTGCTCGGTAGTGATCTTGCTACCCAATGATATCCTGAGTGATGGGAGTTGAACTTCTAAAGGTAGAACAGCATTGGACCCACACACTAAAAAAAGCGGAGTAGATTGAGTTGGAGTTCTATATGTGGTGCGGTATGCCCCAAGGCTTCAACTAACTGCTCATGCCACTGTCATTTATTACCATCGAGCATCTTCTTTAGTATCTGGATGAGAGTTTTGTTAATACTTCTATTAGGCCATTTGCTCTGGGGTAGTAGATGGTGGAGCATCTCCAATCTATACTGTGTCTTCTGGCGAAGCTATTGATCTTGGTGTTTTTGAAGGCAGTACCATTATCAGATATAATTGTTTAAAAACGAACCATGATATGGTTCTGGCGAAGCACATCTTGTGACCTCTAGAGGATTGCCTCCACCCACTTGGAAAAGTAGTCGGTGGCAGCTAAAATGAACCGATGACCCTTAGAAGAAAGAGGATCAATAGGACCCACAATGTCGGTACCCCAACACTCAAATGGCCATGAGGCTAATGTAGGATATAAAATATTGGGTGGTTGATATAGGGCCGCACCATGTACTTGACACTGATGGCATCTTCTAGACACATGGATGCAGTTTGTAATCATCGAAGGCTAGTAGTATCCTAGTCTCTTGATCTTTGCTATCATCTTCGGACTAGATTGATGCACTCCGCATAGACCTGAGTGTACCTCGATCATGATCCTACAGGCTTCGTGTTTGTCCAAATAGCGTAATGATAATTGATCATAAGATGTCGATAAAGGGTGCCATCCACAAGAGCATAGGAGATAGCTCTCTGTTTCTAATGGGCTTGTGATTTCTCTTGAGGTAGTTTGTCAGTGTTCAAATAATCAATTAACGGTTGCCTCCAATCCAGCTCCTTGTCTTTATTGGCAATGAAAAGCTCCCCTTCAAGAGAAAGTCTCTCGATGAGTTCAACATCAATAAGGGATATGACTTGTCTATTTTGGACCCTTATTGGAATGGACTCATCTTTCAGACATGCCAATTCTTTGGCAAGTTTGACCAAAGCATTTGGTACTACGTTCTCTGCTCAGGGAACCTTGTAGATGGAGATTTTAGAGATTTGGGCCAACAGTTTCACGATATACTCATGGTAATGACGAAGCTTTGGTTTGAGAATTTTGTAGAACTCGATAATCTGATTGATGACTAACTGAGAATCCCCGTAGATGTTGATGCTCTTGACACACACTGTAATGGCTAACTCCAAACTAGCAATTAGAGCCTCATGCTCGGCTCCATTGTTGGTGTAGAGATTGTATACATAGTATGAGAATCTCATCACATCATGGTTTGGAGTTAAGAGAACTATTCTACCTCTGGCTTTCCTGGAAGAATCTCATCACAAAAATCTGATTCCATTCATCAAATCTTCTCTTATTTTGAAGTGTTGTTTGCTTATCTTACAAATCCACCGTGATGTGTTGTAGGATAGGTGTAAGAGTCCCCCAGTGGCATCTTATCCCTCCTTCACATCACAGACATCTCCCAGTGCTATTAGAATAAGTGTGAGAGAACCCAAGGGGAATCCTATTTTGATTAGCACAACTAAGTTAGGTGTAAGAGTCCCCCAATGACATCCTTTCTTAGTGGGAATCTTGTTGCTATCCGTGGCATCATTTTGAATTCCCCAGTGCATTTTAAGGTAGGTGTAAGAGTCCCCTAGAGGCATCCTATTCCTTTTAACACATGCAAAATACAAATACAAATCTTTTATCTCATGCTACTTTGATGTGGGAGCAAGCCCCTGTGACACTCACTCATTAGCTGCTCTAGGTCGGGTCTACATTTTACCTCGCTAGTATGGCACCCTAGTGGTCATTTGTTGGAAGATGTGAGTCTCTGAATTTCTTTCTAATTTGATCATTACAAACTAATGAGCACCTTGTTAGTATGGTATGCTTGACTGCCCAGCCTGTAAGCTACCTCATGTTGACTTTGCTTAAGAAGATGTGAGTCCCCATGCTTTCTTCTTGAACTAGCCATCATGCTCTAATTAGGTTGAGTATATTTGAGGTTTAGGGTAAGTTCCCTTAGAGGCTCCTTTCCTCTTGACTACTTTTGAGTTGATATAAGTCCCTTAATGGCATTCACTAGTCGTGAATACTTGTCTAGATGACTATCATGGTTCATATGAGGATGTGAGTCTCGAGCTTTCTTCTATCGATTAAAATTAACTTAGGTTGGTTTGATGATCTTGACTCACCCCCGGCACCACTCTTGGTATATATGAGTCCCCGTGCTTTCTCCTTGAGTTGGATACCGAATACCTATTGGATTATATGACTAACCATGTCATCTTCTCCAGGGTGTTTGATTAAGCCCCTTAGCGGCCCCGTCCCCTGTGGGCACTCTATTTGGATCAAATCCTTGGCGACCCCATTTAGACACTACCTGGGTTACTTTTGGATTATAGTCCCCCTTTTTTAGTAGCCACCATTATGGTTGGAAAATTTGTTCATCGGATATACAGATTCTCCCTTGGTTCAGTAAATTTGAGATAGGTCTAGGTTGATATAAGCTCCTTCTCAATTTGATCCCTCATAAATTAATAGGGTCTACGTTAAAATAAACTAAAATAAAAAAAATAAAATTAATTCGCTTGTGGATTAAGAATTCAAGCCCCCAAAGGGCCCCTTCTCTTGATCCTATCTTTAGGGGAGTGTCTCCCCATAGAATTGTGCTACACGAGTTGAGATAAATCCTTGGGTTAGTCGCACTAGTTTCCCTTGTGAGTTCAATCTATTTTTCAACAAGCATGTTACCCGTCATCATTCGCTTTGGAAGATATAAGACTATGATGCATTCTTTCTATGCCAGCAGTAGCCCTAGGTCGGGTTTAATTTATTTCCCAAAGCAACTGATCACCCCTGTGATCTTTTGTAGTGGAAGATGTGAGTCCCTGAGCTTTCTTCCCTTCAATTGATCATTGCAAATTGAAAGACACTCCTTTGGTCGGATAGTTCTCCCATCAATCGGAAACTACTTTTAGTAAATCTGAGATAGGTCTAGGCAGATAAAAGCTCCTTCACAGTGTGATATATAGCAAACCAATAGGATTCATCAAAACAAAAAAAATATAAAAAATGAAATCTATCTTGACTATCCTTGAGTTAATTTAAGTCCCCCATCGACATTCACTCAATAGTCTGCCCTAGGTCGGGTTTGATTTGTTGCACAAAGTAACCGATCACCTCAGTGGTTCCTTCTTTCTAGAAGATGTGAGTCCCCATGCTTTCTTCTTAAAACTTGACCATTGCAAACCAAAAGATACTCCTTTGGTTAGATAGTCTTACCTTGTGGTTGGTAGACTACTCCCTTTGAATTGGTAAATTTGAGCTAGGTTTATGCCTCCATGGCCCATATTCAGTGCAGTTCATTGCAAACTAATATGATTCATTAAAATAAACAAAATCTATAAAATGAAATCTCTCTTGACTATCCTTGAGTTGATTTAAGTCTTGCAGTGGCATTCACTTAATAGTCAGTCCTAGGTCAGGTTTGATTTGTTGCCCAATGCAACCGATCACCCCAGTGGTTCCTTATTTCTAGAAGATGTGAGTCCCACTTTCTTCTTAAAAATTTACCATTGCAAATTGAAAGGCACTCCTTTGGTGGATAGTCTGACCTTGAGGTTGGTAGACTACTCCCTTTGAATTGGTAAATCTGAGCTAGGTTTAGGCCTCCATGGCCCCTATTCAGTGTAGTTCATCGCAAACCAATAGGATTCATAAACTAAATAAAAAAATCTAAAAATGAAATCTATCTTTGACTATCTTTGAGTTGATTTAAGTCCCCTAGCAACATTCACTCAATAGTTAGCCCTAGGTTGGGTTCAATCTATTGCCTTGCCAATAGATTACTCAGTCCCTACTTTGGAGGATGTAAGTCTATTGCACTTTCTTCCCAAGACATCTTATCTCTAAATCCCTGCTAGTCCTACTATGTGCTTAATAGACTACCTCTTTGGATTGGAAAATTTTAGTTAGGTCTAAGCCTCCATGGCTTCTACTCAGTACGATCCATTGCAAACCAACAGGGTTCATCTCAAAATCTAAAATCTAAAAATTTAAAATAAACGAATCCAATGGAACAAACAAAATAAATAAATTAATCAAATGCCTTCTGAGATGCAAATCTTTCTAGTTCTCTGGCGGATCTAGAATTCTTATCCCTCAGTGGATTTCTCAACCCCTCCCTTGTGGATGATTTGAACTTGCTTCCCTAGTGAAGAGTTCATTTTTTTCTAATCCCCCGTGGAGTCTAAACAATAAATAAACAAATTAAATCAAGCAATAAATTGAAATAAATTCAACCCTTTTTCCTCAGTGGAACTCAAATCAAACCTCTCATCCCCTTATGGATGACTTGAACCTGCTTCCCTAGTGGAAGGTTCACACTCTATCCCTTAGTAGATTCTTCCCTCCCTCTTATGTCTTGGACATAAGTAGAGCCACATTACATTAGGCTCTGGATTCTTTCTACTCCTTGGGTTAACGATAGTTTATTTCTGCTAATGCCTGTGATCTTTTGGTGTTGCTGATCATTTCGGTCAACACATGCGTCTGTGCACAGTGTCACACCACACCTATTGGGCCCTTTGTTGACCTCATTTTAGAATGAGCTCTCAACACCTCCATCTTAGACATAGAATTCCTCTTATACTTTAGAGTTCCTTAGTCTTAAGACACATCTAGTGATTAGGGTGACACTCCCCTAGCCTAGAAGACTTAGAAAGGTTTAGCCATAGGAATAGGTCATGCCTTGGGGTGTTAGGAAACTTACCTACCCTTAGCTTGAACCACTCCTCACTTTCCTTCCTACAAGTCAAACTCCAAATCAATTCAATTTGATTTTCTCCAAATACAAATCAATTCCATGATTGAAATCCATGATTGAAATCTATGATTGAAACCCATGATCAAAATCCATCAAAAATTCCTAAGTCCAAATTTTGCCTAAGTCCTTAATCCTTCCTTAAGGACTTAACCAAAATCTTGATTCAAGCCAATTCAAACCTTTGAGATTTTCTCATGATCCATTTATATTCTCATTTATATGCACATATATAAATGAAATATAAATTCAAGCCCATCAAATCAAATTCAAAATCAATTCATTAAATTTTCTTAAGTCCCTTTAATTTTCCATTAAAGGACTTAGCCAAAATCAATCCTAAACTTTGATCAAACATTTCAAACCCTTGGGATTTTCTCAAAAATTATTTGTATTCTCATTTATATTCTCATATATAAATGAAATATAAATATAAATCAATCAAATCAAAAGCAAAAATTAAATTTCAAATTTAAAATCCTTGAAATTCCCTTAAATCCTTTAAATTCCTTTAATTTAAACTGATCAAACCATTTCAAACTCATGGGATTTTCTCAAAACTTATTTATATTTTCATTTATATTCTCATATATAAATGAAATATAAATATAAATCAATCAAATCAAAGGCAAAAATTAAATTCTAATTTAAAATTTCCTTAAATCCTTTAAATTCCTTTTAATGGATTTAAAAATCATGATTAAACTCTTTAAATCTTGAAATTTTCTCATGATCATTTATATTCTCATTTATATTCACATATATAAATGAAATATAAATTCAAACAATCAAATAAATTTCAAAATCAAACTCAAATCCATTCAAAATCAAATCTAAGCCTTTCAAGCAAAATCTTGGACTTAGCCAAAACACTTTCAAATCAAGCCAAACCCTTGATTTTCTCTCATGGTTCAATCAACCCTACAATCATGAGCTCATATATAAATCCAAACCTCAATCAAACAATCAAAACCCAAATCAAAAGTCAAACCCAAATCCCCTTCATATTCTTCCTTTGAATATGAAATTTTCAAATGGATCAAAACCCATTTGACTTCAAACCACTTGTAAATGGATTTATATTTCAATCATAAGTCATATACAAGATCAATCAACTTCAAATCAAGCTTTGACCAAGCCATTTGACCCACTTAGGCTCACTTGACCCAAAGTGACCTAAAGTACCCCTATGAGCCAACTTTTGATCCTAACCAAATTGGATTGAACCAAACTCATATATCCCTCTCATCATGATCAACAATCATCATGGGATGATCAATCAATCAAATTGGGTCAAACCAAGTCAAACCTAAGGGTTGACCAAGTCAACACTTAACCTAAAATGAAACCTTATATAGCCAAAATCTACCATAGGCCAAATTGATTGAAACCATTGATCTAAGTTCACTCATGACCTATGTTTGAACTTGACCAAGCCAACATTTGAGCCTAACCTATCCCAATTGGCCCACTTGACCAAGTTGACCCATTTTGACCTAAAGGGCCAAAATGTGTCAAAAATTGATCTAAGCCAAATTGATCAAACCAATGGGGTTCATTCCAAATCACTTGTGGAACTTGACCAAAGCCTCAATTGGCCAACTAGACCCAACCTAGCCCATTGACCTTAGACAACATGACCTAAAGGGGTCATGTTAAGAAAAAATTTAACTTAGCCCAAATTGATTAGAAACAAAGATATCAATCCACTCCATATGACTAACCAAACCTAAACCTACCCTTGACCTAAATAGGTCAAATGGGTCAAATAGTCAACTTGACCATTTGACCTAAATGAGTCATATGAGCCAAAACCAAATCTAATCCAAATTAAACCAAACCAAAGGCACCAAAATATTTCAAATGGTCATATGAACTTGACCCAACCCTTGGTTTGACCCAATTTGACCATTTGGTCAACTTGACCCAAGTTGACCCATTTTGACCTAAATGGGTCAACATGAGCCAAACCATATCAAATGGATTCCAAATCCATTGAAACTTGGTCAAACCTATTTTCTCAACATAAGAAACATACCCAGGCTAAAAAAAATAAAAAAATGACCATTCTACCCCTAGGCCATAGAACAAAATTTGGCTTAGCCCATGGGTATTTTGGTCATACCCTCATCACAATCACTTGAGGCTTTCCTAAAAGCTCAAGGGACTTAGTGAGTGGTGCACCCAACCCAATGGGTTTGGGTATGCCCATTTGACCCATGGACCAAACCTGACCCTTAGCCTTGAAATTCAATTTTTAAACTCCCTCTCAAGCTCAATTCAAGCACATGGGGAGTTCGAATTCCATTCCTTTGGCCAACTGATCATGTGCAATGATCAAATAGCCTAAATAGCTCACTCCATATGGTAAATTAGATCAAAATGATAACTAAGGGGTCAACCGTTCGATTTCCATAGGGTGAGATATACTCCCCCTAATTCATTAAAATCACACTTCACTCACATGGTGAGGCCTAGAAGAGCATCATCGAGAGTTTTCCCAAGGTCCCAGAGGATTTGAATTCTTGCTTTCTTCAATTTTGCAATGAAAATAGGGGAGTAATAATTAATTCTCTACACTTAATCTCATTCCAATTCCTCACACTTGATCTAGAGTCAAGCTCCTCAAGTTCTATAAGGAAAACTCAATTCAATCAAAGCCACAAAAGGAGTTGGTCCACCATTGATCCACTCAACCTCAAGGCTTAGAACTTCAGCTTCATCTCCATTAGGCTAGCTGATCTCGAGCAGGAGATCACCTCGATGAGGTATGATTTTTGACCACTTAGATTAGGAGGTGTTGGCCCTCAGTGAAAGGAATTTTCATTGCATGTGAAATCCACCGTTGGATTGGCCGCTCTATTCCTTTAGATGGTGTGGGTTGAGTCTTGAATGATTTTATGCTAGATCAGGCTCGGATCTCCCTTTGGATCATGGACAGTCTCCATTCATCCTGAGGTAAGAATTTGGCTCATCTCGTCCATCCATCTGCATTTTAGATGGGTGAGATTATTAGCACATTTTATAAATCCTTTATCCGATTTAAACGTAGGTGTATCCTTAGTCGATCTTTGATCGACTAAGGATATTAAATGCATCACCGCTTGATGTGACATTTAAGTGGATGGCTCATCGCATGATGCATGTAAAGCGCCGACCACCACGTCGTGATTGGTGGTATTAAGATTAGTTAGGATTTTAATCAATTCTAATTAATTAAAATATTCTAAAATCATAACTCTTCATAAAATCAAAAATAAAAGGAAAAATGCTATGGATAGATAATTTCATCTAGAATATTTTAAAATATTTTTAATAGATTTTGAATTCCTCTTTTCTCTGAATTTGTATTTCTTTGGGAATGTTAATTAGCTAATTACTTTCTAATTGAGGCACCAATTAATCTCAAATTTCTAGAGTTCATTTTAGGGAAAAACCTCTGTCACCCCTAATTTTCTTGAGATTTATTGAGGCTTTAATTGGGGAAATTGCTATTTCATTTCCTAATTACCCCTTTCATGTAATTAAGGGTAATTAAGGATTAGTGGATTTACCCTTTATTGTTTGATTAAGGTCAGATCCTGGTAGGGGTTTATGGAATAATTTTGGGGCATTTTCCCTAAGCTATTCCCTAAACCCTCTTTTCTTTCCTTAATCCCCTCTTAATTAAGGGTTAATTCATTAATTATCCCTTTAAACAATTTTCAAAATTCTAAAAAGTTCCAAAACTTAATTAATCTACCTTGGGTAGATGCTTAGGTGTTTAATAGCCTAAGTATAATTAAGGAAATTAAAACCCTTTAATAAGTATGAAAGGGTGTTTTAAAAGTACTTAAGTAAACCCTTTGCTTAATTAACTTTTAATTGTGAGCCAAATTGCATTAGGCCTTTTCATTTGTGTGCATTACAAATTTAAATACCTTGTGGGTTTTATGTCATCTCATTGGCTCATAATTACTTAGTTAATTTTTTTAAGGTGGTGTAGGTAAGGGTTAATTAAGCACTTAATTTACCTTAACCTAATCAATGCATAAAATGGATTTAATTATCTAAAATTAAAAAAATACAAAACACATGTGGGAATGGGTTAGGAACAAACTCATCTCACCTTTTTAAATTAAATCAAACTTCAAACTAAAAAAAAAATTTTGAAATTCACTTTCATTTATTCTAAATTTTCTTATGCCTTAAGAATGTCTTTAAGATTTAAGTAAAGTGATTTTTAGCATGCTTGCATTGCTTTTGATCTTTCCCAACATGTTAAGTTTTATGCCATGTGATTCATGCATTCATGATTTCATGTTTCAAATTTTAAAAATGAAAATGTTTACTTTATGTCGAATGTGCATGTGTTGGCTAAAGTAAAATATGAGTGGCTATTTTCACTACTAAATCCAAAATATTTTCAAAATTATAAATGAAATATCTAATCTGAAAGTGTGCTATTCATATCTTAATTATGAGCTTGCATGTGATAGATTATAAAGTAATGTTTAGTGTAGCCTTTCCTTTCTTTCTTTTGTTAGCATAGTTTTGAATTGGAGTGGGTAAGATGTAGGGTTCATTTGAAAAGAAATATACCTATAAATTTTACATCTTCCTTCTCCATTTCATTTCTTTTATATGCATGTTTGTACTTAAGGAAAGTGGTATATTAGTCGGACAACCCGAGGTTGTGAGGCTTTAAGTAGCCCTAAAGTAGATTTATACCTTACATCTGGTTAACAATAATGGTTGTACTCACTTATGCCTTTCTTACTTTCATGCATGTATGTGAAATTTTGGATAAGGAAAACCTTTTCTACTTAAGAAAAATCATGCATATTCAACTTAAATTTTCTTAAATGGATTACTTAGCATGCATCATAAAGTGTGTTAAAATACTCTCATTTCATGTATAGATATGCTTAGGGTCCATCCATATGCATGTTATATATGTTGGGAAAGAAATGAAGTAATGTATGTTATGTGAATTTTGATTCATTTTATTTAATCTTAAAATGCCTTTCTTTTTGAATAGGTTTGTTTAGAGTTTATCTAAACTTAGGATTAATTAAAAGATGTAATCAAAACATTCACCTAAATGAAATTAAAATGTGAACTTACTTTAGAAATTACTTAAGGATTAGGGAAGGAAAGAGAAGTTCCCTTCTCTTTCCCTCTCTTTATAACTTAGTAATTAATTGTAGGTTTCACTCAAACAAAATTAAAACATGAAATCAAAATAACCCAAAACACTTAAATAACTTAAATGAAACCCTCCTCTAAGTTGAACATGTTCTTCACACTTAAGAAAATTTTATAAAGTCCTAAGCTAAGCATACCACACCACAAAGCACACACATTAGCCTAAGTCACCACTTCTAGCTTTAGGTTAGGTCGAGCATGGTTTGATGTTATTTTGTTTGTGATGAATATTTTTAGATGTTAGGGGTGTATGCTCAGAATGAATGGTAGGGGCGTGCTTAGTCTAACTATTCTTTTCTATAGGGATTGTGCTTAAGAGCTATCATAAATAAAAATATAAATGCTTCTTGCTTGCGGTGCTTATACCCTTAGCATAATCCATAGGCTAGGTGACTTAGTCACCCATGTGTGGGGTGATAAGTCAATATACATGCTTGGATTTGTGTGGTGTGATTTAACTAACCTTTATTTTACAAGTAGTTAGATTTATTTTCCTTTTCATGTAAAATTTGTATAATTAGGATTTTGTAATGATTTATTATGGGTATTGGGATGAGCATTGGTCATAAGATCCCATCTTATGCACCATGTGAGGCCTTGGAGCATCTATCTTCCAACCATCTAAAAGGAAGAACTAAAAGAAGAAAGAAGAAAAGAAGAAAGAAGAAAGAAAGCTTGAAGCCCCCCATAACAATGAATTCCTTTGCTTAATTATAATTTAATTCATTTATAATCTGGGTTATATAAGGGTAGAGCTCGGCTACCTAATTTAATATTTTTTGAGTTTGTGCGGTGGTGCGACCACACACCTTTTATTCTTTTGTTTAGCTTTATAAATTGATTGATTTATTTGTTTAGCTTTTGCATTAAGTGGCATGTTTTCTAGTTTCTTCCTTGCTTTATGTATGGCTGGATGATTAGGCTCTTTAGAAAAAAATAAATCTTTTACCTTAACAACTAAAATTAAAATTAAATAACTCATAACCTCACCTAAAGCTTAGGATTAAAATCAAGATAAAAGAATTAACAACCCTTATGAGCATTTCTTTATAATATCATGCAAATGCATCTTATTTCACTCTTGATTGGAGGGCTTCACCTTTGCCATAGAACCACTTGACTTTGAGAGCCGTGGTGGAAACTCACCTCCTACCTTCTCACTGATTTTGGCCAATAACCTTCTTTCTCATGCATTAGTCATAAAATTCCTATTAGCCCGAGTCAAAATAATCGTCCAAAATGAAAATAAAATGAAATTTGAATTGCTTTAGATTTAGGTCATTTGAAGCATGTCCCTTTACATGATCTAGTCTCTTTTGGGAGTGAGTTTAAGGACTTAGTCTCTTTCTAAATAAAAATAACCTAGTTATCTTGCATTAAGCATAAAGACTTGCCTACATGTATTTAAAATCATAGGAGGAGTTAGTTGGTGGCCACCCAGTGGTTGTAAGTCCAAAGTTGGGTGGTTTGTCCTCTCTTGTGGAGGCAAACCAATTACCACACCTTAGATTTAGGTTGTGCTTAGGCCCTCATAAGCTCCCTAGATTTAGGTTCTGAGGTCACTTCTCCCCTTTGTGGGCCATAAGCCTAATTCCTCACCTCTTAGGCATTTCCTTAATCTTGTGTTAAGGAAGTGTAAGCCCTATCATTCTAATGAAAAATGCAACTCAAATAAACTAAATCAATTTCAAAATTGTAAAGCCCAACTATAGGATAGTTTGAGATGCTCGCTTAATTTCCTAGCATCCTACTTACTCCCATTTGGATTCGATACTAAATCTCTCTTTGATCAATCCCATTTGATCTTCAAAAGTAAACCAATCGATTGATAGTCCTTCCTATTGAAATCTTGATGATCATTTACCTTAATGAGAGTTTTCTAAGGAATCCCCATTCTTATGTGATGTAGTGTATGGGGCTTGCCTAAAGGAACTTAATGAGCAATTTAAAATAAACCCTTGCTTTACTTTTCCATAAAGTAGGGAAGAATCTAGTACATATGCCCATCATCTTAGGAGTCCTTATTGAGGTGATTGGTTCCATTAAAGGGTAGTGACTTACGTCTTTGAGATAGTACACTATACCTTGATGGCGATATCACTGAATAAGTACATATGTGGATCTTATATATTAAGATGAATTTCTATAGTTTTCTCTTTCTCGATTTGAAGGCGACTCCTTGTAGAAATTTTTTCTCCGATTTTTACTGACTCCGGGATGGTTTCTCTCTCCATATTTGGTGAATGATCATTGTCTTTGAGTATCGATAGTGGGTTTGTACTTTGGTATGAATCTAAAGACTATCCTTCTTTCCGTTGACACTCAACTCATTTCATTCTTGAGTTGAGTTAGCCAACATCTTTAGGTTTTAGGATCGCATTCCTTGTTGATCTTAAAACCCCCATTGGGTTCGTCAATGGGTAAAATGAAAAGATCTAAATAAAAAGAAAACATCTCTTAAAAAGACTTACTTCTTATCATTTTCATGATAAGGAAAGATTCATCCTAAAAATAATAAATCTTCCACAAAGAACTTTGCTTTTCAAAAAAACACCTTTTTAAAAATGTACTTAATAAAATATTTTTCACAAAATTTTATCACCCTCATTTAACAATTCATAATTGTTACATGTAGGGATTTTCAAAAAAATAAAAATAACATTTTCCAAAAGCACAAATGAACATCTTCTTTCAATTCACTTTGATGAAGATTTCATTTTCAAAATAAAATGAAAATCATCTTTCAAAATCAAAAAATCAAATCAAATTTTCAAAAGCACACATGAATCTATTCAATACACTCACTTATTGAATGGAAGTTTCATTTCAAATAAAAGCACAAAATGAACATCTTTCCAAATTACTTTGATGAAGATTTCATTTAAAAAAATAAACAATAATCTTTCTGAAATAAAAAAAATCAAATCAAATTTTTTTCAAAAAGCACATATGATCCTTTTATTCAGTATACTCAGACTTATTGAATGGATGTTTCATTTCCAAAAATAAAATTAAAATTTTCAAAAGCACATATGAATCCTTTCATTCAATCTACTCACACTTATTGAATGAAGTTTCATTTCAAAACAAATTAAAATTTTCAAAAAACATTGAATCTCATTCAATATAAATTGAATGAAAGTTTTTTCAAACAAATCAAACTTTTAAAACATGAGCATCTCAAAATTTATTAAATGAAATTTCATTTCAAATAAAATAAAATCACTTAAAATCCCTACATATATCACATATGTTAAGTTGGAATTTCTCTTTCAAAAAAAATATCACAAAATAAATACATTTCAAAATAAAATTGGCCTCCATTTACATACCTAAATTTGTTGAATGGTTTCAAAATTAAAATCAATCATATTTCAAAATTTTCAAACACATTTGGAACTTCATTAACATACCCAAATTTGTTAAGTGAAGTCTCCAAATCAAAATCAAAATTTTTTTCAAAACATATTTTGGAACTTCATTTAACATACCCAAATTTGTTAAGTTTCCAAATCAAAATCAAAATAAAATTTTCAAACACATTTGGAACTTCATTTAACTCAAATTTTAGTAAAGTTTGAAATCCAAAATCAAAATCAACAATCATTTTCAAAATTTTCATTTGGAATTTCATTTAACATAAATTTGTAAGTTTCCAAATCAAAAAAAAAAAAAACAATCATATTTCAAAATTTTCTAAACACATTTGGAACTTCATAACATAATTTGTTAAGTGAAGTCTAAATCAAAATCAAATCAAAATTTCAAAAATACATTTGGAACTCATTTAACATACCCAAATGTTAAGTAAGTTTTAAATCAAAATCAAAATTTTCAAACACATTTTGGAACTCATTTAACATACCCAAATTTGTTAAGTGAAGTTCCAAATCAAAATCAAAAATTTTCAAAACATTTGGAACTTCATTTAACATACCCAAATTTGTTAAGTAAAGTTTCCAAATCAAAATCAAAATTTTCAAACATTTGGAACTCATTTAACATACCCAAATTTGTTAAAAGTTCCAAATCAAAATAAAATTTTTCAAAACATATTTGGAACTTCATTTAACATACCCAAATTTGTTAAGTGTTCAAATCAAAAAATCAAAAAATAAAATTCAAAACACATTTGGATTCATTTAGCATACCAAATTTGCTAAGTAAGTTTCCAAAAAATCAAAATCAAAATTCTCAAACACCTTTGGAACTTCTTTCCTTAGCATTCCAAATTTGCTAAGGAGAAGTTTCCATTTTCAAAACCAAAACAAAACAAAATTTGAACACACCATTTGGAATTTCATTTAGCATGCTCAAATTTGCTAAATGAAATTTCCATTTCACAAAACTAAGTGGGACTTCATCTTTAGCATACCAAATTTGCTAAAGTTGAATATCCATTTTCAATCATTTCAAAAACAAAATAAAACACTTAGGATTCCTTTAGCATACCAAATTTGCTAAAGATCCTACCACTTTCAAAACAAATCCAAACAAATGAAACACTTAGGATTTCCTTAGCATACCTAAATTTGCTAAGAATCCTATTTTTCAAAATCAAACAAAATACACTTGGATTCTTCACTAAGCATACCTAAATTTTCTAAGTAAGAATTCTAAAATTTTCCAAAATCAAAAATAAAATAAAATTCAAAGAAAAAAACAATCACTTTTCTTCACTTAGCTAAATTTGCTAAGTAAAATTCCAAAACATTCAAACAAAATAAAATGACCCTTACTTTAACATACTCAAATTTGTTAAAGGAAAGGGTCCTCAAATCAAAATTCAAAATCAAAACAAAATGAATGAACATGGAAGCATCTTATCAAAATTTTGAATCCATATTTCAACATACTAAATTTGTTGAAGTTTGGATTCATATCAAATTCCTCTTTCAATCAATCTTTCCAAATCCATTTGAACCCACTTAACACTTCAAGTTGTTGGATGTGGGTTCAAATTTTCAAATTCAAAATTCAAAATCTATGGAGACAAAGCAAGTTCATTTCTCATTGCAGATCTTTTCAATCGATGCAATTTCAATTTAGTTCCTTGATGGCGCTCAAATTTGTCTTTACTTTCCCTTCATGGATCTAGCCTTGGATGGTCACTTTCCCTATTTGGATCATACCCATTTGATCCATTTTGGCCATGGATTTGAGGGGGCCAGGATCACTTGTGAGGGCATTCCCCTCTGAAGTCGAGGAAGAAGGGCGGTGAAGCGGTCATCGTAGACTTACCTTGATTTGATGTATCCTTGAAGAAAAGCGTGGCGACCACATACTATTATTCTGATTCAGATTCAGGTTCTGTGGCAGTTCATCCTAGAGTTGCACATGTTGCCCCAGTCATGTTGGTACACCTGCTGTACCCTCAAGGGTAAGGCTCCCTAGTTTTAGGCTTGCCTCCCACATTTGAGTAGGGTCTCACACTCCTCTCATCTACTACCCATAGGAACAAAAATTATGGTCAATGGTTCATACTAGGAGAGAGTTTGAGGGAAGTCAGATCATGGATGAGTCTCCCATGATCACTTCACTGTTAGAAAACTAGTTTCATCCTCTCTTAGGATTAGATAGAAGGATGCCAGGAGGATTCATTCATCTCCTCCTCGGTGGTGCATTTTGGGCTTTCTAGGAGTGCCTTCGCCTGCTCTTCTACGCCGTAGGCAAGGCATGCCTGCAGTACTGTACCCGCCTGATCTATGATATGTTATTCCTCATAGTGTAGGAAGGCATATCCATCAGGAGAGGGCCCGTGAGGCCCATACATCACACATTACTAGTAGACGGAGGTTCAACCGCCGCCGCTTTGGTTGACTTTCTTTCGCTCACCAGCACCGACCATATTGATAGTATTATCCTAATGGGAGGCCACCACAGAGGGCAGCTCCTGCAAAGAGAGTCGGTGGTGTCTCCACCCCACACCGCCTCGCCCGCCATCATCGCTAGGTTTCGATCTCCCATTCCATCAAGGCCATGAAAGCCACATCGGGAAAACACAGCTTGGTGATTCAACAGCCAAGGGATCCTACCTCCTTACACCACCCATTATGGTAGGGCCAGCAAGCCGACCTCCCGCCTGGTGTGAAAGGAGTGGTGACCCCAAAGTGTTGTGGTCGTTCCTTCACCAACTCCGCCAGCCAGATGTGGAGATGGTGATAATTGTTTTAGCTATTCTAGATGACAGTCCATCTACATCATTTACAGTGGAACTTCTTAGGATTGCTACCCTTTTTATAGCCAGTAGTAGCCAGGATTATCATACATCTAGTGAGTACAGTCCCCATAGGATTGACTCCCCAGTCTGAGGTGAGGTCCGGTGCCTTTAGTTCATAGTAGTGATCACACCGGTCAACCTAGATCATTCCTACCAGTTTAGATGGATCATTCTATAGATGAGATAGTGAATATTACTTCATGCAAAAGAAGGAGATCCTAGGGTATGAGTTATCAGATGAAGAGAGAGTCAGCTTCAATCCCAATGAAGATGACTTGATGGGGGATTCAATTGTATGCATGGTTGAGACTAGAGGTTCTCTTCTTAGGGATCAACAAGCTATGAAAGGTGATGAGGTTGATCAGGAAGACACAGCAGAATCAGCCAACACCTCGATGAAGGCGTAAGGATGAGCAGATTGATAGATGGCACATCAATTATGACTTGTTAGCAGTTGTCGGTCGTAAGAAAGCCCTCCATTTCATTCTAGTATAATCGATGTTAGCAGCTAGTGCATGTCTTAGACCCAGTTAAGACTCTACCTTCCATTGAGCAAGGTAGCACTAGTCTGTATAGGAAGGTAGTGGAAAGTACCTCCATACATAAAAAAGATCTGAAATCCATGGTTGAGTAGTAGGTGAAGGAAGCTTTGGCTCAAGCTCGAGGAGGATCATCAGTTCTAAAGGGTAGACCCTACCTAGAGGAATTCGATTCCATTCAGTATCCCAAGGGTTTCATGCCTCCTTCCTTCAAAAGCTTCAATGGCAGTGGAAACCCAAGGCAACATATAATGCATTTTAGAGCTAATTGTTGCAACACAGGTGGCAACTTTACTCTTTAGACTCTTTATCAATAGCCTAATAGGTATTACTTTTGATTGGTATGTTGAACTGCCCAATGATTCAGTAAAGATATTTGCTAAGTTAGAGAAACTTTTTATCAAGAGATTTACTAGAGCTCAAAGAGGGTTTAGTGATCTCATAGCACAACAACACCCCGGTGAGACCCTCATTGATTATATTCTCCAATGGTGTAACCTGAGTATGAAGTATGAATCATAGCTATCTGAACAATATGCCATTGAGATTCTCTTGAAGAATATCCATGGCCCGGTCGCCTTCATGCTTAAGCACTTCACTATCAAGACATTT
Organism: Cymbidium sinense; assembly: GCA_021442155.1. Lineage (NCBI taxonomy): Eukaryota > Viridiplantae > Streptophyta > Magnoliopsida > Asparagales > Orchidaceae > Cymbidium > Cymbidium sinense. The sequence continues at coordinate 19,374,301 of CM038221.1, read as the reverse complement.
GAGAAGCTAATCAACAAGGTGGTTAGTCTACAAGGAGAGGCCAAACAATTATCTTTTCAAGATCAGTTGCCAAAGTAGAAGCCCTAAAAGGTCTATGAGAAGAAACTTGGAGCAATAGCAACGGTTGATAAGGGGCCAACCAGAGATCCCGAGACCACGACCTAGGCACTCCACCTCCCTTGCCACCAGAGCCATACCACCTCCCGCCACCACGCCATCACTCAACCATACCAAAGATCGCTGATGCATACCCACCACCAAGTAGCTATGGTCCACCTACTCTTTTAGATAAGTTAAACAAACCTTATTCTTTTAAGAGGGAGGTAATTAGGAAAATATTTAAGAATCTCTTAAAAAAACTTGATTTCCAACTACCCGAGCCTAGGAGATCGGAGGAAGTTAGCAAAAGTCATGATTCAAATGTTTACCCTTACCACCATATGCTAAGCCACATTTTAGAGGATTTCTTCACATTTAAGGACTAGCTTGAACACAATTTCAAGACCGGTGCTGTAGTTATCCCAAAGGAATACCTTGTGGAACAACCTTCTAGTTCCATTAGGGTAATCCTTGGGGATACATGTGATCCTACCAAAACTAAAGAAGGTTGAGATATCTCCTTATCTCATACCTTTAAGAAGATAGTCTAGAAGATCAAGAAGCTTTCCTTATAGTGCCTAAGCCAGCTCAAACCTCCACCGCCAAGAAAGGTTTGCAAGTTGCCAGTGTCAACTCTAGGAAAGGAGGAGCTCAGTAGTAGCAATAGTAGCAATAGCATGTGTCAGCCCGAGATAGCTCTTTAGCATAGCCACCGACCGTGTCCAGCCTCCAACCTTCAGTTGCAGTTTCCACACCAATATCTTCTTCTACTTCAGGTAGTTCTTCTATTTCTTCTACTAGTAGAACTCTTGTATTAGTGGATAAGGGCTCTAAATCCCTTACTCCACTCACTCTACTTGATTTTTACTTTGTACCTCCAAATACTTTCAAGAAATTGAAGAATAAAGCTGATTTGAATTACATCTGTGTCTCCTTTGATCAAGTGTCTTCTTCTATTCCTAACCATAACTCTTCAAGTCTAAATAACTATAACAATTTTGATCTTCCTCTTTCTAAGGATTTTCCAACTCCCAACTCTAATACACCTCTTGAGATAGACTTGGAATCATCGATTTCAAGGGTCCCATAGGAGAAGTCAGGTGAGCTTGAAGTGTGTAGAACCTTGCCACCACCTTGCCTCAAGAGATTACCAAAGTCAACCTTGTAGTGGTAAGTTCTACCTCCTAGGGGCACCAAGATAGAGGGAAATAAGTCATTGGTACCAAGATCGAGAAGCCCTTCCACAGATGTCCACCCTTGATATGCTTGTGAAGACCAAAGGGTGGACTACAATATCCTTTCTCATCTAAGAAAGTTGTCATCTAAGCAAAGCATATACGATGCCCTTGTCTTATCCAAAGAGATGAGGGAATCACTAATCAAGGCTCTCTTAATCCCGATATATGCTTAGCTCAACTGACCGCTATAGGTAATGAAGCACACTATATGAAAGAAGCCCAAGGGATTACCTTCACATATGAAGACCTTTTGCTAGGGGACTTGGAGTACAACCGCCCCTACATCACATATTGGCAGTTCACTCAGTGGTTCTCATGGACATGTGCATCAAGAAACATTATGAGTCTAAAGACCCTTGCCTATTTGAGATCAACATCTCTACACTCTCGAAGATAGGATGATGTTGAGAGGATTCAATGATCGGTGAGCTGCTTAGGTTCTATAGTGTTACCATTGGAGATCGGTGATTAGACGAATGAAGCCAAGTTCTACATCATTGATTTAAATACTTCATTCACTTCTTTACTAGGAAGGCCTTGGATACATCAGAACAAGATCGTTCCATCCTCCCTTCATCAGTGCATCAAAATCCAAAAATATGGAATTGAATATCGGGTCAACTATGATGAAAAGCCATTTTCAGTTAGAGAGGTTAAGATTTATGAAGATGCAACCTACTATCTTTCTCAACACACCATTTGTCATGAACTTGAGCAAAATTCAAATGCTAAAACAAAAGAAAAAGAAAATCAAGAAAAGGAAAAGATAAAAGAAAATGAAAAGAAAAATGGAAATCCAAGTAGAAAGAAATAGAGCCGCATATCACATTCCACCCATAGTCCACTTCGTCATATGGACGTGTGAGTAGAATGGTTGAACCTCCACCAAGCAGAGGCAGAGGTAGAAACAAAGGCAATTTCAGAGGTGGGAGACCCCATAGTTGGCCTTCAGCTAACAGTGGTCGTGTTCCAGTTCACAGGAGTACCCCTACTATTTACATTGACTTGGAATCTAGCTCGAAGGATGAGTCTAATGTGATTACTATACCAGCCAACCCCTCTCAACGGGGTCCATTGGAGGTGACTTTCGTTCCAGACAGTGACGAAGACCGGGCCTCCAAGCAAAGCAAAGCATTGGAATCTGATTTATGTAGAACTATCAGGCAGTAGTTGGGAATCTTGGCTCTTACCTCACTTACATCTCAGAAAGTTGAAGGTTTGATAGTTAAGGAAGTCCCTAAGTCTTCCATTGACATGAAGCAGAGAGGTTTTTTTTAGGTTCATCATCCTCAAGTCTAGAGCTGGATGTAGGACTTGAAGAAGATACTTTTAAAGAATTAATGGAATTACTAGTTGATTTTTACTCTCTTTGTGTTCAGATTCTCATACAGAAAGGTTTGGTTCCTCACACTTGGTCTAAACACAGGTCAGAGTACTTTGAAAAATTATGGAACAACTAAGGCAGAGAAGCACAATCAAAGACAGGGCTAGGATTTGGTATAGTGGGTCCAGTCGATGATGGTGATTACTGTTTGATTATTACTAACTATTTGGAGTCTGATAGATTCTTCTCACCTCCCCAACTCCTATGAGAATGTGTGTTTAGAAATCTCAGATGATCCAAATAATCTTCAAGTTAAGGATGCACCTCCAGAATTTGAAGATGAAATCCATTCAACAATAGACAAGCTCAAAGAAATCAACCTTGGGAAAGAAGAAAATCCTTGCCTGATGTACATTAGTTCATTGATGAATAAAGAAGAAACCAATGACTTAGTTAGTCTATTGACTAAGTTTAAAGACTACTTTGTATGGAGTTTTGAAGAAAATCTTGATTATCTCCTAAAGTTGCAATCCATAAACTAGCAATATACCCTAATGTTACCCCTATTAAGCAAGCTCCTAAACGCATGCGATTAAAAAAATTAATAGGTCATTTTTGAAGTCAAGAAATTGATCAATGCTGGTTTCATCATGGAATAAAAATATTCCACCTAGTTAGCGAGTGTCATCCCAATTAAGAAGAAGAATGGCCAAATTCACATTTACGTCAATTTTAGGGACTTAAATAAGGCATGCCATAAGGATGAGTTTTCTTCCTATAGTAATTAGAACATTATCTCATCTCATGTAGTCTTCTTTCATGGATGGGTCATCGCTATAACCAAATCAAGATGTCTCTTGAAGATGAAAGAAACACTACTTTTGAACCCCCATCGAATCTATAGGGTCATGCCTTTCGCCTTAAAATCGGTGCTACATACCAATGGTCATGACTAGATCTTCAATGAACTCATCCAACATCAGGTTGAGTGCTACGTTGATGATCTCATAGTCAAAAGCAAAGAAAAGGAAGACCACCTCTTTAATTTGAGAGTAGTTTTCAAATGGTTAAGACAATATAACCTAAAATGAATCCCCTGAAGTGTGCATTTGGAGTAGCTTCAGGGAAATTCCATGGGTTTGTTGTTCAACATCGGGGAATAGAAATAGATCCTGAAAAGATTAAAGCTATCTTAGAAATACCACCTCCTAAGAGTTTAACTCAACTAAGATCCTTTCAAGTAAGGTTGGCATATCTAAGATGCTTTATCTCAAACCTATCTGGGAGAGACAAGCCACTCTCTACACTTGTCAAAAAAGGATGCTAAGTTCAAGTGGGATGATAGGTGCCAGCATGCATTCAAAGACATCAAGCAGTACTTGGTGAAGCTGTCAATTCTCATAGCCCCTATCTCGGGCAGGCCATTAATCATTTATACTGTTGCATTAGATGACTCACTCGGCGCTCTGTTGGCCTAAGCCAACAATGAAGGGAAGGAGAGCATACTCTACCTCACCATCCCTACAAACTATCCACATATTGAGAAACATTGCCTAGCGGCAGTCTTTGCCTCCCAAGCTCGACATTACATACTTTCTCATAAGGTGAACTTGATCTCGATATAAATCCTTTGGTATCTCATGACACGATAACTTTAGATGTTTGGCTCATTGGTCCATGATACTCTTGCAGTTTAATATCACTTTCGTACCCCTCCGTGTTGTTAAAGGATAGGCACTAGTGGATTTTTTAGCTGCACACTCACTTCCTGCTGATTCTCCGCTTAGTGATGATCTCCTTGATGAATAAATCATGAACTTAGGGGAGGCCAGCAACCGTCGATGGGAGATGTATTTTGATGGTGCTGCTTCTTCTCTCAAATGTGAAGCACCATGATTTATTCTCTCAGGTAAGGCAGGGGTAGGAATAGTTCTACTAACTCCAAACTGTGATATGATGAGATTCTCATTCTATCTTTCTAATCCCTGCACCAACAACGAAGCTAAGTATAAGGCTTTGATTGCTAATCTAGGCTTAGTCATCACTATCAGTGTCAAAAGCATCAACATATATGGGGATTCTCAGTTGGTTATCAACTATATCACCAGGTCATACAAGGTTCTCAAGCCCAAGCTTCGTCACTACCATGAGTACACCATGAAGCTATTGGCCCAGATTCCTGAAGTCACTATCTACAAGGTTTCTAAGCAGAGAATGCAGTAGCAGATGCTTTGGCCAAACTTGCCAAAGAATTAGCATGTCTGGAAGATGAGGCCATTCCAATAAGGGTTCAAAATAGATAAGTCTTGTCCCTTATTGATGTTGAACTCATTGAGAGACTTTCTCTTGAAAGGGAGGTTGCCTTTGTCAAATAGGACAAAGAGCTAGACTAGAGACAACTATTCATAGATTACTTGAACACTAGCAAACTACCTCAAGAGAAATCACAAGCCCATCAGGTGAAACATAGAGCTCTCTCCTACGCTCTCATTGATGGCACCCTGTACCGCCGATCCTTTGACCAATTATGGTTACATTGTTTAGGAAAACACAAAGCTCATGGCATTGTTATCAAGGTACATGCAGGTTTATGTGGAGCTCATCAGTCTGATCTGAAGATGAAGATGAAGATCAAGAAACTAGGATACTACGCCTGATTTTAGATGGATTTAGCTAGAAGATGCCATTCGTGTGCAGTGTGGTCCTCCACCAACCACCCAACATTCTACATTGGCCTCATGGCCATTTGAGTGTTGGGAATGCCGACATTATGGGTCTGATCGATCCTCCTTCTTCAGGGTCCTTTGGTTCATTCTACGCCGACTACTTTTCCAAGTGGGTGGAAGCCATCCCACTCAGAGAGGTCACAACTCAGCATGTGTTTCAATTTTTTAAGAACCATATCATATATAGGTTCAGGGTGCCTTGGAAAAATATATCTGATAATGGTACTGCATTCAAAAGCATGAAGATCAATAGCTTCACCAGAAGACATGGTATAGACTGGAGATACTCTACCATCTACTACCCCAGAGCTAATGGCATAGTAGAAGCATTCAACAAAACTCTCATCCAAATTTAGAAAACTCTTGATGATAAAAAAATAGTGGCATGGTTGAAGCCTTGTGGGCCTACCCCATCTGGGACTCGACTTAGTCTACTCCATTTTCCTTAGTGTATGCATCTGAAGCTGTTTGACCTTTAGAAGTTCAGCTCCCATCACTAAGGATAGCATTGGGTAACAAGATCACTACAGAATAAAATGCAAAGTTGTGATTAGAAGAGCTCGACGGTTTGGAGGAGAGTCACTTACGGGCGTGCTAAAATCTCGAGTTGTACAAGGAAAAAATGATTCAAGCTTACAACAAGCTGGTTCGACCTAGGTCTTTTCAAGTAAGAGAACTTGTGTTAGTCCTGAGGAGACCAATTGTTGCCCATCGAAAGATGGGAGGCAAGTTTGAACCTAGTTGGGATACCCAGTTGGGAAGGCCCCTATGCTATAGAGAAGGCCTACCAAGTAGGATCTTATTAATTTATTGATTGTAAATGGGAACACCATATGCTTCCAATTAATGGGCTTTATCTAATGAAATATTACCCATGAAATAAAACTTGTTGAAAATAATCCTTAATAAAAAGAACAAAAATCTAATTCCATTCATCAAATCTTCTCTTCTTTCGAAGTGTTTTTTGCTTATCTTGTGAATCCGCCGTGTCGTGTTGTAGGGTAGGTGTAAGAGTCCCCCAATTACATCCTATCCCTCATTCATATCACAAACACAATCTCTGATTCTATTAGAATAGGTGTGAGAGAACCCAAGAGGCATTCTATTTTGATTAGCACAACTAAGTTAGGTGTAAGAGTCCCCCAACGACATCCTTTTTTAGTGAGAATCCTATTGCCATCCGTGGCATCATTTTGAATTCCCCATCATGTTTTATGGTAGGTGTAAGAGTCCCTATAGGCATCCTATTCCTTTTAACACATGCACAAAACATAAACACAAATATTTTATTTCAAGCTACTTTGATGTGGAAGCAAGCCCTTATGACACTCACACATTAGCTGCTCTAGGTCGGATCTTCATGCTACCTAGTTAGTATGTCACCCTAGTGGTCATTTGTTGAAAGATGTGAGTCCCCGCACTTTCTTCCTAACTTAATGATTATAAACTAATGAGCACCTTATTAGTATGGTATGCATGACTGCTCAACCAGTAAGCTACCTCTTGTTAACTTTGCTTAAGAAGATGTGAGTTCTCGTGCTTTCTTCTTGAACTAGCCATCATGCTCTAACAAGGTTGAGTATATTTGAGGTTTAGGGTAAGTTCCCGAGGCACCTTTACTCTTGACTACTTTTGAGTTGATATAATTCCCACAGTGACATTCACTCAGTAGTCACCCAGGTCGATAACTTTTGTCAGGCGATGATAGACTATCCGGTCGGTTTTATATAGGAGGATGTGAGTCCCCGAGCTTTCTTCCTAGGCTGATTGTTGCAAACCGATGAACACCTTAGGTTGGTTGATGTTCACTATGCTAATAGCGACTCACCCGGTGAGTACACCACTCTTGGTAGATATGAGTCCACATGCTTTCTCCTTGAGTTGGACACCAAATACTGATTGGATTATATGACTAGCCATGTCATCTTCTCTAGAGTGTTGGATTAAGCCCCTTAGTGGCCCCATCCCTTGTGGCCACTCTATTTGGATCAAGTCCTTTGCGACCCCATTTAGACACTACCCAAGTTACTTTTGGATTGGACAATCCCCCTTTCTAGTAGCCACCCATGTGGTTGGAGAATTTATTCAGTGGATATATTCTTCTTTAGTTCAATAAATCTGAGAAAGGTCTAGGTTGATATAAGTTCCTTCTCAGTTTGATCCCTCGTAAACTAACATGATCTATGTTAAAACAAACTAAAATAAACAAACAAAATTAATTCATTTGTGGATTAGGAATTTAAGCCCCAAAGGGTCCCTTCTCCCAAGCAGGCATCATATCTTTAGGGCAGTGTCAGTAGAACTCCCTATAGGAATTGCCTGACTACCTGAGTTGAGATAAATCCCCCGGTCGGTACTCACACCGAAGTCACCCTTAGGTTAGGTTCAACCTATTTTTCCACAAGCATGTTACCTTGGCAGTCATTCCACTTTGGAAAATATAAGACTATACACATTCTTTCTAGCATGACTATCGCAAATCGATAGGCAGCCCTAGGTCAGGTTCGATTTGTTGCCCAAAGTAATTGATCGCCCTAGTGATCTTTTGTAGTGGAAGATGTGAGTCCCAGAGCTTTCTTCCTTTCAATTGATCATTGTAAATTGAAAGGCACTCCTTTCTTTGAATTATTCTCCCATCGGTTGGGAAACTACTCCCTTTGGTTTAGTAAATCTAAGATAGGTCTAGGCTGATATAAGCTCCTTCGTAGTATGATCCATCACAATCTAATAGGATTCATCAAAATAAACAAAATCTTAAAAAAAAATGAAATCTATCTTGACTATCCTTGAGTTGATTTAAGTCCCCCAGTGACATTCAGTCAATAATCAGCCCTAGGTCAATTTCGATTTGTTGCCCAAAGCAACTGACCACCCTAGTGGTTCCTTATTTCTAAGATGTGAGTCCCCGTGCTTTCTTCTTAAAACTTGACCATTGCAATTGAAGGCACTCCTTTGGTCGGATAGTCCTACCTTCTAGTTGATAGACAATTCCCTTTGAATTGGTAAACTGAGCTAAGTCTAGGCCTCCATGGCCCAGGTTCTTGGCAAACCAATAAGATTCATTAAAATAAACAAAATCAAAAAATGGAATCTCTCTTGACTATCCTTGAGTTGATTTAAGTCCCCTAGCGGCATTCACTTAATAGTCAGCCCTAGGTCTTGTTCGATTTGTTGCCCAAAGCAACCGATCACCCCAGTGATTCCTTATTTCTAGAAGATGTGAGTCCCCGCGCTTTCTTTTTAAAACTTGACCATTGTAAGCTGAAAGGCACTCCTTTGGTTGGATAGTCCTACCATTTGGTTGGTAGATTACTCCCTTTGAATTAGTAAATCTGAGCTAGGTCTAGGCCTCCATGGCCCCTATTTAGTGTAGTTCATCACAAATCAATAGGATTCATAAAATAAACAAACAAATCTAAAAGTGAAATTTATCTTTGACTATCTTTGAGTTGATTTAAGTCCCCCAGCGACATTCACTTAATAGTTAGCCCTAGGTTGGGTTCAATCTGTTACCTTGTCAATAGATTACCCCATCAATTGGTCCCTACTTTAGAGGATGTAAGTCTCTTTCTTCCTAATAGTAGTATACCAAAATGGATCCCTTTGTTCGGCTAGTCTTACTATGTTCTTAGTAGACTACCCCTTTGGATTGGTAAATCTGAGTTAGGTCTAAGCCTCCATAGCTTCTACTTAGTGCGATCTATCGCAAACCAACAGGGTTCATCTCAAAATCTAAAATATAAAAATTTGAAATAAACAAATCTAATGAAATAAACAAAATAAACATTAATCTAAATCAACCCTTTTGCTTCTCCTCAATGAGATGCAAATCTTTTAGTTCCCAACGGATCTAAAATTCTTATCCCTCAGTGGATTTCTCAACCCCTCCCTTGTGGATGATTTGAACTTGCTTCCCTAGTGAAGAGTTCTTTTTTTTATAATCCCTTGAGGAGTCTAAATAATAAACAAAATAAAACAAATCAAATAATAAATTGAAACAAATTCAACCCTCTTCCCTCGGTGAACTCAAATCAAACCTCTCATCTTCTTGTGAATGACTTGAACATGCTTCCCTAGTGGAGGTTCACACTCAATCCCTTAGTAGGCTCTTCCCTCTCTCTTATGACTTGGACATAAGTAGAGCCACATTGCATTAGGCTCTAGATTCTTTCTACTCCTTGGGTTAAGGATAGTTTGTTTCTGCTAATGCTTGTGATCATTCAGTGTTGTTGATCATTTTGCTCAACACCAATAAGTGCGGTGTACTTGGTCAGTCACACCACACCTATTGGGCGCCTTTTGTTGACCTCATTTTTAGAATGACCTCTCAACACCTCCCTCTCAAACATAGGATTCCTCTTAGACTTTAAGGGTTCCTTAGTCTTAAGACACATCTAGTGATTAGGTGGACACTCCAACCCCAAGACTTAGAAGGTTTAGCCATAGAATAGGTCATGCCTTGGGGTGTTAGAAACTTACCCCTTAGCTTGAACCACTCCTCCTTCCTACAAGTCAAACTCCAAATCAATTCAATTTGATTTTCTCCAAATACAAATAAATTCCATGATTGAAATCCATGATTGAAATCTATGATTGAAACCCATGATCAAAATCAATCAAAAATTTCTAAGTCCAAACTTTGCCTAAGTCTTTAATCCTTCCCTTAAGGACTTAACCAAAATCTTGAGTCAAGCCAATTCAAATCTTTGAGATTTTCTCATGATCCATTTATATTCTCATTTATATTCACATATATAAATGAAAAATAAATTCAAACCCATCAAGATTCCAAATTAATTCATGAAATTTTCTTAAGTCCCTTTAATTTTCCATTAAAGGACTTAGCCAAAATCAATCATAAACTTTGATCAAACCATTTCAAACCCTTGGGATTTTCTCAAAACTTATTTATATTCTCATATATAAATGAAATATAAATATAAATCAATCAATCAAAAGCAAAAAATTAAATTCCAAATTTAAAATCCTTTAAATTACCTTTAATATTTAACCAAAACTTTGATCAAATCATTTCAAACTCATGGGATTTTCTCAAAACTTATTTATATTCTCATTTATATTCTCATATATAAATGAAATATAAATATAAATCAATCAAATCAAAGGCAAAAATTAAATTTCAATTTAAAATTTTCCTTAATTCTTTTAAATTCCCTTTTAATGGATTTAACTCAAATCATGATTAGACTCTTTTAAATTCTTGAATTTTTCTCATGATCCATTTATATTCTCATTTATATTCACATATATAAATGAAATATAAATTCAAACAATCAAAATCAATTACAAAAATCAAACTCAAATCCATTCAAAATCAAATCTAAGCCTTTCAATCCAACATCTTGAACTTAGCCAAAACACTTTCAAATCAAGCCAAATCATTGATTTTCTCTCATGGTTCAATCAACTCTACAATCATGAGCTCATATATAAATCCAAACCTCAATAAAACAATCAAAAGTCAAACCCAAATCCCCTTCATATTCTTTCCTTGAATATGAAATTTTCAAATGGATCAAAACTCATTTGACTTCAAACCACTTATAAATGGATTTATATTTCAATCATAAGTCCATATTCAAGATCAATCAACTTCAAATCAAGCTTTGACCAAGCCATTTGACCCAAAGTGACCTAAAGTACCATCATGAGCCAACTTTTGATCCTAATCATATTGGATTGAACCAAACTCATATACCCCTCTCATCATGATCAACAATGATCATGGGATGATCAATTAATCAAATTAGGTCAAACCAAGTCAAACCTAAGGGTTGACCAAGTCAACACTTAACCTAAAATGAAACATTACATTGCCAAAATCCACCATATGCCAAATTGATTGAAACCTTTGATCTAATTTCACTCATGACCTATGTTTGAACTTGACCAAGCCAACATTTGAGCCTAACTTAGCCCAATTGGCTCACTTGACCTAAGTTGACCCATTTTGACCTAAAGGGCCAAAATGTGTGAAAACATGATCTATGCTAAATTAATCCAAACCATTGGGTCAAGTTCATTCTAAATCACTTGTTGAACTTGACCAAAGCCTCAATTGGCTAACTAGACCCAACCTAGCCCAATTGACCTTAGGCCCAACATGACCTAAAGGGGTCATGTTGAGCCAAAATTGAACTTAACCAAAATTGATTGGAAACAAAGATACCAATCCACTCCATATGACTAACCAAATCTAAACCTACCCTTGTCCTAACCCAAATAGGTCAAATGGGTCAACTTGACCCATTTGACCTAAATGAGTCAAATGATCCAAAACCAAATCTAACCCAAATTGAACCAAACCAAAGGCACCAAAATATTTCAAATGGTCATATGAACTTGACCCAACCCTTGGTTTGACCCAATTTGACCAATTGGTCAATTTGACCCAAGTTGACTCATTTTGACCTAAATGGGTTAACATGAGCCAAACCCTATCAAATGGATTCCAAATCCATTAAAACTTGGTCAAACCTCTTTTCGCAACATAGCAAACATACCCAAATAAAAAATAGCAAAATGACCATTTTGTAGGCCATAGAAAATTTTGGCTAGCCCATGGGTATTTTGGTCATACCCTCATCACAATCACTTGAGGCTTTTCTAAAAGCTTAAGGGGACTTAGTGATGAGTGGTGTACCCAACCCGATGGTTTGGTCAGCCCATTTGACCCATGGACCAAACCTGACCCTCCGCCTTCGAAATTCAATTTTCAAACTCCCTCTCAAGCTCAATTCAAGCACTTGGGGATTGGATTTCCATTCTCTGGCCAAACTGACCATGTGCAATGATCTAACTGCCTAAATAACTCACTCCATATGGTCAATTAGATCAAAATAGAAACTAATGGTCATCCGATTTCCATGGGGGATATATACTCCCCTAATTCAATAAAATCACACTTCACTCACATTCAATTGAGGCCTAGAGAGAGTTAGCAATCATCATAGAGCTTTCCCAAGGTCCATAGAGAGGATTTGAATCTTGCTTTCTTCAATTTTGCACAGTGCAAAATAGGGAGCTCAATCCAATAGTGAATTTTCTCTACACTTAATCTCCTTCCAATTCCTCTTGCACACTTGATCTAGGAGCTAAGTCAAATTGGCCCAAGCTTTCTCTGAAGTTTAGAGGCAAGGGAGAGCTCAATTCAATCAAAGTTGCAAAGGGATTGAAGAGGAGTTGGTCCACCCAATGATCCACCAACCTCAAGGCCTAGGAACTTCAATAGGCTTCATCTCCACAAAACGAAGCTACCTCATCGATCTCGAGCAGGATCACCTGAGGTGGTTGATTTTTTACCACTTAGATTAGGAGGTGTTGGTCCTTTGTGAAAGGAATTTTCATTGCATGTGAAATCCACCGTTGAATTGGCTGCTCTATTTTTTTAGATGGTGTGGGTTGAGTGTTGAATGATTCTATGCTAGATCAGGCTCGGATCTCCCCTTGGATCATGAACGGTCTCCATTAATCCTCACAGAAGAATTTGGCTCATCTCAACCATCCATCTGCATGTTTTAGATGGATGGCTAAGATTATTAGGCACATTTTATAAATCCTTTATCCGATTTAAACCGCGGGTGTATCCTTAGCCATCCAAACCTTGATCGGAAGGCTAAGGATATTAGCGCGTGCATCGCCAGCCGCCCCCTTGGATTTGATATTTAAGTGGATGGCTCACGGCGTGATGCATGTAAAAAACATCTTGTCAGCCGCATGCCGTCATGTAGTGGTGGTATTAGATTAGTTTGATTTTATTAATTTCTAATTAATTCAAAAATCTTCCAAAAATCATAACCCCTTCAATAAAAATCAAAAAAATAAAAGAAAAAAATGCTATTGATAGATAATTTGATCTAGAATATTTTAAAAATATTTTCAATGTATTTTGAATTCCCCTTTTCTCTGAATTTGGGTTTCTTTGGGAATGTTAATTAGCTAATTACTTTCTAATTAAATCACCAATTGATCTCAAATTTCTAGAGTTCCTTTTAGGGGATGACCTCTGCCTCTCCTAATTTTCTCTAGATTTATTGAGACCTCAATTGAGAAAATTGCTATTTCATTCCCTAATTACACCTTTCATGTAATTAAGGGTAATTAAGGTGTGATTAGTAGATTTACCCTTTGATTAAGTTTGATTAAGGTTAGATCTAGTGAGTAGGGGTTTTATGGAATAATTTTGGGGTATTTCCCCTAAGCTATTTCCTAAACCCCCTTTTCTTTCTTAATCCCTATTAATTAAGGGTTAATTCATTAATTTTCCCTTTAAACAATTTTCAAAAATTCTAAAGATTTAGAACTTAATCTACCTTGGGTAGATGCTTGGGTGTTTAGCCTAAGTCTAATTAAATTAAAACCCCTTTCATAAGTATGAAAGGGTATTTTAAAGTACTAAAAATTTGCTTTTAACTTTTAATTGTGAGCCAAATTGCATTAGGCTTTTTCTTTATTAGGTGCATTGCAAATTTAAATATCTTGTGGGTTTAATGTCATCTCATTGGCTCATAATTACTTAGTTAATTTTTCTAAGGTGGTGCCGGTAAGTGTTAATAAAGCCACTTAATTTATACCTTAACCTAATTAATGTATAAAAATGGATCTAATGAATTAAAAATTAAACAAAACTACAAAACAAATGTGGGAATGTGTTAGGAGCAGCAAACTCATCTCACCTTTTCAAAATTAAATCAAACTTCAAACTAAACAAAAATAATTTTGAAATTCACTTTGATTTATTCTAAATTTTCTTATTTCTTAAATAATGTCTTTAGATTTAAGTAAAGTGAGTTTATTTACATGATTTCATTGCTTTAGATCTTTCCCATCATGTTAAGTTGTATGTCTTGTGATTCATGCATTCATAATTTCATGTTTCAAATTTTAAAATTGAAATTGTTTACTTTATGTCATTTGTCCATGTGTTGGCTAAAGTAAAATATGAGTGGCTATTATCACTACTAAAACCAAAATATTTTCAAAACTTATAAATTAAATATCAAATCTGAAAGTGTGTTATTCATATCTTAATTATGAGCTTGCATGTGATAGATTACAAAGTAATGTATAGTGTAGCCTTTACTTACTTTCTTATGTTAGGATAGTTCTTAATAGGAGTGGCTAAGATGTAGGGTTCATTTGAAAAGAATTCCAACACTTACTTAATTCTATACCTTATTCATCCCTATGCCATCATCTAGAAGGATTGCTTATTCTTGCATGAATAAATTGCATAAACAAAATTGAAACTATTAAACAATTTTTGCATCTTCCTTCTCCATTTGATTTCTTTTATATGCATGTTTGTACTTAAGGAAAGTGGTATATTAGTCTGGACAACCTCGAGGTTGCGAGGCTTTAAGTAGTCCTAAGTAGATTTTATACCTTACACGTCTGGTTAACATCGGTGCTATACTCACTTATGCATTTCTTACTTTCATGCATGTATGTGAAATTATGGATAAGGAAAACATTTTCTACTTAAGAAAAATCATGCATACTTAACTTCTAAAATTTCTTAAATGGATTACTTAGCATGCATCATAAAGTGTGTTAATATATTTCCATGTATATATTTTAACCCATCCTATGTATATGTTGGAAAAAAGAAAATTCTAAGTCAATTGATTATTTTATTAATCTTGATGCTTTATTTTGTTTGTTTGAATGTTTAACTAGATGTTAGGGTTATGCTTATAGAATAAATGAATTAATGTGCTTATCTAACTTATTCTTTTTAGATTTGTGCTTAAGCAATCATAAATAAAAATATAAATGCTTCTTGCTTTGCTTCTTATACCATAATATAGGCCAGTGGACTAGTCACTCATGTGTGGGGTGATAAGTCAATATACATTCTTGGGATTTATGTGTGTGGTTTAATAATTTGTTTTCTTAGGGTGTTAGTAGATTTCCCATTTCTTTTGATGTAAAATATAATTAGATTTTGGAATGATTTATTATGGGATTAGGATGAGCATTGGTATAAGATCCCATCTTATGCAATGTGAAGCATTGGATCACCTTAACCATCAAGGAAGAACCAAAAGAAGAAAGAAGAAGAAGAAGAAAACAGAAGAAAAGAAGAAGCAAGAAGAAAAGAAGAAAGAAGAAAGAAGAAAGAAAGCTTGAAGCCCCCCATAATAATGAATTCCTTTGCTTAATTATAATTTAATTCATTTGTAATCTGGGTTATTTAAGGGTAGAGCTCGGCTACCCAATTTAATATTTTGAGTTTGTGTGGTGGTTCCCGACCACAATAGCCTTTTATTCTTTTTGCGCTAGCTTTATAAATTGATTGTTGATTTGTTCAGCTTGTGCATTAACTGGCATGCTTTTCCTAGTTTCTTCCTTGCTTTATGTATAGCCTGGATGAGGATTAGGCTCTTTAGGAAAAATAAATCTTTTACCCAACTTAACAACTCAAATTAAAATTAAACAACTCATAACCTCACCTAAAGCTTAGGATTAAAATCAAGATAAAGAAATTAACAACCTCTTAGCTGGTTGAGCATTTATTTATAATATCATGCACAAATACATCTTATTTTACTCTTGATTGGAGGGCTTCCACCTTTGCCAGAGAACCCAGCTTGACCTATGAGAGCCGTGTTTGAAACTCATCTCCTAACTTTTCGTTGATTTTGGCCAATAATCTTCTTTCTCATGCACTCATGCATTAAGCATAAAAAAAATCCTATTAGTCTAAGTCAAAATAATTTTCCAAAATGAAAAAAATGAAATTTGAATTTCATTAGATTTAGGTCATTTGAGGCATGTCCCTTTACATGATCTAGTCTCTTTGGGGAGTGAGTTTAAGGACTTAGTCTCTTTCTAAATAAAACCAACCTAGCTATCTTACATTAAGTATAAAAAGTTGCCTGCATGTATTTAAAATTGTAGGAGGAGTTATTTGGTGGCCACCGCCAGGAAGTTGTAACTTTAAGCTATTGGGTGGTTTGTCCTCTCTTGTGTAGGCAAACCAATTACCCATTTTTTTACTTAGATTTAGGTTGTGCTTGTCAGCTAGGTTAGGTTCTTTCTCCCCTTTGTGGTCCATAAGCATAATTCATCATCTCTTAGGCATTTCCTTAATCTTGTATTAAGGAAGTGTAAGCCCTAACATTTTAATGAAAAATTCCACTCAAATCTAAATCAATTTCTAAAATATAAAGCCCAACTATAGGATAGTTTGATATGCTCTAGATTTCCTAGCATCATGAACATCTCCTATTTACTATCATTTTGCTTTGATAATAGATCTCTCTTTGATTAATCCCATTTGATCTTCAAAAGTAAACTAATCGATTGATAGTCCTTCCTATTGAAATCTTCAGAGAAAATGATCATTTACCTTAGTCGAGTATTTTCCTAAGGAATCCCCATTCCTTAGGATGTAATTAAATATGGGGGCTTACCCTTGAAGGGAACTTAATGAACCAGTTTAAAATAAACTCTGCTTTACTTTTTTTTTTATGTAAATTAGGGGAATAATCTCTCATATATATGTAGATCCATCATCCTTAGGAGTCCTTATTGAGGTGATTGGTTCAATTAAAGGGTATTGACTTCTGTCTTTTGAGATAGTACACTATACCTTGATGATGTATCCGATCACCTGAATAAGTACATCTATGGATCTACATGACATCTTACTAAGATGAATTTTCACATATATAGTTTTTCCTCTCCTTTCATCAACAAATTTGAAGGCGACTCTATATCCCTATGTAGGAAATTTTTCTCCACACTAACAAAGATGAGTCATCTAATGCGTTTAGAGGATGAGTGGCTTTGCGATGGAATAGCTAGCTTCACCAAATACTACTTGATATTTTTAAAAGCATGCTGACACTTATCATCCCACTTGAACTTGGCATCCTTTTTGACAAGTGCTGAAAATGGCTTGCATCTCCCCGATAGGTTGGAGATAAAGCATCTGAGATACGGTAACCATCCTCAAAAAGATCTGAGTTGAGTTAAACTTTTGGGAGGTGGAATTTCTAAGATAGCTTTGATCTTTTTTGGATCTATTTCTATTCCACGGTGTAACAACAAACCCAAATTTCCCACAGCTACTCATGCATCGGGATTAATTTTGAGGTTATATTATCTTAATTATTCAAAAACTACTCTCAAATCAAAGTGATGGTCTTCCTTTTCTTTGCTCTTGACTATTAGATCATCAACATAGCACTCAACCTGATGATGGATGAGTTCATTGAAGATCTGAGTCATGGCCCATTGGTATGTATCACCTACATTTTTAAGGCCAAAAGGCATGACCTTCTAACAATAGATTCCGATTAGAGTTTGAAAAGTAGTGTTTCTTTCATCCTCAGGGGTCATCTGGGGCCATCTTGATTTGGTTGTAGCTAGATGACCCATCCATGAAGAAGAATACTGCATGAGATGAGGTGATGTCCACCATTAATTCTGGTATAAGAAGAGGAGTTGGTCCACTCATTGATCCACTCAACCTTAAGGCCTAGGAACTTCAACAGGGCTTCATCTCCACTAAATGAAGCTACCTCATCGATCTTGAGTGCCGGTGAGGTTAGTGATTTTTCAACTACTTAGATTAGGAGGTTTGGTCCTTTATGAAAGGAATTTTCATTTTGGATTGGCTTAATTTTTTTAGATGGTGTGGGTTGAGTCTTGAATGATTTTATGCTAGATTGGGCTCGGATCTCCCCTTGGATCATGGACGGTCTCCATTCATCCTCATGAAAGAATTTGGCTCATTTTAGCCATCCATCCACATGTTTTAGATGGATGGCTGAGATTATTAGGCACATTTTATAAATCCTTTTGATTTAAACTGCTGTATCCTCAATTTTTGACTCAGACGGCTGATAGCGCGTGTCCGCCCTAGATTTGAAATTTAAGTGGATGGCTCATGGCATGAAGCATGTAAAGCACGCTGACCGCCGCCGCCACGCGTCACACTATGAGCCGATATTAAGCAGGGATTAGTTAGGGATTTTTATTAATTCCTAATTAATTCAAAAATCTTCTAAAAATCATAACTCCTTCCATAAAAATCAAAAAAATAAAAGGAAAAATGCTATGGATAGATAATTTCATCGAAAATATTCTAAAAATATTTTCAGTGGATTTTGAATTCTCCTTTTCTCTGAATTTAGGTTTCTTTAGGAATGTTAATTAGCTAATTACTTTCTAATTAAGTCACCAATTGATCTTAAATTTCTAGAGTTCATTTTAGGGGATGACCTCTACCTCTTCTAATTTTCTTGAGATTTATTGAGGCCTTAATTAGGAAAATTGCTATTTCATTCCCTAATTACACCTGTCATATAATTAAGGGTAATTAAGGTGTGATTAGTGGATTTACCCTTTGATTAAGTTTGATTAAGGTTAGATCCAGTGAGCAAGGGTTTTATGAAATAATTTTGGGGTATTTTCCCTAAGCTATTTCTTAAACCACCTTTACTTTCTTTAAGCCCCTCTTAATTAAAGGTTAATTCATTAATTATCACTTTAAACAATTTTCAAAAATTCTAAAAATATTCTAGAACTTAATTAATCTACCTTGGGTAGATGCTTAGGTGTTTAATAGCTAAGTCTATGAAATTAAAACCCTTTCATAAGTATGAAAGGGTGTTTTAAAAGTACTTAAGCTAAACTCCTTTGCTTAATTAACTTTTAATTGTGAGCCAAATTGCATTAGGCCTTTTATTTATTAGGTGCATTGCAAATTTATAAACCTTGTGTGTTTAATGTCATCTCATTAGCTCATAACTACTTAGTTAATTTTTCTAAGGTGGTGCAGGTAAGTGTTAATTAAGCCACTTACTTTATACCTTAACTTAATCAATGCATAAAAATGGATCTAATGAATTAAAAATTAAACAAAAATTGCAAAACACATGTGGGAATGGGTTAGGAGCACCAAACTCATCTCACCTTTTCAAAATTAAATCAAACTTCAAACTGAACAAAAATAATTTTGAAATTCACTTTGATTTATTCTAAATTTTTTATTTCTTAAAGAATGTCTTTAGGTTTTAAGTAAAGTGAGTTTATTTACATGATTTCATTGCTTTAGATCTTTCCCATCATGTTAAGTTGTATGTCATGTGATTCATGCATTCATAATTTCATGTTTCAAAACTTAAACTGGAAATTGTTTACTTTATGTCAAATGTCCATGTGTTGGCTAAAGTAAAATATGAGTGGTTATTATCACCACTAAATCCCAAATATTTTCAAAACTTATAAATGAAATATCAAATCTGAAAGTGTGTTATTCATATCTTAATTATGAGCTTGCATGTGATAGATTATAAAGTAATGTTTAGTGTAGCCTTTCCTTGCTTTCTTATGTTAGCATAGTTTTGAATAGGAGTGGCTAAGATGTTGGGTTCATTTGAAAAGAATCCCAATAATTACTTAATTCTATACCCTATTCATCCCTATGCCATCATCTAAGAAGGATTGCTTATACTTGCATGAATAAATTTCATAAACAAAAATGAAACTATTAAACAATTTTTCATCTTCCTTCTCCATTTCATTTCTTTTATATGCATGTTTGTACTTAAGGAAAGTGATATATTAGTCTGGACAACCTCAAGATTGTGAGGCTTTAAGTAGCCCTAAGTAGGTTTTATACCTTACACCTCTGGTTAACAATGGCGATGTACTCCCTTATTCCTTTCTTACTTTCATGCATGTATGTGAAATTATGGATAAGGAAAACCTTTTCTACTTAAGAAAAATCATGCATACTTAACTTTTAAAATTTCTTAAATGAATTACTTAGCATGCATCATAAAGTGTGTTAAATACTCTCATTTCCATGTATAAATATGCTTATGATCCATCCATATGCATATTATATATGTTGGGAAAGAAATGAAGTAATGTATGTTATGTGAATTTTGATTCATTTTATTTAATCTTAAAATGCCTTTCTTTTGATAAGGTTGTTTAGAGTATATCTAAACTTAGGATTAATTAAAAGATGTAATCAAGACATTCACCTAAATTAAATTAAAATGTGAACTTACCTTAGAAGTTACTTAAGGATTAGGGAAGGAAAGAGAAATTCCCTTCTCTTTCCCTCTCTTTATAACGTTGTAATTGATTGTAGGTTTTACTCAAAAAAAATTAAAACATGAAATAAAAATAACCCAAAACACTTAAATAATTTAAATGAAACCCTCCTTTAAGTTGAACATGTTCTTCACACTTAGAAAAGTTTAACCCAAAGTCCTAAGCTAAGCATACCACACAAGCCTTCAAAGCACACACATTAGCCTAAGTCACCACTTCTAACTTTATGTTTGGTCGGTGCATGGCTTGATGCTTTATTTTATTTTGTGAGGAATGTTTTGGACTAGATGTTAGGGTGTATTCTTATAGAATGAATGGTAGTACGTGCTTAGTCTAACTATTCTTTTATGCAGGGGATTGTGCTTAAGGGGTGCTATCATAAATAAAAATATAAATGCTTCTTGCTTGGAGGTGCTTATACCCCTTAGCATAATCCATAGGCCAAGTGGACTTAGTCACCCATGTGTGGGGTGATAAGTCTAATATACATGCTTGGGATTTGTGTGGTGTGGTTTAACTAACCTTTGTTTTGCAGGTGTTAGTTAGATTTCCCTTTTCCTTTTCATTCAAAAATTTATATAATTAAGATTTTGGAATGATTTGCTATGGGGATTAGGATGAGAATTGGTCATAAGATCCCATCTTATGCACCATATGA
Source organism: Cymbidium sinense (assembly GCA_021442155.1). Classification (NCBI taxonomy): domain Eukaryota; kingdom Viridiplantae; phylum Streptophyta; class Magnoliopsida; order Asparagales; family Orchidaceae; genus Cymbidium; species Cymbidium sinense. The sequence continues at coordinate 19,353,157 of CM038221.1, read as the reverse complement.
AGCCTTGTAGCATCAACTTTTCAACCATCCAAAAGGAAGAACCAAAAGAAGAAAGAAGAAAAGAAGAAGAAAGAAGAAAAGATGAAGAAAAAAGAAAAGAAGAAAGAAGAAAGAAAGCTTGAAGTCCGCCATAATAATGAATTCCTTTGCTTAATTATAATTTAATTCACTTGTAATCTGAGTTGTATAAGGCTAGAGCTCGGTTACCCAATTTAATATTTTTTGGGTTTGTACGGTGGTGCTCGACCACAACGACCTTTTATTCTTTTTGTGCTAGCTTTATAAATTGATTGTTGATTTGTTTAGCTTGTGCATTAATTGACATGCTTTTCCTAGTTTCTTCCTTGCTTTATGTATGGCCTGGATGAGGATTAGACTCTTTAGGGTAAAATAAATCTTTTACCCTACTTAACAACTCAAATTAAAATTAAACAACTCATTACCTCACTTAAAGCTTATGATTAAAATCAAGATAAAAGAATTAGCAACTCCTTAGCTGGTTGAGCATTTATTTATAATATCATGCACAAATGCATCTTATTTCACTCTTGATTGGAGGGATTCCACCTTTGTCAGAGAACCCAGCTTGACCTGTGCGAGCCATGGTGGAAACTCACCTCCTACCTTCTCATTGATTTTGGCCAATAATCTTCTTTCTCATGCATTAAGCATAAAAAAATCATATTAGTCTAAGTCAAAATAATTGTCCAAAATGAAAAATAAAATGAAATTTGAATTTCATTATATTTAGGTCATTTGAGGCATGTCCCTTTACATGATCTAGTCTCTTTGGGGAGTGAGTTTAAGGACTTAATCTCTTTCCAAATAAAAATAGCTTAGCTATCTTGCATTAATCATAAAGAGTTGCCTACATGTATTTAAAATTATAGGAGGAGCTAGTTGGCGGCCACCCCCAGGTGGTTGTAACTCCAAGCTATTGGGTTGTTTGCCCTCTCTTGTGGAGGTAAACTAATTACCCATTTTTTGCCTTAGATTTAGGTTGTGCTTCCGGCCCTCGCCAAAGCTAGGTTCTGAGGTCGCTTTTCCCCTTTGTGGGCCATAAGTATAATTCTTCACCTCTTAGGAATTTCTTTAATCTTGTGTTAAGGAAGTGTAAGCCCTAACATTCTAATGAAAAATGCCACTCAAATAAACTAAATCAATTTCTAAAATGTAAAACCTAACTATAGGATAGTTTGAGATGCTCTCTAAATTTCCTAGCATCGTGAGCATCTCCTACTCACTCCCATTTGACTTTGATAATAAATCTCTCTTTGATCAATCCCATTTGATCTTCAAAAGTAAACCAATCGATTGATAGTCTTCCTATCAAAATCTTCAAGACAATGATCATTTATGTTAATCAAGAGTTTTCATAAGGAATCCCTATTCCTTAGGATGTAAATAACTATGGGGGCTTACACCTGTAGGGAACTTAATAAACCCAATTTAAAATAAACTATGCTATACTTTTTCCATGTGAAGTAGGGGAAAAAAGCTATGGTATATATGCAGATCCATCATCCTTAGGCGTCCTCATTGAGGTGATTTTTTCAATTAAAGGATAGTGACTTCTGTCTTTTGAGATAACACAATATACCTTGATGATGTATCCGATCACCTGAATAAGTACATCTATGGATCTGTGGTATCTTACTAAGATGAATTTCCATATATATAGTTTTGCCTCTCCTTTCACCAACAGATTTGAAGGAGACTCTAAATCCCTATGTAGGAAATTTTTCTCTACACTAACAAAGCACCAAGGGAGTCATCCAACGCAGCAGTGTAGAGGATGAGTGGCCTGCCCGGGATAGGGGCTGCTAGCACTAGTGGCTTCATAAATACTGCTTGATATTTTCAAAAGCATACTGACACTTATCTTCCCACTTGAACTTGGCATCCTTTTTGACAAGTGCTGAAAATGGCTTGCATCTGCCCGATAGGTTGGAGATAAAGCGTCTTAGATACGCCAACCATCCTTGGAAAGATCTGAGTTGAGTTAAACTTTTGGGAGGTGGCATTTCTAAGATAGCTTTGATATTTTCTAGATCTATTTCTATTCCCTGGTGTCGAACAACAAACCCAAGGAATTTCTTAAGCTACTCTGAATGCACACTTTAGGGGATTCATTTTGAGGTTGTATTATCTTAATTGTTCGAAAACTACTCTCAAGTCAAAGAGATGGTCTTCCTTTTCTTTGCTCTTAACTATTAGATCATCAACATAGCACTCAACTTGATGATGGATAAGTTCATTGAAGATCTGAGTCACCCATTGGTATGTATCACCAATATTTTTAAGGCCAAAAGGCATGACCTTCTAACAATAGATTTCGATCAGGGTTTGAAAAGCAGTGTTTCTTTCATCCTCAGGGGTCATCTAGGGCCATCTTGATTTGGTTGTAGCCAGATGACCCATCCATTAAGGAGAATACTGCATGAGATGAGGTGATGTCCACCATTAATTTTGATATAAGAAGAGGAAACTCATCCTTAGGGCATACCTTATTTAAGTCCCTCAAATCAACACAAATGCAAATTTGGCCATTCTTCTTCTTAACTAGGATGACACTGGCTAATCAGGTAGGGTATTTTTCTTTCCTGATAAAACCAACATCGATCAGTTTTTTGACTTCAAAAATGACCTATTGTTCAATTTCTAATCGCATTCGTCTAGGAGCTTGCTTGTTAGGGTTAGGGTTAGGGTCTATTGCTAGTTTGTGGGCTGCTACGTCTGAAGATAATCTAGGCATCTCTTCATAGCTTCATGCAAAGCATCCTTAAACTCAATCAATACCTTAACTAAGTCATTGGTTTCTTCTTCATTCATCAACAAACTAGTGTATGTCAGGCGTGGATTTTCTTCCATCCCAGGTTGATTTCTTTAAGCTTGTCAATTATTGAATGGATCTCCTTTTCAAATTTTGGTGGTGTATCTTTGATTTGGAGATCATTTAGATCATTTGAAGTTTCTAAACACACATCCTCATAAGAGTTTGTATGGCGTGAAATGAACCTATCAGACTCCAAATGATTGTTGACAATTAAGCAATAATCATTGTCATTAACTGGACCCATTATCGAATCTTAGTCTTGATCTTGATTGTGCATCCTTGCCTTTATTGTTCCACAGCATCTTGAAGTACTCTAACTTGTGCTTAGACCATGTATAAGGGATCAAACCCTTCTTTGCAAGATTAAAAATACAAGGTGAGTACCAATCAAAAGGTAATTCCATTAATTCTTTATGTGAATTATCCTCAAGTCCTACATTAGTTTCTGGACTAGAGGATGATGATCCCAATAGGAATCTCTTCGGCTTGACATCCCTGGAAGAATGAGGGGCTTCCTTAACTATGAACCTTCAACTTTTTGGGAGGAAAGTGAGGTTAGAGCTAAGGTTCCTAACTACTGCCTGATAGTTTCACATACACTTCATTTGAATACATTCGTGCTTTGTCTGGAGGCTTGGTCTTTGTCACTATCCTGCTTGAGTGTCACCTCCAATGAAACCCACTGAGAGGGGTTGGCTGGTATGTTAATCACATTAGACTCATCCTCTAAGCTAGATTCCAAGTCTATGTGAATAGTAAGGGTACCCCTGTGAATTGAAATATAACCCCTATTGGCTGGTGGCCAACCAGAGGGTCTTCCACCTTTGGGACTGCCTCTATATCTACCTCTACCTCTGCCTGGTGGAGGTAGAACCATCATACCCGCATGTCTATATGATGGAATGAACTGTGGGTGGAATGTGATATGTAGCTCTACTTCTACCTTGGTATCCTTTTCTCGTTCACTTGTATTTTCATTTTTCTTTTCTTTCTCTTTTTATTTTTATTTTTCTTCTATTTTTTTTTGCATTTGAATTTGAATTTTGACCAAGTTCATGAGAAAAGGTGTTTTGAGGAAGATAGTAGGTCACATCCTCATATATCTCAATCTCTATGACTGAAAATGGTTTTTCATCACCTTTAACCTAGTATTCAATCCCATCCTTTAGGAACTTGATGCACTAATAGAGGGAGAGGATGAAATCATCTTATTTTGATGTATCCAAGGCCTACCGAGCAAAGTAGTGAATGAAGTATTCAAATGAATGACATAGAACTTGGCTTAAGTCCTCCAGTCACCTATCTCCAAAGGTAAAACTATGGAACCTAAAGCCCTCTCACCTTGTTCATTGAATCCTCTCAACATCATCTGATCTCCTTGAGTGTGGAGATGTCGATCCTCAAATAGGCAAGGGTCATTTGACTCATAATATTCATCGATGCACCTAGATTGATAAGAACCCTGGAAAGTCTGAAGCTGCCCATGTCCACTGTAATGTAAAGGGGATGGTTGTGCTCCATGTCCTCGAGAAGAAGGTCTTCATCTGTTAAAGTGACTCCTTGGGCTCCTCTAAAATAATGTGCCTCCTCTTTAATAGCGGCAGCTAAGCTAAGCATATCTCTAGATCAAGAAGAGCCTTGATTAATGATTCTCTCATCTCTTTGGATAAGATAAGGGCATCCTATATTCTTAACTTAGATGACAACTTTCTTAGGTGAGAGAGGAAATTGTAGTCCACCTTGGGTTGATCCTCCATAAGCTTATCCAAGAGTGGAGCATCCTGTGGAGGGGCTTCTTGATCATCTAAACCAATGACTTATTTTCCCTTATCTTGAGGCATTGCCTTAGGAGGTAGAACCTTGCCACTATAGAGGTTGACTTCGGTGATCTCTTATGGCAGGTTAATGGAAGATTATACCTGCTCGTCAAGCTCACCTACACTTCTCCTATGACACCCTCAAAATCAGATGATTCCAAGTCTATCTCAAGAGGTGAACCTGTAGTATTCAGAGAAGGAAAGTCCAACTTTGAATTAGAAAGAGGAAGATCAGAGTTATTATAATTGTTGTTTAGACTTGAAGAGTTTTCAATAAGAGTAGAATTAGACAACCCATTAGAAGTGACACATATATAATTCAAGCTAGCATTATTTCTTGATTTCTTGGATTTTGAAGGAGGTACATAGTAGAAATCTAGTAAAGTAAGTGGGTGAGGGATTTGATGTCCTCAACCACTGATACAAGATGTCTACTATAGGAAGAGCTAGCTGAAGTAGAGGTGGTCACTGATGTAATAGCTGTAACTATGGACTGGAGGCTAGACTCGATCGATGGTTGTGTTAAATGGCTATCTTGAGCTGGCATGGACTACTGCTGCTGAGCTCCCCCTTTCTTTGAGTTATCCTGAACAACTTGCAAACCTTTCTTGATGTTGGAGGTTTGAGCTATTTCCTTTCCTGCTGAGCTCTTTGGTCTGTTTCCTTTTGTCTACTGCTATCATTGCCCCTAGCTTCCTTGCATAAGCTTTTGTACTTTGGCTTTGTTGATTGGTTTAAAAAATGTAATTATTTGGCTTCTCTTTGCAAGCTATCCACCTTGTTGATTAGTTTCTCAAATATCTTGATGGTAAAACCTTTGAGCATGAAGAAGACCATGCTATGAATATTCTTCAATAGAATTTTAATGGCATGTTGTTCAGACAACTATGGTTCATATTTCATACTCAAATTATGCCATCTAAGAATATAATCAATGAGGGACTCACCAGGTTATTGTTGAGCCACAACGAGATTGTCTACAGTCACCCTTTGCTGAGCTCCAGCAAATCACTTAATGAAGAGTTGCTCCAACTCGACAAAAGTCTTCACTAAACTATTGGGAAGTTCAACATACCAATCAAAGGCTATGCTTGCTAAGCTACTGACAAAAAGTTAGAAGAGTAAAGCATCACTTCCACCAGCATTATAATAGCTGGCTCAAATACACAATATACTACCTTGAGTTCTTGCTGCCATTAAAGCTCTTGAAAGAAAGTGACATGAAACCCTTAGGATACTGGATGGCATCAAATTCCTCTGGGTAGGGTCTATCCTTTGGAACTGATGATCCTCCTCAGGCTTGAGCCAACGCTTCTCTCACTGCTCAACCATGGTTTTGATATCATTTTCCTGTACAGAGGCACTATCCACTACCTTCCTATACAAGCTGGTGCTGCCCTACTCTACAAGAGGTAAAGTCTTGGCTGGATCCAAGACATGCAATAACTCTGGCTGACTAGTCTCTGCTATAGTAGGATGCACTGGCTTAGTTCTGAAGTGTCAAAATTGCTACTAGCAAGTCTTCAAGCTTCTTCCCCATCCTATCTATTTGTTCATCCTTTTCTTTAATTACTAAAGGAGGTGTTGGGTCGAGTAGGCTGTCTTCTTGCTCAGCCGCAACACCTTCCAAAGTTTGCTGATCAAGAGGAGGGAACCCCGGTGTCTACCAACTGTACCCCCATTGGATCCTCTAACACATCATCTTCATTAGGATCAAAATTGATCTTCTCATCCTCTATATTGAACCAGGCATATCCTAAGATCTCCTGCTTCTCCACTAGATATTGAGCTACAATGTCATCTAGGGATCGGTCCAACTGAACATGTATAAAAGATCAAGGCTGACCGGTAGTAGGATCATTATCATGATCAGATAGACATCTAACCTCTACTACTATTGGAGAGCTAACCCTATGAGGGCTACGCTCACTAGAAGAAAGATGCTCCTAGCTTTCACTGGATCTGGATGGAGTGGTACTTCTAGGAGGATCTATGGTCATGGGGGTGACTAAACTGTCTCTTCCTCACTGCTACTATCTCCATACACTACTGTGGTGGTGGTGGTGATGGAATGACTATTATACTCCAAGGTCGCTATTCCATCTTCACCACAACTAGGGCAGAAGGTCAAGTAGGAGAGCTCAGCCTCGCCTCAGTAGATGGTGTAGATGAGATGTGATCTCTTGGCCATAGCCGGATCACCAATAGGGTTCTCTTCTCCCCCGATGTAGCCTTTAAGGCTTTCGGAATGGTAGATGATGGAACATGTATAGGAGATGGTGGGCATGGAGTAGAGATTATGGTGGAGACACCACCTCTCTCTCAATAGGAACTCCTCTCCTATGGTGGGTAGTACCCGTCAGTAAGATGCTATCAGTATGATCAACGCGGGTAGTGCATCGATCGAGAAAGTCAATAAGGGCCGAGTACGCCGTTGTACCTCACGCTCTTGACTAGAAATCGCATGGGGTCTCCGCCCTCTCCTCGCATAATGCCTATCAACACCGGGGGAATGACATATCACAAATCAAACTGAGCCTTGGACTTTGATCATCCGTAGGCTCTACCAACTCGGTGTAGAACTGATCAGGTCGGCATATGACATCCTCCTCTTATAGGAGCCTGAAATTGAACTGCTAGCGGAGGTGAAACTAAAATCCTCCTAACATCCTCTTTATCAGATCCAGAGAGAGGGTGGAACTTATTCTTTGTGATCAATGGGGAAACCATCCTAGGAAACTCCTCTATAGAAGACTGAGTAGCTGCCTCCAATTCCCTGGCTATGCGGGTATGATACCGCTTGATCATGTCGTTCTTATTTCAACATTGAGTCCTGGTAGGTCGAGAAGTAAGGGAAATAGACCCAATCTCGAAGGTAGAGGAGAAAATCCATATAATCAGGGGAGCCTTCCCTTTGGAGGGAGCCAGCGAGTGGGTGCTAGCCCGCATTGGGGCAGCAAGGGGAACAACAACCGGCATTGTATCGCACTATTGTGGAACTATCATGCCTTCTCTTCAGTGGGTATCTCAACTGGATGACCGCCAGCCTTGGCCACCATGCTCCTACTAATTATCATGAGGGTGGTCCCCTCACATGTGATCCTGGCCCCCTCAAAGCCTCGGTCAAAGTGGATGATGTGGGCAAAGTTAGACTATAGGAGGCTGTCCTGATCCAAGGCCAAGTCCATCCCAAAAGGAAATGTAAAGACATACTGCTGCGCTGCCATTTGAAACTGTAGTAAACTTAATTGACTGAAAAACTAACTGAAAGTCTACAATGTTGAAAAACAAGTTTGAATTAGATTTCTACTTTGTTGATTTTTGAATTTTGATTTAGAATTTCAACCCACACTCAAAAACTTGAAAGTGTTAAGTGGGGCTCAAATGAATTTAGAAGAGAGATTTTTGAATTGATTGGAAAGGCAATTTTTGAATGTAGAATCCACTTTCAACAAATTTGTGTATGCTGAAAATGGGTTCAAGGATTTTTGGAGTTTGATGTTTCCATAGGTTCATATTTGATTTTGATTTTTGAGTTTAAGGACCCTTTATTTAACAAATTGGAGTATGTTAAAGTAAATGGTCAATTGATTTTATTTGATTTGAGATTTTTGAAATTTACTCATTTAGCAAATTTGGGTATACTAAGTGAGGTGTTTGAAATGAATTTCTTATTTTGTTTGCTTATTTTGTGAATCATGTGTGAATTTGAAAATAGAATCCTCATTTAGCAAATTTGGGTATGCTAAATGAATAATCCAAATGTGTTTTATTTTTGAAGATTTTTGAAAATAGGATTCTTAGTAAATTTAGGTATTCCAAGGAAATCCTATGTGTTTTGTTTTTGTTGATTTTGAAAAAGAGGATTCTTAGCAAATTTAGGTATGCTAAGGAAATCCCAATGTTGTTTTTATTTTTGATGATTTTTGAAAAGAGGAATCTTAGCAAATTTAGGTATGCTAAGAAATCCAAATGTGTTTTGTTCTTGTTGATCTTGAAAAAGAGGATTCTTAGCAAATTTAGGCATGCTAAGAAAATCCAAATATTATTTTTGTTTTTGTTTTTGATTTTGATTTTTGAAAAAGAGGATCTTCATTTAGCAAATTTGGGTATGCTAAATGAACGATCTAAATGTTGTTTTATATTTTGTTGATTTTTGAAAAAGAGGATTCTTAGCAAATTTAGGTATGCTAAGGAAATCCTATATGTTTTGTTTTTTTTTTTTGAAGATTTTTGAAAATAGAATTCTTAGCAAATTTAGGTATGCTAAAGAAATAATAAAGTGTTTTTTTGTTGATTTTGAAAAAGAGGATTCTTAGCATATTTAGGTATGCTAAGGAAATCCAAATGAATTTTTGTTTTTGATTTTGATTTTGACTTTGAAAAGAGGATCTTCATTTAGAAAATTTGGGTATGCTAAATGAAAGATCCAAATGTTATTTCAATTTTGAAAAGATGATTGTTAATTTTGATTTTTGAAAAGATTTTTGTTAATTTTATTTTTGAAAATGTGTTTGTTGATTTGATTTTGAAAATGTGAGAAATTTTAAATGAAATCTTCATTCAACAAATTGAATGAAGATGTTCATTTGTGCTTTTTGGAAAATATGATTGTTGATTTTATTTGGAAGAGATTTGTTGATTTTCTTTTTGGAAAAGATGATTGTTCATTTTGTTTTGAAAATGAAATTTTCATTCTATAAATTGAATGAAGATGTTCATTTGTGCTTTTTTAAAATTATGATTATTGATTTTATTTTTGGAAAGAGATTTGTTGATTTTCTTTTTGGAAAAGATTATTGTTCATTTTGTTTTGAAAATGGAATCTTCATTCAATAAATTGAATGAAGATGTTCATTTGTGCTTTTTGAAAAATATTATTGTTGCTTTTATTTTTTTGGTAATGAAATCTTCATTCAACAAATTGAATGAAGATGCCCATTTGTGCTTTTTATAAATATGATTGTTGATTTTATTTTGGAAAGGGATTTGTTGTTTTTCTTTTTAGAAATGTTGATTGTTCATTTTATTTTGAAAATGAAATCTTCATTCAATAAATTGAATAAAGATGTTTATTTGTGCTTTTTGAAAATATGATTTTGGATTTTATTTTTGGAAAGATGATTGTTGATTTTTTCTTTGAAAAAGATGATTGTTCATTTTGTTTTGAAAATGAAATTTTTCATTCAATAAATTGAATGAAGATGTTCATTTGTGCTTTTTGAAAATATAATTTTGGATTTTATTTTGAAAAGAGATGTTGTTGATTTGATTTTGAAAATAAAATCTTCATTCAATAAATTGAATGAAGATATTCATTTGTGCTTTTTGAAAATATATTTTTGGATTTTATTTTGAAAATGAAATCTTCATTCAATAAATTTAATGAAGATGTTCATTTGTGCTTTTTGAAACATGATTGTTGATTTTAATTTTGAAATGATCCAATCATATAACAATCATGAAGATTGTTAGATGAGGGTGATTTATGAAATTTTTTGTGCAAACATTTTATTATGTGCATTTTGAAAAAGTGTTTTTTTGGAAATTGATATTTTTGCAAAGGATTTATTTTTTTCTTTATTTTTGGAATGAACCTTTCCTTACCATAAAAATGGTAAGAAGGAAGTCTTTAGTTATTTTTTTATTAAATTTTTATTTTCACCTATTGGGGAACCCAATAAGAGTTTTAAGACCCACACAGAGTGAGGTCTTAAAACCTAAAGATGTTGGCTAGCTTAGCTTAAGGGTGAAATAAATTAGGTGCCAATGGAAAAGAAAGATAGTCTTGGATTCGTATAAAATACAAACCCACTATCGATACTTGGAGACAATAATCATTTACCAAAAATGGAGAGAGGAACCTTCCCGGTAGTCAGAAAAAATTCTGGTGAATATTTTGAATTCTTCATCTAATCTTTCCTGAGAGAGAAAAAAATAAATGAAGAACCAAAAAATATTCTCAAACACTTCTTGTGTTGGACACCACGTAGATCCGCATATGTTCTTATTAGGGTGATCGAATACGGTATTGAGGAATGATGTACTATCTCGAGTGACAGAAGTAACCATGCTGCAAATGGACCTAATCACCTTAATAAGGACTCCTAAGGACTATGGATCTTTGGATGTACAGAGATTCTTCCCCAACTTTACATAAATAAGTAAAGCAGGGTTTATTTTAAACCGGGTTCATTAAGTTCCTATGGAAGCAAGCCCCCATAGTTAATTACATCCTAAGAAATACTCTCAATTAAGGTAAATGATCATTGTTTCTAAAGATTTTAAAGATATGACTATCAATCAATTGGTTTATTTTTAGAAGATCAAGTGAGATTGATCAAGAGGAGGGAGTTATTATCGAAACCAAAGAAGATAAGTAGGGGATGCTTATGATACTAGGAAGCCTAGTAAGCATCCCAAACTATCCTATGGTTGGGCTTTATATTTTTGAAATTGAAGTGATTTATTTGTCTGAGTTGAATTTTTATTAGAAATCTAGGCTTACAATTCCATAATACAAGGTCATGAAAATGCCTAAGAGGTGAGGATTTATACTTATAGCCCGCACAAGGATGTAGCAACCTCTGAACCTAAATCTAGGGAGCTTTGGCGAGGGCCAAAGCATGAGCTAAATCTAAGGCAAAAATATGTATTTGGTTTACCTCCATAAGAGATAAACCCTGATGTTGGACTTACGCACGGGGTGGCAACTAACTCCTCCTATGATTTTAACCACATGTAGGCAAGTCATATGCTTTTGTAATATAGTTAAGTTATTGTTTATTTAGAAAGAGACTAAGTCCTTAAACACACTCCCTAAGAGACTAGATTATGTAGGGCATGATTAATGACTTTAATCTAATGCAAATTTTTTTTATATTTTATTTTTATTTTGGACAATCAATTTGACACAGGCTTTAGGGTTCATATGCCTAATGCATGAAAATTAGATTATGGGCCAAAATCAATGCGAAAGGAGGTGTGTTTCTACCATGGCTTTCAAAGGTCAAGCCAAGTTCTCTGGCAAAGGTGGAAGCCCTCCATAACAAAAGTTAAACAAAATGTTTTTATGTATGATGTGAAAACATACAACATCCACCTAAGGGGTTGCTAAATATTTTATCTTATTTTATAACCTAGGCATTAGGTGAGGTTATGAGTTATTTATTTTTAATTTGAATTGATTATTTAGATAGAAAATTTATTTTCTTAAGAGCCTAATTGTCATCCAGGCCATACATCAAAGCAAGGAAGAAACTATGAAAACATGTCATCTTAATGCACAAGCTAAACAAACATCAAACAATTTATAAAGCTAATAGAAAAGAATAAGAGGTCATTTGTGGTGGGCTCTACTGCACAAACTAAAAACAAATTGGGTACCTGAGCTCTACCCTTATACAACCTAGATTACATATGAATTAATTACAATCAAGAAGGAATTCATGTTATGGGGGGTCTTCATTCTTCTTTCTTCTTTCTTCTTTCTTCTTTTGGTTGGTTGGAATGTGGTTGCTCCAAAGGCTTCACATGGCACATAAGACATAGTCTTATGACCAATGTTCATCCTAATCCCCCATAACAATCATTCCAAATCTAAATTGCAAAATTACATGAAAATGAAAAAAAGTAAATCTAACTAAAACTTGCAAAATAATGATTAGCTAAACAAACCACACAATTCCAAGCATGTATATGTATAAATTGGACTTAGCACCCACACATGGGTAACCAAGTCCACTTGGCCTATTTTTGATTATGCTTAGGGGTATAAGCAACCTGCATAGCAAAAAAATATTTATATTTTTATTACACTGCCTCTTAAGCACAATCCCTAGCAGAAGATAATGATTAGACTAAGAGCATCCTACCATTCAATCTACAAACATACACCCTAATATCCAGACTAAAATATCACATCACAAAACAAAAGCAAGCATCAAACCATGCACTTCCCTAACATAGGACTAGAAATGGTGACTTAGCCTAATGTGTGTGTCATTTAAGGTTTGCGTGGCATATCTTAGCTAGGCTTTAAGGTTAGAGTTTTCTAAGTGTGAAAGAGTTCAACTTAGAGGGTGGTTTCATTTAAGTGATTTAGTTGATTTGGTTAATTTTATTTTATGATTTGATTTGGTTTGAATGAACCTACAATTAATTACTAAGTGTTGTAAAGAGAGAAAGAAAAGAAGAGGATCTTTCCTTCCTATAAATAATTTCTAAGGTAGATTCATTAATGATTTTTATTTAGTGAATGTTTTATTATGTATTTTAATTAATCCTAAGTTTAGATTTTTTCTAAATGAACCTATTAAAAAAGAAAAGCATTTTAAGATTAAGTAAAGTGAATTACTATCACAAAACACACAACACTTTATTTCTTTCCAACATGTGTAACATGCATATGGATGAATCCTAAGCATATCTATACATGCAAATGGAAATATTTATCACACCTTCATGATGAATGCTAAGTGATATTGCTTAAGAAAATTTGGAGTTTTCATGTTTGTATATTTTTGTTAAATAGAAAAGAGGGATTCTTCTATCCATTATTCATATGCACATTTACATGTTTGAAAGACATAAGTGAGTACAACGCCATTATTTTCTACACCAGGGGTGTAAGGTACAAGACCTAGTTGGGGCTACTTAAAGTCTCGCAACCTCAGGATGTCCAAATTAATATACCACTTTTCTTAGATACATGTGCATGTACAAAAAGAAATGAATGGAAAAAAGAGTCATGCAAAAAGTTTATGTTTATTTTTTTGATTTGGTTATGCAATTTATATGTGCAAGTGTGAATATCTCTCTTAAGTGATAACATAGGAATGAATAGGAATGGATTTAAGCAAGTGTTGTGTTCTTTTCAAATGAACTATACACTTTGCAAATCCTATTCAAAATTATGTTAAAAGAGAAGAGAAAGAAAGTCACACAATACACATCTTATATTATATTCACATGCAAGCTCATAAATAATTATAAGTAGCACACCTTTCATTTTTCATCTTTGATTTATAGTTTTTGAAAATAATTTTAGATTTAGTACTGATAGTAGCCGCATTAAGCCCCTTGCTTTCTTAAGTGCATTGCTGATTTAAATTCTTTGTGATTTTATGTCATACATTGGCTCATTTATTTTTTATGTTAAAGTGGTGTAGGAAAGGGATAATTAATGGACTTAATGTACACCTTAACCTAAACAAATATAAAATCAATCTAATGGTTTTAAAATTAAGCTAAAACAATATACACATGTGGTAGATTGGTTAGGACCAACAAACCTTCTCACATTTCCTAAATTCCAATCAAACTCAAAACTAAACTAAAAATTTCTTTAAACAACTTTGATTCACTTTAAATAATCATATTTCATAAAACTATCTTTAGGAATTAATTAGGGTGAATGAATTTACATGCTTTCATTACTTTATTTCTTTCCTAGCATGCTAAATATGTATGGCATATGAAAATCATGCATTCATGTCTTTTGAAAAATCAAATTAAAATAAAATATTTCTTTATATCAAATTGCATGTTTTGGCTAACATAAGAATATGAAATTTGGCTCACAATTAATGATTAATTAAGCTAAAGGGTTTAATTTAAGTACTTTCATAAGCCTTCCCACACATATGGGTTAGATATGATTTCCTTAAGCTACTTAAGTTATTGAATGCCTAAGTATCTACCCAAGGAGGAATTGATTAAATTCAAATTGATTTGATTTTAAAATTTTGATTAATTAAGCCATTTAATAAAGTGATTAACTATTTAATTAATTTGCCCCTTAATTAGATTTTTCCAAATGAAATAAACTTAAGGGAAAATATTTGGGAAAGAACTCCTAATCTCATTCCCTAAGTCCATTCACTATTCTAAAGTAATTAGACTTAATATAAATTTATCACTATTTAATAGGTTAATTAATCATTTAATTAATTAAGAGAGTAATTAGGAGTGAATCAAATAATTACTCTAATTAAGCCAACACTAAATTCCAAGAAACTCATGAGAGGTGAGTTCATCCCATTAATCAATCTTAAGAAGTTTGAAATTAATTGATGAAGTAATTAAGGAGTAATTAACATAATTACATTCCCAATAAAACCTAAATTACAGAAAATTTTCTATTTAAAATCAATTAAACTTAATTTTATATTATTCCCATTTGAAATATCTTCAAAATGCATTTGAGTTTGTATTTTTTTTGATTTTTCTACATTTAGTTATGTAATTTTGAAGTTTCTGTGATTATTAGATCATTAAATCCTTAATTATATAACTAATCCCATCGGCGCCATGTGGACCGCTGATGCAGTGCACGCTTTCGACATGGCGTGACGAGATTCATCACTTAAGTTGTCACAACCTATGCCGCATCAGCCGACAGTGCTATGTGGTTTCTCTCAGATGGTCAAGATTAAACCCGTGGTTCTAATAGGATAAATCAGATGATCTAACGTGGATTAATCAAGATCATCCATCCAAAACATGCAGGATGGATGGTCCATGATTCCTCCACTCACTTGGGAGAGATCATTCCTTAAGGCTTGATCCGAGCTTGATCGAACTCAGATTGAGCTAGGATTGATCACACACCATCAACAAGCAAGGAGATGAAGATCTAACGATGGAAATCAGTTGGGATTACAATTCCCTACAAAAAGGACCAAAGAAAATTCAATGCAAGCGATTTTGAATAGTACTTCACCGGAGGCTATCACCGGCACTCCCAACCATCAAGGTAGTTTCATCTAGTGGAGACAAAGCTCTGCTGAAGGTTTAAGGGCTTGAGGTTGAGTAGATCTTCCAATTGGCCAAAGTCCTCCTCCTAAGCTTGCGACTTTGATCTAGACCCCTCTTCCCGTGGCTTGCTTACTTGGAATTTGATTTAGGTGAGCTCGATTAAGCCCTCTGATGGTGGTTATAGAAGGAATTTGGATTTGGTTCTAAATTGGCTAAGTTGGAATTTCTTCCTACCTCCCTTATTTTTGGCTTGAAGAAATTGAGAATGGAGAAATGGGAAATTCTTGAGGAAGCTTGGAGGAACTTGAAGAAGCTTGCTCTAAGTTCCCTAGGCCCAATTGAGTGTGAATGATTTAGATTCAAGTGAAATTAGGGTGAGTATATCTCCCCCCACATGGATCAGACAGCCGAGAGGTGTTTTTCCATTTTGATCAAATTGATCCCATGGAACAAGTTGGTTAGGCCATTTTTAGCTTCACATGATTCAGTTTTGCCAAAGGAAGGGAGTGGAGAAGTTTCCATGTGCTCGTTTGACTGGAGGAGTGATTCCATCTGGATAATTTCCTATTAGGTGGTTGATTTGGGCCTTGGGTTGGGTTTGACTGACCAAAACCCATTGGGTCATGTGCACCACACTCATTAGTGTCCACTTGGTCCACTAAGAGGGTACTAAGAGGCCATGAAAAGGGTATGACCAAATTCTAAGTGGAGTTGGCTATAGGTTACCCCTTGACCTAGGGGTAAAATGGTCATTTGGTTTTGATTTTAATTTAGGAAGATTTAGAATAGTTTGAAATTAGGTTGGTCCAAATTTCAAGGAATTTGGAGTTGATTTGATATCATTTGGCTAATGTTGACCCATTTAGGTCAAAATGGGTCAACTTGGGTCAAGTTGACCAATTGGTCAAATTGGGTCAAACTAAGGGTTGGGTCAAGTTCATATGACCATTTAAAATGTTTTGGTATCATTGGTTTGGTTCAATTTGATTTCTATTTGGTTTTGGTTCATTTGAATTCATTTAGTTCAAATGGGTCAAGTTGACCAATTTGACCCATTTGACCTAATTGGATTAGGTCATGGGTTGGTTTGGATTTCATTGGTCATTTGAAATGTTTTGCAAGCTTTGGTTTCAATCAATTTTGATTTGATTTGATTTTGGTTTGATTTGACCTTTTAGGTCAAGTTAAGTTCATGGTCAATTGGGCTAGGTTGGGTCTAGTTAGTCAATTGAGACTTTGATTAAGTTCAACAAGTGATTTAGAATGAACTTAGCCCATTGGTTTTAATCAATTTGGCTTAGATCAAGATTTGACATATTTTAACTTTTTAGGTCAAGTTGGGTCAAGTGGCCAATTGGCTAGGTTAGGCTCAAATGCTGACTTGGTTAAGTTTAAACATTGATCATGAATTAGTTTTGATCAATGGTTTTAATCAATTTGGCCTATGGTGATTTTGGCTAGTTTAGGTTTCATTTTTAGCTAAGTGTTGGTCAACCCTTGGTTACTTGGTTTGACCCAATTTGAGTGATTGATCATCTTATGATGATTGTTGCTCGCATTGTGAGTCTTAGGTTTGCTTAGTTCAATCCAATTTGAGTAGGATTAGAATTTGGCTCAAAAGGGTACTTTAGGTCACTTTAGGTCAAGTGAGCCTAAGTGGGTCAATTGACTTGATCAAGACTTGATTCAAGTTTGGTTGAACTCACATATGTACTTATGATTGAAATATAAATCAATTTACAAGTGATTTGAAGTCAAATTGGTTTTGATTAATTTGACAATTTTAAGTTCAAAGGGTGAACATGAGTTTGATTTGGGTTTGATTTTTGAATTTAGTTTTAATATTGTGATTGCAGTTTGTGTTTATATTTGGTTTCATGATTGAAGGATTGATTGAATCATGAAGAAAAATCAAGGGTTTGGCTTGATTTGAGTTTGATTTGAGCAAGTTCAAGAATTTGACTTGAAAGGCTTAGGTTGGATTTGGTTGAATTTGGATTTGAGTTTGAATGGTTTGGATATTTGAATTTATATTTCATTTATATTTGTGAATATATATGAGAATATAAATGGGTTATGAGAAGACCTTTTGAATTTGATTTGATTTGAATTTGATTTAGGCTAAGTCCATAAGATGGAATCGAAGTGACTTACGAAGAATTTTTGAATTCAATCATGGGTTTCAATCATTTGGACTTGATTCATTATTTGAGAAAATCCATTGGAATTGACTTAAGGTTTGAGAAAATCAATTAAGTTAGAATTGATTTGAGATTTGATTTGAAATTGACTTGAATTTGAAGTTGATTTGTATTTGAGAAAATTAGTTAAGTTGGAATTGATTTTAGCTTTAATTTAGTTTGATCTTGGAGTTGATTTGATTTTGGAGTTGATTTGATTTGATTTTTGAAATTTGACTTGAAGGAAGGAAGTGAGGATTTGGTTCAAGCTATAAGGTAGGCAAATTTTCCTGACACCCCTAAGGCATGACCTATTCCTGTGGCTAACTCTTCTAAGTCTCTAGGGTTAGGTTGAGTGTCACCTAATCACTCGAAGTTTCTTAAGACAAAGAAACTCTTAGCTAAGAGAAGTCCTATGTCTAAGATGGAAAGGTTGAGAGCTCAATCTAAAAATGAGGTCAACACTGGTTTAAATAAAACCTACTTTACTTTTCCATGCAAAGTAGAGGAAAAATCTCTGGTATAATCGAAGACCCATCATGCCTTAGGAGTCCTTATTAGGTGATTAGGTCTATTGTAGGGTAGTGACTTTTATCTCTCAAGATAGTGCACTATTCCTTAATATCATACCCGATCACCTCAATAAGTACATCCTAAGATCTGCGTGGTGTCCCCCTCACATATATACACACAACACATACACAACCAAAAATATACACCACAGATTTTTTTGGTGACTCCATAGGGATGGTTCCTCTCTCCATCTCTAGTAGACGATTGTTGTCTCCAAGCATCAATAGTGCACTTGCATTTTATGTGAGTCTGAGACTATCTTTCCTTCCATTGACATGTACATTTGGTTCCCACTTAACATATCAAAGTTGTTAAGTGAGAATCACATTATGAAAATACATTTGATTCCCACTTAAAATATCAAGGTTGTTAAGTGAGGATCTTATTTTCATGTACATTTGGTTCCCACTTAACATATCAAAGTTGTTAAGTGAGAATCTCATTTTCAAAATATGTTTGATTCCTACATAACATACCAAATTTATTAAGTAAGGATCTCCTTTTTCAAATCACATCACATTTGGGCTTTCACTTAACATACCAAATTGGTTAAGTGGGAGTCCCATTTTCAAAGAAAAATAAAACATATATGAATCATATTTGACTTTCATTTAACATACCAAATTTGTTAAGTGAAAGCCTCATTTTCAAACATAAATCAAACATATGTGGATATGCTAAGTAAGAAGCCCCCATTTTCAAATCAATACTTCACTCATGTCAAGCAAAAGGTATTTCACAAAAGTTCTGAAACACCCAATCACAACCTCTTCTTAGCATACCCAAATTTGCTAAGAAAAGGTACTTTCAAATCCTTATTATTTTCAAACAAGATACACAAAATATAAATATCTCCAAAAATCTCTCCTCAAATTTTTAAACCCCACCCAACCTACCTAAATTGGTTGAGTATGGGTTCTAAAATCAATAGAATCAAATGGGAAAGACTCTCCTCCAAACACCAAAATCTCTCCAATGAACCCCACTTAACATATTTTGTTGAAGTGTGGGTTCAAAACTCCAAATCTATGTACTCTCTTGAGAATGAATATTAAAGCAATCTGACTCAGATTATATTTCAATACATACATAGATACAACTCAAATCAGTAAGTGCAGTCTTTACAGTCAGTACACATGGTTTCTTAGAAGTTTGTCTTCACCTTTCAATTTGGGATTGACTTGGTCATGGATTGGGCCAGCCTCCCTGCGACTGACTCCACCCATTTGACTGAGGATTTGAGGGAGCACGTGGTAGTTGTGAGGGGGCGATCCTCACTACCGTTAGTTAGGATGAGGTGGATGGTAGAAGCCAGTCATCCACATCGACATGCCCACTGATTCTAAGTACCTCCTTGAAGAGAAGGTCAGTAGTGGTTCCACACCATTCTCGAAAAGTTTCAAAGACCGCCATCCTATTGTCCATTGCTCTAGCAAAAGCTACTACCTCCTCTTTGGTTATCCCGAAGGGGAAGGCTATCTTAGCTTTTGAGATAGTCTCCTCCACTTTTGAGGTAGGTACTAGTTCCCACTCTACCTTGTTCACTCATACTCAATGTCGTAATAAAAATCACAAGATTAAGTGGAGCACGAGCGAGCAGCCAGTGAGCTTGAGGCTGCATCACATATAGTCAAGGAGGATTCTCCCCAAGAGGTCTCTCCACTTTCGATCAACAACAAGTTCTACCCCCTCTCGGCCCCAGATGGAGAAGAAGTCTATTGGAGGATTGCTGCTTCTCCCCCACCATTAGCATACTATGAGACACGGATAGGGAGCATAAGAGGCCTTATGCCAGACTTATGACTATTCTACACCAGGTTGTAAAGCATATGGATGCTTGGAGTTTAGTACCTTGTTTGATCTGCGATCATTGATCCCTAGGAGTGTGAGGGTTGGATCCACAGAGAGAGGGTCATGGAGGCTCAAGCATCAACTGAGGTAGGCAGGAAGAAATGATGGAGGTATGCCAGGAAGTCAGCATCCTATGCTCTGATGGATTTTCTAGATCATCCCTCCATCAGGGTCGATCATTCGGATATGATTGTTCTTTCCGGTGCTACCTGTCACAGGTAGAGATATCCTGTTAAGGAGCAGTCGGTGTTACCTTCACACCTCTCCCCTCATTGTCCACCATCAGCATACTCTCACATCCACCACTCGCCAAAATCTAGAAGCCCCCATCCGGGAGAGACCCTCTGGGAGTCATGGCCAAAGGATCCCACTCCATCTACTCCACCGACTCGGGTGAGGATGAGTTCCCCTACTCGACCTCCAACTTCAGTCCTAATGAAGAAGGAGTGGCGACCTCGCACCATCATGGTCGCACCACCACCACCACCATTAGAGCCAATGGCAGCAGTAATTACAAAGGAGGAAGGTGACAGTCTCACCATTCCCATGGTAGTGGATCTCCCCAGGGATACCACTCCACCGATGAGCAGTCCTAAGCATATCTCTTCTAGTGAGCATGAACCTCCTAGAGCTAACACTCCAGTTTTAGGTAGTGTTAGATGCATTTTATTTAGTGACCATAGTCCCTCCACCGGTTAGCCCCGAGTGTTTGTGTCGGCGCATTTAGATCATTCCTTGAATGAGATCATAGTCATTTAGTTTGACAAGAAGAGGGAACTCTTAGGTAGTGATCGCACAGATTCTGAAGATGAGTGGGTAGCATTTGATCACAATGAGGATGACCTTCTTGAGGATTTTATTGAAGTCCACATGGTTGATACTAGGAGTTCCCTTCTGAGAGATCAGCATAGTCAGGAAGGTATAATAGTTGAAGAGAATGATGTCATTCATTCAACTCAACACCTCCTCCATCAGTTTAGGTAGAAGGATGATCACATTGATAGAATGGGGAAGAGGATTGAAGAGTTGATGACAGTAATGCCAACATTGTAGAATTCAGCCCTGGTATCACAACCTTCTCCCATAACGGTCGATAGAGTAGAGTTGACACACACTTTAGATCATCCTAGATGCATTCTTTCTAAAGAATACAATGGTAGCTTGCATGGAAAGGTGGTGGATAGCATCTCCATGCATGAAAAAGACATTAAACACATGGTGGAGTGGCAAGTGAGGGATGCGCTGGCACAAGCTTGATGTGGCTCATCTATTCTAAAGGATAGACCTAAATTTTTGATGGCAGTGGGAACCCCCAGCACCACATAGCACATTTCAGTGTTGTTGCAATGTCGGTGGCAGTGATGCACTCTTATTTCAACTCTTCGTCAATAGCTTGGCGAACATCACTTTTGATTGATACACTGAACTACCCAATGGTTCAGTGAAGATATTTACTGAGTTGGAGCAGCTCTTTATTAAGAGATTTCCTGGAGCTCAACAAAGGATAACTGTGGACAATCTCATTGTAGCTCAATAATGCCCTAGTGAATTCGTTATTGATTACATTCTTAGATGGCATAATTTAAGTAAAAAATGCAAACCATAGTTATTTGAATAGCATGACATTAAAATTTTGATCAAGAATATCCATGGCCCGGTTGCCTTCATGCCAAAGGGTTTACCATTAAGATATTTGAGAAATTAATCAACAAGGCGGCTAGTTTACAAGGGGAGGTCAAACAATTACCTTTTCAAGATCAGTCAGCCAAGCCCGGCCCGCAGAAGACATTTGAAGAAAACCAGGGCAATCATAGTAGTTGATAAGGAGAAACAACCTAGGGTATATAGTCGAGCCTCAAGCTCAGCCTTCCTCTACCACCTCCTTTGTCACCACCTCGACCATCATACTGGCCACCTAATTTTCCATAGCAACCACCAACACTGCCACCTCATTAGCAGCATCAGCAGTAGTACTCCTATCCACCACTAGGTAACTACCACTTACTCTTATTGATAAATTGAATAAACCTTATTCATTCAAGAGGGAGATAGTCAATAAGATCTTTAAAAACCTCTTAAAGAAGCTTGATTTCCAGTTACTAGAGCCTAGGAGGCGGAGGATGTGGGCAAGAGTCATGATCCAAATTATTTCCCCCACCACCGCATGCTTGATCATGTCTTGGAAGATTGCTTTACCTTTAAGGACTGGCTTGAGCATAGCTACAAGTTGGGTGCCATTATTATCCCTAAGGAATACCTACTAGAATAACCCTCTAGTTCTGTTAGGGTAATCCTTGGGGATACACGCAATCTTCTAATGAAAAAGGAAGGTTGGGATATTTTCCTATCTTGAACCTCCAAGAAAACTATTTCTAAAATAAGGAAGTTACCCTTACAGGTACCTGAAGTAGCTCAAACCTCTAGCTCTAAGCAAGGTTTGCAAGTTGCTAGGGACAACTTGAGGAAGGTAGAAGCCCAGTAGTAGTAGCGATAGTCGCCACTTGCTCGGGATAGTACAGTAGCACAACCATCGACCGAGTCCAGCACTCCTTCCATTGTTGTAGCTATAGTTCCTCCACCTCTTCTTTCTTCTAGCAACATTATATTTACTTGACTTTTACTTTTATCCAAATCTAAGAAGAAGAAGACTGATTCTGCTTACATGCTCTCTACTTTTGATGATCTTGATGACTTTATTCCTATAGAAAGCTCTCTAAGTACTAATAATTATAACAATTCTTATCCACTCCATTCTAAATTAGAAATGGATTACCCATTCCTAAATCACCCGGGTTCACCCATTGAGATAGATTTGGAGTCATCTAACTCCGATGATCCTATAGGAGAAGCTGTAGGTGAACTTGAAGAGCAGCAAAACTTTCCATTAAACCCTCTCATGAAGTCACTGAAGTCAACATTCGTAGTGGCAAAGTTCTATCTTATAGGGTAGCACCTCAGGATAAGGGTAAACAAGTCATTGGTTCTAGCGATCAAGAATCCCCTCCACAGGATGCTCCACCTATGGATATGCTTGTGAAGGACCAACCCAGAGTTGACTACAATGTCCTCGCTCACCTAAGAAAGTTTCCAGCTAAACTAAGCATATATGATGCCCTTGTCTTATCCAAAGAGATGAGGGAGTCTTTGATCAAAGCTCTTCTTGATCCAAAATATGCTTAGCTCAACTGATCACTATTAGAGAGGAGACATGTTATTCAAGAGAAGCCCATGGAGTTACATTCATCAATGAAGACCTTCTGTTGGGGACAACTGACCACAACCGTCCCCTTTACATCATAGGTATGGGCAGAGATCTCCGGGTGTTAGTTAATCCGGTGCATCGTGAACATTATGAGTCTAAAGACCCTTGCCTACTTGAAGATTGACATCTCCGAATGCTGAGGAGATCGAATGTTGTTGAGAGGATTCAACGAGCAAGGAGAGAGGGCATTAGGCTTCATAGTGTTACCACTAGAGATAGATGATTGGAAGACAGAGGCCAAGTTCTACATAATTGATTCAGATACATCTTTCACTAATTTGCTTGGTAGGCCTTACATACATGGAAATAGCATGGTTCCATCCTCTTCACATCAGTGCATCAAATTTTGAAGAGGTGGAATCGAGTATTATGTCAAAGGAGACTTGAAGCCATTTTCAGTTAGGGAGGCTGAGATATATGAAAATGTAGCCTACTATCTTCCTCCAATTCAAAAAGTCTATTTTCACAAACTTGGTGAAAGTTCAAAAACAGAAGAAAAAGAAACAAAATAAAAAAAAGGAAAAGAAGAAAATAAAAGTACAAGTGAGTGAGAATCAGACACCGAGGAAGAGTAGAGCCAGATATTGGATTCCACTCACAGTTCATTCCTCAATATGAACACATGGGTAGGATGACTCGAACCCCATCGGGTAGAGGAAGAGGCAAGTCTAGAGGCAGTTCCTGAGGTGGAAGACCTCCTTGCTGGTGGCCAGCCGGTAGGAGCTATGTTCCAGCTCATAGGAGTACCCTCGCTATCCACATAGACTTAGAGTTCAGTTCAGAGGATGAGTCTCATGTGGTTAGCACGCTGACCAACCCCTCTTAGCAGGTCCCTTTGGAGGTGACATTCGAGCCAAACAGTGATGAAGACCAGGCCTCCAAGCAAAGCATGAATGTATCTAAATCATCATTATGTAGAACTGCCATGAAGAATTTGAGAACTTTAGCTCTAACCTCACTTTCTTCCTAGAAAGTTGAAGGTTTGGTAGTTAAGGAGGTCCCAAAGTCATCCACAGATGTCAAGTCAAGAGGTTTTTGTTGGGAGCTTCATCCTCAAGTCGAGTAGCTGATGTCGAACTTGAGGATGATTCATATAAAGATTTAATACAACTACCTTTTGATTGGTATTTGCCTTGCATTCTTAACTTAGCAAAGAAGGGATTAATTCCACATACTTAGTCTAAACACAGGTTGAATTACTTTGAAAAACTATGGGACAACCAAAGCAGACATTCCCAATCAAGACTAGGACTAAGATTTTTCATAGTGGGTCCAGTTGATGATAACAACCATTTCCTTGTCATCACCACTCATTTGGGGTATGATAGGTTCTTTTCAAATCATGTTAACTCTTATGAGGAGGCATTTTTAGAAACTTCAGATGACCTAAATGAGCTTGAAGTCAAAGAGGCACCGCCAAAGTTTGAAGAAGAAATCAGATCAACTATTGACGAACTCAAAAAATCAACTTGAGAACAAAAGAAGATCCACACCGATGTTTTGCTATTAGCTCCTTATTGAAGGAAGAAGAAACCAATGACTTTGTTATGCTATTAGTTGAGTTTAAGGACTACGCATGGAGTTATGAAGAAATTTTTGCTTAATCTCCTAATGTAGCAATCCATAAACTACCAATAGATCCTAAAGCTAACCCTATCAAGCAAGCTCCTAGATGCATGTGATTAGAAATTAAGCAGGTCATTTTTCAAATAAAAAAAAAATTGAACGATGTTGGCTTTATTAGGGAAAAAAATATCCTACTTGGTTAGCCAGTGTCATCCTAGTTAAGAAAAAGAATGACCAAATTTGCATATGCGTCAATTTTAGGGATCTGAATAAGGCATGTCCTAAGGATAAATTTTCACTTCCTATACCAGAATTGATGGTGGACATTGCCTCATCTCATGCAGGATTCTCTTTTATGGATGGGTCATCTGACTACAACTAAATCAAGATAGCCCCGAGGATGAAAGAAATACTACTTTTGAACCCCAACGGAATCAATTATTATAAGGTCATGCCTTTTGGCCTTCTAAATGCCGGTGCTACATACCAATGGGCCATGACTTAGATCTTTAATGAACTCATTCATCATCAAGTTGAATGCTATGTTGATGATCTATTAGTCAAGAGCAAAGAAAAGGAAGACCATCTCTTTGACTTGAGAGTGTTTTTCTAATAGTTATGACAATTTAACCTCAAAATGAATCCCTTGAAGTGTGCATTCAGAGTAGCTTCAGGGAAATTCCTTGGGTTTGTTGTCCGACACTAGGGAATAGAGATCAACCCATAGAAGATCAAGGCTATCTTAGAAATGCCACCCCTAAAAGTATAACTCAACTTAGATCATTCCAAGGGTGATTGGCATATCTTAGATGCTTCATACCCAACTTATAAGGAAGATGACAGCCATTCTCAGCACTTGTCAAAAAGGATACCAATTTTAAGTGGGATGATAAGTGCCAGCATACTTTTGAAGACATCAAGCACTACTGATGATCGCCAGTTCTAGCAACCCTTATCCCGAGAAAGCCATTGATCCTCTACATCACTGCATTAGATAACTCTCTTGGTGCTTTGTTGGCCCAAGCCAATGATGAAGGGAAAGAAAATGCTCTCTACTATCTCACTCGTCATCTAATTCATACGGAGGCAAACTACCCACCTATAAAGAAGCATTGCCTAGCTTTAATCTTTGTATCCAAAAAGCTATGACACTACATGCTTTCACAAGGTGAATTTATCTAGAATCAATCAACTGTAATATCTCACAACATGACCAACATTATCTAGATGGTTGGCACATTGGTCCATAATTTTATCATAGTTTGACATCATATTTGTACCCTCTCTGTGAAAGGACAGGCACTAGTAGATTTCTTAGCAGTACACCCACTTCCTATTGATTCTTTGCTTAGTGATGACCTCCCCGATGAACAAATCATGAACTTAGGGGACACTAACATTCATCATTGGGAAATGTATTTTGATGATGTGGCTTCCTCTCAAAAAGGAGAAAAAATATGATCTACTCTCATAGGGAAGGAAAGGGTAGGAATAGTTCTCCTAATTTTGGATCGTGATGTGATGAGATTTTCATATCATCTATCCAATCCATGCACCAACAATGAAGCCGAATATGAGGCTCTGATTGCCAGTCTAGAGTTAGTCATTACACTATGCATCCAGGGCATCGACATCTTTGGGGATTCTCAGCTCGTCATCAACCAATTCATTGGGTCTTACAAAGTTCTAAAGCCTAAGCAACATCATTACCACAAGTATACCATGGAGTTGTTGGCTCAAATCCTAGAGGTCACTATCTACAAGATTCCTTAAGGAGATAATGCTATAGCAGATGCATTGGCTAAGCTCGTCAAGTAGTTGACATGCTTAGAAGATGAGTCCATTCCAGTAAGGGTCAAAAATAGATAAGTCTTATCCCTTATTGGCACTAAACTCATCGAGAGACTCTCTCTTGAAGGGGAGATTACTGTTGCCAAAAAGGATGATGAGTTAGATTGGAGGCAAGCATTCATGGATTATCTAAATATAGGCAAACTATCTCAAAAGAAATCACTAGCCCATCAGATGAAGCTGAGAGCCCTTTCCTACGCTCTCATAAGCAATACCTTGTACCTACGATCTTTCGATCATATGTGGTTACATTGTTTAGCCAAACACAAAGCCTGTAAGATCATGACTGAGGTACAAATTCAGGTTTATGCAAAGCTCACCAGTCCGGTCTAAAGATGAAAGCCAAGATCAAAAGACTAGGATACTACTGGCCTTTGATGATTACAGATTGCATGGATGTAGCTTGGAGGTGCCACCAATGTCAGGTGCACAGTGTGGTCCTACATCAACCACCTAACATTCTACACCCTGCATTGGCCTCATGATGATTTGAGTGTTGAGGCACTGACATAGTGGGTCTAATCGATCCTCATTCTTCTAAGGGTCACCGGTTCATTCTAGCTGCCACCGAATACTTTTCCAAGTGGGTGGAGGCAATCCCACTCAGAGAGGTCACAACTTAGCATGTGCTCCAATTTTTCAGGAATCATATCATATAGGTTCGGGGTGCCTCGACAAAATATATCTGATAATGGTATTGCATTCAGGAGTACTAAAATCAACAACTTTGCCTAAAATATACCATAGATTAGAGATACTCTACCATTTACTATCCAAGGAAAAATGGTCTAGTAGAAGCATTCAATAAAACTCTCATCCAAATATTAAAGAAGACACTCGACGACAACAAGCGATAGTGGCATGAGTAGTTAGTTGAAGCCTTGTGGGCCCACTGCACCATATACAGAACTCCAACTCAATCTATCCCATTCTCCTTAGTGTATGAGTCCAAAGCCATTCTACCATTAGAAGTAGAATTCCCATCATAAAAGATGCATTACTAGAATGTTAAGCTGCGGTTGCAAGAGGTCAAAGGCTTAGAGGAGAGATGCCTCCAGGCATGCCAAAACCTCAAGTTGTACAAAGCCAAAATGATTCAAGCTCAAACACATTGGTCCATCCTAAAGCTTTTCAAGTAGGAGAGCTTGTTTTAGTTCTAAGGAGACCAATTATTTCCCATCAAATGATGGGAGACAAGTTTGAACCCACTTGGGAAGGCCCTTTTGGCATAGAGAAGGCTTACTAAGGAGGATCTTATTAACTCATAAACTATAAGGGAGAGCATCCTATGCTTCCAATGAATGGGATCTACTTAAATAAATACTATCTATAAATCTTGTTTGGAAATAATCATCAATAAAATTTCTTTTCATATCAAATTCCATCTCTTATGTGTTAGAAATATCATTCGCTTATGAGTTTGCCACGACGTGTTTAGGATAGGTGGAAGAGAACCTGAGCAGCATCCTATTCCTTCTTTCACAACACAAACAAACACATATCTTTTATCTCGGGCTATTTTGATGTAGGTGCAAACCCCCTGTGGCACTCACTCATTAGTCTCTCTAGGTCAGGTTGATATGCTACCTTCTTAGTGTGTCACTCCAGTGGTCACTTGTCTAGCGGATGTGAGTCCCTACGCTTTCTTCCTGACTTGACCATTGTAAATTGATGAGCACCTTGTTGGTTTGGTAGGCCTTACCACACAACCAGTAAACTACCCCATGTTTACTTTGTTTAAGAAGGTGTACGCCTATACGCTTTCTTCTTGACCTAGCCATCATGAACTGACTAAGTTGAGTATATTTGAGGTTTAGGGTAAGTCCCCTAGTGTCTCCTTTCCTCTTGACTACTTCAAGCTTAGCTTTAGTCCTTGGATTCTCGCAGTAGTCTCCCTAGTGGATACTTGTCGAGCCTAAGACGCATCAAGAATCAATTTTACCTAGGAAGATGTAAGCCTACAAGCCTTCTTGATTACATAAATCGAAGGCACCTTAGGTTGGTTGATTGTTGTCATGCTGATGGTGACCCACCTGGTGGATACTCCACTCTTGGAAGATGTGATTCGCTGTGCTTTCTGCTTAAGTTGGCCACCAAATACCTGCATGCTTTCTTTTACAGGGTTTTGGATAACGCCCCTGTTGACCTCAATTTTGGAGCGAGCTTTCAATTTCTCCATCCTAGAAATAAGGACTCCTCTAAATACTAAGAGTTCCTTAATCTTAAGACACTTCTAGTTATTAGGTGAACACTTAACCTAACCCTAGAGACTTAGAAGAGTTAGCCATAAAAATAGGTTATGCCTTAGGGGTATTAGGAAGACTTGCCTACCCTATAGCTTGAACACAATCCTTGCTTCCTTCTTTCAAACCAAACTTCAAACTCAAATCTTAAATCAATTCCAATTCAATTGATTTTCTCAAATCATAAATCAATTCCAAAACTCAAATCATGAATTAATTATAAACAATTGAAACCCATTATCAATTCTAAATCCAAAATCTTTCCTAAGCCCTTTTGATCTCATCTTATGGACTTAGCTCAAATCAAATCCAAATCACCACAAATTCAAAATATTTTCTCATAACCCATTTATATTCTCATTTATATTCACAAATATAAATGAAATATAAATTCAAATAACCAAAACAAAATATGAAACTCAAGTCCAATTCTAACCTAAATCCAACCTATACCCTTCCAAGTCAAATTCTTGAACTTAACCAAATCATTCTCAAATCAATCCAAACCTTTGGATTTTCTCTTCAAACAATCATTCCTTCAATCACATGCCCAAGTGTGAATATAAACTACAATCATCAAACCAAAATCAAATTAACCCAAGCCAAACCAATGTTCACCCTTTTGACTTGAAATTATTAAATGAATCAAATCTCATTTGACTCCAAATCACTAGCAATTGGATTTATATTTCAATCATAAGTCCATATATGAGTTCAACCAAACTTGAATCAAGCCTTGATCAAATTGACCCACTTAGGCTCACTTGACCCAAAGTGACCTAAAGATCTTTTGAGCCAAATTCTAATCCAACTAAATTGGATTGACTAAGCCATCTAAGCCTCACATTGTGATCAACAATCCTAGGATGATCAATCATCAAATTGGGTCATCAAGTCAAACCTAGCCTTTGACCAAGTCAACACTTAGCCCAAATGAAACCTAAACTACCAAAATCCATAAAGCCAAATTGATTGAAACCATTGATCTAAACCATAATCAATGATTGAAAAGCCATCCATTGAGCCAAACCAAGTAATTGGACTTGATCAAAGTTGACCCAAGTTGACCTAAAAGTCAAAATGGGTCAAATCTTGATCTAAGCCAATTGATTGAAACCAATGGGTCAAATTCATTCTAAATCACTTGTTGAACTTGACCAAAGCTTCAATTGGCCAACTAGACCCAACCTAGCCCAATTGACCATGAACCCAACTTGACCTAAAAGGTCAAATAAACTTGAAATCAAACTAAACTAAAATTGATTGAAACCAAAGCTTGCAATACATTTCAAATGATCAACCAAGCCTAAATAAACCAATAGAAGAAAATAGAATGAAAAAAAAAACCAAGCCTAAATAAACCCATGACCTAACCCAATTAGGTCAAATGGGTCAAATTGGACAACTTGACCCATTTGACCTAAATGAACCTAAATGAAGCAAAACCAAATATAAAATAAATTGAACCAAACCAATGAAACCCATAGGATCCAAATGATCATTTGAACTTAACCTAACCCATGGTTTGACCCAATTTGACCAATGGGTCAACCTAACCCAATTTGACCCAATTTAACCTAAATGGGTCAAATTGACCCAATTTAACCTATATCACTTGAAATTTGGCCCAACTCATTTTTGAATCATCTCAAATCTGCTCAAATAAAAATTAAGGCCAAATAACCACTTTACTCCTAGGTCAAAGGGCATCCTTTATATTCTTTCTCAAGGCCACTTAGCATTCTCAAGGAGGGTGGTGAACATGACCTGACCCAAGGCCAAACCGACCCCTCCAATGGGAATTGGACACTTGGAATCACCAATGCACTCACCTAGCACATGGGCACTCCCTCTCTTCCACTCCTCTGCCTAAAATGAATCACATGGAGTGTCTAACAACCCAAATTGATCAATCAATCTTAGCAATTGATCAAAAAGGGTATTTCTAGTATTCACCATTTGATCCAAAGGAGGGGGAGATATACTCCCCCTCATTCCCACTCAAACTGTACATACGTAATTTGACTGAGCTCTAGGAATCGAAAGCAAGTTTCTCCAAGCCTTGGCAAGTATTCCCGAGCTCCCACCATTTTTATCCTTCTCAATTTTACTTAAGCTAAAACAGAGGAGGCCAATCTAAATTCCAACTCACTCAACTCTCCATCAAATCCAAATTACTCTTGCAAGCACCATTAAGGGACCTCGTTGAGCTCAATCAAGTTTTTTCCCAAGTCACCAAGCCATGGGAAAGACTTTGATCAAAGCTGATTTCCATTGAAGGGGAACTTGATCAACCGAGCCATCCACTTCAAATAAAAGCTTGATACCTTCAACAGGGCTTTGTCTCTATTAGACAAAGCTACCTCCTTCGTTGGAAGCACCGGTGATAGCCTCATGAGGTATTGCTCAAAATAGTAGAGATAAGTATTTTTGCTTGATCCTTTATGAAGGAATTATAATCCCATTAGATCTTGGTCGTTGGATTCATTGCTTGTACCTCCCTGAAGGTGTGGGGTGAGTTTGAACTCCTTTCGAGCTTGGGTGAGCTCAGATCGAGCGACAATCGACGGACGACATCAGTCTCTCACCGCTTGGGAGGAGACAAATCACACACCGTCCATTCCACATGATTGGAACGGATGGTTGTGATTAAATCACGTTAGATCTCCCTTTAATTTAAGCCTAAACTACGGGATTAATCACTCACCATCTTAGATCGATGGTCTGGAGAAAGCGCACCGCTGACTCGACATCGATATGATAAAAATAATCAGCCACATGGAAAGCACATTCTAGCACCACATCATATTATGAATTAGCAATTTGATTTAATAACTTATTCATAACTAATTGTAGAAAGATCCAAAAAAATACAAACTTAAGTTCATGGAAAGCACATTGCGCCAGCCACCACATGGCTCGATGGGATTATGGGGTTAATTAGCTTTAGTTAATTTGATTTTAATCATGGAACTTGCAAAATTCATAACTAATTGTAGAAAGATCCAAAAAAAATACAAACTTAAGTTTCATTTTGAAGATAATTAAGTGAGGAATAATATAAAATTAAAATTAATTGATTTTGAACATTGACTTTCTCTCAATTTGGGTTTTATTAGAAATGTAATTAGGTTAATTAATCTTTAATTACTTTAGCAATTAATTCCAAACATCCCAGGGTTAATTAGTGGGATGACCTCTACCTCCCATGATTTTCTTAGAATTTATTGTTGGATTAATTAGGATAATTGCTTATTTCATCTCTAATCACTTCCTTAATCAATTAAATGATTAATTAACCTACTAAATGGTGATAAATTTATTAATTAAGCTTGTTAATCATCTTGAAACAGTGAATGGACTTAGGGAATAAGATTAGGATTTCTTTTCCAATCATCTTTCCTTAAGTTTATTTCATTTGGATAAAGACTTAATTAATTTGCAAATTGATTAATGATTTATCACTTCATTAAATGGCATAAGTAATTAAACTTAAAATCAAATCATTCCATAACTTAATATCTTAAATTCTTGGGTAGATTCTTAGGTGTTCAATAACCTAAGAGAACTTCAAAAGATACCAAAATCAAACTATATGTGTAGGATGATTATGAAAGTACTTAATTAAACCCTTTAGCTCAATTAATCAATAATTATGAGCCAATTGCATTATGCCCCTTATTTCTTAGGTGCATTGGTTATTTAAATTCCATGTGATTGCATATCATATATTAGGTCATAATTATTTGTTTAATTATGTTAAAGTGGTATAGGTAAGGGGTAATTAATGGACTTAATTCACACCTTAACCTAAATAAAACATAAAAATAACCTAATTGTTCTAAAATTAAACTAAACCAATTCACACATGGGGGAAATGGGTTAGGACCAGCCAAGTCTTTTCACATTTTCTAAGTCAAATCAAATTCAAAAATAAAAATCTCTTTAAAGAATTTTGATTCACTTTGAATAATCTTATCTTATATGATTGTCTTTAGAAATTAATTAGGGTGAATAAAGTCATATGCTTACATCACTTTATTTCTTTCCAAGCATGCTAAATATTGTTTGCCATATGAAATCATGCATCTCTTTTGAAAAATCAATTAAATAAAATGTTTCCTTTTATGTCAAATTGCATGTTTTGGCTAAAGTTAAGAATATGAGTGGCTATTATCACTATTAAATCAAAAAATTATTTTCAAAACCTATAAATCAAAGATTATGAATGGAGTGATGCTACTTATAAGTACTTATAAGCTTGCTTGTGATTATAGCATGAGATTTGTTTTATGTTATTTTCTTCTCTTCTCTTAACATGGACTTGTATAGGATTTGCAAAGTGTATAGTTCATTTGAAAAGAACATAACACTTGCTTAAATTTATTCCTATCTATTCTTATGTTATGACTTAAGAAGGATCCTCACATTTACACATGTAAATCATACAACCAAATTGAACATAAATCTTTTGCATGATTCTTCATCCATTTATTTCTCTTTGTACATTTATATGTATTTAAGAAAAGTGGTATATTAGTCTGAACATCTCGGGGCTACGAGGGGGCTGCGAGGCTTTAAGTAGCCCCAAGTAGGTCTTGTACCTTACACCCCTGGTGTAGAAAATAATGGCACCATACTCACTTATGTCTTTTATACATGTGAATGTGCATTCTATTAATGGATAAAGAATCCCCCTTTTCTACATAATATAGATGTGCATTCCTAGGATATCCAAATTTCCAAATCATTTCTCTTAGCATTCATCATCAAGGTGTGCTAAAATTTGCATTGCATGTATAGGTATGCTTAGGATTTAATCATATGCATGATATACATGGTGGAAAGAAATAAATGGTTGTGTGTTATGTGATAGTAATTGACCTTAACTAATCCTAAGATGCCTTTCTTATTGAATAGATCTATTTAGAGAAAATCTAAACTTAAGGTTAATTAAAACACATAATAAAACATTCACTAAAGAAAAATAATTAATGAATATACCTTATAAATTACTAAGGTAGGGATGAAAGAGAAGTTCTCTTCTATTTTATTCTCTTTATAACATTTAGTAACTAAGTGTAAGTTCATTCAAACCAAATCAAATCATCAATTAAAATTGACAAATCAACTAAATCACTTAAAATGAAACCACCCTCTAAGTTGAATCCTTCACACTTAGAAAATTTCAACTTTAAAGCCTAGCTAAGACATGCCACACAAGCCTTAAATGGCTCACACATTATGCCAACTCACCATTTCTAGCTCTATGTTAGGGCGGTGCATGATTTGATGCATGATTTTATTTTGTGATGTAATATTTTTAGACTGGATGTTAGGGTATATGTGCATAGACTAGATGATCAGACGATCTTAGTCTAATCATGTCTTTTGTAGGGGGTTGTGCTTAAGGGGTGTTGTAATAAAAATATAAATGTAGGTTGCTTATACCCCTAAGCATGACCCAAACTAGGATAGGTGGACTTGGTTACCCATGTGTGGGGTGCTAAGTCCAAATTATTCATATAACTGCTTGGGTTGTGTGGTATGTTTAGCTAATCTCTATTTTACAAGTTTAGTTAGATTTATCTTTCCCATTTTAATATAAATTTTGTAATTAAGATTTATCAATGAATGTTATGGGGAAATCAGGATGAACATTGGTTATAAGACCATGTCTTATATACCATGTGAAGCCTTGGAGCAAATTACATCCCAAGTCAAATCAAAAGGAAGAAAGAAATGAAGTAAGAAAGAAATGAAGAAAGGAAGAAATGAAGAATGAAGACCCCCCATAACCTGAATTTCTTTTAATTATAATTATTCATTTATAATTGGGTTATATAAGGGTAGAGCTCGGCTACCCAGTTTCCTTTTTGGGTTTGTGCGGTGGAGCTCGACCACATCGACCTCTTATTTTTTGTGCTAATTTTATAAATTGATTGATGTTTTATTTATGATTGGGCAATTGGGATGGCATGATCTTCCTAGTTTCTTCATTATTTAATGAATGGATGTGATTAGGCTCTTAAAAAAATAAATTATATATCCAATTAATTAACTCAAAATTAAATTTAATCACTCATAACCTCACCTAAAGCCTAGGACTTAAATCAAGATAATAAAAGATTTCGCAACCCCTTAGATGGATGTTATATGTCTCACATCATGCATAAAAATCATATTGCTTCACTCTTGCTAATGGAGGGCTTCCAACTTTGCCAGAGAAAATGGCTTGACCTTTGAGAGCCATGGTGGAAACACACTTTCTTCTTTCTGATTTTACCCCATAATCAATCTTCTCATGCATTAGCCATATGAAATCCCATAGCTTGCATCAAATCAAAATGTCCAAAAATTTAAAACTTAATACAAAATTTGCATTAGATTAAGTCATTTATTCATGCCCTTCATGATCTAGTCTCTTAGGGAGTGTTTTTGAGGACTTAGCCACCTTTCTAAATAAATAATAGCCTAATTATCTTGCAAAGCATAAGACTTGCCTACATATATTTAAAATCATAGGAGAAGTTAGTTGGTGGCCACCCCTAGGAGGTTATAAGTTTAACAGTCGGGTGGTTTATTCTCTCTTGTGGAGGTAAACCATATACCCATTTTCACCTTAGATTTAGGTCATGCCTCGACCCTCGCCAAAGCTCCCTAGATTTAGGATCCGGTTATTATTTCTTTTGTGAGCTACAGGCATAAATCCTCACCTCTTAGGCATTTCCACGATCTCATGTCAAGAAATTATAAGCCCTAGATTTCTAATAAAAATTCAACTCAAAGATATAATCCCCTTCAAATTTCAAAAATATAAAGCCCAACCATAGGATAGTTTGGGATGCTCACTAGGTTTCTTAGTATCATGAGCATCCCTACTCATCTCCCTTTGGTTTCAATAATAACTCCCTCCTTTTGATTAATCCCATTTGATTTTTTCCATAAATAACCAATTTATTGATAGTCCTATCCTTTAACTCTTTGGAGACAACAATCATTTACCTTAATCGAGAGTATTCTTAAGGAATCTCATTTCTTAAGATGTAATTAAATATGGGGCTTGCCTCCATAGATAACTTAATGAACCCAGTTTAAAATAAACCCTACTTTACTTTTTCATGTGAAGTAGGGGAAAAATCTCTGGTACATTCAAAGACCCATTATCCTTAGGAGTCCTTATTAGGTGATTAAGTCCATTATAGGATGGTGACTTTTGTCTCTTGAGATAGTACATCATTATTCAATGTCACATCCGATCACCCTAATGAGTACATCTGGATCTATGTGGTGCCCCAACATATACACATTTTATTTTTAAATTCCCAAAGTTTGAGAAATAAACACCACAGCCCCCAGCAGCACCTCCCCTATGGGCTTTCAATTTGGATCACATCCTTAACGACCCCATTTAGACACTACCTGGATTACTTTTGGATTGGACAGTCCCCTTCTTAGTAGCCACCCATGTGGTTGGAGAAGTTATTTAGCGGATGTGCAGGTTTTTCTTTGATCCAGTAAGTCTGAGATAGGACTATGCTGATATAAGCTTCTTCTCAGCGTGGTCCCTCGCAAACCAATAGGTCCACCCAAACATAAAACAAATAAAATATATCTTCAGCATGTGGATTAGGAATCCAAGCCCCTAGTGGCCCCTTTCCCAAGGCATCATATCTTTAGGTGTCAGTAAAACACCCTATAGAAATTGCCTGACTACTTTAAGTTGAGATAAGTCCCCAGGTCGAAACTCTCTCAGTAGTCACCCTTAGGATGGGTTCAACTTATTGTGCGACCAGTGAGTCACCCAACAATCATCTTTGCTTTGAAAGATATAAGTATATTATGCATTCTTTCCATTTCCATCACAACCTTTGCAAACTGACGGGCAGCCTTAGGTTAGGTTTGATTTGTTGCGCAATCGACTAATTGCCCCAGTGGTTCCTTGTGTAGGAAGATGTGAGCCCTCACGCTTTCTTCCTAACTTGATCATTGCACACTGAAAGGCACCCCTAGGTTTGTTAGTTCTACCTCATGGCTGGTACACTATCCCTTTGGATTTATAAATCTAAGACAGGTCTAGACTGATATTAGCCTCTTCTTAGTGGATCCATCAAACACCAAGGGGATCCATCAAATTAAAATAAATGAAATTAAAATAAATGCAATTCAATCAAATGACATTATCTTGACTAATTTTGAAATGATATATGTCCCTTACAGCATTCATTTAGTAGTCATCCTAAGTTGGGTTTGATTTGTTGCATCTAACAGATCACCCCAGTGGTTGTTCCTTATTTTTGGAGATGTAAGTCTTACTGCTTTCTCTTTAAGCACAATCATGGTACACTGAAAGACAACCCCTTAGGTTGGATAATTCTACCATATAGCTGGTGGACTACCCTTCGATTGTAAATCAGATAAGCCACATGGCCCCTTCTCAGTGCGGTCCATCGTAAATCGATAGGGTCCATCTCAAAATCTAAACTTAAATAAATAATCAACCAACTTCTCCCCAACGAGACATCAATCATCCCGACCTCCCCAGTAGAGTCAATTGAATCCAATTCAAACTTACATTCCCCAATGAGTGCACCCTCAAAAGAAATTTGAACCCCCTTTCTCCCTAGTGGATAACCTGAACCTACTTCCCTAATGGAAGGTTCATGCATCTATCCCTGGTGGGTTATACATCCTAATCCCTAGCGAATACTTTACCCAAATCATATCTTACATTCAAATTAAAACCTCTTATCCCTAGTGGATAACTTGAACTTGCTTCCCTAGTGGAAGGTTCACATGCTTAATCCTGTGGATCCTTGCTCCCTTACGCCCCTCACGCAGTGGAGTTGCATTGCACTAAGATCTTGATTCCTTCTACATATTGAGTTTAGGAGTAGATTATTTTGTTAAAGTTTGCGATCCTTCAGACGTTGTTGATCATCCCGGTCAACTCCAATACATGCAGTGTGCCTCGTTAGTCACATCACACCTATTCGGCCCTTTGTTAACCTCACTTTTGGAGTGAGATCTAAACTTCCTCATCATAGATCTAGGACTCGTATAGACTCTAAGAGTTCTTTAGTCTTAAGACACTTCTAGTGATTATGTGAATACTTAACCTAACCCTAGAGACTTAGAAGAGTTAGCCATAGAAATAGGTTATACCTTAGGAATTTAAGAGGACCTGCCTACCCTATAGCCTAAACCCAATCCTTGCTTCCTTCTTCTAATCCAAATTCCAAAATCAAATCCAACTATCAAATGATTGAAATCCATGATTAGATTTAAATTTCAAATCCCTTCCTAAGCCCTTTGATTTTATCTTATGGACTTAGCCTTAACAAAATTCAAATCAACCCCAA
The DNA here is from genome assembly GCA_021442155.1 of Cymbidium sinense. Lineage (NCBI taxonomy): Eukaryota > Viridiplantae > Streptophyta > Magnoliopsida > Asparagales > Orchidaceae > Cymbidium > Cymbidium sinense. The sequence goes on along the minus strand of CM038221.1, from coordinate 19,314,858 downwards.
TCCAATTATTTTTCTCAATTTTCTAATTCAATCTCAAATCAAATTCAAAATCATAAATAAATTCCAAACTCAAAATGATTGAAACCCATGATTAAGTCCAAATTCCAAAATCTCTTCATAAGCCATAGGAACCACCTTCATATGCTTAATCAAAACTCCTTTAAACTAACTCAAGCTTGGTTGAATTCTTTATGAATCATTCATTCATTCATTTATATTCACAAATATAAATGAAATCCAAATTCAAACTATTCAAATCAAATCAAACCAATTCTCTACTTAAGTTCTTTTTGCCCTACATCCCTTAATTTGGTCAAATTTGCTTCCAAATCACTCCAAACTAAAGTGATTTTCTCATAACCCATTTATATCTTCATTTATAGTCCCAAATATAAATGAAACATAAATTCAAATGGTCCAAACCAAATCCAAATCAAATTAAATTCCCAATTTTATCCCTTTTAGCCAAATTCTTGAACTTGGCTAAATGATACCCAAATCAACTCAAAACTCATGGATTTCTTCATGATTTAATCATTCCTACAATTATTGACCCAAATATAAACATAAACCACCATTAATAAACCAAACCCAATTTAACCCTTTTGGCTTAAAATTGTCATATGAACCAAAACCCATTTGGCTCCAAACTAATTGCAATTGGATTTATATTTCAATCCTAGGCTCATGTGTGAGTTCAACTAAACTTGAATCAAGCCTTGATCAAGCCAATTGACCCATTTAGGCTCACTTGACCCAAAGTGACCTAAAGGACCTTTTTGAGCCAAGTTCTAATCCAACCTAAATTGGATTGAACTAAGCCCATCTAAACCTCACAACATAACCAACAAGCACCCTAGGGTGATCAATTGCATTGAATTGGGTCAAACCAAGTCAAACCTAGCTTTTGACCAAGTCAACATTTAACTCAAATGAAACCTAAACTAGTCAAAATCTACCATATGCCAAAATGATTAAAACCATTTACTCAAAACCATTCATAATCAATGATTGAACATGACCAAACCATCAATTGAGCCAAACCAAGCCTAATTGGCCATTTGACCCAAGTTGACCCAAATTGGCCTAAAAGGCTAAAATAAGTCAAATCATGATTTGATCCAAATTGATTGCAACCAATGGCTTAAGTTCATTCCAAATCACATATTGAACTTGACCAAAGCCATAATTGAGCCCAAGTTGACCAATTGGTCAACTTAACCCAACCTAGCCCAAATTGGCCAAAATTCAAATTAAATTCAAATTAAACCAAACCAAAGCCTACAATCATTTTTAATTGATCAATTGAACTTGACTCAACCCTTAACCCAACCAAATTTGGTCAAATTGGTCAACTTGACCAATTTGACCCTTTTGAATCCAAATGAGTCAAATCCAAACCAAATCAATCCAAACTAATTGAACCAAAACATCTCAAATCATCATATCAACCTAACCAAGCCTTAGTTTGACCCAATTTAACCAATTAGGCCAACCCAACCCAACATAGCCCAAATTGAACCCATTTGGCCAATCTAAGCCAAACCAATCAAATCTAATTTATGAAATCTTGTGGGCTAATCTAACTCAACTTAAACTCACACTAGGTCAGCCCAAGACCTCCCCAAAAGCCAAGTGGGCCCCACCCATGGGGATTAGCCATCAAACCATGGGATTTAATCTTCAAAACCAATGGATCCAAGCCAAGTCAAATCTCCCATCCTCATGGTAGCCCCTTAGCACTCAACAGAACCTTCTCCTGACCCACCTAGCTAACGTAACCCACTTTAGATCAGCCAAGGACCTTTGGGAGGTGAGTTGACTCACCTCCAACCCAAATCGAGCACCCAAATGGATCCAAACCTTGCAACCTTTGCACAATGGATCCATGGTGCCTTCCATCACTTCTCTAATCCCTAGCATGCCACCTGAACTTGATGGGCACAAGTTCAATAGCCGGTGGCCGACCGACTAGATCATGCGATCATTCATCCATCATGAGCGGTATACCCCTCAATTGAGCATAGAACAGCAGAGACTTCCTAAGCCAATTCCAAAGCCCCTTAGAGTGACCCCAAGCTTCCGCAAACCCTCCTCGATCGGCATTGCCCATTCTCGAACAAAGTCAAAATAGGACATCCTAATCTCAAGTAATACTCCTCTTCATAATCAAACTCAAATTCCTCTTACCCACACTCATGCCATACTTCATCGAAGCCAAACGAGTCATTTCTCGAGCTCCTAAGTGGCCAGAGGTGTGACTTTGATCTGAGCCGAGGCATTCACATGTGTGGATTCATCAACGAGCACTCTACCCCAAATAAACCCAAAGCTTCTCAATAGGGCCTCACCTCAACTAGGCGAAGCTACCTCTGACGACCCACCGCCGAACATTAGCTCTAGTGAGGTAATTTTATAAATTAAGCCTTATATGCAAAAATGGGTTGGTTCTTTTTGAAGTAAATTTGAACATCATGAGAATTTGACTGTTGGATGGGTGCGCCTCCCCTCCCCAAAGGTGTGGGATCAATTTGGAGGTAATCCGAGGTCGAGTGAGCTCAGATCAAATGGGGGAAGATGGACGGCATCCGTCTTTTGCCGCTCGCAAATGGGACAGATCATGAGCCATCCGTTCCATGTGATCAGAACGAACGGCTCCAATTAGATCTCGCATTAGATCCCCTACCTCTTTCTAAATCCGCATCGCATGGTCGATCTTAGATCAAGGATCCAGGAAAGCGCATCCACCATCGGCTAACTTAGTGCTATGTGACAACTTAAATAGCCAATCCATCGGGCCACATGGAAAGCGGGCCGCATCAGCCACCACATGGATCAACGGGATTAAGGCTTTAATTAGGCTATTTTAATTAATTTTTCAGACTGAAACTTCCTAAATTCATAACTAATTGTAGAAAAATGCAAAAAATGCAAAACTTTGGTTAATTTTAAAGGTATTTTAGAGTAGAATCTAGAAAAATTATTATTAATTAATTTTAAATAATGATTTTGGCCTAATTAAGGTTTAATTAGAAATTTAATTAGCTTAATTACCCCTTAATTAGGCATCCAATTAATCTCAAATTTTCTATGGATGTCTAGGGGGATAACCTCTGCCTCCCCTATTTTTTTGAGATTTTATTTATTGCTTAATTAGGGAAATCAATTGATTAATATTTAATCACTCTCTTAATTTAATTAGTGATAATTAATGAATCAACAGTGGTCTAATTAATTATTTAAGCCTAATTATCTTTGTGATACAGTAAAGAAACTTAGGGAGTGTGATTGGGATATTTTTTCTAATTCATTTCCTAGATTTCTTTCACTTTTTGGGAATTAACTTAATTGATGATTAATGTGGTAATTAATTGTTTAATTAATTAATTAATTTCCAAGATAAAAATTAGAGCCTAATTGAATGTTTGAAATGACTTAGGGATTAAATATTGAGGCCTTGTCCTTGATCCCTCTCCCTAAATTAATTTCATCATTCTAATCAAAATATAATCAAAGAATTTAATCAACCAATTAATAAGCTTGATTTAACTCAATCAAAAATCCACCTCACACCTAAGCAACCATTAATTGATCTTAGGTAGCTCCTTGGGTGTTCGATAACCCAAGGTGGGAGATAATAAAATTATGGTTAGTTCACATGTGTGAGAAAACCATAAAAGTAGTTAAGTGAAATCCCTTAAGCCTAATTAACTATTAACCATAAACCAATTGCATTAAGCCCCTTTCATTTCTTAGGAGAATTGCAAATTTACATTTCATGTGGTTGCATATCATATTGGCTTATTATTAATTAGTTAATTAACTTAATTTGATATAGGTAAGGGTTAATTAATTCACTTAATTCATACCTTAACCTAATTAAAATATAAAACCAACCTAAATATTCTTCATTAAACCAAATTAATTCACACATGGAAATTGGATTAGGATTAGCAAACCTCTTTCATATTTTCTAAATCAAATCAAACTCAAAGTTAAAGATGTCTTTAAAGAATTTTGGTTTATTTTAAATAGCCTTATTTAATGTGATTATCCTTAGGAATTAATTGGGATGAATGAGATCATGTGCTTATATTCCTTTATTTCTTTCCAATCATGCTAAATATTGCTTGCGGTGAAATCATGCATTCATTTCTTTTAAAATTAAAGAAAAAAAATACTTTCTTCTATGCTAAATTGCATGTGTTGACTTAAATTAAATAGGTGTGGCTATTATCGCTATTAAATCAAAAGCTAATTTTGAAAGCCCATAAATCAATTATAATAATATGAAGTGATATTAATTATAAATATCTATAAGTTTGCATGTGATGATAATATAAGATATGTAATATGAAGTTATCTTTCTTTATCTTACATGGATTCACATAGGATTTACAAGTGTATAGTTCATTTGAAAAGAACACAATATTTGCCTAAATCTACTCCTATGCATCTCCATGTTAACTCTTAAGAAGGATTTCATATCATATATGTAAATCATACAATCAAATTAAATATGACTTCTTATTCATGTGGTTCTTTTTGTACATTCATATGTATCTGAGAAAAGTGGTATATTAGTTTGGACACCCAGGGGCTGCAAGGCTTTAAGTAGCCTAAGTAGGTCTTGTACCTTACACCCTCATGCAAAAAATAATGGCATCGTACTCACTTAAAACTCTTATACATATTTATGTATGATGTGGCCAATGAATAAGAATCATAAATCAAGCATAACTTTTGCATGGGTTTTTCTATCTTTATAGTTGTTTATACATCTACATGTATCTAAGAAAAGTGGTATATTAGTCTGGACACCCCAGGGCTGTGAGGCTTTAAGTAGCCTTAAGTAGGTCTTGCACTTTATGCCCCTGGTGCAAAAAATAATGGCGATGTACTCACTTAAAACTTTTATACATGTGAATGTGTATCTAACTAATGGATGAAAAATCCCTCTTTTTCTATTAAAAATATATGCATTGATAATTCAATCAAATGAAATATCTAAATTCCAAACACATTTCTTTGCATTCATCATTTAAGTGTGCTAAGACATAAATTGCATGTACAGCTATGCTTAAGGTTTAATCATATGCATGATGTACATGATGGAAAGAAATGAAAGAACATGTGATATATGATAGTAATTCATTCTAATTAATCTTAAGATGCCTTTCTTATTGAATAAGGTCATTTAGGGTGAACCTAAACTTAGGGTTAATCAAAATATGCAATAAGTCATTCACTAAAGGAAATTGATTAATTAATTTACTTTAGATTAAGGTAGGGATGAAAGAGGGGTCTCCTCTCTTTCTTCTCTTTATAACACTTAGTTATTTTGTGTAGGCTATATGAAACAAAGGAAAATACTAAGTAAAAATCTTCAAATCAATTAAATCACTTAAAGAGAAATCAACCCTTTATAAATTAAATCCTTTACACTTAGCAAATTATGACTCTAAGGCCTAGTTAGGTCATACCACACAAGCCTTTGATGTTAGGGCAGTGTATGGTTTAATGTATGTTTATTTTGTGATGTATTATTATAGATTGGATGTTAGGGTGTATGTGCATAGTCTGGATGTTATGCCATTATTAGCCTAATCATATTTTCTGCAGGAGGTCATGCTTAAGGGGCCGCTTTAATAATAATAAAAATATTTTTGTTGTGCAGGTTGCTTATACCCCTAAGCATAATCCAAGTTTGGACAGGTAGGCATGGTTACCCATGTGTGGGGTATTAAGTCCAAATTATTCATATAACTTCTTGGGTTGTATGGTGTGTTTAGCTAACATTTATTTTGTAGGTGTAGCTAGATTTACTTTCCTTCTTTTAATATAATTTTGCATTAGGATTAGTGTAAGTGTTATGGGGGTGGGGTTGATGAGCATTGGTTATAAGACCAAGTCTTATGTACCATGAGATACCTTTGGAGTAAGCACATCCAAATCAAGATAAAAGGAAGAAAGAAATTGAGCTAATCAAATGAAGAAATGAAAGAAGAAAGAAGCCAAGAAGAAATAATGATGAATGAAGACCCCCTATAACATTCATCATTTGTAATTATAATTATTCTTTCATTATGTTGGGATGTATAAGGGTAAAGCTCGGCTACCCACATTTCTTTTCGGGTTGTACGGTGGTACTTGACCGCACCAGCCTTTTATTCTTTTGTGATAGCTTTATAAAATTATTTAATATTTTTCTTAGCTTGTGCATTAGAAAAAGCATACATCTTCATAGTTTATTCATGATTAGTGATTGTTGTATGGCCTAGATGTGATTAGGCTCCTAGGATAAAATTTAATTTTTCTGCCCAAATTAACAACTCATAACTAAATCTCTAAAATAACTCATAATTTATGTAAAAGCCTAGGCATTAAATCAAGATAATAAAATATTTAGCAACCCCTTTGGTGGATGTTGTATGTTTAATATCATGCATAATCATCTTGTTTCACTCTTGTTAAGAGAAGGCTTCCATCTTTGCCAGATAGAAATGGGATTAACCTTTTAGAGCCTATGATGGAAGAACCCTCTTTCTTTTTTGATTTGGCCCATAATCAACTTCTCATGCATTTAGGCATATAAAATCCAATAGCCTGTGTTAAAATAAAGAGTTTCAAATCAAATAAAATTTGATAAAAATTTGTATTAGATTAAGTCATTATTCATATCCCTCATGCTCTAGTCTCTTAGGAGTGGGTTTAAGAACTTAGTTTTTTCTAAATAAATAATAGCCTAACCATTTTGCAAAGCATATGACTTGTCTACATGATTTTAAAATATATGAGGAGTTAGCTGGCTGCCACTCTAGGTAGTGATAAGTCCAGCAGTCGGGTGGTTTACTCTCTCATATGGAGGTAAACCATATACCCACTTTCGCCTTAGATTTAGGTCATGCTTTGGCCCTCACCAAAGCTACCTAGATTTAGGATCTGAGGTTGTTGTTTCCCTTTGTGGGCTATAAGCATAAATACTCACCTCTTAGGCATTTTCATAATATTATATTATGAAATTATAAGTCCTAAATTTCTAGTAAAATTTTAACTCAAATAAATAAATCTCCTCAATTTCAAATATATAAATCCCAACCATAGGATAGATTGGAATGCTCACTAGGTTTCCTAGTATCATGAGCACTCCCTACTCATCTCCTTTGATTTGATAATAACTCTCCCCTTTTGATCCATCCCACTTGGTATTCTAAAATACAACCAATTTATTGATAGTCCTATCTTTAAATTCTTTGGAGACAATAATCATCTACTTTAATTGAGAGTATTCTTAAAGGATTCACTTTCCTTAAGATGTAATTAACTATGGAGGCTTGCCTCCATAGGGAACGTTACAAACCTATTTTAAATAAACCCTGCTTTACTTTTCCATGCAAAGTAGGGAAAAAAATCTCTCATATAGTCGAAGATCCATCATGCCTTAGGAGTCCTTATTAGGTGATTAGGTCCATTGTAGGGTAGCAACTTCTATTTCTCGAGATAGTACTCTATTCCTTAATGTCAGTACCGATCACCTTAATAAGTATATCGTCAGATCAGTGTGGTGTCCCCCTCACATATATACACACAACACATACACAACCAAAAATAAACACCACATTGAGCTTTATATATTTGAAGTTGAGGATAATTATGTATTTGAGTTGAAATTTTATTAAAAAATTAGGACTTATAATTTTACAATATAAGGTTATGAAAATGCTAAAGAGGTGAGTATTTATGCTTATATCTTGGGGAAACATCAATCTCGGATCCTAAATCTAGGGAGCTTTGGTAAGAACCAAAGCATAACCTAAATCTAAGCGGAGATGAGTACATGGTTTACCTCCACAGAGAGAGTAAACCATCCAACTGCTGGACTTATAATCGCTTGGAGTGGTAGCCATCTAACTCCTCCTATGCTTTAAAACCTTGTGATCAAGTCATATGTTTTGCAAGATGATTACATTATTATTATTCAGAAAGAGACTAAGTCCTTAAACCCATTCCTTAATAGACTAGAGCATGAGTGGTATGAACAATGACTTAATCTAATGCAAATCTTTTCAAATTTTATTTGATTTTGGACTCTTCATTTTGATAAAGGCTTTGAGATTTTATATGCCTACATGTGTGATGAAATTAGATTATTGGCTAAATCAACAAGGGGTGTTTTTCACTACAAGGGATTCTCTCACAGGTCAAGCATTTCCCTATCGTGCAAGGATGGAAATCCTGTATTTTCAAGAGAGAAAGAATTTGCATGATGTGAAACATACAACATTCAGCTAAGGAGTTACTAAAATTTTTAATTATCTTGATTTAATGCATAGGCTTTATGCGAGGTTATGAGTTATTTAGAAATTTAATTATGAGTTATAGTTGGGTAAAAGATTTATTTTTTCTTAAGATCCTAATCGCATTAGGCCAAACAACGAACACCAATCATAAAGAAACTATGAAAAGGCATGTAATTTCAAATGCACAAGATAAAAAAAATATCAAACATTTTATAGATAACGTAAAAGAATAAAAGATCGGTGCGGTTGAGTACCACCGTACAACCCAAAAAGTTAATGGGAAGCCAAGCTCTACCCTTATACAACCCGGATTACAAAAGAATAAGGGGTCTTTATCTTCATTCTTCATGTCTCCTTCATTTCTTCATATCTTCATTTGATTTAATTTGCTCCACTTCAAAGGCATCACATGGCCTCCCAGGACAAAGCCTTCTAGCCAATGCTCACCCTTATCCCCCCATAACACTAATCCTAATTCCTAATTACAAAATTATATTTAAATGGAAAGAGTAAATCTAACTACACCTACAAAATAGAGGTTAGCTAAACATACATTCCACCCAAGCAATTATTTTTATAATTTGGACTTAGCACCCTACACATTATACCAAACCTGCATATCCTAACTTGATTATGCTTAGGGGCTTAAGCAACCTACAAAGAGAGCATTTATATTTATTTTTCAGTGACCCCTTAAGAATAATCCCTTATAAAAAATATGATTAGGCTAATAGTGGCCCCATCTATAAATACACTCTAACAGCCTAAAATAATACATCATAAAATAAAACATACATCAAATCATGCACCGTCCTAACATAAGGCTAGAAGTGGTGACTTAATATAATGTGTGTGTATTAAGGCTTGTGTGGTATGTCCTAACTAGGCTTTAGAGTTAAGATTTTCTAAGTGTAGAAAGATTCAATTTAAAGGGTGGTTTCACTTTAAGTGATTTAATTGATTTGTAAATTTTACTTAATATTTTATTTTGTCTCATTTCACCTACATCAAACAACTAAGTGTTATAAAGAAAGAAAGAGAGGTTCACTCTCTTTTATCCCCACCTTAAGTCATTTCTAAGGCCAATTAATTAAATAATTCTCTTTAATGAATGGCTTATTACATATTTTAAATAATCTTAAGTTTAGGTTCACTTTAAATAATCCCATTCAATAAGAAAGGCCTCTTAAGATTAATTGGAATTAATTACTATCACACAACACATGTTTGTTCATTTCTTTTCATCAAGTGTATCATGCATATGATTAAGTCCTAAATATAACTATACATGCGTTTATATCTTAGCACACTTAAATGATGACTGTAAATAAATGTATTTAAGAGTGACATTTCACTTGGTTGAATTATTTTATCATATTAATTTAATGCTCTATCTAAATTCTTATACCAAAGCATAAGAAAAGAGCTCTAAATCATATGAATAATCAATCCAACCACTTAAATAAAATATGAATGCATATCTTTTAAATAAAAGTGAGGGGGTTCATTCATTAGCTAAATACATATTCAATGTATAAAAGTTTTAAGCAAGTACGTCACCATTATTTTGCACCAGGGGAATGAGGTAGGAACCTCCTTGGGGCTACTTAAAGTCGTGCGTCCCCGAAATGTTCAGACTAATATACATGTTATTCTTAAATACATATCTATGTATAAATAACTATAAGAATAGAAAACTATGCAAAAGTAGAGTTTGATTTAATTGATTTATTTATGTGAATGAATTAAAGCTCTATCTAAATTCAAATGTCAAAATGCATAAGAATGAAATCAAGTAGGTACATCACCATTATTTTGCACTAAGGGTAGTGAGGTAGGAACCTCCTTAGTGCTACTTAAAGCCATGCATCCCTCGGATGTCCAAACTAATATACCCATTAACATTCTTACATATGCAAATCAACATATGAATGTAAGAAAGAAACTTCACTTCATACACTAGGTTTATATTCACATGTACCTCCTATGTATGTATATAACTAAAGCCATAATGTGTATATATTATTATTCATTAATAAGCTTTTGAAAATATATTTGTAATTTAATAGTGATAATAACCACACATATTTTTAATTAAGCCAACATACGCAACTTGACATAAAAGAAATCATTCATAATTGGTTTTTTTTTGAAAGAAATGAATGCATGAATCAAGTGGCATGCAACATTTTAATATGATTGGAAAGAAATAAAAGACACAAACATGTAATTTCATTCAATCCAACTAATTTCTAAGGGCAATCATATTAAATAAGCTTATTTAAAATAAACCAAATCTTCTTATTAAGTTATTTTTGGATGTTTAATTTGACTTAGAGAAAAGAGGAGATTCAATCATTTACTGCCCCTAACCCATTTCTATATTGGTTAATCAATTTGGTTCAATGAAAAGAAATTAAGTTGATTTTATAGAATTAATTAGATTGCAATATGAGTTAAGTCCATTAATTACCCCTTTCCTATACCATCTTAGCATAATTATCTGAGTAATTAAGAGCCAACATGATATGCACTTGCTTTGGAAAGAAAATCAATGATGTTCCTATGAAAATAAAAGGGCTTAATGCAATTTGGCTCACAATTATTAGTTAATTAAACTAAAGAGTTTAATTAAGTATCTTATAATTCTCCCACACATATGAGCTAATTATAATTTCCTTAGGATTCTCTTAGGTTATTGAACACCTAAGAGTCTATCAAAGAAACTTAATTAGATGAGTTCTAGAATGATTATGATTTTAATTTGATTAATTAAGCCATTTTAATTAATGAATTAAACCATTAATTAGTCCCAAATTAATTAGTTTCAAGTTAAGTAAAATGAATTTATGTAAAAGAATGAGAAAGAGGTCCTAATATCATTCCTCATGTCCATTCACTATTATATAATGATTATCAAGTTTAATTAATGCTTTCCTCACTACTTAGCATTTTAACTAATCACCAAATTAATTAAGAAAGTAATTAAGGCTAAGATAACCAAATTCCATAATTAACTAAGCAATAAATCCAAAGAAAATTTTGGGAGGTAGAGGTCATCCCATTAATCAACCTTAGAAAGTTTAGAATTAATTACTTGAGTAATTATGGAGTAATTAAGCTAATTAAGTTTTAAATTAAACCCAAATTAAGCATTAATTACAATTAAAAACCAATTGGGAATATTTTTATTAACTTTGCTTTTGAAATACCTTTAAAATGAATATTTACATGTATTTTTTGGATTTTCCTATAATTAGTTATGATTTTACAAAGATTCATCTAATTTAAATAATTTTTATGATGTCTATTAATTTATATTATTAAAATAAATCATTTGAACTTCAAATTTTAATATATTTTAATCCAAAAATTTTTTAACTTGAAATTGCTATGGCATGTAGATTTTAAGTTCAATTTCAATCCCTGAAAATTTCAACTTAATCTGATATGTATTTTTGGTTTAATTAATAAAATTTAATTTTTACTAAAATTTAAATTAAGCCCAAAATACCAAGTAAAATTTGGGATTTTAGGTATGTTAGATTTCTCATAGAAAGACAAATCCAACGAGCCCTAATTTATAATTTTTAGTTAAGTATTTTATTTTTTTATGAATTTTTGAAATTTTTGATGATTTAAATAATTTATAAAATAAAAAATACCCTAATTTCCCACTTAACCTAGTTAGCCGTGGCGCGGGGCAATGCACCATTCGTGGCTCTGCGCATCAAGTGGGAAAGTGGGCGAATAGGAAGTGATGCACAGATTAACTCCATCCGCGGGATCTGAAGGTAGAAATGCGAGATCGGTGCTTGATCTGAGCCGTCCGATTGCGGATCGGATGGTCTAGATTTGATCCGCATGATTTGAAGGGCCAAAATGTGGGATCGATGTGCAATTTAAGCCATCCAATCCCTTGAATCGCATCATTGGATGGTCAGCGTCGTCAAATGAACCGAGGGAAAATGCAAAATCTAAATGAAATTTTGTCCGAATGGGCTCATTTTTACAATGATTCACATCAAAACTTATATTTCATTTTAAGATTGTATAAAATAAAGAATGTAAGGGATTTCAAAGGAAAATTCTTAAAATCGTACGAAATCATCACAAAAAATAAGAAATCTTAAGGCCAGCTATGGGTTTTTGAAGATTACCTCACCGGGATGATTCTTGATAGCAGTGATGATCCAAGCATGCTTTTGAGTGGGAGAAGAAGCCTTAGAATGAGCCTAGACCTCTACCTTCACTTCAGAATGATGTGTTCTCCAATCATCGCCACTTCCTCACCGAAATCCACTTGATTTTGGTGTTTTTCACCCAAAATGAAGTGGGAATGGTTGCTGGTTGGTTTGAAAGCTCTATGGGATGGAAATAAGAGTGGAAGGAGGAATTTTGGTGTCTCTAATTTTCTTATTTCAAATGTGGCCAGAAAATCTCCTCTCACTTTTTTTTTTTGGCTCCAAATGAGTGTCATTTGGCTCGGGTTTGGAATGAAAGAGAATCATCCTATGTGGCTCATTTTGGTTGGCTAATGCATGAAAAGTGGCTACCATGAAGGTTAAATGGGTGCCCTGGCATGGGGAGGTGGGAGTCCTTCATGCCAAGTGTTCCAATGGGAGAGGTGAGGTGAATTCACCTCCCCATGAGTCATGGCTATCACAACCATCTCTTGGGTCAGATGATCAGTGTCCTTGGTGTCTATATGGACCAATGGATGAGTGCCAAGTAGCCAAGGAAAAAAATGACCATTTGGGAAAGTGTCTTTTCAGATAGGATGCCCTTGACCCTAAGGGCAAAGTGGTCATTTACCATTAAATTTGACTTAAATAGATTTAAAATGAGTCAAAACTGAGTTGTACCAAATTTCATGTCAATTAGAGTTCATTTGGTTTAATTTGGGTCAATTTGACCCATTTGGGCCAAATTGGGTCAAAATGGGTTAGGATGACCAATTGGTAAAATTGGGTCAAACCAAAAGTTGAGTCAAGTTCAAATGATCATTTGGAGTATATTGGTTCAATTGGTTTAATCAATTTGGTTTTAATTTGGATTTAATTTAGATTTTGGCCAATTTGATCCTTTAGGTCAATTTGGGCTAAGTTGACCAATTTGACCCAATTGACTTAATTAGCTTGAATTATGACTTGGTTTGGGTTTGGTTGATCATTTAGAATATATTGTAGCCTTTGGTTAAGTCTAATTTAGATTTTATTAGGTTTTAGGTTGATTTGACCCTTAAGGTCAATTTAGCTAAGTTGGGTTAGGTTGACCAATTGGTCAAATTGGCTTAATTGAGGCTTTGGTCAAGTTCAATAAACAATTTGGAATGAACATGAGCCATTGGTTATAATAAATTTAGTTTTTGTTGTAATTTGGTTATTTTGGGTTCATATGAGTTAAAGGGTTGACTTGGTGAATGGGATAGGTTGACTTAGTTTGACCCAATTCATGACAATTGATTAACTTAGGATGATCAACAATCATGACATGAAGTTTGGATTAGCTTAATTCACTTTGATTTGAATTGAATTGGATTTTGGTTCATGTAGGTAAAATTGGCCACTTTGGGTCAAGTGAGCTAATTGGGTTTAGTTGGCTTGATTTTTAGTTGAGTTTGATTTAGTTGAGTTTATATATGGATTTGAGATTGACATATAAAATCAATTGTAATTGGTTTGGGTTCAAATTGAGTTTTGGCTCATTTGAATATTTCAAGTAAAATGGGCTAGGTTGGGTTTGACTTGAGTTGATTTTGATTTGGCTTGATAATTGTAGATTTCATTTATATTTGGATAGATGATTGAAGGAATGATTGATTCTAAGAGAAAATTTATTGGTTTTGATTTGATTTGGATAGGATTTGGCCAAGTTCAAGAATTATCTTAAAGGGTATAAATTAGATTTTTGTTTGATTTTGGATTTGGTTTTGGCTATTTGAATTTATATTTCATTTATATTTGGGAATATAAATGAAGATATAATGATTCATAAAAAATCACTTGAGTTTGGAGTGATTTAAGCAAAGCTAAGTCATGGATATTTAGAAATTATTTCATTTGGATTTGGATTTCATTTATATTTATGAATATGAATGAAGAAATGATTGATTTATAAAGAAATCAATCAAGTTTGATTTAGTTTAAAGGGGATTTTGGCTAAGCATATGAAGGTGGTTCATATGTCTTAAGAAGGGATTTTGGAATTTGAATTTGATTATGGGTTTCAATCATTTGGTTTGGAATTGATTTATGATTTAGATTTGAATTTGAGGTTTGGTTTGAGGAAGGAAGAATGGGTTGGTTTAGGCCATAGGATAAACAAGTTTTCTAAGTCCCTAAAGCATAACCTATTTCTATGGCTAACCCTTCTAAGTCTCTAGGCTTAGGTTAAGTGTTCACCTAATCACTAGAAGTATCTTAAGACTAAGGAGCTCTTAGTGTCTACAAGAGTCCTAGATCTATGATGAGGGAGTTGAGAACTCACTCCAAAAGTGAGGTCAACAATGCTTTTGAAAAGGGATTTTAAAATTATTTGATTTTGATTTTGAAAAGAACCCCCATGCAACAAATGTAGACATTATTAAATGGGGTTTGGTTATCTTTAATTCTTTTTGAAAACTTTATGCAAATATGTTGTCATGTTCACTTTTAATTAATTTAAAAATTACTTTTTGAAAATAATATTTTTGCAAAGGATTTATTATAGATGAACCTTGCCTCACCAAGTGGGTGGTAAAGAGGTTCTAAATTTTTTTTAGTCATCTCCTTTAGTTCAGATAATTTATTTTTACCTATTGGGGGAACCAATAGGTGTTTTAAGACCTACACAGAGTGAGTTCCTAAAACCTAAAGGATGTTGGCTAGCATTGCTCAAGGATGAAAAAAGCTAAGTTCCAACAAAAAAAATAGTCTTGGGCTTATATAAAATATAATTCACTATCGATGCTTGGAGATAATAATGTCTACTAAAGATTGAGAGAGGAGCTATCCTCAATGGAGTCACCAAAAAAATTGTGGTGTTTATTTTGCATGTGGGGGTGGGAGGGACACCACAATTGTTGGGGATACTTATTAAAGTGATTAGGTACGATATTGAGACATCACCCTTCAATGGACTAATCACCTAATAATGACTCCTACTGCATGATGAGTTTTTGAATGTACCCCAGATTTTTCCCCTACTTTATATGAATAAATAAAATATGGTTTATTTTAAACTGGGTTCTAAAGTTCCTTATGGGGGCAATCCCTATAGTTAATTACATCTTAAGGAAGGTGAGTTCCTTAGAAATACTCTCGATTAAAATAGGCAATTATTGTCTCCAAAGATTTCAAAGCTAGACTATCAAAGAATTATCTATATTTGGAAAATCAAAATGAAAATATCAAGAAGAAGACTTATTTTTGGAAGCCAAAAGGGATGAGTAGAAAATGCTCATGATACTAGGAAGCCTAGTCAGCATTCCAATCTATCCTATAATTGGGCTTTACATATTTGAAGTTGAAGAGATTTAATTGTTATGTTGAATTTTATTAGATTGTTAAGGCTTATAATCCATCAACACAAGGTTGTGGAAATTCCTAAGAGGTGACAATTTATACTTGATGCCCAAAGAAATAGCAACCTCGGGTATTAAATCTAGGGAGCTTTAGTAAGAGCTAAAGCACGACATAAATTTAAGTGAAAATGGGCATAAGGTATCTCCATGAGAGAGGATAAATCACCCGACTGCTGAACTTATAACTACCTAGAGTGGCAGCCAGCTAACTACTCTTATGCTTTAAAAATATGTAGGCAAGTCTTATGAAATTGTAAGATAGTTGGGTTGTTATTAATTTAGAAAGAGTATAAAGTCCTTAAACCCACTCCCTAAGAGACTAGAGCATGAGTGGTATGAGCAATGACTTAATCCAATGCAAAATCTTTTCAAATTTTATTTCAATTTTGACACTTCATTTTGATAAAGGCTTTGGGATTTTTATATGTCTAAATGCGTGATGAAATGGATTATCAGCTAAATCAGAAGAGAAGAGAGTGAAGCTCAATTAGTAGGAGTTGCTCTCACAGGTCAAGCGGTTTCCATGCATGTAAGGATGGAGGCCCTCACTTTGCAAGAGTGAAAGAATATATACACAGTTGTTAAACATACAACCATACAACTAAGGGTTGCTAAATCTTTTAATTATCTTGATTTACATCCTAGGCTTTTATTGTGAGGTTATGAGTTACTTAAAATTTTAGTTATGAGTTGTAATTGGGTAAAAGATTTATTTTCCCATAAAAGCCTAAATGCATCCAGGCCACACATTAAAGCATCATTCATAAAGGAACTATAAAAGGCATGCAATTTTTAATGCATAATGTAAATACAACATCAAATATTTTATAGCTACCGTAAAAGAATAAGGTCGGTGCAGTTGGGTATCATCGTACAACCAGAAAAGAAAAAATGGGTAGCCGAGCTCTACCATTATACAACCCGAATATGAATGAATAATTACAATTATAATGAATGACTTCTATGGGGGGTCTTTAAATCTTCATAACTTCATGTCTCCTTCATTTCTTTATCATCTTTCCTCCTTTGATTTGGTAGGCTTCAAGGCATCACATGGCATCCCAAGACTAGGCCTTATGGCCAATGCTCATTCTAAACCCCATATCACTAATCCTAATTTCTAATTATAAATATTAAGAATAGGAAAAGTTAATCTAACTACACCTACAAAATAGAGATTAATTAAATATACATATAATCCTAAGCAGTTATATCATAATTTAGACTTAACACCCTGCACATGGGTAACCAAGTCCACCTATCCTAACTTGGATTATTCTTAGGGGCTTAAGCAACCTATAAAAAGAGCATTTATATTTATTTTTAAGTGGCCTCTTAAGCATAATCCCCTACAAAAAATATGATTAGGCTAATCACGGCCTGTCATCTAGTCTATGAAGCATACACCCTAACATCCAATCCAAAATATTATATCAAAAAACAAAACACACATCATATATACAACATCCTAACTTAAGACTAGAAGTGGTGACTTAATTCAAATGTGTGTGTTAAGGCTTGTGTGGTGTATCTTACAAGGCATTAAGGTTATGTTTTTTTAAGTATGAAATGAATTTAATTTAACCATAAAGGATGATTTCACTTCAAGTTGTTTAATTGATTTGAGAGTTTTAATTTGTATTTTGTTTTGTTTTATATGATTACACCTAGCAACTAAGATAAAGAGAAGAAGGAGGATTGCCCTCTTTCATCCCTACCTTAAGCCACTTTCTAAAGCATGTTAATTTGATTTTGTTCTCTTTGATGAATGACTTATTACACATTTTAGATTGATCCTGGGTTTAGGTTCACCTTAAATAACTTCATTCAATATGAAAGGCATCTTAAGATAAATTTAATTGAATTACTATCACATGACATATATCAAATTATTCCCTTTCATCACATATAAAATGCATATGATTCAATCCTAAGTATATCTATACATGCAACATGTTTTAGCATACTTAAATGATGAATGTAGATGTGTATATTTAAGGTTATATTCTTTCATTTGATTGAATTATCGTATTAATTTAAATTTTTATCCAAATTCTTATACAAAATATACGCAAGAAAGAGAGCTCCAAATTATTTGACTAATTAATTCAACAACTTAGTCACTCATGAATGCATATATTTTTGATAAAAGAAGGAGGGGCTTTAATTCCATAATTAAATACACACACACATGTATAAGAGACATAAGCTAGTACATGCCATTATTAACTAGGAAAGTGAGGTAATCAAATGACCTCCTTGGGGATAACTAAAGCCTCGTATTCTCGAGATGTCTAGACTAAACACTTGCTTTTCTCAAATATATATGGATCTAAACATAAATGAAGGAAGAAAAAAACCATGTAAATATTGCATTTTTATTCAATTGAAGCATTTATGCATATGGATTAAAGTTGTATCAAAATTATAATATAGGAATACATGAAAATGAAATCAAATAAGTATGTGTCACTGTTAACCAGGGAAGTGAGATCAAATGACCTCCTTGAAGCTAACTAAAGCCTCGTGTTCCTGGGATGTCCGGACTATATACTTATTAACATTCAAATACATGTAAAACCACACATGAATTAAAGAAAAGAAAACTTCATTCCATATACTTAAGGTATAATCACATACATCTCTTATGTATTTATAACTAGCATCAATCATATGTTATTATTCATTTATAAGCATTTTGAAAATACATTTAGATTTAATAGTGATAATAGCCACACATATATTAAATTAAATAAACACATGCAAGCTTGATATAAAGGAAAAAAACCATTTATTTTAATTAATTTTGAAAAGATGAATGTGTGATTTCAAGTGACATACAATATTTAATATGATTGGAAAAGAATAAATAAACATAAACACATGATTTCATTCAATCAAAGTAACTCCTAAGGATAATCATGTCAAATGACACCACTTAAAGTAAACCAAAGATTTTTTATGTATCATTTGTGAATTCTTATTTGATTTAATTTAAGAAATATGAAGAGAAGTTTGTTGATCTTAACCCAATCCCATGTTTTTGAATTAACTTGGTTTAATAAAAGTAGGTTGATTTTATGGAGTAATTATGTTATGGTATGAATTAAATCAATTAATCAACACTTTCCTATATCACCTTAGCATATTTACCCAAATAATTGTGAGCCAACATGATATGCATATGCATTGGAAATAAAATTAGCAATGATCCTAAGAAAGAAAGGGTCCTAATGCAATTGGCTCATAATTAATGGTTAATTAAGCTAAGGAATTTGATTAAGTACTCTTATATTTCTCCCACACATGTGGGCTAATTATAATTTTCATAAGATTCTCCTAGGTTATGAACACTTAAGAGTTTCCCAAGACTTAATTAAAATCTAGAGTGATTTGGATTTTACATGATTAAGATTTCAATTTAATTAATGATTAATCAAATTAAGCCTTGATTAATTTGATTAATAAAATGAACTTAGCAAAGTAGATTAGGAAGGTGTCCCTAACCTTATCCCATGGGTCTATTCACTGTTGAATAAAGATTAATCACTTAATCAATTAATTGGTACTATTCATGGGATTAATTAACCATTAATTAGATTAGGAGAGTAATTAAGGCTCAATTAATCAATTTTTCTAATTAAGCAAGTAATAAATCCCAAGAAAATTAGAGGCAGAGGTCATCCTCCTAAATAATCTCAAAAATTTTGGGATTAATCATTTGAGTGATTAGAGAGTAACTAGGCTAATTTAATTTTTAATTAAACCTCAATTAAGCTTTGTTCACTATCCAAAATCAATTAAGAATATTTTTATTAACTTCTCCTCTTAAATACCTTTAAAATAAATATTTATATATATATTTTAGATTTTTCTATAATTTATAGTGAATTTTGGAAGTTTTAGTGATTAAAAATGCATTTAATTAGCCTTAATTTACCTTAATCTCATCGTAGCCATGTGGCTCTATGGGATTGGTTCTTTAAGTAGTCACATCCATAGGCTGAGATGGCGATGGGATGAAGTTTTCATGCATCATCTGGTCTAAGATCGGATGACCATGATCAAAGCCACAGTTCTTAATGGATTAATCGGATGAATCGAGTGTGATTTAATCAGGGTCGTCTGTTACAATCATGTGGAACGGACAATCCGTGATCTATCTCCTCCCGAGTGATGAGAGATGGAGATACTATCATTCATCGCCCAATCCAAGCTCACCCAAGCTCAGATCAAGCTCAAATTGATCCCATACCATCAGAGAAGCAAAATAAAGAGATCCAACGATGGAAATCTCATGCATACAATTTTTTTTCATAAAGGATCAAACCATTTCTTCTAGGGTCAGTTTTAATGGCATACCTCGGAGCTAATATTAGTGGTTCCAATTGATTGAGGAAGCTTCGTCTAGTAGAGATGAATCCCTATTGAGCAACACGAGCTCTGATTTGGTGTGGTTTTTCAAAAGGCCAATGCATGAGGCATAGGTGGTCAGCTTTGATCGAAGTTAGTCGTTTGATGGTTGGAGGGCTTGGGGGATGATTTGTTCTTGCTCATCTAGCTCCAAGGAATGTGTGTGCAAAGTTAATTGCAATTTGATGGAGATTTGAGCAAATGGGAAACAAAGGGGTATGCCCTATTTCAGTTTTTCATAAAATTGACAAGAGGAGAAATGGGAGCACTTAGGAAACTTAGAAATGGATCTAGGATGTGCGTCTCTGGTTGCTAGGGTTGTGTGGAGTGCAAGTGAATGGAATTTGAGTGATAATGAGGGTTATACCCCCTCATTCATTGGATAGGATGGCCATGGCCGGTTCTACCATTTTGATCAAGTGGTTGCCAAGGGGAGCTCAAATTGGGCAGGGAATCATCCTAGGTGGCTTGGCTTGAGTGGAGGAAGGAGTGGAGGTGGCTGCCAAAGAGAGTAGTGGGAGTCTTGAGTTTCCAAGTGTGCCAATAGGAATGGGGAGGTGATTTCATCTCTCCATGGGTCATGGCCAACACAACCACTCCATGGGTCAGGTGAGGTGTCCTAAGTGCCTAGGTGGAGCAATGGATGAGTGCCAAGTGGCCAAGGAAGAGGACCATTTACATGGGTGTTTTGTCTCATGTGATACCCTTAGCCTAAGGTAGAATGGTTATTTGGCATTGGATTTGGACAGATTTGAAATTATTCAAAAGTGGTTGGGCCAAATTTCATGTGATTTGGAGTTCATTTAGTTCAATTTGACTCAATTTGACCCATTTGGGTCAAATCAAGTTAGGTTGACCAATTGGTCAAATTGGGTCAAACCAAGAGTTAGGTTAGGTTCACATGACCATTTAGAGTGTATTGGTGTCATTGATTTGGTTTAATTTGGTTTAGATTTGATTTTCGTTCATTTGAATTCATTTGGGTCAAATGGGTTAAGTTGACCAATTTGACCAAATTAGCCAAATTGGCTTAAGTCATGGCTTAGCTTGGGTTTTGTTGATCATTTGGAATGTGTTGTGAGCTTTGGTTGAGTTCAATTTAGATTTGATTGGATTTTAGGTTGGCTTGACCCTTTAGGTCAAGTTGGGTTTAATAGGTCATTTGGATTTAGTGAGTCAATTCGGCTCACTTGAGGCTTTGGTCAAGTTCAATAATCAATTTGGAATGAACATGAGCCATTGATTGCAATCAATTTGGATTGGATTTTGATTTGACCTATTTAGACATTTAATTTGTTGGGTCAAGAGGGCCAATTGGGTTAGGTTTGGCTTAATTAAAGGTCAAGTCATATTTAAGTGTTCATTTTGGATGGGTAATAGTCATGGGTTTCAAGAGATTTATCTTAGGTTACAATTTGGCTGGTTTATGTTCATATGAGTTAAATAAATGACTTGGTTAAAGGGCTTGGTTGACTTGGTTTGACCTAATTGATTGATCAACCTAGATGATCAACAATCATGTCAAGAAGTTTGAATTGGCTTAATTCACTTCGGTTTGTTTAGAATCAGATTTTGGTTCAAATAAGTCAAATTGGTCACTTTGGGTCAAGTATGCTAATTGGGTTTAGTTGGCTTGATTTTGGGTTTAGTTTGATTTAGTAGAGTTTATATATGGATTTGGGATTGATATATAAATCCAATTGCAATTGGTTTGGGTTCAAATGGATTTTGGTTCACTTGAAAATTTCACATCAAATAGACTAAGTTGGGTTTGACTTGGGTTGAATTTGATTTGACTTAATGATTGTAGATTTCATTCATATTTGGAATGGTGATTGAAGGAATGATTGATTTATGTGAAAATCAATTGAGTTTGGTTTGATTTAGATGGAGTGTTGGCTGCTAAGTTCATGAAATTGATTCAATGGATTTATGAAGGGTTTTGATTTAATTTTCTTTAGGTTGATTTAGTTTTGATCATTTGAATGTAGATTTGATTTATATTCAGGAAGATAATTGAAGATATAAATTGATTATAAGAAAGTTAATTGAATTGGAAATGATTTGGTTTAAGATTTGGCTAAGCTCATGAAAGTTAGTTCAAAGGGCTTAGCTTGATTTGATTTGATTGGGAATTGGCTATGGATTTCAATTTGAAATTTTGAATTGAATTTGAGATTTGGTTTGAAATTTAGATTTTAATTGAATTTAAGAAGGTGTACATGGGTTGAGTTTAGTCTATAGGGTAGGTGGTTTTCCTAAGTCCCTAAAGCATGGCCTAATAATATGATTAACCCTTCTAAGTCTCTAAGCTTAGGTTAAGTGTTCACCTAATTATCATAAGTGTCTTATGACCAAGGAAGTCTTAGTGTCTAGAATACTCTAAGTCTAAAATTAGGAGATTAAGAACTCACTCCAAAAGATAGGTTAACAAACCCCCACTTAACAAATTTAGGAATGCTAAGCAAAGTTCATTGAATTGGAAAGATTTTAGAAAATGAGTAGAGACTTTGCCATAGAATTTGATTTGGAACCCATATCCAACAAATTTAGGTATGTTGGATGGGGTTCGTTCATTTGGAGAGACTTTAGAGATGAATTTGTTATTTATCCTTTCTTTGATTGTTTGATTTCGGAATCTTCACTTAGCAAATTTAGGTATGCTAAATGAGATTCAAATGTATGTTTGAAAATCTTTGAAAACATTTTGTTTGTGAGGGTTGTTGTTATAAGTTTGATTTTTTTGATTTGATTTTGATTTAAAAGTGAAATTATTACTTATCAAATTTAGGTATGTTAAGTAGATTCCCAATATGTTTGATATTTTATTTTGATTTGAAAAATGAAATCCTTACTTAACAAATTTAAGTATGTTAAGTAGGGTTCAAGTGTGTTTGATATTTTTGTTTTGTTTTGATTTGAAAAAGGGAAACTCTTATTTAATAAAGGTGGGTATGTTAAATGGAGTTTAATTTGTTTTATGCGTTGTTTGATGATGGAATTCTTATTTGACAAATTTGGGTATGTCAAATGGAATTAAAATGTGTCTTGATTTTTTTGATTTTAGAAAAGGGGAACTCTACTTAAAAAAGTAGGTATATTAAATATAATTCAATTTATTTTGATTTTGAAAAATGAAACTCTCATTTGACAAAATTGGGTATGTCAAATGGAGTTCAAATATGTTTTGAATTTGTGTGTGATGTTGCTTTTGAAAAGAGGGAACTCTCATTTAACAAATTTGGGTATGTAAAGTGAGGTTCAATGAAATGTTGAATTTCAGTTCTATTTTGATTTTGAAAATGGAACTCCATTTAATAAATTTAGGTATGTTAAGTGGAGTTGGTTAATTTTTTTGAAAAATGTGTTTGAAATATTTTGAAGAACCCTCATTTAACAAATTTGGGTATGTTAAATAGAGTTGGTTGATTGGTTGATTTTATTTTGAAAAATATGCTTTTGAAAAATATAAAAAGGGTTTTGATGATGTATATTTGATTTTAAATTTTGAAAAGGATCCTCATTTAACAAATTTAAGTATTTTAAATGAGGTTTGATTATTTTTATTATTTGAAAAGAGAATTGAAAGTTTTATATTTTGCAAACGTTATGTTAGGTGAAGTGCATTTCAAAATGATTTTATTTAAAAAAAAGTGCTTTTGGAAAATTTTTCAAAAGACTTTACTTATTTAGTTTGAATTTTATTGAAACTTTCTTGAATATGGGATGACCCTTACCTCAACAAGCTAGTGGTAAAGAGGTTCTAAGTTTAGTCATTTTCTTTCATTAGTTAATTATTTTTTACCTATTAGGTGACCCAATAGGGGTTTCAAGACCTACATGCAGTGAGGTCCTAAAACCTAAAGGATGTTGGCTAGCTTTGCTTAAGGATGAAATAAGCTAAGTTCCAATGAAAAGAAAGACAATCTTGGGCCAATATAAAATATAATTCCACTATCGATGCTTGGAGATAATAATTGTCTACTAAAGATGGAGAGATGAACACATCCCCAACGGAGTCACAAAAAAAAACTATGGTGTTTATTTTGAATGTGGGGGGCACCAAGCAGATCGTAGAGGGTACTTATTAAAATGATCGAGTACGACATTGAGGTATGATGTACTATCTCGAAAGATGGATGCATCGCCCTTCAATGGACCTAATCATCTAACAATGACTCCTACGGCATGATGGGTCTTCGAATATACCAAAGATTTTTTTGTGATTTACATAGATGAATAAAGCAGATTTATATTAAACTGGGTTCTAAAGTTTTCTATGGAGGCAAGCATCCATAATTAATTACATCTTAGGGAATAAAACTTTCTAAGAATACTCTCGATTAAAGTAGACAATTATCATCTCCGAAGATTTCAAGGTTAGCTACCAAAGGATTGGTTATATTTAAAAAATCAATTGGGAAAGTTCAAGGAGAAGACTTATTTTTGGAAGCTAAAGGGAACAAGTAGAAAATGCTCATGATACTAATCTATCCTATGGTTGGGCTTTATAATTTTGAAGTTGAAGAGATTTATATATTTTGAGTTGAAACTTTATTTGATTACTAGGGCTTATAATCCAACAACATAAGATTGTGAAAATGCTTAATAGGTAAAAATTTATGCTTGTAGCTCAAAGGAAACAGCTACCTCGGATCCTAAATCTTTGGAGCTTTAGTATGAGCTAAAGCACGACCTAAATATAAGCTATAGGTGGACAAAAAAGTTCACCTCCACAAAATATGATGAACCGTCCGACTTCTAGATTTATAACCATCTAAAGTGGCCACCAGCTAACTCCTCCTATGATTTTAAAACCATGTAGTTTGGTCTTATGAAATTGCAAGATAGTTGGGCTTAGAAAAAACCTAAAGTCCTTAAACCCACTCCCTAAGAGACTAGAGCATGAGTGGTATGAGCATATGACTTAATCTACAAATGAAAAATCTTCTCAAATTTTATTTAATTTTTGACACTTCATTTGGACAAAGGCTATAGGATTTTGATGCATACATGGATGATGAAATAGAGTTGTTGGCTAAATAAGCAAGAAATGGTGTTTTCCACCACAAGGGATGCCTCACAGGTCAAGCATGCCCTTATCATACAAGGATGGAAATACCCTATTTCCAAGAGAGAAATAGTATTATATGCATGTTGTGAAACATTCAACCATTCACCTAAGGAGTTATTAAATCTTTTATGTTATAAAGATCTAGGCTTTATGATGAGGTTATGAGTTGTATTAAAATTTAGTTTTGAGTGATTAATTCGGGCAAAAAATTTAATTTTTCTCTAAGAGTCTAATCATATCCAGGCCACACACTAAAGCATCATTTATTTAAGAAACTAAGAAAAGGATGTCATTTCTAGTGTGCAAACTAAACAAATCATCAAAAAATTTTATAAAACTAATGTAAAAGAATAAGAGACTGATGTGGTCGGGTACCACCGTACAACCCAAAAAGAAAAGATGGGTAGCCAAGCTCTACCCTTATACAACCCAAAATTACAAAATAATAATTATAATTTATAATGAATGAATGCTATGGGGCATCTTCATTCTTCATTCTTCATTCTTCATTCTTCATATCTTCATTTCTTTCTTCCTTGCTTCTTTGATTTGGTAGTTTCAAAGCATCACATGGCAACCCAAGATAAAGCCTTCTGGCCAATGTTCATCCTAAACCCCCATAGCACTAATCCAAACTCCTAATGCAAAATTACATTGAAAATAGGAAAAGTAAATCTAACTACACCTACAAAATAAGTCTTAGCTAAACATACATACAACCCAAGAAGTTATATTTATAATTTGGACTTAGCACCCTACACATGGGTAACCAAGCCCACCTATCCTAACTTGGATTATTCTTAGGGGCTTAAGCAACCTACCAAAAAACATTTATATATTTTTTAAGCTGCCCCTTTAAGCATAATGTTCTATAGAAAATATGATTAGGCTAATATCGGTCTAACATCCAGTCTACGAAGCATACATCCTAATATCCAATCTAAAATAATACATCATAAAATAAAACATACATCACATCATGCACCATCCTAACATAGAACTAAAAGTGGTGACTTAATTCTAATGTGTGTGTTAAGGCTTATGTGGTGTGTCTTACTATGCATTAAGGTTATATTCTTCTAAGTATAGAAAACATTCAAATTATCATGAAGGTAAGTTTCAATTTAAATTATTTAATTGATTTATAAATTTTAGTTTGTATTTTGTTTTGTTTCATATGATTACACTTAGCAACCAAGTATTATAAAGAGAAAAAAGAGGATTGCCCTCTTTTATCCCTATCTTAAGCCACTTTCTAAAGCATGTTAATTTGATTTAGTTCTCTTTAGTGAATGGCTTATTAAATGATTTAATTAATCCTAAGTTTAGGTTCACATTAAATGATCCTATTCAATATGAAAGACATCTTAAGATTAACTTGATTGAACTACTACCACATGGCATATATTAAACCATTCCTTTCCATCACACATAACATGCATATGATTAAATCTTAAGTGTATCTATACATGCAACATGTTTTAACACACTTAAATGATGAACATATGTGTACATTTAAAATAAATATTTCTCATTTTTTATTGAGTGAATTATTTAATATGTGTAAATTTGAAGCTCTATTTAAATTCTTATACAAAAATACATAAGAATGAAATTGAACAGGTATGTGTCATTGTTAAACCAGGGAAGTGAGGTAATCAAATGACCTCCTTGGGGCTACTTAAAGCCTCGTGCTCCTGAGATGTCAGACTATATACACATTTGCATTCAAATATATGTAAATTTTATACATGAACATAAGAAAGTAAGCTCCAAATCACATGATTAAATAATTCAATCACTTGAACAATTATGGATGCATGAATTTTTAATATAAAAGAGGGAATCTCATTCTTTAATCACATGTACACACACATGTATAAAAACATAAATAAGTACGTGCCATTGTTAAAAAAGAAAAGTGAGGTAATCAAATAACCTCCTTGGGGCTACTTAAAGTCTCATATTTTCTGGATGTCCATACTATATACTTATTTGTTTAGATACGTATGAATGTATAAATAACTAAGAGAATGAAAATCAATCAAAATTTGTATTTTGTTTAATTGAATTATTTATGTAAATGGATTAAAGCTCTATTTAAATTCTAATGTTAACATACATAAGAATGAAATCAAATGGGTATGTACCGTTATTAAACCAGGGAAGTGAGGTAATCAAATGACCTCCTTGGGGCTACTTAAAGCTTCGTGTTCCGGGGATGTCTAAACTATATACTCATTACCATTCAAACTTATGTGAATCAACATGTGAATAAAAGAAAAGGAACTCAATATTCACATACTTAAGCTATAAGCATATGCATTTTTTATGTATTTATAACTAGCATCATAACACATATTATTATGCATTTATAAACTTTTGAAAAGATGCTTGGATTTAATAGTGATAATAGCCACACATATTATAAATTAATCCAACACATGCAAGTTTGATATAAAAGAAAATCATTTGATTTAATTAATTTTGAAAAGATGAATGTATGATTTCAAATTACATACAACATTTAACATGATTAGAAAGGAATAAATAAACATAAACACATGATTTCATTCAATCAAATTAATTCTTAAAGATAATCATATTAAATAAAGTCACTTAAAGTCAACCAAAGCTTTCTTAATATCATTTTTAATTTCATATTTTGATTTTATTTAAGGGCATGAGAAAAGATTTGTTGATCTTAACCCATTTCCAAGTTTGTTAATTGATTTAGTTTAATGAAATTTAATTAAGTTGATTTTATAAGTTAATTAGGTTATAACATGCATTAAATACATTAATTAACCCTTTCCTAGGTTGCCTTAATATAATCATCCAAATAATTATGAGCCAACATGATATGCATATGAATTGGAAATAAATTTGTAATGATCTTAAGAAATAAAGTAGCCTAATGCAATTGGCTCACAATTAATAGTTAATTAAGTTAAGAAACTTAATTAAGTACTCTTATAGATTTCCCACACATGTGTGTTAACCATAATTTCCTTAAATGCCTTTAGGTTGTTAAACACCTAAAGATCTACCCAAGATTTAATTAATTAAGTTCTTATATGATTATAATTTTAATTTAAATAATCAAGAAATTTAATTGATTAATCATTGTTGGATAGTGATTAATGAACTTAATTAGTCAATTTCTTGCTATTCATGGGATTAATTAACCATTAATTAGATCAAGAGAGTAATTAGGGATTAATTAGTCAATTTCCTTAATTAAGTAAGCAATAAATCCTAAGAAAATCATGGCAGAAAGAGATCATCCAACTAAGTTAACCTACAAAATTTGGGATTAATTTCTCAAGTAATTAAAGAGTAATTAAGCTAATTAATTTTATAATTAATCCTTAATTAAGCCTTAATTACTATTCAAAATTAATTAAAATTATTTTTAATTATTTTTCCTCTGAAATTCCTTTAAAATAAATATTTTTTGTATTTTTATGATTTTTCTATCATTTGTTATGATTTTTGGAAGTTTTAACCATTAAAAATTATAATTAAGCCTAATTAAAGCCTAATTCCATTGGTGCCACATGGCGTGCTGATACAGCACAATTTCCATGTGGTGTTGTGTAATGGATATTTAAATTTATCCAAGTCAGGGCTTGCATGGCGGCAGTGGGATACACTTTCTCGTGCACCATTCGATCTAAGATTGGATGACCACGATTAATCCCACTGCATAATAGATTTAAATTGAATTATTCTAGCAGATCTAATCATGACCATCCATTCTGATCATGCATAATGGATGGTGTGTGATCTATCATCATGCGAACGAGGGAGAATGGAGTTTGTCTGCCATTGTTCACATGAACTAAGCTCACTCAAGCTTGGATCGACTCCAAACGGATCCCACACCTTCATGACATTGATCGGAGGGAATCCAACAGTTAAGATCACACGAGATGCACATTTCCTTCAAAAATCTCAAACAAATTTTCTCAATGAGCTCAATTTCATTGGCATACCTCGCCAGAGCTTAAGACCGATAGTGCAAATGATTGAGGAAGCTTTTCTAGTGGAGACGAAGTCCTACTGATCGACACGAGCCTTGATTTAGTGTATTTTGCTCAGAAGGTCATGAACCGAAGCTTGGAAAGCTGATGTTGATCAAAATCGCACGCCGGATGGTCGGAGAACTCAGGAGGGGATTCGTTCTTGCTCAACGAGCTCTAGGGAAGGTGTGTGCAAAGTTAATTTGACTTTGGTGGAGGTTTGAGAAAATGGGATAGAATGGAGAAGTGCCCTATTTTGGGTGAGCTCGATTTTAGGAATTTTGGTGATGGAATGGCTTGGGGATCATTGGGAAAGCTCTGGGGAACTTAAAAAACCCTAAGGAGATCTCAATGCTTGATTTGGGTTTGAAATGAGGTATACCCCACATCCCTGGATCAGCATAATATCCATTTGGCTATTTGTCGTTGTCTGGCTGCCAGAGGTGGCCATAGTGGCTGGGAATCTCTTTAGGTGGTTCTTCATTGGTTGTGGGTGGAGGAGTGGCTGCCAAAGGAAGTGGGTGTCTTTGGTAGCCAAGTGTGCTAAGGGGAAGGTGAGATGAGTTCATCTCCCCATGAATCATGGTTAACCCAACCACCTCTTAGGTCAGGTTGGGCAGTGTCCTATGTGCCTAAGTGGACCATTGGGAGAGTGCCAAGTGGCCAAGGAATGGAAATGATCACTTACATGGGTGATTTGTCTCATGTGATATCCTTGGCCCAAGGGTATCATGGTCATTTAGCTTTGGATTTGATTTGGGCAGATTTGAAATGATTCAAAAGTGGGTTAGTCCAAATTTTAAGTCATTTAGAGTTTATTTGGTTTGATTTGGCTCAATTTGACTCATTTAGGTCAAATTAGGTTAGGTTGGGTCAAGTTAACCAATTAGTCAAGTTGGGTTAAACTAAGGGTTGGTTCAAGTTCAAATGATCAATCGGGATGTTTTGGTGTCATTGGTTTGGCTTGATTTGCTTTAGATTTGATTTTGGCTCATTTGAGTTCATTTGGGTCAAATGGGACAAGTTGACCAATTTGATCAAATTAGCCAAATTGTCTTGGGTCATGGCTTGGTTTGAGTTTGGTTGATCATTTAAAGTATGTTGTAGGCTTTGGTTTCAATCAATTTGAGTTTGGTTTTGATTTAGGTCAATTTGATTGTTTAGGCCAATTTGGGCTAAGTAGGTCAATTGGGTCAATTGGGTCTAATCATGGCTTTGGTCAAGTTCAACAATCGATTTGGAAAGAACTTAAGCTATTGGTTGCAATCAATTTGATTTATATCTTGATTTGATCAAATTTGATGTTTTAGGTCAATTTGGGTCAACTTGGGTCAACAGGGCCAACTGGGTTTGATTTGGCTCAATTGAAGGTCAAGTCATGTTCAATTGTTGATCATAGGTTGGTTTGAATCAATGGTTTCAAGGGTTTTGGCTTAGGTTGCAATTTGGCTATTTAGGTTCATATGGGTTAAGGGGTTGACTTGGTCAAATGACCAAGTTGACTTGGTTTGACCTAATTTGTGACAATTGATTAAACTAGGGTGATCAACAATCATGATAGGAAGTCTTGGTGGGCTTAGTTCAATCCAATTTGGGTAGGATTAGAACTTGGCTCAAATAAGTCAAATTGGACACTTTGGGTCAAGTGGACCAATTGGATTTAGTTGGCTTGATTTTGGGTTGAGTTTGATTTAGTTGAGTTTATATATGGATTTGGGATTGATATATAAATTTGTTTGCAATTGGTTTGGGTTCATTTGAATATTTCAAGCCAAAAGGGTTAAGTTGGGTTTGACTTGAAGTTGATTTTAGTTTGCCTTGATGATTATAGATTTCATTTATATTTGTGAATATGATTGAAGGTATGATTGATTCATGGGAAAATTAATTGAATTTAGGTTTTGGAATGAAAGAATTTGGCAAAGTCCATGGAGTTGGCTCATGTGGCTTAGGTTTGGATTTTGATTTAGTTTCATTTAGTTTTGATGATTTAAATGCATATTTCATTTATATTTATGAATATGATTGAAGATATGAATTGATTATGAGAAAATCAATTGATTTTGGATTGATTTGGATTAAGATTTGGCTAAGCCCATGGGATTGATTCATGTGGCTTAGGAAGGGTTTTGATTTAATTTGATTTAGTTTGATTTAGTTTTGATCATTTGAATGTAGATTTGATTTATATATAGAAAGATGATTGAAGACATAAATTGATTATGAGAAAATCAATTGATTTTGGATTGATTTGAATTTGGCTAAGGCTAAGTCCATAACATAAAATCATAGGCTTACATTGATTTTGAGTTTGGATTTGATCATGAGCTTCAATCATTTGGCTTGGAATTTAGATTTGGATTCGGATTTAGTATTTGAAATGAATTTGAGGTTTGGTTTGAGAATGTGAACATGGATTGGGTTTTGGTTATAGGTTAGGTGAATTATCCTAACCCCTAGGGCATAGCCTAATCACATGATTAACCCTTATAAATCTCTAAGCTTAGATTAAGTGTATACCTAATTTCTAGAAGTGTCTTATCTGAAGTCTAGAAGACCCCTAAGTCTAAGAATTGGTATGGGGTGGTTGAAACATAGAGATGGATAAAGTGATTTTAAAAGGAGGTCATTTGATTACCTCACTTTCCTGGTTTAACAACGACACGTACTTATTTATATATTTTATACATACATGTGTGTACTTAGTTAAGGAATTAAGATCCTCCTTTTCTACTAAAAATGCATGCAATCATATTCACCTAAGTCATTAACATATGTTATATGTAAATTAGTGCTCTCTTTTCCTTGTTCATATATAGATTTACATAGGTTTGGAATGTTAATAAGTATATAGTACAGACAACCCGAAAATACGAGGCTTTAGCTAGCCCCAAAGAGGTCATTTGATTACCTCACTTTCTGGTTAACAATGACACGTACTTGATTCCATCCTTATGTATTTTGGTATTATAATTTGGATAGAGCTTTAATTTATATGTTCATATAATTCAATGAAAATGAAAATATAAGTCATAAACATACACATTCATCATCATTTAAGTATGTTAAAACATATTGCATGTATAGATATGCTAAGTATTAAATCATATGCATGTTACATGTGATGGAAAGAAATGACTTAGTATACTTCATGTGATAGTAATCTTAAGAAACCTTTTATATTGGATAAAGTTATTTAGAGTTAACTTAAACTTAGGATTAATTAAAAATATGTAATAAGCCATTCATCAAAGAGAACTAAATCGAATTAACATGCTTTAAAAAGTGACTTAAGGTAGGGATGGAAGATGGAAATCCTCTTCCTTCTCTTTATAACACTTAGATGCTAAGTGTAAATCACATGAAATAAAATAAAATACAAATTAAAATTCACAAATCAATTAAACAACTTCAAGTGAAACCCACCATCATGTTAACTTGAATAATTCCCAAACTTAAAAAAATATAACTCTAATGCTTAGTTAAGACATACCATATAAGACCTTAACACACACATTAGAATTAAGTTAGCACTTCTAGCTCTATGTTAGGACGGTGTATGATATGATGTATGTTTTATTTTATGATGTATTATTTTAGACTGGATGTTAGGGTGTATGCTTCGTAGACTAGATGTTAGACTACTCTTAGCCTAATCATGTTTTCTACAGGAGATTGTGCTTAAGGGGATGTTTAAAAATAAATATAAATGTGCTCATTGCAACTTGCTTAAACCCTTAAGCATAATTCAAGTTAGGCAGGTGGGCTTGGTTACCCATGTGCAGGGTGCTAAGTCCCAATTATACATATAATTGCTTGGGATTGAATGTATATTTAGCTAACCTCTATTTTGCAAGTGTAGTTAGATATACTTTTTCCTATATAAATATAATTTTACAACATTAGGATTAGTGTTATGGGGATTAGGATGAGCAGTAGCCAGAAGACTTTATCATGGGGTGGCCTATGATGCATTTGAAGCAAACACATCCAAATTAAAGAAGAAGCAAACCAAATCAAGAGAGAGGAGTAAGATGAAAGAGTGAAGAATGAAGACCCCCATAGCATGTATTCATTCTAATTATAATTATTCTTTCATACTCTGGGTTGTATAAGGGTAGAGCTTGGCTACCCATCTTTTTTTTTGGATTGTATGGCGAAACCCGACTACACCGACCACTTATTCTTTTACGGTAGATTATAAAATTATTTGATGATTTGTTTAATGTGCGCATTAGAAATGACATGCTTTTCTTAGTTTCTTTATGTCTGATGCTTTAATGTGTGGCCTATATGCAGTAGACTCTTAGGATAAAATAAATTTTAATACCCAACTAATCACTCATAACTAAATTTTAAATAACTCATAATCTCATCATAAAGCCTAGGCTTTTAACAAGATAATTAAGAATTTTAACAACCCTTTAGCCGAATATTGTATGTTTAACATCATGCATCCATCTTCTACCACTTTTGTAAAATGAGGGCCTTCATCCTTACATAATAGGGACCGCTTGACCTATGAGAGCAATCCTCGATGATGGAACTTCACCCTCTCTCTCTTTTTATTTGGCCAATAATCTACTTCATCATGAATTTAGGCATATAAAAATCCTAAAGCCTTTGTCTAAATGATGTGTCAAAATAAAGAAAACAAAATTTGAAAAGATTTTACATTTGTAGATTAAGTCATATGCTCACAACACTTATACTCTAGTCTCTTAAGGAGTGGGTTTAGGACTTCAGTCACTTTCAAATTAAATAACTACCATTGCTATCTTGAAATTAATAAGATCAAACTATATAATTTTAAATCATAGAATGAGTTAGCTGGCAGCCACTCCAAGAGGTTATAAGTCCAGAAGTCGAATAGTTTATTCTCTCTTGTGGAGGTAAACCCTTATATCCACTTGTTACTTAGATTTATGTCATGTTTTAGCTCATACTAAAGCCCCCTAGAATTAGGATCCGAGGTAGCTATTTTCTTGGGCTACAAGAAAAAATTTTCACCTCTTAGGCATTTTATAATTATTGCCTAGCATCTAATAAAATTCAACTCAAATAAATCTCTTCACTTTCAAATATATAAAGCCCAATTATAGGATAGATTGGAATTCTCATTAGGACTCCTAGTATCATGTGTATTTCCTACTTCTTCCATTTGAATTCCAAAAATAAGTCTTCTTCTTGAACTGTCCCATTTTATTTTTTAAATATAACCAATACTTTGATAGTCTAACCTTGAAATCTTTGGAGATGATAATTGTCTACTTTAATCAACAGTATTCTTAGATAATTTCATTACCTAGGATGTAATTAACTATGGAGGCTTGCCTCCATAGGGAACTTAAGAGCCTAATTTAATATACCCTACTTTATTCAACCATGTAAAGCAGGAGAAAAATCTCTAGTATATTCGAAGACTCATCATGCCTTATGAGTCCTTATTAGGTGATTAGGTCCATTGAAGAGTGATGTCTCTATCTTTCAAGATAGTACACCATACCTTATTGTCATTCTCGATCACTTCAATAAGGATCCCCTACGATCTACGTGTTGTCCCTCAAAACATAAACACCACAAATGTATAACATGAAAGTTTTATCATTATAAATTTTGAATAAATTCTTTTCTACTCTCTCATGCTAGTCATGTGATATCTTGTATATTTCTTATTTGATTTTATTTCATTTATAATAGCATGAGAAATATATTGAGAGAAAAAAAAAATCAAATGATTCAACAAATTCGGTGGAAACTTAGAATGAAGGAAACAAAACAAGAGTTATTAAGAACATCATATTTTATATGGAAAAAATGAAGACAAGAAAAACCACGGAGCAACACTAGACAAAGAAATCTACTATGAAAAAAATTGAAGAGAATTATGCAAATCATATTTCACTTAGGCCTCTCTAGTAATTTTCATACCTTGCTTACTATAGAGCACTCACTCTCCACTTACAATCTCAGAAGAATAAAAAAAGACACTTAGGTTTTCAAAAATAATGAAAAAAAATTTACTTATGATGCACTCTACTATTTTTTGTAGCCTTGTAGTGTCATGAAGGTAGAGCTTAGGTGCTAGCAGCTCTATCTTTCTACTTTGGTGCATGCATCTTAGAGCTATCTACTACAACTCTATTGTCCTCATTATCTTCTTGATACAATCCATAAATCCTATCCACGACATATCTTGTCTACCTCTAAAATCAAATCTAATACATCAATATTCACTAACTGCAGCTTCTTTGTTTTCAACTTTGAATCACTTTTTGAGAATTTACTCTCTTTTCTTTTCATAAACACAGTCTTCACAAAAGTCTACCAAAACATTTAAATCTTGAAGATTTTTTTAGAAATAAGAGGTTTTATACATTTCTCACTCATATTACCAAATTTGCAATGTCAAAGATCTACATCTCTATCTTTTTTTTAGTTACTTTGATGGATTCAAACACCTTGTTGTTCAAGTAAAGTGTAACTTCAAAGTTCACAAGAACCATCACTATAGCACATATAGTCACCTTCCACAAGTCTCTCTAGAAGGTTGTCACATAACTTAATTTTACAAGTTGACTCACAGATTGAATTTCTCTTCCAACATAAAACATGTCCAACATCATTCATTTTTCAAACTGATCTATTTGACAACTTGATATCAACATCACACTTTCTAATAATACTACAATCCATTTTATCTCTCAGATATATCTTTCATAGATCACCTTAAGTATAAATTTTGAACACTTCTTTATTGGAGATATCATAGAAATAGGTACTTGAATCTATAATCTATGATTCAGAACTTTCCAAATATAACATATGATAATCACCAAAAGTTTTATCTCTGAGATGTTTATAGAGAAATTTTTATCTTAACCTCCATTACTAGATTACTTTTGAGGTTTATAGTCATTCTTGAAGTAATTTTTCTTACCATAGTTCAAACATTTATTTTTTTTCACTTCTTGATTTAGACTTTCCTCTCATGGACTTAGATCTTCTACGAGTTAAATTTTTATTTGAACTCTTTCTTCGGTTTCAATAATTATGGGAGAACTTAAAGTTTCACTACTCATCTTTGTGGTGTTTATTTTTTAGATGTGGAACACTACGTAGATTTGAGAGGGTACTTATTGAAGTGATTGGGTACAACATTGAGGCATGATGTACTATATCGAAAGATAGAGATATCACCCTTCAATGGACCTAATCACCTAATAAGGACTCTTAAGGCATCATGGGTCTTTGAATGTACTAGAGATTTTCCCATGATTTACATGGATGAATATACCAGGGTTTGTATTAAACTGGATTTTAAAGTTCTCAATGGGGGCAAGTCTCCATAGTTAATTATATCCTAAGGAAGGTGAATTCCTTAAAATACTCATAATTAAAGTATGCAATTGTTGTCTCCAAAAATTTCAATATTAAGACTATCAATAAATTATCTATGTTAAAAAATCAAATGGGAAGAATCAAGGAGAAGACTTATTTTAGAAGCCAAAGGATATGAGTAGGGAATGCTCATGATACTAGAAAACCTAGTGAGCATTCCAATCTATCTTATGGTTGGGTTATATAATTTTAAAAGTGAAGAGATCATTTTTATTTGAGTTGAAATTTTATTAGATTACTAGAGCTTATAATTCATCAACACAAGGTTGTGGAAATTCCTAAGAGGTGAGGATTTATGTTTGTAGCCCAAAGAAACAACTACCTCAAATTCTAAATCTAGAGAGCTTTAGCAAGAGCTCAACCACAACTTAAATCCATGTGAAGATGGGTACAAGGTTTACCCAGAGATAAACCAAGAGAGGAAAACAAATGAACTCCTCCCATGCTTTGAATCCATGATTAAGATAGTTGCAAGTTATTATTTAGAAAGAGACTAAATTCCTTAAACCCACTCCCTAAGAGACTAGATCATGAGTGGCATGAGTAATGACTTAATCTAATGAGAAATCTATTCAAGTTTTATTTGATTTTTGACTCTTCATTTTGACAAAGGCTATGAGATTTTCATATGTCTAAATGCATGATGAAATGGATTATGGGCTAAATCAGCAGAAAAGAGGTATTTTTTTATCATAGAGGACACCCTCAAAGGTCAAGTCTTCCTTTATCATGCAAGGATGGAAACCCTCTCTTAGCAAGAGTGAAGCAATATACATGCTTTATGTGAGACATACAATATTCAGCTAAGGGGTTGCTAAATATTTTAATTATCTTGATTTAATACTTAGGCTTTATGTGAGGTTATGAGTTATTTAAAACTTTAGTTATGAGTTGTAGTTGGGTAAAAGATTTATTTTTCCTAAGAGCCTAATCGTATCTAAGCCACACATTAAAACATCATTCATAAAGAAACTATGAAAGGTATACTATTTATATAGCACAATTAAATATAACAACAATCAATTTTATAAATCTAACGCAAAAAATAAAGGGTGAAGTACCATCACAACTAAAAGAGAAAAATGGGTAAGCTCTACCATTATACAACCTAATATGAAAGAATAAAAAATAATTTATAAATAAAATAGTGTTATGATCTTCAAGTCTTTTTCTTATATCTCACTTCAATTTCTTCATGTCGCTCTTTGATTATTTAAGCATAAGCACCTAAGATTAATTTCACCAATGCTTTAATCCCCTATAAACATAATCCATCATAAAAAATTACATTAAAACAAAAAATAAATTACTACATCAAAAAACATACATTTACCAAACACATACATAATAGTTATAATATAATGTGTGTATCAAGGCCATGGTATGTCCTAACTATTATGTTATGATTTTTAAATGTGAAAGGATTTAACTTAAGGGTTGAATTCATTTTAAATGGTTTAATTGACTTGAGAATTTTACTTAGTGTTTTATTTTATTTCATTTGACTTACACTTAGCAACTAAATGTTATAAAGAGAAGAAAAAGAGAGGATTACTCTCTTTCATCCCTACCTTAAGTCATTTCTAAAGCATATTAATTTGATTTAGTTCTCTTTAGTCAA
Source organism: Cymbidium sinense (assembly GCA_021442155.1). Lineage (NCBI taxonomy): Eukaryota > Viridiplantae > Streptophyta > Magnoliopsida > Asparagales > Orchidaceae > Cymbidium > Cymbidium sinense. Next base: position 19,276,460 of record CM038221.1, on the reverse strand, counting down.
TGGCTTATTACATATTTTAAATTAATCCTAAGTTTAGGTTCATTTTAAAAGAGTTCTATTCAATATGAAAGGCATCTTAAGATTAATTTGATTGAATTACTATCACATGACACATGTTAAATCATTCTTTTCCATCACATGTAACATGCATATGATTAAGCCCTAAGTATACCTACACATATAATGTGTTTTATCACAATTGAATGATAGATGTAAGTATGTATATTTAAAGTTTATAATCTCCTATATGATTGAATTATTTTATCATATTAAGTTAAAGCTCTATCTAAATTCTTATAAAAAAATACATAGGGATGAAATTAAATAGGTACGTGTCATTGTTAACCAGGAAAGTGAGGTAATCAAATGACCTCCTTGGGGATAATTAAAGCTTATTCTCGGTATGTCCAAACTATATACCATTTACATTCAAACTATATATAAATTTGCATACATAAACATAAGAAAGAAGGCTCCAAATCACATAATCAAATAATTCAATCACCTAGCCAATCATGGATGCATGTATCTTTGATAAAAGAAAATGGGTTCTAATTCCATAATTAAATACACACACATGTATAAGAGACATAAGCTGGTACATTCCATTATTAACTAGGGAAGCTAGGTGATCTAAGACCTCCTTGGGGCTACTTAAAGCCTCATATTCCCAGGATATCTAGACTAAATATTTACTTTTCTCAAATACATATGGATGTATACATAAATAAAGGAAGGAAAACTATGCAAAAGTTGTATTTTTATTTGATTGAAACATTTTATGCATATGGAGTAAAGTCATATCCAAATTCTAGCATTAAAATACATATAAATGAAATCAAATGGAGTACGTGCCTTTATTAACCAGGGAAGTGAGGAAGTTAAATGACCTCCTTGGGGCTAGTTAAAGCCTCATATTCCCAGGATGTCCAGACTATATACCCATTAACATTCATACTTATAAAAATCAACAAATGAATAAAGGAAAGAAAGCTTCACTTCAAACACTTAAGTTATAATCACATACATCTCCTATGTATTTATAACTAGCATTCATAGCATATGTAATCATTCATTTATAAGCTTTGGAAAAATACATTTGAATTTAATAGTGATAGTAGCCACACATATATTAAGTAAAGTCAACACATGCAGGCTTGACATAAAGGAAACCATTTGATTTAATCAATTTTGTTTAATATGATTGGAGAGGAATAACAAAACATAAACATATGAGTTTATTCAATCAAATTAATTTCTATGGATAATCATATCAAATAAAAGTATTTAAAGTAAACCAAATCATTTTAATGTCATTTTTAATTTGATGTTTGATTTGATTTAAGGCATGTGAGAAGAAGTTTGCTAATCCTAATCCATCCCATGTTTGTAAGTTAATTTGTTTTAATGAGGTAATTAGGTTAATTTATGGATTAATTAAGTTAAATATCAATTAATTAATTAATTAACCCTTACTTATGTTACCTTAAAGTAATTAACTAAATAATTATGAGCTAATATGATATGCAAATGAATTGAAAAGTAAATTAGCAATGGTCCTCAAAAATGAAAGGTCCTAATGTAATTGGCTCATTTAATTAAGCTTAAGCTTTTAAGGAACTTAATTACATAATTTTCACACATGTGAGCTAATCATAATTTCCTTAAAAATTTTTTAGGTTATTGAACACCTAAAGATCTACCCCTCAATAAATTTTGACTAACTAATTAAGTAATTAGTTAATCAATTAATCCTTAAATAATTTCTCTTGAAGAAAATATTAGGAGAGAGTCCCCAATTCAATTCCCTAAGCCTCCTCACTGTTAAACTATGATAAATGACCCAATTAATTAATTAAGTTACTATTCATATGATTAATTAACACTTAATTAAATTAAGAAGATAATTAGGGCTTAATCAATCAAATTCTCCAACTAATTAACTAATAAATTCCAAGAAAAATATGAGAGGCATAGGTCATCCCCTTAAACAATGACAGAAAGTTTGAGGTTAATTAGTTAATTAATTAGGGAGTAATTAGGATAATTAAATTTTTAATCAAACCTTAATTAAGCTCTGATTACTTTTCAAAATTATAAGATAATTTTAATGGATTCCTCTTTGAAATATCTTTAAAATGAGTCTTTATTTGTATTTTTTTGATTTTTCTATAATTTGTTATGAATTTATGAAGTTTCAACCTTAAAAACTTAATTAGCCTTAATCCCATCGGCGCCACTTGGCACACTAACATGACACACTTTCCAAGTGGTGCAATAGAAGTTGTCACAACCGCGGTCAAATGTTGGTGGGATGCGTTGATCTCCACCACCGATCTCGACGGACACAAATCAATCAAGTGGTTAATAATGGCTTGAATCAGATGTATCTAACATGATCAAATCACAGCCGTCCATTTCAATAATGCAAAACGAATAATGTGTGATCTATCAGCTCATAAACGATGAAAGACGGAGGTCGTTCATCATTAATCATTCGATCTGAGTTCACCCGAGCTCGGATTGGCTCCAAATGGAACCCAGACCATCGTGTGAGGGATCAAGGAAGATCCAACGACTAAGATTGGTTCACATGAACATTTTCTTCATAAAGCTCCAACACATTTTAAGCTAGTGGTCGATTTTTCATGGAATTACCTCACCGAAGCTAAGACCGACGGTTTGTACACTTGAGGAAGCTTCATCTAGTAGAGATGAGCCCCTGTTAAATGATAATTAGGTTGATTCCACATCAATTTCCTGGGAGGCCAAGATCTTTGTGGAGCTTCAGCATTGATTGAACTCCTTGCTTCCATGGGTTTAGAACTTGGGGGAAGCTTCGGGTAGCCTTGACGAGGTTCATGGAATGTGTAGGAATGAACAATTTGGTTTTGGTTGAGGATTAGGGAAGTTGGATAGAAGAATGAGTGCCCTATTTCAGCTTCATTTGGGAAGGAGGAATTCAAAGTAGGGAGGCCTTGGGACTGCTCAAGAGCTTAGTTTGTTTCTCTTGGAAGCTCAAACGAGTGGAATGATTCTTTTTATGTTTGAATTGAGGGGGTATATCCCTCAATTGGCTGAGATGGACAGACAGGATCAATTTGGAATTTTTGGCTGGCCAATCGCCATGAGCATCGGAGTTGTACCCATTAAGTCCACGTGGCTCGATTTGAGTGGAGGAGAACTTGGGAGGTGGCTCAAGGTGGGATATGTTTGGTCACATCTTCATTGATCCATTGGATTTTTGGCTTATGAGGGAGGTGAGTTAAAGCACCTCCCTTTGGTCCATGGCAAGCCTAGCCCACTTAGGGTGGGCTAGGTGGCTAAGTCAGACCCCAAATTGGGTGTTTGATGGCTTCCAAGGAAAAAAGAAGGAGTGGACTTTGCCAATTTTGGAAAAATCCATTATGAGGAGGCATATCCAAGAGAGATTTATCTTGGGCTTGGCTCCAATTAGGTTTTGGTTAGTTTTAAGCTAACCTAGGATGGGTTTGGGTCAGGTTTCAAGCTCCCATGGGTTAGTTTCAAGGGTTTTAGCTCAATTTTACTCTTATAAGTCAAATTAGTCTAGGTTGGGTTAGGTTGATCGATTGGACAAATTGGGTCAAACCAAAGCTTGGGTTTGGTTCAAATGATGATTTGAAGTATTTTGATTCAAGTGGTTTCAATCAATTTGGCCTAAGTTTGGTTTTGGCTCATTTGGATTCATATAGTTAAAATAGATCAAGTTGACCAACTTAACCAAATTGGTCAAATTGGCTTGGGTTGGGTGTTGGTTCAAGTTCAATTGATTAATTAAAAATGATTGTAGGCTTTGGTTTGAATTAATTTGAATTTAATTTAGATTTTGGCCAATTTGACCCTTTAGGTCAATTTGGGCTAAGTTGGTCAATTGGGTTCAATTGTCCAAATTGGGTTTAATTATGGGTTTGGTCAAGTTCAATAATCAACTTGTAATGAACTTGAGCCATTAGTTGTAATCAATTTGGGTTGGATCATGATTTGACCCATTTTAACTTTTTAGGCCAATTTGGGTCAACTTGGGTCAAATGGCCAATTGGGTTTGATTTGGCTCAATGTATGGTCAAGTCATGTTCAATCATTGATTATGAGTTGGAGTGAATTGATGGTTTAAATTAATTTGGTGTAGGATGAGTTTTGGCTAGTTTGGGTTTCATATGGGCTAAGAGTTTACTTGGTCAAATGACTAAGTTGACTTAGTTTGACCCAATTTAAAGCATTTGATCATCCTAGGGTGATTAATGGTCATGGTATTAGGTTTGGATGGGCTTGGTACAATCCAATTTGGGTTGGATTAGAACTTGATTCAAATGGGTTCTATAGGCCACTTTGGGTCAAAAGTGGACCTAAATGGTCAATTGGCTTGGTTTTGGTTTCATTAAGATTTAGTTGAATTTATATATGAGTTTAGGATTGAAATATAAATCCAACTCCAATCAATTTGCGCTATGATGGGTTTTGGTTTTTTTGGAATTTTCAATTCAAAAAGGGCTAAGTTGGGCTTGACTTGAGTTAGTTTCAATTTGGCTTGATGATTGTAGGTTTCATTTATATTTGGATAGATGATTGAATGAATGATTGATTCAAGAGAAAAATCCATTAATTTTGGCTTGATTTAGGTGGGTTTTGGTTAAGTCCAAGGAATTGGCTTAAAGAGTTTAAATTGGGTTTTAATTTGAATTTGATTTAGTTTTTATCATTAGAATATGGGTTTCATTTATATTTGGAAAGATAATTGAAGGAATGATTGATTCATAAGAAAATCAATTGAGTATGGGTTGATTTGGGTTAAGATTTGGCTAAGCTCATGGAGGTAGGTCCATATGGCTCAGGAAGGGATTTGATTGGATTTGAATTTAGTTTGATTTGATTTTGGTTGTTTGAATTTATATTTAATTTATATTTATAAATATAAATGAAGATATGATTGATTTGTTAAGAAATCAATCAAGTTTTCCTTTAATTGGGTGGAGATTTTGCCTAAGCCCATGGAATTCAATCAAGATTTTGGAGGATTTTGGAGTTTAAATTTGATTTTGGGTTTCAATCATTTGGAATTGAGTTTGGACTCAAATTTGATAAATGACTGAGGGATTGAATTTATCTTGAAAAAAATTAATTAAACATGGATTGATTTGAATTATCTAAGGGCCAAGTCCATAAGATAAAATCATAAGGCTTGGGCAGGATTTGATTTTGGATTTGATCATGAGATTCAATCATATGATTTGAAATTTGGATTTAGATTTGATATTTGAATTGAATTTGGCGTTTGGTTTTAGAAGGTGAACATATGTTGGATTTTGGTTACAAGATGGGCAAGCCTCCCTAAATCCCTAAGGCATAACCTACCCCTATGACTAACCCTTCTAAGTCTCCAGGCTTAGGTTAAGTGTTCACCTAATCACTAGAGGTATCTTAAGACTAAGGAGCTCTTAGTGGCTATAAGAGTCATACATCTATGCTGAGGAGGTTGAGAACTCACTCTAAAAGGGAGGTCAACAATCATCTTGCAAACTTTTTATTCAACACTAATACCACGACGTCATGAAAGTTCAATTTTAAATTTTCTAAAGAGTTACTCACCGCAATAACGACCCCTCTCTAGTTATCTCGCAATGAAGATAAAAAGAATAATGCCCTAATCTCATCATCAAATTTAATAACAACAGAGCATACCTGGTTTTTCATGGTGTTGAAATTATTCAAATGTTCGGCAACTAAACTATAATATATCATCTTCTTGTTGAATTTCCTCTTCATCAGAAAACCTTTATTTGAAGCCAAAAGTTTCTTATACATTCTTATTAGTACAACTCTGATATAAACAATAGTCTTTTCATTACCAATTTTGAAAATTCCAAATACAACTTTTTCTGATACAACAAATCTTCAAGTCTCATCTTCTAGAAAGTGAAAATTGAACCATTGAACTTCTCAATTTTGTACTTTACTTCATCAAATGTTACTCGCACTTGAACCAAAGAACCTTCAACTCTGATAGCAGTTATTGGGAGAAAATGCCAAAATAGTTTAAGAAATCTAGTGAAAAACTTAAAATGATGCAAAACAAATTAAGAGTGCTTATTGTACAGATTTTATATTGAAAACTTGAAAATAGGAAAAATCATGGAGCCGCATCATACTAAGAAATTCACTATGAAGAAAAATTGAGGATAATTATATAAATCACACTTCACTCACTCTCTAGTTACACTCTTAAGAGAATAAAAAGTATACTGTTAAAGTTATAGAAAAAAATGTTTAAGGAAAACTTTATCGCTTTATAACAACGTGGCACGGGCGGCTCTATTTTCTTGCATTGATGTGTGTCCTAGTGCTCCAGCATTGGCCTCATTATCTTCCTGGTGTAATCCAAAGAATCCTAATATTATGGTGTTTTCCTCCTATCACTGAGGTGCTATCTTCTTTGTCTTGGAAATCAAATTCTTCAAATCACAACACTAAGGTACTATACACTAGAAAACATTTTCACAGGCTTCGCCACCAAGCATGATCCTCTCCAACCCCCCAGCAAGCTGACCATCGAGCTAGATCAGCAAAATTGAGGGCTAAGTTAGCTGTACATTCTCAATTGATTAGCATAATCAAGCTCCATAAAATTTCAATATAATTGTACTTTTTTGAGCAGTTTGATGATCTTGACAAGCTATTTCTTTATGCAGAATTACATGCATTCATTCATTTTGACTTTGCATGGGTGTTGATCTCACTTTTAGAGTGAGTTCTCAACTTCCTCATCATAGATCTAGAACTCTAATAGTTACTAAGAGCTCCTTAGTCTTAAGATACTTCTAGTGATTAGGTGAACACTTAACCTAAGCCTAGAGACTTAGAAGGGTTAGCCATAGAAATAGGTTATGCCTTAGGGACTTAGGGAGACTGCCTGCCCTATAGCCTAAACCCAATTCATGCTTTCCTTCTCAAACCAAACCTTAAATTCATACCAAAACCAAACCAAATTTCCAAGACTCATAATAAACGTCATGATCAAATTCAAGCTCAAGATTTTCCATAAACCTTATGATTGAATTCAAAACCCTTTCTAAGCCCTTTGATTTTATCTTATGGACTTAGCCTTAACCAAATTCAAATAAATCCCAATTCAATTAATTTTCTCAAAGATCAATTCAAATTCTCAATCATTTATCAAATTCCAATTCAAATCCAACTTCAGATAATTCAATTCCAAGATCAAATCCAACTTCCGAAATTCCTTCGTAGTCCATATAACTCATTCTCATAAACTTAGCCAAATCTCCACCTAAATTATCCCAAACTTGATTTGTTTCTTTATAAATAATTACTCCTTATTTATATTCATAAATATAAATGAAACCCACCCTCCAATGACCAAAAATAAATCAAACTAAACTAGTTTCCTCCTTATGCCCTTTTGACCTACATCCATGAGCTTGGTCAAACTTACTTCCAAATCACTCCAAAGTCAAGTGACTTTCTCATGAGTCATTTATATATTCATTTATATTTCCAAATATAAATGAAATATAAACTCAAATAGCCAAAACCAAATCCAAAATCAAACCAAAACCCAATTCAATTCTTTTAAGCCATTTTCTTGGATTTGGCCAAATCCTATCCAAACCAAGCCAAAACTAATGGAATTTCTCTTCAATCAATCATTACTTCAATCATCTATTCAAATATAAATAAAATTTATAATTATCAAACCAAATTGAAGTCAACTCAAGTCAAGCCCAAGTTAGCCCTTTTAGCTTAAAACGTCAAATGAGCCAAAATTCATTGGACTCCAAATTGATTGCAGTTGAATTTATATTTCAATCATAGGCTCATATATGAGTTCAACTAAACTTGAATCAAGCTGAAACCAAATTAATTGACCCCTTTAAGTCCACTTAACCCAAAGTGGCCTAAAGGACCTTTTTGAGCCAAGTTCTAATTCAACCCAAATTTTATTGAACCAAGCCCATCCAAGCCTCATATGATGATCAACAATCACCCTAGGATGATCAATCATCTTGAATTGGGTCAAGCCAAGTTAACTTGGTCCTTTGACCAAGTCAACTTTTAGCCCAAATGAAACTTAAACTAGCCAAAACCCACCATACACCAAATTGATTGAAACCATTGATTCAAACCAACTCATGATCAATGATTGAACATGACTTGGCCTACAATTGAATCAAACCAAGTCCAATTGGCCATTTGACCCAATTTGACCCAAATTGGCCTAAAAGGCCAAAATGGGTCAAATAATGACTTAACCCAAATTGATTGCAACCAATGGCTCAAGGTCATTCCAAATTTACTATTGAACTTGACCAAAGCCATAATTGAGCCCAATTTGACCAATTGGTCAACTTGACCCAACCTAGCCCAAATTTACCTAAAGGGTTAAATTGGCCAAAATCCAAATTAAATCCAAATTGATTCAAACCAAAGCCTATAATCTTTTTCAATTGACCAATTAAACATGAACCAACACCTAACCCAACCTAATTTTGTCAAATTCATGAAATTGGTTACTTAACCTATTTGACCTATATGAATCCAAATGAGGCAAAAATTAAACCTAATCCAAATTGATTGAAACCACTTGAACTAAAACTCTTCAAATCATCATTTGAACCTAAACCAAGTCTTGGAATGACCCAATTTGGCCAATTGTTCAACCCAACCCAACAAGAACCCATGTGAACCCATTTGACCAAATGAAACCAAACCCCATAAAATGAACCATGGGACTTTGGTGGCTGACCAAACCTGACCCAAACTCAACCTAGGTCAGCCCAAAATCAACCCAAGCCCATTTGGAACTAAGCCCAATGCAAATCCTTCATGGATCCTCTCCCTTGTGGGATTTTGCCAAATATGGCAAAGTCTACCCTCTTTTCACCTTGGCAGCCATCCAACTTCCAAATGAGGGATCCCTAAGCTCCCAGCCCACCCTAGAGGGAGTAGGACTTGCCATGGACCAAAGGGAGGTGAACCAACTCACCTCCCATATAAGCCAGCACCCAAGGGATCAAGCCAAGGAGATCTCCCCAAGTTCCAAACCCACCAGAGCAAGGAGTTTGATCAAGGCCAAAGCTCCAAAACACCGTTCTTGGCCAACCAAGTGAACCAAAGGGAATTAGCTTAATTGCTTCTCAATAAGGCCTCGTCTCTACTAGATGAAGCTACCTATATTGATCCCACTGCTAGTCTTAAGCTCCAGTGAGGTAATTCCTCAAAACTTTAGATATAGAAAATTTGATTGCCCTTTGTGAAGAAAATTTGCATATAAGCCTAGCCGTTGGAACCTTGTGGACCTTTTGCGAGAAGGTGTGGGTTGAGTTTGGAGTGAATCCAAGCTCGAGTAAGTTTGAATCGAGTGATCCATGAACGGGCTCCATCATTTGTCATTCATGGGAAGGAGAATAACGGGTCATCCATTTTGTGTGATTGGAATGGACGATTCTAATCAAATCACATTAGATATCTCCTATTTTCTCCATTTACTCCATTGGTTTGATCTGTACTGTCAGATCTAAGATCAGACGATGGAGATCAATACCGCGTCCATCGATGGCTGACTCAGCGTGCGGACGTGACAACTTAAATGGCCAATCCCATGGTGCCACATGAAAAGTGCACCGCATCAGCGCACCATGTGGTGCTGATGGGATTAGGCTTAACTAAGTCTAATTAATTAGATTTTAACGCTGAAACTTTCATAATTTATAACTAATTGTAGAAAGATCCAAAAAATATAAATAATGCCTCATTTTAAAGGTATTTCAGAGGAGGATTTAATACAAATATTTTCAATTTGTTTTGAACAGTAAATAAATCTTAATTAGGGTTTATTAATTAGAGCTTGATTAGCTTAATTAGTCTCTAATCATTCAAGTGATTGATCCCAAAATTTTTGAGATTATTTGAGAGGACTGACCTCTGCCTCCTCTAATTTTCTTAGCATTTATTACTTGCCAAATTAAGAGAATTGATTATATAAGCCCTAATTATCTTCTTAACTTAATTAAGGGATAATTAAGCATATGAATAGTAATTAATTAACTATTTGGACTCCTTAATTACTATTGAATAGCAAGGAGATTTAAGGAATTGGATTGGGATCTCCCTCATAATCTTTTCCTTAAGTTTCCCATTCTTTTCAACCAAAATGCTAATTAATGATTAATTAATTAATGACTTAATTAGCTAAGTTAAAATTCAAATCATATTAAATCATGCTTGATCAAGTGGGTGGCTTATGAAATTAAGTTGGGACCTCTTTCCCTACCTTTTCCCTTAAGCCCATCTCATTTCAAAAGACAATCAATTAACTTTGATAATTAATTGAAGAGAAATGTAATAATGGACTAATCATTTAATTAAATTTAAAACCTAATTAAAAATCTGGTTTCCCTTAATTAATCTTGGGTAGAGCTTTAGGTGTTCAAGAACCTAAAGAGGTTTAATGAAATTATGATTAGCTCACATGTGTGAGAAAATCATGAAAGTAATTAAAATAGTTCCTTAAGCTTAATTAATAAATGATTATTAGCTAATGTCCTTTCTATTTCATAAGAGCATTGTTATTTACTTTTTCAATTTATTTGCATATTACATTAGCTCATAATCATTTAATCAATTACCTTAAGGTAAAATAGGTAAGGGTTTTATTAATTGATTTAATCCATGCTTAACTTAATCAATCCATAAAATCAATCTAAATGCTTCTTATTAAATCAAAATTAACTCACATATATATGGGGAATGGGATTAGGATTAGCAAATCTTTCTCACATCTCCTAAATCAAGTTAAACATAAAATCAAAAGTGACATTAAAAAACTTTGGTTTATTTTAAATAAGTTTATTTCATATGATTGTCCTTAGGAATTAGTTGGATTGAATGAAATTGTATGCTTGTGTTTCTTTATTTCTTTCCAATCATATTAAAATATTATATGCCACTTGATTCATGCATTCATTTCTTCAAAACATTAATTAAAAATAAATAATTTTCTTTATGTCAAGCTTGCATGTGTTGATTCAAATTAATATATGTGTGGCTACTATAATTATTAAATCCAAATCTATTTTTCAAATCTTATAAATAAATGATTACATATGCTATGAGTGCTAGTTATAAATACATAGGAAATGCAAATAATTATAACTTAAGTGTATAAAGTAAAGTTCTTTTCTTTCATTCATATAATGATTTATGTAAGTGAAGATGTTAATGGATATTTAGTCTGGACATCCCGAATACAAGGCTTTAACTAGCCCCAAGGAGGTCATTTGATTACCTCACTTCCCTGGTTTAATAATGGCACTGTTGACCTCACTTTTGGAGTGAGATTTTAACTTCCTCACCATAAGTCTAGGACTATTATAGACATTAAGAGTTCTTTAGTCTTAAGACACTTCTAGTGATTAGGTAAACACTTAACCTAACCCTAGAGACTTAGAAGAGTTAGCCATAGGAGTAAGTTGTGCCTTTGGGATTTAGGAAGATTTGCCTACTCTGTAGCCTAAACCCGATCCTTACTTCCTTCTTTCAAAACCAAACCTCAAATTCAAATTCAAATTCCAAAATCAAATCCAACTATCCAATGATTGAAATCCATCACCAAATTCAAACTCCAAATCCCTTCCTAAGCCCTTTTGATTTTATCTTATGGACTTAGCCTTAACCAAATCCAAATCAGCCTCAACCTGATTGATTTTCTCAAATATTAAATCCAATCTTGAATCAAATTCCAAATCACAACTCAATTCCAGATTCCAAATAATTGAAATCCATGATCAACTCCAAATTACAAATTCCAAAAATCTCTTCTTAAGCCATATGAGCTACCTTCATGTGCTTAGCCAAAATTCCTTCAAATCAACTCAAACTTAGTTGATTTCCTTATAAATCAATCATTCCTTCATTTATATTCATAAATATAAATGAAACCCACCTTCCAATGACCAAAATAAATCAAACCAAGTTAAAACCCAAATTAGCCCTTTTCAACCTACATCACTAATTTTAATCAAATTTTCTTTCAAATCACCCCAAACTCAAGCAATTTTCTCATGACCATTTATATCTTCATTCATATTCATAAATATAAATGAAATATAAATTCAATGACCAAAACCAAACTCAAATCAAACCAAATTCCCAATTTTACCCCTTTTAGCCAAATTTATGAACTTGGCTAAATGAAACCAAAATCAATCCAAAACTCATGGATTTCTTCATGATTCAATTATTCCTACAATCATTGATCCAAACATAAACATAAACCACCATTATCAAACCAAATCCAAGTCAACCCAAATCAAACCTAAATTGCCCTTATGACTTGAAATTGTCATATGAATCAAAACACACTTAGCTCCAAACCAATTACAATTAGATTTATATGTCAATCTTAAGTCCATATGTAAGTTCAATTAAACTTAAATCAAGCCTTGATTAAGCCAATTGACCCATTTAGGCTTACTTGACCCAAAGTGACCTGAAGGACCTTTTTGAGCTATGTTCTAATCCAATCCAAATTGAATTGAAATAAGCCCATCTAAATCTAAGTGATGATCAACAATCATCATAAGGTGATCATCCACATTGAATTAAGTCAAACCAAGTCAAACCTAGCCTTTGACCAAGTCAACACTTAGCCCAAATGAAACCCAAACTAGCCAAAATCCACCATATGTCAAATTGATTGAAACCATTGATCCAAACACATTCATGATTAATGATTAAACATGACCAAGCCATCAATTGAGCCAAACCAAACCTAATTGGCCACTTGACCTAAGTTGACCCAAATTGGCCTAAAAAACCAAAATGGGTCAAATCATGACTCAACCCAAATTGATTGCAACCAATGGCTTAAGTTCATTTCAAATCACTTGTTGAACTTGACCAAATATGATTGTTGACCAATTGGTTAACTTGACCCAACCTAGCCCAAATTGACCCAAAAGGTCACATTGACCAAAAAATTTAAATTAATTCCAAATTAAATGAAACCAAAGCTCATTTTCAATCAACCAATTGAACTTGACTCAACACTAACCCAATTATCAAATTGGTCAACTTGACCAATTTGACCCTTTTGAATCCAAATGAGTCAAATTCAAACCTAAGCCAAACCATGCTAAATTATCATACCAAAACATTTCAAATCATGATTTAAACTAAGCCTTGGTTTGACCCAATTTGGCCAATTGGTCAAACCAACCCAACCAAACCCAAATGAACTCATTTGACCAAATGAAGCCAAATCACTTCAAACTAAGCCATGGGACCTTAGGAGCTGGCTGGACCTGACCCAAACAAGACCTAACCCATTCCCAAATTAGCCCAAAGCCTGGTGGACCACACCCAAGGGGATAAACTAAGGTGCCAAGCTCTTTTACCTTGGATTCTTGCACAAAATGGCAAAGTTCATCCTTGTCTCCCCATGGCATCCATCAAACTTCTCAAAGAGAGCCTCCCTAGCATCCTTAGCCCAACCTAAGCCACTCTAAACCCGCCATGGACCAAAGGAACCAACCCAAGCACCTCACCTCCATGGCTAAACCCATAGGTGCTTGGGGGAAAAATGGCAACCCCAACTCCCCAAATTAGGCCTTGAGCCTCATGCCACACACTCACCCAACCATGGCATGCCATGTGGAGTCGATGGTGACAACTCTGGCAGGTCGATGGAGGCACACGGGTTGAAAATGGTTGACCAATCCTATCCATCCATCATACTCAATTGAGGGGTATACACCCTCAATTCAAAAAAAAAACACACCAGAGAACTTGTGAGACTCCCTAAAGTAATTTTGAATCCTCATAGAGCTTTCCCAAGGCCTCCTCGATCTCCCTCGATCAGCAATTCTCCTCTGCATGCATAGTCAAAACAAGGCATCCCCATTCCGAGCAATACTCCCTCCTCACTTCTCCAAACCCAAATTCCTTTTACCTACACCTTGTCGAGCTCAATCGAGTCATTTTCCAAGATTCAAAGCCACAGGAAGTGCAACTTCGATCAAGATCATTCTCCATTGAAGTGGAGCTTGGTCGATCGAGCAATCCACTTCAAATCAAGATCGAATTTCTTCAATAGGGCTTCATCTCTACTAGACGAAGCTACCTCTGTCGTTGGAAGCGCCGATGATAGCCTCCAACGAGGTAATTGTTCAAAATCATAGCTATAGGTGATTTTTAGTTGGTCTTTTTTGATGGGAATTATCATCCCATGTAATTTTGATCGTTGGATATGTATCCCCCCTCCTTCCGAAGGTGAGGGATCATTTTGATCCCAATCTGAGCTCAGTGAGCTCAGATTGAACAAGGAAAGATGAACGATGTTTATCCTGCATCGCACGTGAAGGAGAAGGATCATGCATCATCTGTTCCGTGCAATTGGAATGGACGGTTGTGATCAAATCATGCTAAATCCATTATAATTCTTACCCTAAACTACGGGTTTAATCTTGGTCAATCTACTAGCAAAGCGGTCATCCACCATTGATTAAGAATGTGATAATTTAATAACCACCATCAGAAGCACCGCATCACGCCACATGGCACGGATTATTTAATTGGTTTTTAATATTAAAAATTCCTAAAATCATAACTAATTGTAGAAAAATATAAATAAAAGGTAAACTTAGGCTCATTTTAAAGGTGTTTTAAAGTAGAATCTAGGAAAATTTTTATTAATTAATTTTGAATAATGATTTTGGCTTAATTAAGGTTTTTAATATAAAACTTCCTAAAATCATAACTAATTGTAGAAAAATATAAAAAAGGTAAACTTAGGCTCATTTTAAAGGTGTTTTAAAATAGAATCTAGGAAAAATTTTATTAATTAATTTTGAATAGTGATTTTTCTTAATTAGGTTTTATTAAAATTTAATTAGCCTAATTACTTATTAATTAATCACCCAATTGATCTCAAACTTTTTGTGGGTATTTAGGGAGATGACCTTTGCCTCCCCTAATTTTTTGAGATTTTATTGGTGGCTTAATCAGGAAAATCACTTGATTAAGCCTTAATCATTCTTCTAATTTAATTAATGATGATTAGTAAATAAATAGTGCTTTAATTAATTATTTAATCTTAATTACCTCTATTGAATAGTAAGAGATCTTAGGGAATGTGATTGAGATATTTTGTTTTTAATTCACTTCCTAAGTTCTTGACTTTTGAATAAATTTAATTAAGGATTAATGAGGTGATTAGTAGTTTAATTAATTAATTAAGCTTAAATATAAAGATCAGAGCCTAAGTTATTAAGTGTAGGGCTTAGGGATTGTGATCAAGGACTCTTTCTTGATCTCTTTTTTTAGTCCATTTCATTTCCTTAATTGGAGATGTTTATGCTTAATCAAAAATGGGTTAATGAACCTAATTACCTAATTAAAATTTCCTTCACATCTAAACAACCCTAATTAACTTTTGGGTAGCACTTTGGGTGTTCAATAACCCAAAGTGAGAGATAATTAAATTATGATTAGCTCACATGTATGAGAAAATCAAGAAAGTAATTGAGTGAGATCCCTTAAGTTTAATGAACTATTAATCATAAGACAATTGCATTAGGCCCCTTTCATTTCTTAGGAGCATTACAAATTTACTTTTCATGTGGTTGCATATCATATTGGCTTCTTATTAATTTGTTAATTAACTTAGGTGATGTAGGTAAGGGATCATTAAATATTTTAATTCATACCTTAACCTAATGAAAATATATAATCAACTTAATTTTTCTCCATTAAATCAAATCAATTCACACATGGGAAAATGGGTTAGATTAGCAAACCTTTCTTATATTTCTTAACTCAAATCAAACTCAAATTTAAAAATATCTTTAAGGAATTTTGGTTCATTTTAAATAGCCTTATCTAATATGATTGTCCTTAGGAATTAATTGGGATGAATGAAATCACATGCTTACATTCCTTTATTTCTTTCTAATCATGTTAAATATTTCTTGCCATATGAAATCATGCATTCATTTCTTTTAAATTAATTAAAAGAAATATCTTCTTTATGTCAAATTGCATTTATTGACTTAAATCAAATATGAGTGGCTATTATCACTATTAAATCAAAACTATTTTCAAATCTATAAATTAATTATTAAAAATGAAGTGATGATAATCATAAATATTTATAAGCTTGCATGTGATGATAGTATAAGATGTGTAACATGAGGTTCTCTTTCCCTACTTTAATATGGATTCACATAGGATTTGTAGTGTATAGTTCATTTGAAAAGAACATAACAATTGCTTAAATCTATTCATATGCATTTCCATGTTAAGAATTAGAAAGAATTTCATATTACACATGTATATCATACAACCAAATCAAACATAATTTCTTGCATGATTCCCTATTCATATGTTTCTTTTTGTGCATTCATATGTATTTGAGAAAAGTGATATATTAGCCTAGCCATCCCGGGGCTGCGAGGCTTAAGTAGCCCTAAGTAGATCTTGCACCTTACACCCCTGGTGTAGAAAATAATGGCGTCATACTCACTAAAACTCTTATACATATGCATGTGTGATGTGGCTAATGAATAAAGAATCATAAATCAAATATCACCTTTTGCATGAATTTTCTATCCTTATAGTCATTCATGCATCTACATGTATCTAAAAAAAGTGGTATATTAGGGACATCGAACAGCGAGGCTTTAAGTAACTAAGTGGTCTTATACCTTACGCCCCTAATGTAGAAAATAATGATGTCATACTCACTTAAAACTTTTATACATGTAATTGTGTGTTTAGCTAATGGATGAAAAATCTCTCTTTTCTACATAACAAAAATATGCATTCATAATTCAATCAAAAATGAAACATTTAAAATCCAAATATATTTCTTTGCATTCATCATCAAAAAGTGCTAAGATTTACATTGCATGTATAGGTATGCATAGGATTTATTCATATGCATGATATACATGGTGGAAAGAAATAAATGGATGTGTGTTATGTGATAGTAATCCATTCCAATTAATCTTAAGATGCCTTTCTTATTGAATAGGGTTGTTTAGAGTGAATATAAACTCAAGGTTAATTAAAACACATAATAAACCATTCATTAAAGAAAATTCATTAATTAATTTACCTTAGAAATGACTTAAGGTAGGGATAAAAGAAAGATCCCCTCTCTTTCTTCTCTTTATAACACTTAGTTGCTAAGTCTAGGCTATATGAAATAAAAGAAAACATTAAGTAAAAATTCCCAAACCAACTAAACCACTTAAAGAGAAATCAACCCTTTATCTATTAAATCCCTCACACTTAGCAAAGCATAACTCTAAAACCTAGTTAGGACATACCACACAAGCTCTAACACATGCACATTAGGCTAAGTCGCCATTTCTAACTTTATGTTAGGGCGATGCATGGTTTGATGAATGTTTAGTTTTGTGATGTATTATTTTAGATCGGATGTTATGTTGTATATGTGTAGCCTGAATGTTAGGTTGACAGTACCATAATCATGTTTTATGTAAGGGGTTGTGCTTAAGGGGCTCTGTAATAAAAATATAAAGGCTTTTTGCTATGTAGGTTGCTTATACCCCTAAGCATAACCCAAGTTCAGAGAGGTGAGCTTGTTTACCCATGTGTGGGGTGCTAAGTCAAATTATTCCTATAATTGTTTAGGTTGTATGGTGTGTTTAGCTAACATTTATTTTGCAAGTGTAGTTAGATTTACTTTCCTTTCTTTTAATGTAATTTTTGCATTAGGATTAGGATAAGTGTTATGGGGATTAAGGGCAAACATTGGTTATAAGAATATGTCTTATATACCATGTGATACCTTTCGAGCAAGTTACATCTGAACAATGCCAAAAGAAAGAAAGAAATGAAGCAAATCAAGATGAAGGAATAAAAGATGAAGAGTGAAGAATGGAGTATGAAGAATGAAGACCTCCATAACACTTATCATTCTATAATTGTAATTATTTTTTCATTATACTAGGATGTTTAAGAGTCGAGCTCAGCTACCCACATTTTTGGGTTATACGGCAATACCCGACATTTTATTCTTTTATGATAGCTTTATAAAAATATTTGATATTTTATTTAGCTTGTGCATTAGAAATAATAATCCTTTTCATAGTCTCTTTATGATTGGTGATTGTTGTATAGCCTGGATGTGATTAGGCTCCTAGGATAAAAATAAATTTTCTATCCCATTAATAAGTCATAACTAAAATTTTAAAATAATTCATAACCTCACATAAAAGCCTAGGAATTAAATCAAGATAATAATATTTTTAGCAACCCCTTAGCTGGATGATTGAATGTATAATATCATGCATGTAATATTCTTCCACTCTTCTAAGAGAGGGCTTCTATCTATGACAGAGAATAAAGGCTTAACTATGAGAGCCTTTGATGGAAAAACACCTCTCACTCTCCTGATTTAGCCCACAACCAATTTCTTATGTATTTAGGCATACAAAGTCCTATAGCCTGTGTCAAAATAATAGTCCAAAAATCAAATAAAACTTGACAAAATTTTTATTAGATTTAAGTCATGACTCATGCCCTTCATGATCTAGTCTCTTAGGGAGTGTGTTTAAGGACTTAGTTTTTTTTCTAAGTAAACAACAACTAACCATCTTGCAAAGCATAAGACTTGCCTACATGGATTTAAAGTATAGGAGGAGTTAGCTGGCTACCACTCCAAGCAGTAATAAGCCTAACTGTCAGGTGGTTCACTCTCTCTTGTGGAGATGAACCATATGCCCATTTTTGTCTTAGATTTAAACCGTGAGTTGGCCCTCACCAAAGCTCCCTAGATTTAGGTTCTAAGGTTGTTATTTCCCTCTGGGCTACAAGCATAAATCCTCATCTCTTAGGCATTTTCGTAATCTTGTTGTGGAATTATAAGTCATAGATTTCTAATGAAAATTTAACTCAAATAAATAAATCCTCTCAAATCCAAATGTAAATCCTAACTATAAGGTAGATCGGAGTGCTCACTAGGCTTCCTAGTATCATTAGCATTTCCCTACCCATCTCCCTTTGTTTCGATAAGAACTCTTCCCTTTTAATCTCTCCCACTTAATTTTCAAAAATACAACTAATCATTTGATAGTCCTATCTTTGAATTCTTTGGAGACAATAATTACCTACTTTAATCAAGAGTATTCTTAAGGGATTTATTTCCCTTAGGATGTAATTAACTATGGAGGCTTGCCTCCATATGGAACTTAATGAACCTGGTTTAAATAAACCCTAATTTACTTTTCTATGTAAAGTAGGGGAAAATCTCTACTATATCCGAAGACCCATCATGCCTTAGGAGTCCTTATTAGGTGCTTAGGTCCATTATAGGGTAGTGACTTCTATCTCTCTAGATAGTATACTATTCCTTAATGTCATACCTAATCACCCTAATGAGTACATCTATGGATCTACGTGGTATCTCATCATAAACACACACAACACAAAAATAAACACCACAGGCATGTACTCCATTTGATTTTATTCTTACATATTTCAATAATAGAATTTAAATAAGACTTTACTCCATGTGCATAAACCTTTTCAATCAAATAAAAGTAAAAGTTTTGCATGATTTTCTCTCCTTTAGTTATGTATACATTCATATGTGTTTGAGAAAAGCAAATATTTAGTCAAGACATCCTGGGAATATGAAGCTTTATGTAGCCCCAATGAGGTCATTTGATTACCTCGCTTCCTAGGTTCTTGGCATGTCTCTCATACATGTGTGTACTTAATTATGGAGTCAAACCCCCTCTTTCTTTTACCAAAACACATGCATTTGCAATTGTTTAAGTGAAATAATTAATTAATCATGTGATTAAAAGCTCTCTTTCTTACATTCATGTATGCAAACTTACATGTGTTTGAATGCAAATGGTATTTAGTCTGGACTTCTCGGGAATACAAGGCTTTAGCTAGCCCTAAGGAGGTCATTTGATTACCTCACTTCCCTGGTTAACAATGACACGTAGTTATTTAACTTCATTCCTATGTATTTTTGCATAAGAATCTAGATATAGCTTTAAATTAATATGATAAAAATAATTCAATCAAAATGAAAATATAAACTTTAAATGTGTATATTTGTATCCTTCATTTGAGTATGCCAAAATATAATGTATAGATATTTTTAGGACTTAGTCATATGTTGGCTACATATGATGGAAAGAAATGAATAAACATGTGTTATGTGATAGTAATTAATTCTAATTAATCTTAAGATGCCTTTCTTATTGAATGAGATTATTTAAAGTGACCTAAACCTAGTATTAATTAAAAAAATATAATAAGTCATTCACTAAAGAGAATTCATTTAATTAATATGCTTTAGAAGTGACTTAAGGTAGGGATAAAAGAGAGTAATCCTCTCTTTTCTTCTCTTTATAACACTTAGTTGTTAAGAGAAAGTCAAGTGTAACAAAAAAACATTTAAGTAAAAATTCCCAAATTAACTAAATCATTTAAATTGAAATCAACTTCTTATGATTAAACATTGTTGCATACTTAGAAAATTCTAACAAAGCTTAGTTAAGGCATACCACACAAGCTTTAATACACACACCTTAGAATTAAGTCACTACTTCTAGCTTTATGTTAGGGCGGTGCATGGTGTGATGAATGTCTTATTTTATGATGTATTATTTTAGACTAGATGTTAGGGTGATGTTAGGCCATGATTAGCCTAATCATGTTTTCTATAAGGGATTAAGCTTAAGGGGTGCTTACAAAATAACATAAATGCTCTCTTTTGGAGGTTTCTTAACCCCTAAGCATAATCCAAATTAACCTAGGTGGGCTTGGTTACCCATGTACAGGGTGCTAAGTCCAAATTATCCATATAACTGCTCGAGTTGTATGTACATTTAGCTAACACTTGTTTTACAAGTGTAGTTGGATTTACTTTTTTTATTTTTGATGTAATTTTGCATTAGGAATTAGGATTAGTGCTATGGAGGTTAAGGATGGACATTGGCCAAAAAGTTTGATCATAGGGTGCCATGTGATGCCTTGAACCCTACTAAGTCAAAAGAAGCAAGCCAAATGAGAAAATAAAGAAGATGTGAAGAATGAAGACCCCATAGAATTTATTATTTATAATTATAATTATTCTTTTATATCGAGTTGTATAAGGGTAGAGCTTACCCATTTCTTCTTAGGGTTGTATGTAACTACACCGACTTTTATTCTTTTATGTTAGATTTATAAAATTATTTGATGTTTTGTTTATGATTGCATAAAAAAAATAGCATGCCTTTTCTTAGTTTCTACTTATATGATGATTTAATGTGTTGCCTGGATCTAATTAGGCTCTTAGAGAAAATTAAATTTTCTTCCCCAACTACAACTCATAACTAAATTTTTTAAATAACTCATAACCTCATATAAAGCCTAGCCATTAAATCAAAATAATTAAAAGATTTAGTAACCCCTTAACTGAATGTTGCATGTCTAATATCATACATCCATATTGCTTCACTCTTGCATAGAGAGGGTTTCTATCTTGGCATGATAGAGGAAGACTTAACCTTTAAGGGTATCCTCTATGGTGAAAAATATATCTTTCTCTTTGATTTAGCCAATAACCTCATTTCATCATACATTTAGACATATAAAAATCCTATGGCTTTTGTTAAAATAAAGAGTCAAAATCAAAAAAAAATTTGACAAGATTTGCATTAGACTAAGTCATTATTCATACCACTCATGCTCTAATCTCTTAGAGAGTGGGTTTAAGGACTTTAGTTTCTTTCTAAATAATAACAACCCAACCATCTTGCAAAATCATATGACTTGACCATATGATTTTAAAAGCATTGGAGGAGTTAGTTGGCTGCCACCCTAAGCGGTTATAAGTTCAACATTTGGGTGGTTTACTCTCTCTTATGGAGGTAAACCATATACCCATTTTCACTTTGATTTAGGTCATCCTTTAGCCCTCACTAAAGCTCCCTAGATTTAGGGTCTAAGGTTGCTATTTCCTTTGGGCTACAAGCATAAACCTCACCTCTTAGGCATTTCCACAATCTTGTGTCGTGGGATCATAAGTCCTAGCCTTCTAATAAAATTTCAACTCAAATATATGATTATCTTCAATTTCAAACATATAAAGCCCAATCATATGATAGGTTGGAATGCTCACTAGGTTTTCTAGTATCATGAGCATTCGCTACCCATCTCCTTTGGCTTTGATAATAAGTCTTCTCCTTTTCTTGATTTATCTCAATTGATTTTCCAAATATAATTAATTTGTTGATAGTCCTTTCTTTGAAATCTTTGGAGATAATATAATTACTTTAATTGAGAGTATTCCTAAGGGATTCACCTTCCTTAGGATGTGATTAACTATGGGGCCTTATAGAACTTTAGAACCCAATTTAATATAAACCCTAATTTATTCATCCATATAAAGTAGGGGAAAATTCTCTGGTATATTCGAAGACCCATCATGCCTTAGGAGTCTTATTAGGCATTTCAGTCTATTATAGGGTGGTGATTTCTATCTTTTGAGATAGTGCACCATTCCTTGATGTCATACCCAATCACCTCAATAAGTACAACCTCAGATCTGTGTGGTGTCCCCCATACACATATTCAAAAATAAATACCATAGATTTTTCTGGCGCCTCTACTGGGATGGCTCATCTCTCCATCTCTAGTAGACAATTATTGTCTCCAAGCATCGATAGTGGACTTGTATTTCATATGAGTCCATAATTACCTCTCTTTCTTTTGGCACTTAGCTTATTTCATTCTTAAGCAAAGCTAGCCAACCTCCTCCAGGTTTTAGGGCCACACTCCTTGTAGGTCTTAGAACCCCTATTGTCCCCAATAGGTAAAAGATAAAATTAACTTATGAAAAGAGATGACAAAACTTTAGAACCTCTTTATCACTAGCTTGTAAGGCAAGGTTCATTTTATATTTAAGAAAATAAACTTTTTTTTACAAAATAGCACTCTTTCAAAAGCACATTTTAAAAAATTCACATAATAAAAGATTTACACAAAATTCATAAGAAGTTTTCAAAAAGTACAAGTCTTATATAACCAAATGTCATTTAACAATTCTTATAATTATTACATGGAGGTTCTTTTCAAAATCAAAATCAAAAACTTTTAAAATCCCTTTTCCAAAGCACACTTTTGAAAATGGCCATCTTCATTCAACATACCCAAATTTGTTGAATGAAGATTCTATTTTCAAATAAGATCATAATAATAAAATTGAAACTCCACTTAGCATATTTCACATGTCCTAAAGTTGGAGTTTCCCTCTTTTCAAATGCAAGAAACCAAACACAAAAATCAAGACATAGTTGAACTCCATTTGAGATACCCAAATTTGTCAAATGAGAGTTCCCTTTCCTTTGGGAAATCAAAGCAAATTAAATTCTATTTAACACACTTATATTTGCCAAATAAAATTTCTCTTTTCAAAATCTTGAACATAAAAACACATTTGGACTTTTTTTGACATACCCAAATTTGTCAAATGAGAGTCCTATTTCCAAAAATCATAAAAAAAATTGAACTCTATGTAACATACCCAAATTTGTTAAATAGATTTCCCCCTTTCAAAAATCACAAATACATGACTCCTACTTAACATACCAAATTTGTTAAGTAAGAGTCTCATTTTCAAATCATAAATACACTTGACTCCTACTTAACATACCAAATTTGTGAAGTAAGAGTCTCATTTTTTCAAGTCATAAATACACTTGACTCCTACTTAACATACCAAATTTGTTATGTAACAAATACACTTGACTCCTACTTACATACCAAATTTGTTAAGTAAGAGTCTCATTTTCACAAGTCATAAATATACTTGACTCTTACTTAACATACAAAATTTGTTAAGTAAAGAGCTTCACTTTCAAAAATCATAAATGCACTTGACTCTTAACATACCAAATTTGTTAAGAGCCTCATTTTCAAATCAACACATACATCAAACACATTTGGCGTCTACTTAACATACCAAATTTGTTAAGTAAGAAGCCCCACTTTCAAATCAAATCAACATACATCACACACATAACCAATCATCATAAATAAAGATGTTTTCACAAAATTTTCAAACACATAATTGAAAACCTTTTTTTTAGCATACACAAATTTGCTAAGTAAAGGTTTTCCAAATCAAATTTTCAAAATAAGACACAATATATATATATCTCCAAAGTTTCTCTAAATATTTGAACCCCGCTCAACATACTTAAATTTATTGAGTATGTGTTGTCAATATAAATCATATGGCAAAGTCCCTCCTCCAATTGTCAAAAATCTCTCCAAAAATTCAATGAACCCCACTTAGCATACCTAAACTTGTTAAGTGTGGGTAAAAATTTCAAATCGAGTTTAGAAGTCAATGATTGAAGATAAAATATCAAGGCAAAATTTTCATTACATTTCAAATGAATGTAGTAATTTTCAGCTCTTTCAACCTTCAATGATCATGATCATGGCTTAAGTTTATTTTCTCCTTCCCTTGTGTAGATCATTGGATGACAATCTCACCATGAAAGCACACTTGATATACTTTATTTGTTTTGAGGTTGATTACTTGTGGGGACAATCATAGCTTAAAGGAGGAAGTGGATACACTTCACCCTTTGACATGTCACCTGACTCTGAGTTCCCCTCATTGAAGAGGAAGGTTGTAGTGGTTCGCACACCCCATTCAGTATCAATGTCAGTACCAACTACTTCCACATGGATTTAGTCATTTGCCCCTGCCATAGCACTAGTGAGAGCTGCTACCTCCTCTTTGATCACCCCAAAGGGGAAGGCTATCTTGGCCTTTGAGGTAGGTTCTAGTTCAGCTCTGTTGCTTGCGCACACCTCAAAAAAAATAGGAAGGTAACATGAGCGACAACTGTAGCTCGATACTTCCCATATAGTTGAGGAGGTGCTCCCGTGAGACCTCTCCACTTTTGGTGTGGGTTCCACCCTCTCAACCTCGATGGAGATGAAAACTGGAGGATCTTTGCATCTCCTCCACCACCCACTTTGAGATAGGCTAGCATGAGGCCCCTCTTAGACTATTCTACACCGGATGGTGAGAATATGCTCAGTATGGTACCTTATTTGATTTGAGATCCATGATCCCTAAGAGCATTAGGGATCAGATCCATAGAGAGAGAGCCGTGGAGTCTCAAGTTTTACCCATGCGGGCAAGAGAGTGACGAGGGTATGTGCAATGTAGCCTCACTCGATTTTTGATCGTTGCCTATCAATCATTTAGATATTGTTATACGATGATGCAGGAGATCTCGGTTGAGAGAGTTGGTGTTTCCATCACATCGCTCCCTAGCCCCACCATCACCGTTAAACTTCCACCACTCCCACCAACCTTCAAAAGCTCCCATCTAGGGAAAGACCATCCACACTAGTGATCTGGCTGGCCCAAGGATCCCATTCCATCCACTCCACCTATTGAGGTGAGATTGAGCTCACCTGCTTGACCCTCTATCTTAGTTATGGTCATAAAAGTGTGACCTAGAGCATCATCACACACCACAGATAGAGGAAGAGAGGGGAGTGGACATAGACATAGTCCCCATGATAGTTGATCCTCCTAGTGAGAAAGTCTTGATAGTAGGCATCATCATTGCTTAGGCAGAGGGCATAGTCCTCGACAAAGTTAGCGAGTGTCACATCAGTACATAGTTGATTATGACATATTAGCAGACTACTTTGTCGAGAAAAGGTGAATTCTTGGGAGTGACCATTCAGATCAGGAGGTGGATAGAGTAAACTTCAATCCTGATAAGGATGACATGTTGGATGACACAGCTGAGGTCCACATGGTTAACACATGAGGGTCCTTATAGAGGGATCAACTTAGCCATGAAGGTATTGTGCTCGAGGAAGGTGACACTTCTCACTCAACTCAGCACCTCCTCCACCAGCTTAGGAAAAGAGATGATCACATCAACAAGATGGAGAAGAAAGCAGAGGAGTTGATGGCAGTGGTTTTAGTATTGCAAACCTCAGCCCCAGTTTCATAGCCTTCTCCCATGGTAGCTGATAAACTAGAGTTGTTGCATACTTTAGATCATCCTAGGTGCACTCCCGTGGAGGATGATGCTAGGAGCTTGCATAGAAAGGTTATAGATGGCACCTCCATGTATGAAAAGAATATCAAGCATATGATAGAGCAGCAGGTGAGGGAAGCAATGGCGCAAGCCAAGAGGAGCTTATCCATTCCAATGGATAGGTCATACCTAGAGTAATTCGATGTAGTTCAAAACCCTAAGGGTTTTGTATCACCTTCCTTCAAGATCTTTGATGACAGTGAGAACCCGCGTCAGCATATTGCACAAAGCTAGTTGTTGCAATCCCGGTGGTAGTGACACACTCTTGTTCAGATTCTTTATCAGCAGCCTAGCAAGGGTTGCATTTGATTGGTATCACTCATAGTTCGGTAACTTTTTAGAACCTCTTCATCAACGATTTCGCTCATCAAAGAGTATAGGATCTTGTAGAAGCAAGTTCTCAATGAGTCCCTTATTGATTATTATTGACCTCATTTTTAAAATGTGCTCACAACCTTTCCATCTTAGACATAGGACTCCTCTTAGACACAAAGAGTTTCCTTAGCCTTAAGACACTTCTAGTGATTAAGTGAACACTAAACCTAGAGACTTAGAAGAGTTAGCCATAGGAATAGGTCATGCCTTGGGGGTGTTAGGAAAATTTGTCTATCTTATAGCTTGAACTAAATCCTCACTTCCTTCCTTCAAGTAAAATTTCAAAACTCAAATTCGAACCAACTTCAAACTCAAATCAATTCCACCTTATTTGATAAACTCCAAATTCTAACCAAATTCAAACTCAAATTAATTCCAACTTAATTGATTTTCTCAAATCCAAATCAACTTAAAACTCAAACCAATTCTAAATCAAAACTCAATCAATTCCAACTTAATTGATTTTCTCAAACCTTGAATCAATTCCAATGGATTTTCTCAAATTATGAATCAATTCAAATGATTGAAACCCATAATTGAATTCAAAAAAAAAAATCTTTCCTAAGACCCTTTGATTCCACCTTATGGACTTAGCTCAAATCAAATCCAAATCAATTCAAATTCAAGAAATTTTCTTATAACCCATTTATATTCTCATTTATATTCACAAATATAAATGAAATATAAATATCCAAAACCAAATTCCAAACTCAAACCCAAATCTAATCAAAATCCAACATATGCTTCTTCAAGTCAAATTCTTGAACTTAGCCTAACCAACCTCAAATCAATTCAAACCTTTGGATTTTCTTCATGATTCAATCAATCATTCAATCATGAATCCAAATATAAACATAAACTTCAATCATCAAACTAAAACTAAATTCAAAAATCAAACCCATGTTCATCCTTTGAACTTGAAATTATCAAGTGAATCAAAACCCATTTGACCCCAAATCACTTGCAAATGGATTAATATTTCAACCATAAGTCTATATGTGAGTTCAACCAAACTTGAATCAAGCCTTGATCTAGTCAATTGACCCACTTAGGCTTACTTGACCCAAAGTGACCTAAAGCACCCCTTTTGAGCCAAATTCTAATCCTACCCAAATTGGATTGAACTAAGCCCGCCTAAGACTCACATTGTGAGCAACAATCATCATGAGATGATCAATCACTCAAATTAGGTCAAACTAAGTCAAACCTAAGGATTGACCAAGTCAACACTTAGCCAAATGAAATCAAACTAGCCAAAATCCACAAGTGATTGAAACCATTGAACAAAACCAATTCATGATCAATGTTTGAACTTGACCAAGTCATCATTTGAGCCTAACCTAGCCCAATTGGCCACTTGACCCAAGTTGACCCAACTTGACCTAAAAAGTCAAATTATGTCAAATCTTGATCTAAACCAAATTGATTGCAACCAATGGGTCTAATTCATTCTAGATCACTTGTTGAACTTGACCAAAGCCTTAATTGGTTGACTATACTCAACCTAGCATAATTGACCATGAACCCAACTTGACCTAAAAAGTCAAAAATGTGTCAAATCTTGATATAAGACAAATTGATTACAACAAATGGGTCAAATTCATTCTAGACCACTTGTTGAACTTGACCAAAGTTTTAAATGACCAACCAAACTTAAACCAACCCATGACCTAACCCAATTAGGTCAAATGGGTCAAATTGGTCAACTTGACCCATTTGACCTAAATGAAATCAAATGAACCAAAATCAAATATAAACCAAATTGAACCAAACCAATGATGCCAACACATTTCAAATGGTTATATGAACATGACCCAACTCTTGGTTTGACCCAATTTGACCAATTGGTCAACTTGACCCAAGTTGACCCATTTTGACCTAAATGGGTCAACATGCGCCAAATGACATCAAATCAACTCCAAATTATTTGAAATTTGGCCCAACCTAATTTTAAACTATTCTAAATTTAGCAAAGTGAAATCAAAGCCAAATGACCATTTTACCCCTAGGTCAAGGGGTAACATATGGCCAATTCCACTTGGAATTTGGTCATATCCTTTTCATGGACATTTGGCGCCCTCTTAGTGGACCAAGTGGACACTAGTGAGTGTGGTGCACATGACCCAATGAGTTTGGGTCAGCCAAATCCAACCCAAGGCAAAACCTGACCACCCAATAGGAAATTCTTTACATAGGATCACTCCTCCACTCATTTCAAGCACGTGGGAGCTTCACTGCTCCACTCCAAGACCAAAACTGAATCACATGCCACTAAAAATGGCTTAACCAACTCACTCCAAGGGATCAATTTGATCAAAATGGCAAAACACCTCTCGATCATCCAATCCTTCTAGGGGGAGATATACTCCCCCTAATTTCATTTCATTTGCATGGATTCACATTCGATTGAAGCATAGGAACTCAGAGGAAGTAATTCCAAGCTCCCCCAAGGTCTCCCAAGCTATTTCAAATTCTCCATTTTGTTTTTCTTAAATCAAAAATAGGGGAGGTGAGTGAGAAATCCATCTTCTCAATTCACCACCAAAACTCAATTCCTCCTTCAAGCACCTTGAGGGGACCCAATCGAGCTCACTCAAGTCTTCTTCTAAGCTTCCAAGTCATGGGAGGGGGGAGTTAGATCAAAGCCGCTAGCCTAGGAGGAGGAGTTTGGCCAATTGGAGGATCTACTCAACCTCAAGCCTTCAAACTTTTAACAAGGCTTCGTCTCTAATAAACGAAGCTACCTCGACGGTTGGGAGTGCCGGTGATAGCCTCTGGTGAGGTATGGATCAAAATCGAGCCTAGTAGATTTCTTTGGTCCCTTGTGAAAGAAAGTTTCATCCCATGTGAATTCAAAAATTGGATGTCTTTCTATTTACCTCTTGATGGTGTGTGATCAACCCTAGCTCAATCCGAGCTCAATCAAGCTAGGATCAAGCCCTAAGGGACGGACGACCTCTCCACAAGCTCAGGGATGAATTATGGACCATCCATCCCGTGTGTTTTGGATGACGGTCCTGATTAAAACATGTGAGATCCGCTATTTAATCCTATTAGAACCATAGGTTTAATCTTGACGTCGATCTTTTGATCGACGGTCTGAGAGAAAATGCGTGCGCTGATGTGGCATAGGATGTGACAACTTAAGTGGTGAATTCCATCCACATGGAAAAGCACGCGTCGTTAATTAGCATGGTTAATGGGATTAGTCAAATGCCTCTAATTAAGTTTTAATCATAGAAATTTTAAAATTACATAACTAAATGTAGAAAAATCAAAAAAATACAAACTCAAAAATATTTTGATGATATTTCAAAGGAATAATATAAAATTAATTGTAATTGATTTTGAATAGTAAATTTCATGCAATTTGAGTTTTATTGGGAATGAAATTATGTTAATTACTCCCAAATTATTCATTGATTAAATCCAAACTTCTCATGTATGTTTATGGGATGACTTCTCTCTCCCCTAATTTTCTTGGAATTTATTGATGGTTTAATTAGGATAATTGCTTGATTCACTCCTAATTACTCTCTTAATTAATTAAATGATTAATTAACCTATTAAATAGTGATAAATTCATTAATTAAGTTTGTTAATTACCTTAGAACAGTGAATGGACTTAGGGAATGAGATTAGGAGTTCACTCCCAAATCTTTTTCCATAAGTTTAATTCATTTGGGTGAAAATCTAATTAAGGTGAAAATTAATTAAATAGTTTAATCACTTTATCAAATGGCTTAATTATTCAAAATTCAAAATAAAATTAATCTTAACCATTTAATCAATTCCTTCTTGGGTAGATACTTAGGTGTTCAATAACCTAAGTAGCTTAAGGAAATCATATCCCATATGTGTGGGAAGGGTTATGAAAGTACTTAAATTAAACCCTTTAAACCCTTTCATTAATTATTAATAAATGCATTAGGCCCCTTTCATTCTTAGGTGCATTGTTGATTTAAATTTCTTGTGATTTTATGTCATACATTGGCTCATAATTATTTGGTTAAATATGATAAAGTATTGTAAGGGGTAATTAATGGACTTAATGTACACCTTAACTTAAGCAAAATATAAAATTAATCTAATGGTTCTAAAATTAAACTAAAATAATATACACAAGTGGGAGATGGATTAGGACTAGTAAACCTTCTCACATTTCCTAAATTCAAATCAAACTCAAAACAAAATCAAAATTTCCTTAAGCCAACTTTGATTCACTTTAAATAATCTTATTCCAAAGATTATCTTTAAATTAATTAAGGTGAATGAATTATATGATTACATCCTTTATTTCTTTCCTAGCATGTGTATGCCACATGAAAATCATGCATTCATGTCTTTTGAAAATCAAATTAAAATGAAATGTTTCCTTTATGATTGCATGTTTTTTTTGTAAGAATATGAATGGCTATTATCACTATAAATCATTTCAAAACTATAAATCAAACATTACACAAATGAAAGGTATGCTACTTATAATTATTTATAAACTTGCATGTGAGTATAATATAAAGATGTGCATTATGTGACTTTTCCTTCTCTTCTCTTTTAACATAGTTTTGAATAGGATTTGCAAAGTGTATAGTTCATTTGAAAAGAACACAACACTTGCTTAAATCATTCTATTCATTCCTATGTTATCATTTAAGGATCTTCACATTTACATATAAATTAAACAACCAAAATCAAACAAACAAACATAAACTTTTACAACTTTCTTTTTTCCATTCATTTTTTTTGTACATGCACATGTATTTAAGAAAAGTGGTATATTAGTCTGGACATCCCAGGGTTGCGAGGCTTTAAGTAGCCCTAAGTAGGTCTTGTACCTTACACCCAATTAGAAAATAATGGCAGTACTCACTTATGTCTTTCATACATGTAAATGTGCATATGAATAATGGATAAAAGAATCCCTCTTTTTTCTACTTAACAAAATCATGCATACATGAAACATCCAAATTTTCTTAAGCAATATCTTAGCATTCATTCATCATGAAGGTGTGCTAAACATTTCCATTTGCATGTATAGATATGCTTAGATTCATCCATATGCATGTTACACATGTTGGAAAGAAATAAAGTGTTTGTGTTTTGTGATAGTAATTCACTTTACTTAATCTTAAAATGCCTTTCTTTTGAATAGGTTTGTTTAGAAAATCTAAACTTAGGATTAATTAAAACACATAATAAAATATTCACTAAACAAATCACTAATGAATCTACCTTAGAAATTACTTAAGGAGGAAGAGAAGTTAAGTTCTCTTTTCCCTCTCTTACAACACTTAGTAATTAAGTGTAGGTTCATTCAAACCAAATCAAATCAAAATAAAATAACCAAATCAACTAAATCACTTAAATGAAACCACCCTCTAAGTTGAACCTTCATACTTAGAAAACTTTAACCTTAAAGCCTTAAGACATACCACACAAACCTTAAATGGCACACATTAGCTAAGTCACCATTTCTAGTCCTATGTTAGGTGCATGGTTTGATGTTTGCTTTATTTTTATGATGTGATGTTTAGTCTGATGTTTGGGTGTATGTGTGAATGAATGGTAGGATAATCTTAGTCTAATCATTTTTTTCTGTAGGGATTGTGCTTAACACTGTAATAAAAATATAAATGCTTTTTTGTTGTAGGCTTATACCCTAAGCATAATCAAAAATAGGTCATGTGAACTTGGTTACCCATGTGTGGGTGCTAAGTCCAATTTTTTCATATACATGCTTGGGATTGTGTGGTTTGTTTAGCTAGTCTCTAATTTGCAGGTTTTAGTTGGATTTACTTTTCCCATTTTTATGTCATTTTGCTATTAGGATTTGGAATAATTATTTTGGGGGATTAGGATGAACATTGGTCATAAGGCTATGTCTTATGTAACATGTGAAGCCTTTAGAGCAACCACATTCCAACCAACCAAATAAAAAAGAAGAAAGAAGAAAGAAGAAAGAAAAAAAGAAAGAAGAAAGAAGAAAAGAAGAATGAAGAATGAAGACCCCCATAACATGAATTCCTTCTTGATTGTAATTAATTCATTTGTAATCCGAGTTGTATAAGGGTAGAGCTCGGCTACCCAATTTTTTTTGGTTTTGTGTGGCCACCACAAAAAGGCCTTTTATTCTTTGCTAGCTTTATAAATTGTTGATGTTTGTTAGCTTGCATTAAGATGGCATATTTTCTAGTTTCTTTTTTTGATGAATGGCTGGATGATTATTAGGCTCTTAGAAAAATAAATTTTCTATCCAGCTAATCAATTCAAATAAAAAAAATAACTCATAACCTCACCTAAAGCCTAGGTTATAAAAATAAGATAAAAGATTTAGCAACCCCTTAGGTCGATGTTGTATGCTTTTATATCATGCATAAAAAGTATATTATTTCACTCTTGTTATGGAGGGCTTCCACCTGCTAGAGAACTTGACCTTTAAGAGTTATGGTGGAAACACACCTCCTTTCTTGCTGATTTTGGCCCATAATACAATTTCTCATCCATTAGGCATATGAATCCTAAGCTGTCAAATGAATTGTCCAAAATAAAAATAAAATATAACAAAATTTGCATTAGATTTAAGTTAAATCATGCCCTACATGATCTAGTCTCTTAGAGAGTGTGTTTAAGGACTTAGTCTCTTTCTAAATAAATAATAACTCAGCTATCTTGCAAAAGCATATGACTTGCCTACATGTATTTAAAATCATAGGAGGAGTTAGTTGGCGCCACCCTGTGAGTTGTGTAAGTCCAAATAGTGGTTTATCCTCTCTTGTGGAGGTAAACCAAATACCCATTTTTGCCTTAGGTCGTGTTTTGGCCTCAAATAAAGCTCCCTAGATTTAGGTTCAGAGGTTGCTACTTCTCTTTCCGGGCTACAAGCATAAATCCTCACCTCTTAGGCATTTCCATGATCTTGTGTCATGGAATTGTAAGCCCTAGATTTCTAATAAAAATTCAACTCAAAAAAATAAATCACTTCAATTTCAAAAATATAAAGCCCAACCATATGATAGTTTGGGATGCTTACTAGCTTCTATCATAGCATCCCCTACTTACCTTTCTTTTGATAATAACTCCCTCCTCTTGATCAATCCCACTTGATCTTCCAAAAAGAAACCAATTGGTTGATAGTCCTATCTTTGAAATCTTTGGAGACAGTGATCATTTACCTTCCTATAGGAAAACTTAACTCCTTTAAAATAAACCCTACTTTACTTTTCATGTAAAGTGGGGAAGAATCTCGGTACATAAGAAGACCATAGAGTCCTTATTAA
The DNA here is from genome assembly GCA_021442155.1 of Cymbidium sinense. Taxonomy (NCBI): domain Eukaryota; kingdom Viridiplantae; phylum Streptophyta; class Magnoliopsida; order Asparagales; family Orchidaceae; genus Cymbidium; species Cymbidium sinense. The sequence continues at coordinate 19,242,658 of CM038221.1, read as the reverse complement.
GGTGATTAGGTCCATTGTAGGATGGTGACTTCTATCTTTCGATACTACACCTTTCCTCAATGTCATACCCGATCACCCTAATAAGAACATCTGCAGATATACATGGTGTCCCAATAAATGTGTATATTTTTGTTTTCATTTATCTTCAAAAGGATAGATGAATGAGAAATATTTCACCACAAATTTTTTGGCATTCACTGGGATGGTTCCTCTCTCCATCTTTGGTAAATGATCATTGTCTCCAAGTATCGATAGTGGTTTGTATTTTATAAAACCCAAGACTATCTTTCTTTTGCTGGCACTTAGTTTATTTCATCCTTAAGCTAAGCTAGCCAACATCCTTTAGGTTTTAGGACCTCATGTATGGTCTTAAAACTCATTGTTCATAGTGAAAATAAAAAATTTAAAGAAAAAAGAAATAACTAAAGACTTCCTTACCATTTCTATGGTAAGGAAAGGTTCATTCCAAAATAAAGAAAAATAAATCCTTTATAAAACATCAATTTCCAAAAGCACTTTTTCAAAATGCACATAATAAAATGTTTGCACAAAATTTTCTAAATCACCCTCATCTAACAATCTTCATGATTGTTATATGTTGATCATTCAAAATAAAATCAACAATCATATTTTCAAAATACAAATGAACATCTTCACTCAATTCATTTTGATGAAGATTTCATTTTCAAAAAATAAAAATAATCATCCTTTTCAAAAGCAAATGAACTTCATTCAATTTATTGAATGAGAATTTCATTTTAAAAATAAAATCAACATCATATTTTCAAAAGCAATAAAATGAACATCTCACTCAATTTATTTTGATGAAGATTTCATTTTCAAAACAAAATCAACAATCATATTTCAAAAGCACAAATGAACATCTTTCAATTTATTTTGATGAAATTTATTTTCAAAAATAAAATCAACAATCATATTTTCAAAAGTACAAATGAACATCTTCACTCAATTTATTTTTATGAAGATTTCATTTTCAAAAAAAAACCAATCATTTTCAAAATCAAAATCAACAATCATAACATCTTCATTCAATTTTGAATGAAGTTTCATTTTCAACAAAAAACAAACCAAATCTTTTTCAAAATCAAGATCAATAATCATGAACATCTTCATTCAACTTTGATGAAGATTTCATTTTCAAAAAAAATAAAAAAACAATCACATTTTCAAAGTCAAAATCAACAATCATTTTTCAAAAAATCAAAATCAATTTCATTTCAAAATAAAATCAATACCCATCTTTTCAAAAATTCAAAATAGCATTTGGATCTTTCATCTAGCATACTCAAATTTTCTAAGTGAAGATCCACTTTTCAAAATCAAAAAAATCAAAAATTCAAACAACATTTGGATCTTTCATTTAGCATACTCAAATTTGCTAAGTGAAGATCCACTTTTCAAAATCAAAATCATCAAAACATGAAACACATTTGGACCCCCCCCTTAGCATACCTAAATTTGCTAAGAATCCTCTTTTCAAAATCATCAAACATGAAACACATTTGGATTTCCTTAGCATACTTAAATTTGCTAAGAATCCTCTTTTCAAATTCATCAAAACACATGGATCCTTTACTTAGCATACCTAAATTTGTTAAGTAGAGATCCTCTTTTCAAAAACAACAAAACACTTGGATTCTTCATTTAGCATACTCAAATTTGCTAAGTAAAGATTTTATTTTCAATGTCAAACATGATTCAAAAATAAGCAAACAAAAGAAGAAATTATTTTCAAACACCTCACCTAGCATGCTTAAATTTGCTTGAGTAAATTCCAAAATCACAAATCAAAATAAAATCAATTGACCCTTTACTTTAACATACTCAAATTTGTTAAAAGAAGGGTCATCAAACTCAAAGATCAAATTCAATTATGAACCTATGGAAGCATCAATCTCTTTAAAAATATTTGAACCCATTTTCAATATACACGAATTTGTTGAAAATGGATTCTACATTCAAAAAAAAATCTCCTTTCCAATTAATTCCAAAATCTCTCTTCCAAATTCATTGGAGCCCCACTTAACACTTTCAAGTTGTTGAGTGTGGGTTCAAATTCTAAATCAAAATTCAAAAATCAATAAAGCAAAAAATTTGATTCAAACTTGTTTTTTAATAATGCAAATTTTCAATCAGTTTTCAGTCAATTTCAATTCAGTCAATTCAGTTTCAAATGGCAGCACAAAAGTACATGTTCATATTTCCTCATGGGATGAATTTAGCCTTGGATTAGGCTAGCCTCCCATGATCTGACTATGCCCACCTCATCCACTTTGGCCGAGGTTTTGAGGGGGCTAGGATCACATGTGAGAGGACCACCCTCATGGTCGTGAGAAATCATTGATACCATCGATTGAGATCACTCATTGAAGAGGCTATGGTTCCCATAGTAGCAATGTCGGTGCATGTGCGTTGTTCACTTGATGCTTAGCACCCACTCTGGCACCTTCAAGGGAAGGCTCCCCGATTCAAGGGTCTCCTCGCCTTGAGATTGGGTCTAGTTCCATCGCTCACCTCGGACTCAAGCCAAAACAAGAATAGCATGATCAAGCGGTATCACACTCGCATAGCCAAGGAGTTGGAGGCAGTTTCTCAGGATGTCGTGGAGGAGTCACCTAGGATAGTGTCTCCTCATTTAGAGAGTTTCACCCCTCTCTAGATCGATAGAGAGGATGTTGGGAGGATTTTAGCTTCACCTCACGCAATGCAATTTAGCTCTCATGAGAGGAGGAGGTCGTATGCGAGTTTTCTTTCAGTTGGAGCTATGAGCATGTGGGGCTCAATTTGATTTGAGATCGGTATCCCCATGGTGGCGCATATAGAGAGGGCGGGGAGGCTGGTACATCGGTTATTACTAGTGAGCGTGTGCAGTAGATGGTTAGCGACCTCATACTTATGGACTTTCTTGATCGGCTGCTGCACATTGATTATGGGGACTACCCATGGAGAAGCTCTAAGAGAGTTGGTGGTGCCTCCACCACACCATCCCCCTCCACCATCTCGGTCAAGTCCATCATCACCACTCCAAAGGCCATGAAGGGCGCATCAGGAGAAAGGACTTGGTGATCCGGCTATGGCCAAGAGATCCCATTCCATCTACATCGTGGTGAGCTCTCACCTTCGCCCTTTTATGGTGAGGAGGAATGGCGACCTCGAATCATAGTCATCCCATCACCACCACCATAGGCTATGGAGATTGAGAGGGAAGGGATATAGTTCAATTGCCCCCATGGCTATAGATCCTCTTAGGAGTATTACTCCATCTAGATCCAGTGATAGCCAGGAGCATCTTTCTTCTAACGAGCATAGCTCTCATAGGGTTAGCTCTCTAGTAGCGGGGTTTAGATGCATTTTGTTCATGGAGTGATCCTACCGTCGATACCGATCTTTTGTATTAATTGATAGATCCTAGATGAAATTGTAGCATCTAGTGGAGAAGAAGGAGATCTTAGAATATTCTTGGTTTGATTTAAAGGATGAAAAGGTCAGTTTTGATCCTAATGAGGATGATGTTAGAGATTCATAGGGGTACACATGGTAGAACGAGGGGCTCTCTTCCTGATGAGACTTTGGAAGGTGATGTGGTAGGGAAGATGACTCATTTGACCCAACACCTCCTTGTGATTAAAGCAAAGGATGAACAAATAGATATGATGGAGAAAAGCTTGAGGATTTACTAGTTTTAGCACTTCAAAACCAAGCCCTGATATCTACTATAGCGAGACTAGTCGACGAGTTGTTGCATGTCTTTATCCAAGACTTTAGAAGCGAGGGGTAGCACCGGCTTGTATAGAAGGAAGTGGATAGTACCTCCATACGAAAAGGACATTAAAACCATGGTTGAGCGGTGGTGAAAAGCATTGGCTCAAGGAGGATCATCATTCCAAAGGTAGAATACCAGAGGAATTTGATGCCATCCAATATCTAAGGGTTTTGTGCACCTTCTTTTTGAGCTTCAATGGCAGCCAAAGGCACATAGAGCATTTAGGCCTTGTTGCAATCTTGGTGGCGATGCTCTTTTGTTCTCTCTTTTGTTGTAACTTAGTAGCATAGTTTTGATTGTATGCTCTAACATTTCAATGAAGACTTTTGCTAAGTTGGAGCAACTCTTCATTAAGAGGTTTGCTGGAGCTCAACAAAGGGTGATTGTAGGTGATCTCGTTGTGGCTCAACAACACCATGGTGAGTCCCTCATTGATTATATTCTTAGATGATATAATTTGAGTATGAAATGAAACCAGTTATCGACACATGCCATTGAAATTACTTAAGAATATTCATGGCGGTCTCCTTTATGCTCAAAGGTTCCACCATCAAAATATTTGAGAAGCTAATCAATAAGCTAGCTTACAAGGAGAAGCCAAATAGTTTCCTTTTTCGGATCAATCAATAAAGCCAAAGCCACAAAAATCTTATGAGAAGAAACCAGGGGCAGTGATAGTACAAGGGGAAAGCTGACGGAGAGTATGAGACCTCATGCTCCCACCCCTTCTTCCACCTCCTCTACCACCATATCCTAAGCCATGGCCTCCACGCCTTGAAGCCTTCTCCACCACATCCATAGTAGCGGTACTCATACCCACTGTCAGGTAGCTATGGTCTACCTACTCTTACGGATAAACTAAACAAACCATATTCATTTAAGAGGGAGGTAATCACAAAAATCTTTAAGAATCTCCTAAAGAAACTTGATTTCTAGCTACCCGAACCTAGAAGGCTGGAGGAAGTGGGCAAGAGCAATGATCCTAACTTTTGCCCCTACACTGAATGTTAGGTCATGTTTTGGAGAATTACTTTACATTCAAGGACTGGCTTGAACATAGCTTCAAGATAGGCACCATAGTTATCCCAAAGGAATACCTTGTGGAACAACCAACCAGTTCCTTTAGGGTAATCCTTGGGGATACCAATCCAAAGAAGGTTGGGATATCTCCTTATCGAACCTCTAAGAAAATTATCCAAAATCAAGAAACTTTCCACCATGTACTTGAGGCTGACTTGAACCTCAACATCAAGGAAGGTTTGCAAGTTTGTCATGATAACTTAGGGAAGGTAGGGGTGTAGCAATGACCCATGCAGAGGATAGCCAAGTAGCAACCAGATCTAGCAGTCCCCATCGTTGCATACTACATCGTGACACCTCACTTATCACTCTTCTTTAGTAGACATCTTGTATGTCGATAGATGAGGGCATCAAATCCCACCCCCACTTTACTTGATTTCTACTATGTACCTCCTTCAAAATCCAAGAAATCAAGGAATAAAGCTAGTTTGAATTATATCTATGTCACTTCTGATGGGTTATCTAACTCTATTCTTTTAGAAAACTCTTCAAGTCTAAACAATAATTATAACAACTCTGATCTTCCTCTTTATGATTCATAGTTGGACTTTCCTTCTGAATAATGGGTTCTCTTGAGATAGACTTGGAATCATCGATTAGGGTCCCATAGGAGAAGGCAGGTGAGCGGCGGGTAGAACCTTCCCTAACTTGCCACAAGAGATCACAAGTCAACCTCATAGTGGCAGGTTCTACCTCCTAGGCACACCTCAAGATAGAGGAAAATAAGTCATTGGTTTGATGAAAGCCCTCCACAGGATGCTCCACCCTTGGATATGCTTGTGGAGGATCAACCTATAGTGGATTATAATGTCCTCTCTCACTTAAGAAAGTTGATATCTAAGTTAAGCATATACAATTCCCTTATCATATCCAAAAGATGAGGGAATCATTAATCAAGACTCTTCTTAATCCTGAAATATGCTTAGCTTATGACCCTATTGAGAGGAGGCATTATTTAGAGAAGCGAGTCACCTTCAAATGAAGACCTTCTTCAGGGACATGGAGCATAGTCCCTCTACATTAGTGGACATGGGCGATTGACTCTCAGGTTCTTGTTGATCTAGGTGCATCGGTGAACATTATGAGTCTAAAGACTTATGAGGATCGACATCTCCACACTCGAGGAGATGATGATGTTGAGAGGATTCAATGAACAAGGCGAGAGGGCTTTAGGTTCCATAGTGTTACCTTTGGAGATAGGTGAATGGAAGGCTGAAGCCAAATTCTACATAATTGATTCGAATACTTCATTCATTGCTTTGCTCGGTAGGCCTTGGATACATCAGAATAAGATGATTCCATCCTCCCTCTATCAATGCATCAAGTTCAGAAAAGATGGGATCGAGTGCATCAAAGGAGATGAAAAGCCATTTTCAATCAAAGAGGAAGATATATGAGGATGTGACCTACTATCTTTCTCAAAATACCTTTTCTCATAAACTTGGTCAAAATTCAAATGTAAAAAAAATGAAAAAATGAAAAAGAAAAAGAAAAGAAAATAAAAATGAAAGTTCAAGTGAATGAGAAAAGTACATAAAGGAAGAACTAGAGCTGCATATCATATTTCACCCATAGTTCATTCCATCATATGGACATATGGGTAGGATAACTCGACCTCCACGGGAGAGGTAGAAATAGAGGGAGGTGGAAGACCCATGGTTGGCTGACCGATAGGGGTTATGTTCAGTTCAGGAGTACCCCTACTATTCACATGGACTTGGAATCCTCAGGATGAGTCTCATGTGATTAGAATACCCAACCCTCTCGGTGAGTTTCATTAGAGGTGACACTCGAGCGGATGATGAAGACCAGCCTCAGAGCACAAATGTATTGAATCAGCTTGTGAAACTATTAGGTTTGGAACCTTATCTCTAACCTCACTTTCATCTCAAAAAGCTAAAGGTTTAGTAGTTAAGAAAGCCCCTAAGTCTTCCATTGATGCAAAGCTGAAGAGATTAATATTGGGATTATCATCCTCAAGTCCAGAAGTAGATGTAAAACTTGAGGATAATTAATATAAACAATTAATGGAATTATCTTTTGATTAGTACTCGTTTTGTGTTCTTAATCTTGCAATGAGAGGTTTGATTCCTTAAACATAGTCTAAGTACATGTTAGAATACTTCAAGTGGAACAAGAGGGGGATGCACAATCAAGATCGGGACTAGGATTGGTACATGGGTCGGTCGATGATGATGATTCTTTCTTAGTTGTTACCAATCATAGAGTCGATAGGTTCTTCTCCAACCACTAACTCTTATGAGGATGTGTGTTTAGAAACTTGATGATCAGATGATCTCCAAATCAAAAGCACCTTTGTTGAATTTGAAGAGGAGATCCATTCAATAATTGACAAGCTTAAAGAAATCAACCGGGAAAAAAATCATGCGATCACATCGGTTCATTCTTGAATGAAGAAGAAACTAGTGACTTAGTTAATCTATTGATTGGGTTTAAGGACTAGTTTGTATGGAGTTATGAAGAAATACCTGAATTATCTTTTGACGTTGCAGTCCATAAACTAGCAATAGATCCTAATGCCAACCCTATCAAGCAAGCTCCTAGATGCATGCAATTAGAAATTAAACAACATGTCATTTATGAAGTCAAGAAATTGATCGATGATTTCATCAGGGAAGAAAAATACTACCTAGTTAGCTAGTGTATGCTAGTTAAGAAGAAGAATGGCCAAATTCACATGTCAAGGGACTTAAATAAGGCATGTCCTAAGGATGAGTCTCCTCTTCCTATACCAGGATTAATGGTGGACATTGCCTCATCTCATGCAGCATTCTCCTTCATAGATGGGTCATATAGCTACAACCAAATCAAGATGGCCCTTGAGAATGAAAGAAACACTACTTTTTGAACCCCAATCAGAATCTATTGTTATAAGGTCATGCCTTTTCTTAAAAAAAATGCTAGTCTATACCAAGCCATGACTCAGATCTTCAATGAACTCATCCATCATCGGGTTGAGCTATGTTGATGATCTAGTAGTCAAGCGAGAAAGAAGACCATCTCTTTGACTTGAGTAGTTTTGAATGGTTAAGACAATAACCTCAAAATGAATACTTAAGTGTGCATTGGAGTAGCTTGAGAAATTCCTTGGTTTTGTTGTGAGGGAATAGAGATAGATCAAAGATCAAAGCTATCTTAAATGCCACACCTAAAAGTTTAACTCAACTCGAGATCTTTTCAAGGGCGGTTGGCATATCTAAGATGCTTTATCTCAACTATCAAGATGCAACCATTTTAGCACTTGTCAAAAGGATGCCAAGTTCAAGTGGGATGACAAGTGTCGATGCCTTTGAAGATATATCGTATTTGGTGAAGCCGGTTCTAGCCTATCAGGGGTAGATCACTCACATTACATTGAACTCTCGGTGCTTTATTGGACAAGGAAGGAGAATGCTCTCTACCTCATCATCGTCATCCTGCGAAAACTACCCACTTATTGAAACATTGCCTAGCTTTAATCTTTGCATCCCAAAAGCTACGACACTATATGCTTTCTCATAAGGTGAACTTGATTTCAAGAATCAATCCCTGCAGTATCTCATGAACATACATATCGATTGGCATGTTGGTCCATGATTCTCTCTCCGATTTGATATCACATTGCCTCATGCGTGAAAGGACAAGCAGATTTTTTAGCGGCACACTTTTAACTCTCAGCAGTGATGATCTCCCAAATCATGAACTTAGGAGGTTGACAATCATGGGAGATGTATTTTGATGGTGTGGCTTCCTTTCATAAAGGAGAAGCACCACGATCTACTCTTTTGAAGGTAGGGGTAGAATAGTTCTCTTAACTCAGGACTTGATGATAGATTCTCATACTATCTCTCTAACATAATGAAGCGAGTATGAGGCTTTGATTGATGATCAGGTCATCATAGTGTGTGTCAAAAGCATCTATCTATGGGACTCTTGGTCATCAACAGATTGCTGGGTCCTACAAGGTTCTCAAAGCTTAAGCTTCATCATTACCATGAGTACCATGATCCATCTACAAGGTCCCTCAAGGAGAGAACGCAGTAGCAGATACTTTGGCCAAACTTGCCAAAGAATTAGCATGTCCAGAAGAAGAGTCCATTCCAATAAGGGTCCAAAATAAACAAGGCTTATCCCTTATTGATGATGAACTCATGGGGAGGTTACCGTTTCCAAAAAGGATGAGGAGCTGAATTGGAGGCAACCATTCATAGATTGTTTGAACACTGGCAAACTATCTCAACAGAAGTCACAAGCCCATCAGGTGAAATAGAGAGCTCTCTCCTATGCTCTCATGGATGGCACCATGTACCGATGGTCCTTTGATCAAATGTGGTTACACTATTTAGATAAACATGAAATGAATTGGAGGTACATCTGTTATGGAGTGCATCAATTGATTAGAGAAGAAAGCAAAGATCAAGAGACTAGGATACTACTGGCCTTTGAGGATTATAAACTGCATGAATGTTCCTAGGAGATGTCATTAGTGTTAGGTACACAGTGTGATCTTACATCAACCACCCAATATTCTACATCCTACTTTAGCCTCATGGGGTAGACATTGTAGGTCGATCGATCTTCCTTCTTCCAAGGGTCCGGTTCTTAGTTATCACTACTTTTCCAAGTTGGTGGTGAAGCAATCCCACTCAGAGGTCACGGCATGTGCTTGATTTTAGGAACCATATCGTATGTAGGTTCATGGTGCCTCAACGAATTATATCTGATAATGGTACTGCATTCAAAAGCACCAAGATCAAAGACTTCGCCAGAAGACACGATATAGATTGGAGATACTCCACCATCTACTACCCAAATGGCTTGAAGCAATAAACTCTCATCCAGATACTAAAGAAGACACTTGATGATAACAAGTGATAATGGCATGAGTAGTTGGTTGAAGCCTTGTGGGTATACCGCACCACATACAGAACTCAACTCAATCTACCACATTTTCCTTAGTGTATGGGTTTGAAGCCATTCTACCCTTAGAAGTTTAACTCCCATCACTAAGGATAGCATTGGGTAGCAAAATCACTATAGAGCAAAATGCAAAGTTACGGTTAGAATAGCTCAAAGGTTTGGAGGAGAAACGCCTACAAGGCATGCTAGAACCTTGAGTTATACAAAGCCAAAATGATTCGAGCTCACAACAAGCTGGCCCACCCTAGAACTTTCCAAGTAGGAGAGCTTGTCCTAGTCCTAAGGAGACCAATTATTGCCCGTTGAAAGATGGGAGGCAAGTTTGAACCCACTTGGGAAGGCCCCTATGTCATAGAGAAAGCCTATCAAGGAGGATCTTATCATCTTATTGATTGTAAAGTGGAACACCGATGCTTCAATTAATGGGCTCTATTTTAAAGAAATATTACCCATAAAAATATGTTTGAAAATAATTAGCATTAAAAGTACAAAATCTCATTCCAATTCTTCAAAAATATTTTCTTCATTTGAAGTGTTATTTTCTTATCTTGCGAATTCACCACGATGTATTTAGGATAGGTGTAAGAGAACCCAAGAGGTATCCTATCCCTTTTTCACAACACAAACACAATCAAACATAATTTTCCAGTGCTACTAGAATAGATATAAGAGAACCCAAGAGGTATCATATCCCTCTTTCACAAACACAATCAGACACAATTCCCGGTGCTACTAGAATAGATGTGAGAGAACCCAAGAGGCATCCTATTTTGATTAGCATAACTAAGTTAGGTGTAAGAGAACCCAAGTGGCATTCTTTATTAGTGGGAATCCCAACTTCCATCCATGGCACCATTTCATCAAATTCCCCAAGCGTGTTTAGGGTTGGTGTAAGAGAACCCAAGTGACATCCTATTCCCTTTAACACAAGCACAGAAACAAACACAAATCTTTTATCTTAAGCTATTTTCATGTGGGAGCAAGGCCCCTATGGCACTCACTCATTAGCTGCTCTAGGTCGGTGACATACCACCTTCCTAGTACATCACCCCAGTGGTCACTTGTTCGGTGGATGTAAGTCCCAGCACTTTCTTCCTAACTTGACCATTACAAATTGATGAGTACTTTGTTAGTTTGTTAGGCTTCATTGCACAGCTAGTAAGCTACCTCATGTTAACTTCATTTAAGAAGATGTGAGTCCTCATGCTTTCTTTTTAGTCATCATGTACTGACTAGGTTGAGTATATTTGAGGTTTAGGATAAGTCCCTCAGAGGCTCCTTTCCTCTTAACTACTCTTGAGTTGATATAAGTCCCCCAGTGGCATTCATTCAATAGTCGTCTAGGTGACCTGTCGGGCGAAGACAAACTATCCGATCAGTTACGCAATAAGAGGATGTGAGTCCAGCTTTCTTCCTAGAATTGTCAAGCGGGCACCTTAGGTTGGTTGATGTTTGCTATGCTGACAGCAACTCACCCGGTGGATACACCACCCTTGGTAGATATGAGTCCCCGTGCTTTCTCCTTAAGTTGGCCATGAATACTATGCAAGTTATCTTCCCTATGATTTTGGATCAAGCCCTTATTGTCCCCTCTCCCTGCGGGCACTCTATTTGGATCACATCCTTTACAACACCATTTAGACACTACTTGAGTTACTTTTGGATTGGACAGTCCCCCTTTCCTAGTAGCCACCCCTGTGGTTGGAGAATTTGTTCAGCCAATACACAGATTCTCTCTTGGTTCAGTAAATCTGAGATAGGTCTAAGCTAATATAAGCTCCTTCTCAGTTTGATCCCTCCCAAACCAATAGGCTCCATAACAAACTAATTAAACAAACAAATAAAGTTTTTGCTTGTGGATTAGGAATTCAAACCCAAAAAGGCCCCCTTTTCCCAAGCAAGCATCCTATCTTTAGGTGTTAGATAACTCCCTATAGGAATTGCACGAGTTGAGATAAGTCCCGGGTCGGCACTCTCTTCAGAGTCACCTTGGGTCAATTCATTTTGCCATGGCGAGGTTACCGATAGTCATTTCACTTTGGAAGATGTAAGCCTATGACGCATTCTTTCTCTTATGATTATTGCAAATCAACGGGCAGCCCTAGGTCGGCTTTGATTTATTGCCCAAAGCAGCCGATCACCCCAGTGGTCTTTTGTAGTAGAAGATGTGAGTCACCATACTTTCTTCCCCTAAATTGATCATTACAAACTAAAAGGCACTTCGTTGGTTGGATAGTTCTCCCCTCGATCAGGAAAGCTACTGCCTTTGGTTCAATAAATCTGAGATAGGTCTAAACTAATATAAGCTCTTTCTTAGTGTGATCCATCATAAACCAACGAAATCCATAAAAATAATTAAAAAATGGAATTATTCTTGACAATCTTTGAGTTTATTTAAGTCCCCCAGCGGCATTCACTCAATAGTCAGTTCTAGGTCGAGTTAACATGTTACCTTGTTAATATGTCACCCTAGTGGTTCCTTATTTTGGAAGATGTGAGTCGTGCTTTCTTCTTAAACTTGATCATTGCAAGAAAGTCAACCCCTTTGGTTGGATAGTCTCTACTGTGTGGTTGGTAGACAACTCCCTTTGGATTGGTAAATTTGTGTGACCAGGCCCACTGCTCAGTCATCCATCGCCGATAGGATCCATTAAGAACAAACTAAAAATAAAATTAATCTTTTACTATCTTTGAGTTGATTTAAGTCCCCTAGCGACATTCACTCAATAGTCAGCCCTAGGTTGGGTTCAATCCATTGCCTCGCCAATGGATAACCCCAGCAATTGATCCCTACTTTGAAGGATGTAAGTCTACTATGCTTTCTTCCAAATGCATTGATGCGAAGGCAAAACCATTGGTTGGTTAGTCCTACTATATGTTTTGTAGACTACCCCTTTGGATTGGTAAATCTGAGTTAAGCCTAGGCCAACACAGCCCATACTCAGTGCGATCCATCGTAAACCAACAGGGTTCATCTCAAAATCTGAAATTTAAAAATTTGAAACAAATTCAACCCTCCTCCCTCAATGGAGTCAAATCAAATCAAAGTAAACAACAACAAATAAAATAAACTCCAATCAACCTCCCTCAGTAGAGTCAAATCAAATCAAAATAATCAATCAAATCATCTACTTCTCCTCAGTGAGATTCTAGTCTTTCTAATTCCCTCAGCGGATCTTGAATTCTAATCCCTCAGTGAATTTCACAACCTCTCCTCCCTAGTGGATGACTTGAACTTGCTCCCAGTGGAGAGTTCACCTTTCTATCCCAATGGAGTCAAAACAAAATAACTAAACAATCAAACAAATCAAATCAATTTCTCCCCAGTGAGACTCAAATCAAATCAAACCTCTCATCCCCCAGTGGATGACTTGAACTTGTTTCCCTAGTGGAAGGTTCACATACTCTATCCCTAGTGGATTCCTCCATCACTCTCTTATGTCCTTGACATGAGTAGAGTCACATTCCACTAAGCTCTTGATTCCCTCTACACCTTGGGTTGGGAGTGGATCTTTTCTATTAGTGCTTGTGATCGTTTGATGTTGTTGATCATTTTGATCAACACCAATACGTGCGGCGTGCACCTTGTCAGTCACACCACACCTATTGGGTGCCCTTTGTTGACCTCATTTTTAGAATGAGCTCTTAACCTTTCCATCTTAGACATAGGACTCCTCTTAGACACTAAGAGTTTCCTTAGTCTTAAGACACTTCTAGTGATTAGGTGAACACTCAACCAAACCCTAAAGAATTAGAAGAGTTAGCCATAGGAATAGGTCATGCCTTAGGGCTGTTAGGAAAATTTGCCACCCTACAGCTTGAACCATATCCTCACTTCCTTCCTTCAAGTCAAATTTCAAAACTCCAAATTCAAACCAACTTCAAACTCAAATCAATTCCAACTTATTTGATAAACTATAAATTCAAACCAACTTCAAACTCAAATAAATTCCAACTTAATTGATTTTCTCAAATCCAAATCAACTTCAAACTCAAACAAATTCCAAATCAAAACTCAAATCAATTCCAACTTAATTAATTTTTTTAAACCTTGAATCAATTCCAATGGATTTTCTCAAATCATGAATTAGTTTCAAATGATTGAAACCCATGATTGAATTTTAAAAAAAAAATCTTTCCTAAGTCCCTTTAATTCCACCTTATGGACTCTACTCATGTCAAGAAATTTTCTCATAACCCTTTATATTCTCATTTATATTCACAAATATAAATCAAATATAAATTCAAATATCCAAAACCAAATTCCAAACTCAAACCCAAATCTAATCAAAATCTAACATATGCTTCTTCAAGTCAAATTCTTGAACTTGACCAAGCCAACCTCAAATCAATTCAAACCTTTGGATTTTCTTCATGATTCAATCAATCCTTCAATCATGAATCCAAATATAAACATAAACTTCAATCATCAAACCAAAACTAAATTCAAATATTAAACCCATGTTCATCCTTTGAACTTGAAAATTGTCAAGTGAATCAAAACCCATATGACTCCAAGTCATTTGCAAATGGATTTGTATTTCAATCATAAGTCTGTATGTGAGTTCAACTAAACTTGAATCAAGCCTTGATCAAGTCAATTGACCCACTTAGGCTCACTTGACCCAAAGTGACCTAAAGCACCCCTTTTGAGCCAAATTCTAATCCTACCTAAATTGGATTGAACTAAGCCCACCTAAGCCTCACATTATGAGCAACAAACATCATGAGATGATCAATCACTCAAATTGGGTCAAACCAAGTCAAACCTAAGGGTTGACCAAGTTAACACTTAGCCAAAATGAAATCCAAACTAGCCAAAATCTACCATAGGCCAAATTGATTGAAACCATTGATCAAAACTAATTCATGATCTATGTTTGAACTTGACCAAGTCATCATTTGAGCTAACCTAGCTCAATTGGCCACTTGACCCAAGTTGACCCAACTTGACCTAAAAAATCAAAATATGTCAAATCTTGATCTAAGCCAAATTGATTGCAACCAATAGGTCAAATTCATTCTAGAACACTTGTTGAACTTGACCAAAGCCTCAATTGGTCAACTAGACCCAACCTAACCCAATTGACCATGAACCCAACTTGACTTAAAAAGTCAAAATATGATAAATCTTGATATAATACAAAGTGATAGCAACCAATGAGTCAAATTCATTCTAGACTACTTTTTAAACTTGGCCAAAGTTTTAATGACCAACCAAACCTAAACCTACCCATGACCTAACCCAATTAGGTCAAATGAGTCAAATTGGTCAACTTGACCCATTTAACCTAAATGAAATCAAATGAACCAAAATCAAATATAAATCAAATTGAACCAACCCAATTATGCCAACACATTTCAAGTGGTCATATGAACTTGACCCAACCCTTGGTTTGACCAATTTGACCAATTGGTCAGTATGACCCAAGTTGACCCATTTTGACCTAAATGAGTCAACATGAGCCAAATGATATCAAATCAACTCTAAATTCTTTAAAATTTGGCCCAACCTAATTTCAAACTATTTTAAATATACCCAAAGTGAAATAAAATCTAAATGACTATTTTACCCCTTGGTCAAGGGGTAACCTATGGCCAGTTCCACTTAGAATTTGGTCATATCCTTTCATGGCCACTTGGCACCCTCTTAGTAGACCAAGTGGACACTAGTGAGTGTAGTGCACATGACCCAATGAGTTTGGGTAAGCCAAACACAACCCAAGGACAAAACTAACCACCCAAGGAAATTCTCCACATGGGATCACTCCTTCACTCATTTCAAGCACATGGGAGCTTCACCACTCCACTTCAAGGCCAAAATTGAATCACATGCCACTGAAAATGGCCTAACCAACTCACTCCATGGGATCAATTTGATCAAAATGGTAAAACCTCTCGACCGTCGATCCTTCCAGGGGAGAAATACTCCCCTAATTTCATTTCATTTGCATGGATTCATATTCGATTGAAGCATAGGAACTTATGAAGCAATTCCAAGCTCCCAAGGTCTCCCAATCTATTTCGAATTCTCCATTTTTTATTTTGCTTAAATTGAAAATAGGGGAGGTGAGTGAGAAATCCATCTTGCTCAATTCACCACCATAGCTCAATTCCTCCTTCAAGCATCTTGAGGGGACCCAATCAAGCTCACTCAAGTCTTCTTCCAAGCTTCCAAGGCACGGGATGGGGGAGCTAGACCAAAGTTGCAAACTAGGAGGTGGAGTTTGGCCAAATGGAGGATCTACTCAACCTCAAGCCTTCAAACTTTCAACAGGGTTCATCTCCACTAGATGAAGTTACCTCGATGATTGGGAGCCGGTGATAGCATCCGATGAGGTATGGATCAAAATCAAGCCTAGGTGTAGATTTCTTTGGTCTTTTATGAAAGAAAGTTTCATCCCAGTGAATTCAACTGTTGGATGTCTTGCTCTTTGCCTCTTGATGGTGTGTGATCAACCCTAGCTCAATCTGAGCTCAATCAAGCTCGGATCAAGCCCTCTGGATGGGATTGTCTCCCATAAACGAGCTTCGGGGATGAATCATGATCATCATCACGCATATTTTAGATGGACGGTCCTGATTAAAACACGTGAGATCCATTGTTTAATCCTATTAGAATTGTGGGTTTAATCTTGATCGTCTGATCTTTGATCGGACGGTCCAGGGAGAAACTGCGTAGCGCTATCGGTTGACATGGCATAGGATGTGACAACTTAAGTGAGCAATCCCATCGCACCATGTGGAAAGTGTGCGCCATGTCTGTGGTCCACATGGCGCCAATGGGACTAATCATTAATTAGGCCTCTTAATTAAGTTTTAATCATAAAACTTCAAAATTACATATCTAAATGTAAAAAATCAAAAAAATACAAACTCAAATGCATTTTGAAAATATTTTAAAGGGAAATAATATAAAATTAAGTTTAATTTATTTTGAAAAATAAATTTCATGCAATTTGAGTTTTATTGGGAATGTAATTATATTAATTACTCTAATTATTCCATTGATTAATTCTAAACTTTCATGGATGCTTAATGGGATGACTTATGCCTCCCTAATTTTCTTGGAATTTATTGATGATTTAATTAGAGCAATTGCTTGATTCACTCTTAATTACTCTCTTAATTAATTAAATGATTAATTAACCTACTAATTAGTAATAAATTCATTAATTATGTTTTCTAATTACCTTAAAATAGTGAATGGACTTAGGGAATGAGATTAGGAGTTCTCTCAAATCTTTTCCCCTAAGTTTATTTCATTTGGATAAAAATCTAATTAAGGTGCAAATTAATTAAATAGTTTAATCACTTGATTAAATGGCTTAATTAATCAAAATTAAAAAAAAAAAATTAATCCAGAAACTTAACCATTTAATCAATTCTTTCTTAGGTAGATACTTAGGTGTTCAATAACCTAAGTAGCTTAAGGAAATCATATCTAACATATGTGTGGGAAGGGTTTTCAAATTACTTAAATTAAACCCTTTAGCTTAATTAATCATTAATTGTGAGCCAAATGCATTAGGCCCCTTTCTTTCTTAGGTGCATTGCTGATTTAATTCATTGTGGTTTTATGTCATACATTGGCTCATAATTATTTGGTTAAATATGTTAAAGTGGTGTAGGTAAGGGGTAACTAATGGACTTAATGTACACCTTAACCTAAGAAAAATATAAAATTAATCTAATGGATCTAAATTTAAACTAAAATAATATACACATGTGGGAGATGGATTAGGACCAACAAACCTTCTCACATTTCCTAAATTCATATCAAACTCAAAACAAAATCAAAATTTCCTTAAGCCAACTTTGATTCACTTTAAATAATCTTATTCCATAGGATTGTCTTTAAGAATTAATTAAGGTGAATTCAATTACATGCTTACATCATTTTATTTCTTTCCTAGCATGCTAAATGTGTATATCATATGAAAATCATGCAATCATGTCTTTTGAAAAATAAATTAAAAATGAAATGTTTCCTTTATGTCAAATTGCATATTTTGGCTAAAGTAAGAATATGAATGGATATTATCACTATTAAATCCAAAATTATTTAAAACATATAAATCAAACACTACAAATGAAAGGTATGCTACTTATAATTATTTATATGCTTGCATGTGAGTATAATATAAAGATGTGCATTATGTGACTTTTCCTTCTCTTCTCTTTTAACATAGTTTTGAATAGGATTTGCAAAGTGTATAGTTCCTTTGGAATGAACACAACACTTGCTTAAATCTATTTCTATTCATTCTTATGTTAGCATTTAAGAGGGACCTTCCCATTCATACACATAAATTAAACAAACATAAACCTTTTGCATGATTCTCTTTCCAAGCATTTCTCTTTGTACATGCACATATATTTAAGAAAAGTGGTATATTAGTCTGGACACCGCATGGTTGTGAGGCTTTAAGTAGCCCCAAGTAGGTCTTGTACCTTACACCCCCTACTATAGAAAATAAGGGCGTTGTACTCACTTATTTATTTCATACATGTAAGTGTGCATATGAATAATGGATAAAAGAACCCCTCTTTTATACTTAACAAAAACATACATACATGAAACATTCCAAATTTTCTTAAGCAATATCTCTTAGCATTCATCATGAAGGTGTGCTAAACATTTCCATTTGCATGTATAGATATGCTTAGGGTTCATCCATATGCATGTTACACATGTTGGAAAGAAATAAAGTGTTGTGTGTTTTGTGATAGCAATTCACTTTACTTAATCTTAAAATGTCTTTCTCTTTGAATAGATTTGTTTAGGGAAAATCTAAACTTAAGATTAATTAAAACATATAATAAAATATTCACTAAATAAGAATCACTAATGAATCTACTTTAGAAATTACTTAAAGTTGGAAGGAAAGAGAAGTTCTCTTCTCTTTTCCTCTCTTTACAACACTTAGTAATTAAGTGTAGGTTCATTCAAACCAAATCAATTCATGAAATAAAACTTAACCAAATTAACTAAATCACTTAAATGAAATCTCCCTTTAAGTTGAATCCTCTATACTTAGAAAACTTTAACCTTAAAGCCTAACTAAGCATACCACACAAATCTTATAAGGCACACACATTAGACTAAGTCACCATTTCTAGTCCTATGTTAGGGTGGTGCATATTTTGATGTTTGCTTTTATGTTATGATATGATGTTTTAGTCTAAATGTTTGGGTGTATGTGCGTAGACTGAATGGTATGATGAACTTAGTCTAATCATTATCTTCTGCATGGAATTGTTCTTAAGGGAGCTATAATAAAGATATAAATGCTTTTGTTGTGCATGTTGCTTATACCCTGAAGCATAATCCAAAATAAGTTAGGTGGACTTGATTACCCATGTGTGACGTGCTAAGTCCAATTTATTCATATACATGCTTGGGATTGTGTGGTTTATTTAGCTAATCTCTATTTTGCATGTTTTAGTTAGATTTACTTTTCCCATTTTTATGTAATTTTGTAATTAGGATTTGGAATGATTGTTTTAGGGGGATTAGGATGAACATTGGTCATAAGACTATGTCTTATATACCATGTGAACCTTCGAAGCAACCACATTCCAACCAACCACAAGAAGAAAGAAGAAAGATGAAAGAAGAAAGAAGAAAAGAAGAATGAATTCTTCTTAATTATAATTAATTCATTTGTAATCTAGGTTGTATAATAGTAGAGTGGCTACTCAATTTATTTTCAGGTTTGTGCGGTGGAGCCCAACCACAAAAGGTCTCTTATTCTTTTACGCTAGCTTTATAAATTGTTTGATGTTTGTTTAGCTTGTGCATTAAGATGACATATTTTCCTAGTTTCTTCCTTGCTTTGATGAATGACCTAGATGACAATTAGGCTCTTAAAAAAATAAATTTTCTATCCCATTAATCAATTCAAATTAAAAAATAAATAACTCATAACCTCACCTAAAGCCTAGGCTATACAAAATGTTAAAAGATTTAGCAACCCTTCAGTTGGATGTTGGATGTTGGATGTTGTATGTTCTCACATCATGCATAAATACCATCTTGTTTCACTCTTGTTATGGAGGGGGCTTCCAAAGAACTTGCTGACGAGCCATGGTGGAAACACACCTCCTTTCTTGCTTATTTTGGCCCATAATCCAATTTCTCATGCATTAGGCATATGAATCCTATAAGCCTGAGTCAAATGAGTTGTCCAAAAATGAAAATAAAATGTAAAATTTGCATTAGATTTAAGTCATTAAATCATTCCCTACATGATCTAGTCTCTTAAGGAGTGTGTTTAAGGACTTAGTCTCTTTCTAAATAAATAATAACTTAGAGATCTTACAAAAGCATATGACTTGCCTACATGTATTTAAAATTATAGGAGAAGTTAGTTGGCAGCAACCCCCAGGTAGTTGTAAGTCTAAGCAATCGGGTGGTTTACCCTCTCTTATGGAGATAAACCAAATACCCATTTTTGTCTTAGATTTAGGGTGTGCTTTGGCCCTCGCCAAAGCTCCCTAATTTAGGTTCAGAGGTTGCTACTTCCCTTTATGCTATAAGCATAAATCCTTACCTCTTAGGCATTTCTATAATCTTATGTCATGGAATTGTATGCCCTAAATTTCTAAATAAAAATTCAACTCAAATGAATAAATCACTTCAATTTCAAAAATATAAAGCCCAACCATAGGATAGTTTGGGATGCTTACTAGGCTTCCTAGTATCATAAGAATCCTCTACTTACCTTCATTTGGCTTCGATAATAACTCCCTCTTTTGGTCAATCCCACTTGATCTTCCAAAAATAAATCATTTGATTGATAGTCTTATATTTGAAATCTTTGGAGACAATAATCATTTACCTTAATCAATAGTATTCTTAAGGAATATTGTTCCTTAGGATGTAATTAACTATGGGGGCTTGCCTCCATAGTGAACTTAATGAACCCAAATTAAAATAAATTATGCCTTACTTTTCAATGTAAATTAGGGAAAGAATCTATAGTACATATGAAGACCCATAGTCCTTAGGAGTCCTTATTTAGATGATTAGGTCTATTGTAGGGTAGTGACTTCTATCTTTCGAGATAGTACACCTTTCCTCAATGTTGTACCTGATCACCCTAATAAAAATATCTATGGATCTATTTGGTGTCCCAACAAAGGTGTATATTTTTGTTTTCATCCCTTTTTCAAAGGGATAGATGAATGCAGGAATATTTTACCATAATTATATTCTCAGGTGGCACAACCTGTGCATGAAATACGAGCTGCAGTTGTCCGAACAGCATGGCATTGAGATTCTTCTCAAGAATATTCATGGCCCAATCACCTTCATGCTTAAGGGTTTTATCATCTGGACATTTGAGAAATTAATCAATAAGACAGCTATCCTGCAAAGGAAGACAAACAGTTGCCCTTTCCCAACCAATCATCTCGGGCCAAGCCGCAGAAGGTGTTCGAGAAGAAGCTAGGGATAGTTATGTCACTGGATAGAGGGAAGCAGCCAGCCAAAGTCTAGTATGAGAGAACCTGAGCTCAGCAGCATCCTTTGACACCTCCTCTGCCACCACCTTGATTGTCATATTAACTGCCACAATGGCCATTCCCACCACCTCAGCAATATACCCAGTAGCGGTATTTCTACCCATCACTGGGTAGTTATTCCCACCTACTCTTTATAATAGATTGAATAAGCTATATTCATTCAAGAGGGAGGATGTTAGGAAATTCTTTAAGAATCTCTTAAAAAAACCTGATTTTAGTTACCAGAGCCCAAGAGGCCAAAAGAAGTGGGCGGGAGTAATGATCCTAACTATTGCCCCTAAAACCGCATGATTAGTCATGTCTTAAAGGAATGTATTACTTTTAAGGACTGCTTGAGCATAGTTACAAGTCAGGCATCGTAGTTATCCCCAAAAAATATTTATTAGAACAACCATTCAATTCTATTAGAGTAATTCTTGGGGATACTTGCAATCCTCTTATGATAAAAGAAGGTTGGCATATTGCCTTATCCCGAACATCTAAAAAAGGGGTTTCTATGATCAAGAAACTCTCTTTATAGGTGCCTGAGGTAGCTTAAACCTCCAATATCAAGGAAGTTTTGCAAGTTGCCAAAGATAACTTGATGAATGCGGTTGCAGTGATCCACCTTACTTGCTTGGGATAATTTGGTTTGTCAGCAGTCCAGTCAGCACTCCATCCATTCACACTACTTCTTCCTCCACTAGCTCCTCTTCTACTAGCAGGAGTATTGCATAAACGAACAAGGGCATCACATCCCTTAATGCGCTTACTTTATTAGATTTTATCATATGCCTCCACCCAAAAACAAATCAATGAAGAAAGCTTTCACTTACATCTTGTCCACTTTTGATACTCTAGATTTTATTCCTATTGAAAACTCTCCACGTCTAGAAAAAATAATGATAGTTCTAGTCATTCTAATCCCCTCTCTTCTGATTCAGAATAAGACTTTCCTTTTCTAAATCAATCAGGTTCAACTCTTGAGATTGACTTGAAGTCAACTGACTCCGAGGATCCCATAGGGGAAGCTATAGGTATACCTGATGAGAAGGTAGAACTTTCCAAAAGTTCATCATTTCAAGAAGTCATTGAAGTCAACCTATACAGTGGTAAAGTTCTACCTCTTAGGGTATCATTTCAGGATAAGGGTAAGCAAGTCATTGGTTCTGGTGAGCAAATAACCCCTCCACAGGATGCTCTACCAATGGATATGCTTATGGAGGACTAAGTTAGAGTTGATTACAATGTCCTAGTACATCTTAAAAAGTTACCAACTAAATTAATCAAATGTGATGCCCTTGTCTTATCCAAAGAGATGAGGGAATCTCTAGTCAAGGATCTACTTGATCCAAAGATGTAGCTCAAAGAAAGGACTCAAAGGACATCTTAAGAGTCACATTCAGTGATGAAGGCTTGCTTCTAGGAACAACCAAGCATAACTATCCTCTTTACATTACAGTGGATGTTGGCAGATATAGGTTATCAAGAGTTCTGGTTTACCAAGGTGCATCAATCAACATTATGAGTTTAACAACCCTTGCCTACTTTAGGATCGACATCTCTAAACTCCAAAAGGAGAGTATGATGTTGAAAAGATTCAATGAACAAGGTGAGAGGGTCTTAGGCTCCATAGTATTGCCATTAGAGATAGATGATTAGAAGACTGAAGCCAAGTTTCATATCATGGACTTGAATACATCTTTCAATGCTTTGCTTGGGAGACCGTGGATGCATGAAAACAACACAGTTCCTTCCTCTCTACATTGAAGTTCATGAGATGGAATGTAAGGAGATCTCAAACCATTCACAGTTCATGGTGGGATATATGAAGATGCCTATTTTCTCCCCAAAACCAATAAGTCTGATCTTATCAAGATCCCCATAAAAAGAGAAAGAAAAAGAAAGTAAAAGAGAGCGACATTGGAGTCCACCCATAGATTCCTCCATTCAAACATATGGGTAAGATGACCTAGATAGAGAGGAGAGGAATAGTAGTGGAAAAAATTTTCCACCCAAAATCCTTCAGTACACACTATCCACATAGATTTAGAATCTAGTTTAGAGGATGAGTCTTATGTGGTTAGCTCACCAGCCAACTATTCTTAGTAGCAGATCCATTTTGAGGTGATGCTTGAGTAGGATAGTGATAAATCGCTCCAAAGTAAAGCATAAATGTATCCAAGTTTCATATGAAATAGTAAAGCATCAGTTGGGAACCTTAGCTCTGACCCCACTTTCCTCACAAAAAGTTGAGGGTTCGGTAGATAAGGAATTCGCTCAGTCATCCAGAAATGGGAAGACTCAGAGGTTCTTTTTGGGAGCATCATTCTCAAGTCAGGAAGCTGATGTAGAACTTGAGAATGATTAATATAAAGATTTAATACAATTACCTTTTGATTAGTATTCATCTTGTGTTCTTAATCTAGCAAAGAAGAATTAATCTTACATACTTGGTCTAAACACAGGTCGGACTACTTTAAAAGGTTATGGGACAACCAAAGTAGATATCCTCAATCAAGATCAGGACTAGGATTTGATATAGTGGGTCTAGTCGATGATGATAATCATTGGCTAGTCATCACCAATCATTTAGAATCTGATAAATTCTTTTCAAATCATGCTAACTCATATGAAAAGTGTGTTTTGAAACTTTAGATAATCCAAATGACTTTGAAGTCAAGGATGCACCACCAAAGTTCGAAGAGGAGATCAGATCAACCATCGATGAGCTTAAAGAAATCAACTTAGAAACTGAAGATAATGCACATCTGGCATACATTAATTCTTTATTGAATGATACTGAAACTGATGACTTAGTTAGCCTATTGATTGAGTTTAAGGACTGCTTCACATGGAGTTATGAAGAGATGTCTGGTTTATCTCCTGATATAGCAGTCCATAAACTAAAAATAGAGTCTAGTGCTAGCCCTATCAAGCAAGCTCCTAGACGCATGCAATTAGATATTGAACAACATGTCATATTTGAAGTCAAGAAACTGACTATGTTGGCTTCAAGGAAGCAATATATCCTTCCTGGTTGGCCAGTGTGATTCCAGTTAAAAAAATGGCCAAATTTTCATATGCATCGATTTTAGGGATCTAAATAAGGTACACCAAAAAATGAATTTTCACTACAAATACCAAACTGATGGTGGACATTGTCTCATCTCATGCAGTCTTCTCTTTCATGGATGGCTCATCTAGTTATAACTAAATAAAGATGGCCCCTGAGGATGAAAGGAATGTTGTGTTTCAAACCCTAATCAAAATCTTTTGCTATAGGATCATGCCTTTTAGCCTTAAAAATTTCGGTGCTACTACCAGTGGGCCATGACTCAGATCTTCGATGAACTCATTCATCATTAAGTCAAATGTTATGTTGATGATCTTGTAGTCAAAAGTAAAGAGAAGGAAGACCATATATTTGACTTGAGAGTAGTTTTCAAACAATTAAGATAATTTATCCTTAAAATGAATCCCCTGAAGTCTGCATTCGGAGTAGCTTCAGAGAAATTCCTTGGGTTTGTTGTCCAGCATCGTGGAATAGAAACTGATCCGGAGAAGATCAATGTGATATTAGAAATGAAACCCCTAAAAGACTAACTCAACTTAGATCATTTCAAGGGTGGTTGGTGTATCTAAGATGCTTCATCTCTATTGGGAAGTTGCCAACCATTTTTAGCACTTATCATAAAGAATGCCAAGTTCAAGTAAGATGACAAGTGACAACATGCCTTCAAAGACATCAAGCACTACCTGATGATGTCGCTAGTTCTAGTAGTCCCTATCCCTCGCGAGCCCCTCATCCTCTATACTATTGCATTAGACAACTCCCTTGGCACTTTGTTGGCCCAAACCAACAACGAAGGGAAAGAGAATGCACTCTACTATCTCAGTCATCATCTAATCCCTGTGAGATAAATTATCCACCTATTGAAAAGCATTGCATAGATTTAATATTTGCATCCCAAAAGCTGTGGCACTAAATGCTTTCTTATAAGATGAACTTGATCTCTAGGATCAATCCACTGCAATATCTCATGACACGGCCGACGCTATCTGGACGTTGGCTTGTTGGTCTAAAATTTTATCACATTTTGCATCACTTTTGTACCCTCAGGCGTGAAGGGATAAATGCATTTCTTGGTGGCATCACTTCTCTGATTCCCCACTTGATGACCTCCCGATGAACAAATCATGAACTTAGGGGACACTTTGCTTGGAGATGTATTTTGATGGTGTGACTTTCTTTCAAAAGGGAGAAGAACCACGATCTACTCTTCCAAGAAATACAAGGATAGGAATAGTTCTCCTAACTGACCACGATGTGATGAGATTTTTATATCATCTATCCAATGCAATGATGCCAAATATGATCGATTGTTGGTGCAGGTCATTATGTTATGCATCCAAAGTATCAGCATCATTGGGGATTCTTTAGTTATCAACCAAATTGATGGGTCTTACAAAGTTTTAAAGCTTAAGATCCATCACTACCACAAGTACACTATAAAGTTATTGGCTCAAATCCCAAGGTTACCATTACAAGATTTCTCAAGGAGAGAATGCAGTAGTAGATGCATTAGCTAAGCTTACCAAAGAGTTGGCATGTCTGGAAGATGAGTCCATACCAATAAGGGTCTAAAATAGACAAGTCTTATTCATTGTTGACACCGAACTCATCAAGAGACTCTCTCTTGAAGGGGAGGTTGCCATTGTCAAAAAGAATGAGGAGTTGGACTGGAGGCGACCATTCATGGATTATCTAAATATAAGTAAACTACCTCAAGAGAAGTCACTAGCACATCAGGTGAAGCAGAGAGCCCTATTCTACGCTCTCTTAGATGGCACCTTATATCGGTGGTGCTTAAATCATATGTGGTTATGATGTTTGGACAAGCACGAAGCCCGTAGGATCATGACCGAGGTACATTCAGGTTTATGTGGAGCGCATCAATCTGGTTCGAAGATGAAGTCAAGATCAAGAGTCTCTGATACTATTTTCCTTTGATGATCATAGACTGTATGGACATAGTTAGGAGATGCCACCAATGTCAGGTGCACGGTGTGGTCTTACACCAAGCACCCAACATTCTACACCCTACATTGGCCTCATGGCCATTTGAATGTTGGGGTATTCACATGGTGGATATGATCGATCCTCCTTCTTCAAAGGGTCATCGATTCATTCTAGCTACCACTGATTACTTTTCCAAGTGGGCAGAGGCAATCCTACTCAGAGAGGTCACAGCTCAACATGTGCTCTAGTTTTTCAAGAACTATATCATATATATAGGTTCAAGGTACCTCGATAAATTATATTTAATAATGGTACTGCATTCAAGAGAACTAAAATCAATAGCTTTGCCCGAAGACACAGCATAGATTGGAGATATTATACCATCTCATACCCAAGAAAAAATGGCTTGACAGAAGCCTTCAATAAAACTCTCATTTGAATATTAAAGACACTTGATAAATAGCGGTGGCATGAGCAGTTGAAGCCTTGTGGGCTTTTTACACCACATACAGAACTCCAACTCAATCTACTCCATTCTCTTTAGTGAATGGGTCTGAAGCAGTTCTACCATTAGAAGTCCAACTTCCATCATTAAGGATAAATGTGTGTAGTAAGATCACAACGGAGTAGAACCCTAAGTTGTGGTTAGAAGAGCTCAAAGTTTTGGAGGAGAGACACCTCTAGGTATGCCAAAACCTCAAGTTGTACAAAGCCAAAATGATTCAACTCATAACAAGGTGGTCCGTCCTAGAGCTTTTCAAGTAGGAGAGCTTGTTTTAGTTCTAAGGAGACCAATTATTGCCCTTTGAAAGATGGGAGGCAAGTTAGAATCACTTGGGAAGGCCCTTTTATCATAGAGAAGACCTACTAAAGAGGATCTTATCAGCTTATAAATTATAAGGGAGAGCACCCAATGCATCCAATCAGCAGGCTCTACCTAAAGAAATATTATCCATAAATCTTATTTCAAAATAATTATCAATAAAATTTTTTTCATCTCAAATTATATCTCTTCTATGTGTTGAGAAACATCTTTATTCATGAATTTGTCATGATGTGTTTAGGGTGAGTGTGAGGAACAAAAGCTACGTCTTAACACAACACCAACACAAACTACACACAACCACATATAAAATCAAACACATATCTTTTATGCCGCTCTACTTTGATGTGGGCAAAGCCCACTGTGGTACTCACTCATTTGCTGCTCTAGGTCGTGACACGCTACCTTCCTAGAATGTCACCCCAGCAGTTCCTTGTTTAGAGGATATAACTCTACAAGATTTCTTCTTAACTTGACCTTTGCAAACTGACGAGTGCTTGTTAGTTTGGTAGGCCTTACTACATGACCGATAAGCTACCTCATGTTGATTTTGTTTAAGAGGATGTAAGCCTACATGCTTTCTTCTTTAGCTAGCCATCATGCACTAATTGGGTTGAGTATATTTGAGGCTTAGGATAAGTCCCCTTGTGGCTCCTTTCTTCTTGACTACTTCAAGTCTAGTATAGTCCTTACACGGAACTTCCTACTTAGTTTAATACAGGTCTCTTTTGTCATGTGTGATTATCACGATAATCATTTTTGTCTATGAAGATGTAAGTCTATAAGCCTTCTTCTCAGATTGATCATCGCAAATCTATGGGCACCTTAGGTTGGTTGGTTATCGCTATGCTAATAGCACCCACCGATGGATACACCACTCATGGCAGATATAAGTCTATAAGCTTTCTCCATAAGTTGGACACCATATACCTACAGGATTTCTTTTATAGGTCTTAGGTAAAGCCTCTAGCTGCATCTCCCCTGTGAGCACTCTATTTGGATCACATCCTTAGCGACCCCATTTAGACACTACCCGGGTTACTCTTGGATTGGTTTCCTGTAGTCACCCCCTGGTTGGAGAATCTTGGGATATGCATATTCTCCCTTAGTCTAGTAAGTCTGAGATAGGACTAGGCTGATATTAGCCCCTTCTCAGTATGCTCCCTTGTACACCGACAAGGTCCATGCAAACATATAAATAATATATATTTTTTCTCTTATGGATTAGGAGGACACCCCTGGTACCTTTTCGCGGGCATCCTATCTTTAGCGTAAGAAAACTCCTATAAGAATGATACTTTTGAGTTGAGATAAGTCCCGTGTACTCTCTCGAGTCCCTTAGGTCAAGTTGACTTATTATGCCACCAGTCACCGGTCAATCCTTACTTTGGAAGATGGAAGGCTATTACGCATTCTTCCGACGCCGTTGCACCAACGGAAGCCTTTGGTCGGGTTTGATTGTGCTACCTGTCGATTATCGATTACCCACTTTGGAAGATGTAAGTCTACACACTTTCTTCCCTAGCACAATTTGCAGAAGGCACCCCTTAGGTTGGTTAGCTCTACCCATGGTAGACTTTCCCTTTGGATTTGTAAGCCTGAGATAGGCCAAGGCTAATATAGCCCCTTCTTAGTGAATCCATCGCACACCGATAGGGTCCATTTTTAAATTAAAATGATATTCCTAGCTACTCTTGAGTTGAGATAAGTCCCGAGCGGCACTCTCTCAGTAGTCACCCTTAGGTTGGTTAGTCCTACCATGTGGCTGGTAGACTTTTCCTTTTGATTTATAAATCTGAGATAGTCTGAGGCTAACATAGCCCCTTCTCAGTAGATCCATCACACATTGATAGGGTCCATATATCAAATTTACTCTTATCTGTGGATACTTCCCAAGCAAATCAAAGAAATTCATCAAATTAAATTCACCTTATCTCTAGCAGATTCTAGCTCATATCTCCAACAGATGTGCCCTCAAAACTAAATCATATCCTCTCCCCAGTGGAGCCCCAAACCAAAGAAATCCATCAAATCAAATTTTCATCCCCCAGTGGATACCCACCAATCAAACCAAATTAAATTTCTCCTCAGTGAGGCGCAAATCATATACTCCCGGAGCCTAGATCATAATCATAAATCGAAGCAAATAAAATTCCATCCAGAATGGATAATCTGAACCTACTTCCTATTGGAAGGTTCATGCACTCATCCCCGACAAGTTATAAATCCTAATCCTCAGTGGATCTTTTCTCCTCCAAATCATTTTAACAATCAAACTCAAACTCTTATCCTTGCGAATAACCCGAGCCTACTTCCCTAATGAAAGGTTCATACACTTGATCCCTCAACGGATTCTTCCTCCCACTCTTATGCCCTTGGCATAAGTTGAGTTGCATTGCACTAAGATCATGATTCTGTTTATACCTCAGATTTAGGGATAGATCATTTTCATTAGCGTTTGAAATCCTTTGGACGTTGTTGATCATCTCGATCAATGCCAATACGTGTGGTGTGCCTTGTCAGTTACACCGCACCTATTGGGTTCTCAACTTCCTCATCATAGATCTATGACTATTATGAACACTAAGAGCTCCTTAATCTTAAGACACTTCTAGTGATTAGGTGAACACTTAACCTAAGCTTAGAGACTTAGAAGGGTTAGCCAAAGGAATAGGTTATGCCTTACGAACTTAGGGAGACTTTCCTGCCCTAAACCAAATCCAACATGCTTTCTTTCTCAAACCAAACCTCAAATTCATACCAAATCCAAACCAAATTTCCAAGACTCATAATCAACTTCATGATCAAATTCAAGCTCAATATTTTTCATGAACCTTATGATTGAATTAAACCCTTTCTAAGCCCTTTCATTTCATCTTATAGACTTAGCCTTAACCAAATTCAAATCAATTCAATTTCAATTAATTTTCTAAAGATCAATTCAATCTCTCAATCATTTATTAAATTTTAATTCAAATTCAACTTCAAATAATTCAATTTTAAGATTAAATCCAAGTTCCAAAATTCCTTCCTAGGCCATATAACTCATTCTCATAAACTTAGCCAAATCTCCACCTAAATTATCCCAAACTTGATTGGTTTCTTTATAAATAAAATACTACATCATTTATATTCATAAATATAAATGAAACCCACCCTCAATGACTAAAAATAAACCAAACTAAACTGGTTTCCTCCTTAAGCCCTTTTGACCTACATC
Organism: Cymbidium sinense; assembly: GCA_021442155.1. Lineage (NCBI taxonomy): Eukaryota > Viridiplantae > Streptophyta > Magnoliopsida > Asparagales > Orchidaceae > Cymbidium > Cymbidium sinense. Next base: position 19,212,300 of record CM038221.1, on the reverse strand, counting down.
CATGAGCTTGGTCAAACCTGCTTCCAAATCACTCCAAACTCAAGTGATTTTCTCATTAGTCATTTATATCTTCATTTATATTCACAAATATAAATAAAATATAAAGTCAAATAGCCAAAATCAAATCCAAAATCAAACCAAAACCCAATTCTAGCCTTTTAAGCCATTTCCTTGGACTTGGCCAAATCCTATTCAAACCAAGCCAAAACAATAGATTTTCTCTTGAATCAATAATTCCTTCAATCATATATCCAAATATAAATAAAACTTATAATTATCAAACCAAACTCAAGTCAACTCAAGTCAAGCCCAAGTTAGCCCTTTTAGCTTGAAAACTTCAAATGAGCCAAAATCTATTGGACTCCAAATTAATTATAGTTGAAATTATATTCCAATCATAGGCTCATATATGAGTTCAACTAAACTTGAATCAAGCTAAAACCAAACCAATTGACCCCTTTAGGTCCACTTAACCCAAAGTGGCCTAAAGGACCTTTTGAGCCAAGTTCTAATTTAACCCAAATTGGATTGAACCAAGCCCATCCAAGCCTCATATGATGATCAAAAATCACCCTAGGATGATCAATCACCTTGAATTAGGTCAAACCAAGTCAACTTAGTCCTTTGACCAAGCTAACCTTTAGCCCAAATGAAACCTAAACTAGCCAAAACTCATCATACACCAAATTGATTGAAACCATTGATTCAAACCAACTAATGATCAATGATTAAACATGACTTGACCTTGAATTGAGCCAAACCAAGTCCAATTGACCATTTGACCCAAGTTGACCCAAATTAGCCTAAAAGGCCAAAATGGGTTAAATCATGATTTAACCTAAATTGATTGCAACCAATGGCTCAAGTTCATTCCAAATTGACTATTGAACTTGACCAAAGTCATAATTGAGCCTAATTTGACTTATTGGACAACATGACCCAACCTAGCCCAAATTGACTTAAAGGGTAAATTTTGCCAAAATCCAAATTAAATCCAAATTGATTCAAACCAAAGCCTACAATCATTTTCAATTGACCAATTGAACATGAACCAATACCTAACCCAACCCAATTTGGTCAAATTAGTCAAATTGGTCAACTTAGCCCATTTGACCTATATGAATCCAAGTGAGCCAAAATTAAGCCTTAGCCAAATTGATTGAAACCACTTGAACTAAAACTCTTCAAATCATCATTTGAACCTAACACAAGCTTTGGTTTGACCCAATTGACCAATTGGTCAACCCAATAACATGAACCCATGTGAACCCATTTGACCAAATGAAACCAAAAGCCATAAAACCAACCAATGAGACTTTGGTGGCTGACCACACCCAACCCAAACTCAACCTAGGTCAGCCCAAAATCAACTTAAGCCCATTTGGAACCAAGCCCAATGCAAATCCTCCATGGTCCTCTCCCCCATGTGGGATTTTTCTAAATATGGCAAAGTCCACTCTCCTTTCACCTTGCTAGCCATCCAACTTCCAAATGAGGGATCACTAAGCCTCCTAGCCCACCCTAGAGAGAGTAAGACTTGCCATGGATCAAAGGGAGGTGAGCCAACTCACCTCCCATACAAGCCGAGCACCCAAGGGATTAAGCCAAGGAGATCTCCCCACATCAAGCCTTGAGCCACCTCCCATGAGTTCCTCCAATCCAATCGAGCCATGTGGACCCGATTGAGACCCCTCTGTGCTCTGATAGTGGTTAGCTGGCCGAAAATGGGAAGCCATCATGTTTGTTCAACTCAGTAAATTAAGGGGTATACCCCTCAATTCAAATGAGATTAGCATTAATTCACTTTTGCAAGCTTACTAACATAATTCTGAGCTTCCTTACAAGTTCTAGAACAATTCCAAGCTTCCACCTTCGGCATTCCCTCTTCCTGTGTGAAACCAAAACATGGGAGGCCATCTTTGATCCAAGCTCCCTCAATTTGCCACTAAAGATCAATTACTCATTCCTACACCATCTCCATACCTCATTGAGGCTACCCAAAGCTTCCCCCAAATTCCAAACCCACTGTAGGAGTTCAATCAAGGTAAAAGCTCTAAAACACCATTCTTGGCCAACTGAGCAAACCAAAGGAAATTGGCTTAATTGCTTCTCAATAGGGCCTCATCTCTACTAAACAAAGCTACCTCCATTGATCCCACCACCGGTCTTAAGCTCTGGTGAGGTAATTCCTCAAAATTATAGATATAAGAAAATTTATTTGGTCCTTTGTGAAGGAAATTTGCGTATGAGCTCATCCTAGCCGTTGGATCCTTGTGGATCCTTCACGAGAAGGTGTGGGTTGAGTTTGGAGTGAATAGAGCTGAGCTCGGATCGATCCATGGAGCGGGCTCCATCGTTCATCATCGCGGGAGGATCACGGTTATCCATTTCGTGATTGGAAAGGATAGCTCTGATCAAATCATATTAGATATCTCATATTTTTCTCCCTTTATCGTGTTTAATCTGCGTAATTCGGACGGTAGAGATCAATATCCCATGTAGGTAAATATATAATCCCGCAAAAGAGTGTCGTCAAAGAGTTCACATGGAGCCAATAAGACAGTTTAATTAATTCTAATTAATTGGATTTTAAGATTGAAACTTTCATAATTTATAACTAATTGTAGAAATATCCAAAAAAATACAAATAGTGGCTCATTTTAAAGATATTTCAGAGGAGGATTTAATAAAAATATTATTAATTGGTTTTGAATAGTAAATAAAGGTTAATTAAGATTTAATTAAAATCTTGATTAGCTTAATTACTCTCTAATCATTCAAGTGATTGATCCTAAAATTCTTGAGATTATTTAAGAGGATAACCTCTGCCTCCTCTAATTTTCTTGGGATTTATTACTTGCCAAATTAGGAGAATTGATTAGTTAAGCCCTAATTACCTTATTAACATAATTAAAAGATAATTAAGCATATGAACAATAATTAATTAACTATTTGGACTCCCTAATTACTTTTGAATAGTAAGGAGACTTAAGTAATTGGATTGGGGTCTCCCTCGTAATCTTTTCCCTAAGTTTCCCTCTCTTTTCAATCAAAATGCTAATTAATGACTTAATTAGCTAAGTTAAAATTCAAATCACATTAAATCATGCTTGACAAAGTGGGTGGCTTATGGAATTAGGTTGGGACCTCTTTCTCTACCTTTTCCCTTAAGCCCATCTCATTTCAAAAGACAATCAATTAACTTTGATAATTAATTAAAGAGAAATGAATTAATGGACTAATCATTTAATTAAATTTAAAACCTAATTAAAATTTTGATATCCCTTAATTAATCTTGGGTAGAGCGTTAGGTGTTCAAGAACCTAAAGAGGTTTAATGAAATTATGATTAGCTCACATGTGTGAGAAAATCATGAAAATAACTAAAAATAGTTCCTTAAGCTTAATTAATAAATGATTATGAGCTAATTGCAATAGGCCCTTTTTATTTCATAAGAGCAATGCTATTTACTTTATAATTTATTTGCATATTATATTAGCTCATAATCATTTAATCAATTACCTTAAGGTAACATAAGTAAGGGTTTAATTAATTAATTTAATCCATGGTTAACTTAATCAATCCATAAAATCAATCTAATTGCTTCTTATTAAATAAAATTAACTCACACATATGGGGAATGGTATTAGGATTAGCAAATCTTTCTCACGTCTCTTAAATCAAGTCAAACATAAAATCAAAAGTGACATTAAGAAAGTTTGGTTTATTTTAAATAACTTATTTAATATGATTGTCCATAGAAATTAGTTGGATTAAATGAAATTACATGCTTGTGCCTCTTTATTTCTTTCCAAATTATATTAAAATATTGTATGCCACTTGATTCATGCATTCATTTCTTCAAAAAATTAATTAAAAATAAATGATTTTCTTTATGTCAATCTTACATGTGTTGATTCAAATTAGAATATGTGTGGCTACTATTATTATTAAATCCAAATCTTGTAAATAAATGATTACATATGCTATGAATGGTAGTTATAAATACATAAGAAATGCAAATGATTATAGCTTAAGTGTATGAAGTAAAGCTTTTTTCTTTCATTCATATATTGATTTATGTAAGTCAAGTGTATGAAGTAAAGTTTTTTTTTTCTTTCATTCATATATTGATTTATGTAAGTGAAGAAGTTAATTAGTATTTAGTCTGAACATATCGAGAATACAAGGCTTTAGCTATCCCCAAGGGGGTCATTTGATCACCTCACTTCCATGGTTTAATAATGGCACATACTTCATTTGATTTCATTCTTACATATTTCAATATTAAAATTTAAATAAGACTTTACTCCATGCGCATAAATCTTTTCAATCAAATAAAAGTATAACTTTTGCATGGTTTTCTCTCCTTTAGTTATGTGTACATTCATATATATTTGAGAAAAGCAAATATTTAGTCTCGACATCCCAAGAATATGAGGCTTTAAGTAGCCCCAAGGAGGTCATTTGATTACCTCACTTCCCTAGTTAACAATGGCATGTACTAGCTTATGTCTCTCATACATGTGTGTGTACTTAATTATGGAGTCAAAACCCCTCTTTCTTTTACCAAAACACATGCATTTGCAATTGTTTAAGTGATAGAATTAATTAATCATGTGATTAAAAGTTCTCTTTCTTACATTCATGTATGCAAACTTATATGTGTTTGAATGCAAATGATATTTAGTTTAGACATTCCAGGAATATGAGACTTTAGCTAGCCCCAATGAGGTCATTTGATTACCTCACTTCCCTGATTAACAATGACACGTACTTGTTTAACTTCATTCCTTTGTATTTTTGCATAAGAATCTAGATAGAGCTTTAAATTAATATGATAAAAATAATTCAATCAAAAGAAAAATATAAACTTTAAATGTACATGTTCATATTCATCATTTAAGTGTGCCAACACATATTGCATGTATAGATATGTTTAGAACTTAGTCATATGCATACTACATATGATGAAAATAAATGAATAAATATGTGTTATATGATAGTAATTAATTTCAATTAATATTAAGATACATTTCTTATTGAATGAGATTATTTAAAGTGAACCTAAACCTAGGATTAATTAAAAATATATAATAAGTCATTCACTAAAGAGAATTAATTTAATTAATATGCTTTAGAAGTGACTTAAGGTAGGGATAAAGGAGAGTAAACCTCTCTTTTCTTCTCTTTATAACACTTAGTTGTTAAGAGTAAGTCAAGTGGAACAAAACAAAATATTAAGTAAAAATTCCCAAATTAACTAAATCATTTAAAGTGAAATCACCTTCTTATGATTAAACACCCTTACATACTTAGAAAATTCTAACAAAGCTTAGTTAAGGCATGCCACACAAGCCTTAATACATATACCTTAGAATTAAGTTCTCACTTCTAGCATTATGTTAGGGCGGTGCATGGTGTGATGAATGTCTTATTTTATGATGTATTATTTTAGGCTAGATGTTAGGGTGTGTGCATCATAGACTAGATGTCAGGCTATGACTAGCCTAATCATATTTTCTGTAGGGGATTATGCTTAAGGGATGCTTAAAAAATAAATATAAATGCTCTTTTACATGTTGTTTAACCTTTAAACATAATTCAAATTAAGCCAAGTGGACTTGATTTCTCATGTGTAGGGTGCTAAGTCCAAATTATCCATATAACTGCTTGCATTGTATGGTATGTTTAGCTAACACTTGTTTTGCTGGTGTAGTTAAATTTATTTTTTCTATTTTTTATATAATTTTGTATTAGAAATTAGGATTAGTGTTATGGGAGTTAAGGATGAATATTGGCCAGAAGGTTTGATCCTAAGGTGTCATGCCTTGAAGCCTATTAAATCAAAAGAAGCAAACCAAATGAGAAAATAAAGGAGATATGAAGAATGAAGAACCCCCATAGCATTTATTATTTGTAATTATAATTATTCTTTTATATATCAGGTTGTATAAGAACACATATTGCTCGCCTACCCATTTCTCTTTTCGGGTTGCACGACGGTACCAGACCGCACCGACCTTTTATTCTTTTACGTTAGATTTATTAAATTGTTTAATGTTTTGTTTATGATTATGCAATAGAAATAATATGTCTCTTCTTAGTTTCTTACTTATATGATGATTTAATGTGTGGCTTGGATCCGATTAGGCTCTTAGGAAAAATAAATTTTCTACCCCAACTACAACTCATAACTAAATTTTTAAAATAACTCATAACCTCATATAAAGAGTGTATTAAACCAAAATAATTAAAAGATTTAGTAACCCCTTAGTTGAATGTTATATGTCTAATATCATGCATCCATGTTACTTCACTCTTGCACAGAGAGAGTTTCCATCTTTGTACGATAAGAGAAGACTTGACCTTTGAAGGTCTCCTCTATGATGCAAAACACATCTTTCTCTCGGATTTAGCCAATAACCTCATTTCATCATGCATTTAGACATATAAAAATTTAATGGCCTTTGTCAAAATAAATAGTCAAAATTCAAATAAAAATTGATAAGATTTGCATTAGACTAAGTCATTATTCATACCACTCATGCTCTAGTCTCTTAGGGAGTGGGTTTAAGAACTTTAGTTTCTTTCTAAATAATAACAACGCAACCATCTTGTAAAATCATTTGACTTGATCACATGGTTTTAAATCATATGATGAGTTAGATGACTGCCACTCTAGGCGGTTATAAATCCAACAGTCGGGTGGTTTACTCTCTCTTATAGGTGTAAATCATATACCTATTTTAACTTAAATTTAGGTCGTGCTTTGGCCCTCGTTAAAGCTCCCTAGGTTTAGGGTCTGAAGTTACTGTTTTTTTCGGGCTACATGCATAAACCCTCACTTTTTAAGCATTTTCATAATCTTGTGTCGTGGGATCATAAATCCTAGCCTTCTGATAAAACTTCAACTCAAATATATGATTCTCTTCAATTTTAAACATATAAAGTCCAACCATAGATAGGTTGGAATACTCACTAGATTTCTTAGTATCATGATCATTCTCTACTCATCTCATTTGACTTCGATAATAAGTCTCTCCTTTTTTTGATCTATCTCGATTGACTTTTCAAGTATAACTATTTTGTTGATAGTCCTATTTTTGAAATCTTTTGAGACAACAATTGCCTACTTTAATCGAGAGTATTCCTAAGGGATTCACCTTCCTTAGGATATGATTAACTATAGGGTCTTTCCCCCATAGAAAACTTTAGAACTCAGTTTAATATAAACCCTATTTTATTCATCCATATAAAATAGAGGAAAAATCTCTGTTGTATTCGAAGACCCATCACGTCTTATGAGTTCTTATTAGGTGAGTAGGTCCATTATAGGGTGATAATTTCTATCTTTCGAGATAGTGCACCATTTCTTAATGTTATACTCGATCACCTTAATAAGTACACTCTCAGATCTGTGTGGTGTCCCCCATACATATATTCGAAAATAAACACCATAATGGGTTTCATTAATAAACTTTCTTTGAGATTTTCTCTCTCATTGTTTCGCTCTTTTAAACTTCTTTTTATATTTGAGCTATAGTGTGTGTCCACAGACTTTTTAGTTAAATCACAGCCATGGTATAACTAAGCAAAATTTAAACCCTAAACCCATTTGGCATTTATTAACACACTTCTTGATCATCTAATTTTTCTTAATGTGATAATCATTTAACCATGTTGGGGTCTGATGCACTCTATGTGGTTGTGGCACATTATGAGTTAAGTTGGCTATGTCAGCATCATTCATATTATAAAACTTTGTTAAAATTATCACTTGCAAAACTAGCAGCAAGTGCTTACTCTTTAATTTGTTTTCTCTAATTATTTGGAAGGGTGACATATTCTGGTATTTATATTATTAATTAAAATTACTTTAATTAGATTATAATCAAATTGAACGTTAAAATGAGATTAATAGACAAATTTGATGACATTAAAAATAATTTAATTTGAGCCTAAATCAGTCCAAATCAAGCACTTAAAAGTATGATTGGATGCATAAATGATCTCCCAATTTGACATGCTTATTGTCAAATCGAACAGTTTAATGAGAGAAATTCAACAAATCTAAAATTATTCTAAGGTAATCAAGGCACTTTAATGTTGAAAGAATGATTTATTACCAAATGATTCAATATAGATATAGAGTTATTTAGAATTTTGACTAAATTTATCAACAAGGTTTTGAAAACTGGACCCGGCATAGAACGGGAAGAGAGAGAGGTTCAAGGTTCGATGGTTTGACCGGAGTTGAACCGGATGACGTAATAAATATTAAAATAATTAAATATATATCTAATAAAATGATATAATAATTTTAATATTTGATAAATATATAAAATAAATAAATAAAAATATATAAATAATATTACTAGTAATTATAATTTTAAAGATTGATATAAAGCTCATTTAGTTATAATTATTGTGTATAATAAATTTAGATAAGTGTAATAAAAATACGTAATAATGTAAAATATGGAATAATATAAATATGTAATAAAAAAATATCTAATTTATTAAAATTATAAGTTATAATAAAATATAAAATAAAAAATAAAAAATATTTTAAAATCCTTATAAAAAATAACCAATATAAAAAATATAATATATAAAATATTTAAACAAATTTTTATAAATCATGATATATGTATATTAAAAATATTTAAATTTTAAATATTTTGATAATGTTAGTTTATGAATATAAATATAATTTATGATACAAAAATATAAGATATATAAAAGTATTTTAAAAATTTTATAAAATGTAATATGTAAAATATTTACAAAATATTTTTATACATTTATATTCTTAAACTTTTTTATATTATAAATTATAATTTATAATAAAAATTCATAATTAATAATTAAAAATTATCTTTTTTATTCATATATTATTAAAGCCTACATTATATAATTCAAATCCTAAAGCCCAACTTAATAAGTTTTCCCATATTCAACTATTTTAGTCTCACATCATAAAGAAAAGATGGTGTTGCACTCTTTATATGAGTGATCTTCCAGTCGACCGCTTACTGATAATTGCCCACCCTGAAAAAAAAAAAATTTTGAGAGGGTATTTTAGACTTTTAATATATTTATTTTAAACTCTCCTCCCCAAAATAAACCCTCGCCCAAGCGATATCTCTTCAAAATATAAGCCATTATCCCAGATCTTCTCTGGCTCTCTGCACTCACACTTTGCCCACCCACAAGAGATATTCTCCTCATTAATCGTCGCCATCCCGCCATCCTCACGGACCGTTACCCGAGGGTGGGCAATCAGGCTTCATGTGTTACCCGTTTTGACGCCTAGCAAAATAAATGAGGCTGAATCGCTCTTCAAGGCAAGGTCAATTTAATGAAGAGATCAGAGAAGATCTACATCTTAATCAATATCTAATAACTAACTATTTCATCGCTTCGCTTTTTTTTTTTTCCTTCTTCGATATAGAGGGAGAACTTAACCGAGAAGTTGAGAAACTGAGGAGAAGGACAAAGCAAGCAGAAGGAAAAGAGGATAAGGTTATTGCGATCTTCCTTCCTTTATATATTAAAACTTTTATTTTTAATTCAATTCAGAATGATTGAGCCTACTGTTTGATTTTCAATATTATTTATAAGCATAAATAAAATCATCCCTCCATCAATTATTGTCTAATTTTTCTATTGTAAATTAATTTTTTCTTTCTAGCATTTCTCCAAATCTAAATATTGTAGAGTGTCTTCGAGTTACATTAAAATTTCACATAGAATTTATTCATCATTGATTTAAGATTAAATCTGATTTTATTTAGTTTTATGATATTTTAACTTTAAACTTAAATAAAAGTAGTCGGTTTATGAAAAAAATATAAATTTAAATCGAACTGAACTCAATCTGAGCCAAATGTTTTTTTGACAATCAATAATATACCTGTGAGCTTAGCTAATGCTAGAACTCTATTCTACTTATAAGCAATCTTTAGAGACAAGTTCTTCATTTATAATTTGTTTTCGATTATCAAGCCCAAACTCACGCGCAAGTCTTCAAGAATTTGACCAGCAGTGGTAAAGTTTTAATACTTTATTTTCATTCTTAATTAACTCCTACAAATTATAAATAGTGTTTTAATCTCGCCGTCGATTATTAATCCAACGGATTCAAAAAAAGGTTATGTTCTTTCAAGAATAACTAGATTAGCGATTTCCTCAAACAATGATAGTAATGTTGCACGCAGATTTAATTGTGGTTTGAGAATATCGATATAGAATATATCATACGAAAGATCTTTATATGTTTATATTGCTATTTATTTAAGCCGAACAAGTTACTATAAGAGAGGTGGAGATTCATTTATCGAGAAGGATTTAAAATTGGAAAAGAAAGAAAAGTTCTTATCACGTTGGAACACAATAGTGCTCATAATGAGCAAGACAAAAGTGAAGATCTAATGAAGCCTCAAACACAAAAGATTCTACTATGAGATTGACTAAAGATGAGAGAAACAAAAAGAGTAAGGTAATGTGACGTTGATTGTGTTAGATTTCATGTGATTACCATTCCGTGGTCACGATGAATCTTTAATTCAGTTAACCAAGGAAATTATTTAAAATTATTATTTTCTTGCAGATCATAATGAAGAAATTAAAAAGTTACATTTGAAAATGCTAGTACAAAATTACAATTGACTTCACCAAAGGTACAAAACAAATTTCATCATCATCTGAGACTTTATCATCAAAGATATTGGTGATTCTTACTTTTCTATTATTGTGGATGAAGCTCGTGATGTATCAACAAAGGAACAACTAGCTATCGCTGTGAGATATGTTGATAAAAAAGGTCAAGTTATTGAAAGATTTATTAGCATTAAATATGTTTCTTCAACAAGTGCAATTGCACTCAAGACAACACTTGAAGCTATACTGGCTAAGCATTCATTAAGCTTGCATAGGATACGAGGTCAAGGCTATGATGGGGCATCCAATATGCAAGGTGAATTTAATGGTTTGAAGGCACTCATTCTTAATGATAATCCTCGTGCATTTTATGTTCATTGTTTTGCCCATCGCCTTCAATTATGGTCAGTAGCAAAAAAAATATTGGCAAGTGAAGCATCTTTTGAGATCACTTCAAGAATTTTAAACACAATTGGAAGTTCTTGTAAGATAAGTGACTATGAACATGAAAAGGTTATTTTACATCTCCAAACAGGGATTTAATTAGGACGTGGTTTGAATCAAGAAATTAACCTACAACGATTGACACTCGTTGGAGTTCACATTTTCATAGTTTAATTAGTCTTATGAAGATGTATGCATCCGTGCTCAAGTGCTTGAGATAGTAAAAGAGGATGGAGTACATGATCATCAATCAAGTTTGTTTTATTTAGCAATGGAGTCTTTTGATTTTGTATTTACTATGCATTTGATGATTGATATTTTAGATATCACAAATGAATTATCACAATCTATGCAAAAAAAAGACCAAGACATTGAAAATGCAATGAAATGTGATATCCAAGCAACGACATGAGAGAATGAGTGGATGAGATTCCTTATTACATGAAGTGTCTCTTTTTTGTAATGTTTTGAGATTGATATTCCATATGAGTTCTACCTTTAAAACTCGTCGACGAGCTATACGAGGAGGTGAATAAATGACAAACTTGCATCACTATTGCGTTGAGTTATTCTACACTATAATTGATATGCAACTTCAAGAACTGAATGATCGTTTTTCTGAAGCAAGCACAGAGTTACATCTTTGTGTGGCATGCTTAAACCCAAGTGATTCATTCTTTGCTTTTGATAAGAAAAACTTATTCGACTTGCGAGTTATATATCTATTTTTCTGCGTTGAGCTTGAACATCTTTTCCACTTATATTATCAAATGCGTAGTAGTGATGATTTCTCATCTTTAAATGGTATTCTGATCTTGCCAAACAGCCAAAGAGTGAAGTGTATCCTTAATTTATAGACTTATTATTTTGGCACTAACTTTACCGCTACATATGGAGAGAGCATTTTAATGAAGATTGTTAAACATCGATCAAGTAGAATGATGATTGGCTCAATGATTATCTTATACCTTATATTGAGAAAGAAGTATTTGAATCGATTCCAAATGAATCTATCATGCAATATTATCAGACAATGCAAAATAGATTAAGAAGTTTGTAATATTTTTTATTAGATTGATGATAATGTAATACAATTCATCTTTTTGGTATATTCATTGTTAAATTCACCTTTTTTTTTAAATTACTTTTTGCCCACCCTGAAAATAAAAGCTGGTTCCGCCCCTGATCAAGCATGAGTTTGTAATATATTTAGAATAATTTATTAAATATATTATTTTAATTTATTTCAAGCTCATTTATAATGATAAAATTTAGTTTAAAATTTATATTATTTATTACAAAATTATTTAAATTAGATATTTTATTAAATTTAATATTTAAATATATTATTTAAATAATTTAATTGAACTGGCCAATTTTTTAAAACCGATTGAACTGGCGGTCAAGACCGATTTTGGTCGGTTTGATGCAGAGGCCAATTTTTGACAAAATCGGACCGGCCATATGCCCGGTTCATGGTTGAACTGGCCGGTCCGGTCCGATTTTTAAAACATAGTTTATCAAAATACTCTTCAAAATTCTGTAAATGAAATCTTACTCTAAACATAAAGAGAAAGCTTAGAATTAAGCTTGAGAGTATGAAGCTAATCACTACCAACAACCATCATCGATAATTAATAATAGTCATTGTGGGCTTCTACTACATGGCTGTTGTAGTCTTAATTTTAAGCTATTGTTTCCTAAATTTTATACAATAGAAGAACAAGTAAGTAGTCGCCATTGTAATTTTATTTTCTCTCTAATTAGAAAGAACAGCAAAATTCTATAACTTAATCTACATAATATATTATTTTGACTATAGTAGTGCAAGTGGGTTTTCTATTTTTGAGTTTTCATATTAAAATTTTAATATTTTTTATATTTTTCTCTATTATTTATATATCTATACTAGAATTATATAAATATATATATATATATATATATATATATATATATATATATATATATATATATATATATATATATCTTCAAATATTTTTATTAAATCATATATAATAAGATTTTATGATAAATTTATATGATCTAATGATCTTTTATTTTGTTAGGAGTGCGGTCATCTTTATTTTAAATTTATTATTTATATGATTAAATAAGGTGATGGCGGTGCATTCCCAACTCCTAAACCGAAAAAGTAGGAGACGATGGCCGGAGATGAGTCAGATGACTTGACCTGGTCAAAATATTTATTGACCCGTAATTAACCAAATATAACATCTATGTGTCCCATTTTTATTGGACATCTGTGGTCTAATCAGGAAAGATATTTTTGAAGACCTAACGCTTATATGTTAATCCAGCTTTTTCTGTTACATCAGCCATTAAAAAATTACATCGCTTTATAGTGCTGTTGAACAAAATAATAATAATAATAATAATAATAATAATAATAAATAAAATAAAGTAAAATAATTAGAAATTCGATCAAAGTTTATCCCAGATTCAAATCAATTTGTGTGCATCTCAAATTGATTCAAAGCTTTGCTTCAGACTCAAATAATTTGGGAAAACGTTCTCTCCTTATATATATATATATATATATATATAATATTTTTTATTTCAAATTACGACAAACATAAAGAGCTTGATAAGAATAAAGTATTCACTAAATGATCGATTGAAATCACTTTTTATTATTTTTTATTTATATTTTGATTCAAATAAAATATATTTTTTAAAAAAATATTTGAAATATTCAAAAGTTCTTTTGAATATTTTAAAAAATAATGTGATTTAATTCTAAAAATGTTTATAAAATATATTAAGTACATATTTTTTAAAAAATAATATAAAAATTAATAAAAAATAATTTTTATTCTAAAAAGGCCTTAAGAAACATTTGATAGGAACTAGGAAGCTTTAATTTTATGATTAAATATATAATATATATTACTAATTAAGTATCGAATAAGAAATAATCCTTTTTATATATATGATTACATTAATTATTTGACAAAAAAGACAAATAAGAGAGTTTGTGAAACTATAGCCATTAATTCTTCGCCAACTAAACTTATACCTTTCCTTGATTTATTTGATTCTACCAATATTGTTCCACGCGGCCGTCACCCGCGCCGTTGCCGTGTTGTGTCGTCGTTCTCCTCATTGAAAGGCTGTAAGCCTTCGCTTTTGTGCCAACCCAATTGCTAAGAATCACATGCACGTTGGGAAAGAAATTGATTCATAAATTAATTAAAAATACTTTAATTATTTCCATACAAATTTAGAGTAACACTCAAAATTTATATATTTATAAAATTAATTTATTTTTAATTATATAAATTTTTATTCAAATATCAAAATTTATGACAAAAATTAATTCGATATTTTATTTTTATTTTTATTGTGCTCCTAAGAATTTGATCATAGTATATAAAAATATCATGAATGTTAATTTTACAAATAAATAAATTTGTGTGTTATTTATGAATTTCTTCTTTTTTTTTTTCTATATTAGAATTTTATTCATCTCAAAATAAAATTAATAATCATAAGAAATATTTAAGAAGTGGCTTAAAATCACTCGCATCAAAAACTAGAGTATTGAATGTAAACAAATAAGAAAAAAATACATTAAATGTTAGTCATCAACCACCTTATTAGATGCAATCTTTTATTTATATTGTTCAAAAATTAATTATGTATGTAATTATCATAAATAGTTGAGATTTAGCTATGATAGCTAACAAATGAACAAACTAATTACTTAATAGAATACAACTCAATAAAATAAAAATATTATAAAAAGTGGCAATTATTACAAACTAAATTTTATTTAAAATATAATGAGACATTCATTATGAGTGCTTTCATTATAATATAAGTATAAATATATTTAGTGATATGTTTCTAAATTTCTCTGAAATTTTAAAAGCTTAAAATAAGATTAAAATTTATTTTCATCATTGTTAGTTCAACATACTACAAAAATCAAACACAAATGTATTAATTACATAAAACCACAAAATAAATATAAAGCAATCAGACATACCTTTTGTTATTATTGTCTCTAGCTTTTTTTTAGTTCTTTTTTTTTTAAAGAAGGGCATTTACATATATAACACATCATTTTTATATATTTACAAATTTAATATCTAAACTTTAATATTTATATATGTAAAATTCTTATTACTATCACTTAATATTTAAAAATAAAATATATCTTTAAAATATTGTAAAAATATTATATATAAAATTATAAAATTTTAAATATTAGATATATAAATAAGAAAGAGTTATGTGATATGTATTTAAATATTCCTTTTAAGCAATAATATATATGGGCCAGCCCGACCACTGCCATTCTACCCGAAATCCGCACCTGCGAGCAATCCGGCAGCCGTCTCCTAACGGCCAGGAAAATAAACTGCATTTCGTATCAGTTTCGGCGGCCCGAATTCGCCATTTCAAAAGTTTTCTAAACCTACGTTGTAATGCTCCCGCAGAACACGCTAACTAGAAGCTTAGTCTTGACCGTAACGACCTTTTATTCCGCTCTCCATAAAATCATCCCATCTGGTCGCACGCAAACGCAAAGGAACACGATAATAAAGGCGCTGCGAAGAGGCATGACAAGACATCCATCTCAAAATGTGGAGCTGGTACTAGACAGCCATCTTATAAATTTTAATGGAAATGGTATTTCCAAAGCGCGCTTTCTCCACTTCTCCGCTTTTAGACTTGATCGCTGTGAGAACAATAGTAGATCTGTCACCGCGACCTCGCTGGACAAAAGGATCGGGTATTCTTTGGATATTCATGAAAAGAAATTGAGTTTGAGAGAGGGGAGAAGAGGGTATTCTTCATCGAGTGTTTTTGAGATTCTTGGTTTGATTTCTGATTCAGGCATCCGGGATTGTCTAGCAGGGAGGATTAGGATTAATGTGCTGCGTGTTTTGTACATGGGGATGTCCGCCGACAACATCCGAGGCTTTGCCCTTGCCCTTTCATCGAGCTTTTTTATCGGTGTTAGTTTTATTGTGAAGAAGAAGGGGCTTAAGAAAGCCGGTACTTATGGAGTAAGAGCAGGTGGGTTTCTTTTTTGAAATGGAGTCATTCTATGTTATTATTATTATTTTTTGGTTTTGGTTATCTGAGTTATTATTCATGGAATTTATTGTTACTTTTTTGGTTCTCTGTTCCAGGTTCGGGAGGATTCTCATACTTGCAGGAGCCACTGTGGTGGGTTGGAATGGTTACAAGTAAGTAAATTAAGAAATGCTCCCCTCCATTGCGATAGCTGTAAGAAAGCTTCTATCTAATTTAAAATATATTTGTAATATTCATACTTTTTTTTATTTTAAAATTGCTCTCCTCGCAGCATTTTTGCGACCTTCTTTAAAAAAACTGCAGCCGCCGCAAATGAACCCTTAATCTCCAGTATTTCATGAAGAATATGACATTCTAAAATGTCATTTTGTAGGGCATATATGTGGCACCATCATATTTAGACTGTGGGTAATATGGATGTCAATGACATTTTCATATTCTTCGTTTGTGGATGAGGCTTTGATTGATCTCTAAACCTCACGGTATGATTTTGAAAATTAACGGTTTCACATAGACTACAAAGAGTGGAGTAAACTGACAACCCACCTGAAGTCAAAAAGACTAAAGGCTCGTATTCCACTCAAACCAAGTTCTAAACAACTTTCAACCCGTAGATGAGAAGATTGACAATGTGTTTAGAGCATTTAGTATGGAGAGCAAATGATGCATTAATATGTGTGTAGATAAATTCAATCTGAATGCACATGGAGAGAAATGGATATTCATGTAAACAGGAAAATTAGATAGGTAAAACTTAATTTGATTAGAAATTTTGAAGGATGACAATTTAAACTTAATAATTAATACTGCACATAACACTTAATAAAAATGAATGAGAGGGAAAGGTTCGTAAAGCTGACCCCAAATATGGAAGAGGCCAACTAATATTGATGATATAAAGCAGAGTTCATTTATTTTATATAATGGTGGTATTTCGTACAATCATAAATTTCATTCATCCCTCTAATGCTTCTTGATCTGTCATATATGTAAACACTAAACACACATATATGCATGCTAAACTACTTCATATGCCAATCTTTTGTACTGTTGTAGTTTTGGAAACATTTTTAAGTATGTGTCAAACTGTCAATTTGATTAAAATCTATATTTAAAAATATAGTTTGATTACATTTTTTTGCCAAGATTCATTTCTCAGAAAATGCAAAAAAAAAAAGGAAGTTGTGTGCTGTGTTGGGGTGTGGGGTGGGAGGGGCTTGATGGGAGTTGGGGGTGGGGTGTCTATGGGGCGGTGGCAGTGGGTGAACATGTACTTTTCCCATTAGATGTAAGATTATTTCAAGGGCCAAACATATGACCATATGGTGTCATCTGTTTAATTGGAGCAATCAAATTACAAGCACATTGTTGAGGACTATACATAGCCGGTCTTTGTACTATTAATTTATAATTTTTGGAGGATTTGATGTATAGTAAAAGACTACTATGAAGAAAAATGTTTCAAATGGAGTGCTATAGTCTTTAGATACACATGTGCTCACATAATTTATGGATATCATATGGGATATGCTACTTGATGTCTTATTTAAATCTTTAAAATTCAATTGGATACCATATCAAATACACTAATAGTTTATCATAGTTAATAAAATCAAAGGAATAGGCATACATTTTAGATTCAAACAATTGAGTACTAAATGATGTGCCTTTTATTGAGTAATTAGTATATCTAATCTCTATTGCTCGAAGAAAGTATATATGCAAAATTACATTTAGTTATCTTAAGATGAATGCATTGGTTTGCACCCTTATAAATTATACTGATGCACATAAGCTGTCATGTTTTGATGGATATGTATTTGGATTTGTGTGTTTCTATGTGTGTAATTCATTTTTTTCCATATCATGTAACAAATATATCTTACATTTACAAGATTTGACATATCTCCTAAAACATAACCCTCTCTACATTCATCTTATTTCCTCTCTTTTCTTTTGGAGATGTTTGTAGCATTCTTTTTAGGGAATTCATAGATCCAAAATATTTTGTTTGGAAGGCTAAATGGAGACATTTTTCACATATTTCATTATTATTAGAGACATTATAGGAAGATTGTTCTTCAAAAGGAATTGCATTGGTTTAGTATGATTTTGTGGGTTGTTAAGGGTTATCAGGTAGTTAAATCTTTATGATAATAAATGTAGATGCAACAATTTAAAGAGGTTGCAACCTTATGACCCCAGATCAAGAATGAATTTATACTATTGATTGCAACTCTTATGAATGACTTTAGAAAGAGATAGGCTTTGGTCTATAATTTTTTATCCGATTGTGATTGATGATTATCCTACATAAGACTTGACATATTCCTAATAATATGGTGCATCATAACTTGTGTTGTATTTATCAAGATAATAATAATCGGTAAATTACAATAATGAGTGTACTCACAACATAGAAAAACAAAGAGAGAAATAATATAGATGTATACATGAATGTGCGAGCAGATCAAACTATTTTTCATAACAAGCCATCGTCAGAATGAGACAGAATCCATGAAAGTATGCTACTCGATAATTAAGACTCACCACATAAATGATGAGTGAAAAAAGAAAGGTCCAAGGAATAAAGCTGTGGGATCCGAAAATTCGCCACCGACCTCTTTTGGAATGAAAAGAGTTATTTTAGTGTCGGTGAAAATTTCAGAAGGCAGATGAATAGTAGATAAGACACTACCCAGAGATTTCGTCCTCATTTTGGTGAGGATTTTTTATATCTGGTTCTATGTTTCCTATAGGCGCAAGCCCCTATAGTTAATTATCCCTCCCAATGCTGAGAGAGCACTTTCGATTAAGGCTAGTCAATGAATTGTTAAATAACGAATATATAATTACAGTGAGCGGAGTTTAGGATTTATGAAATTTATTATTTTTATTTAAAATTTTTGGTGGGGGGAACGATGACACGCCCGATCTAGATCTCATGGTTCCTTCATCCGGTCAAGCGGCCCTGGTCTCGCAATGAGGAGGTAATCGACCAATCAATCGAAGGATCTTTGAACACATTACGCCGCCCAAGGTATCCTTGTAGACAGGGTGGAGTTTGTCAAGGGGACAAATATAAGTCAACCTTACTAACATGGGATTTTTGTCCAACCAAATATATATATATTTCACCTCAAAGAGCAAAGTTGGGAACATACAAACCGCGACCGTGACCATAATTCGTGGTGTCATATCGCCGAAGAACCACGACAGGGCTCTTCATAACCGCCATTTATGCCATTTAGTAAAATCACGCACAGGACACGCCACGCCCCAGCTTAGGAATATTTTGTGTGAAGTTTATGTATTTGATTTGACATTGGCTCTTGTGAGCAAAAATTTTCTTAATTTGTCACCCCCAGACAAACAGTTGCGAAGGGGTGGATTAATTTTAAGTTTTAATTTAAATAATTCATTTCATTTCATTTATATTTTATTATTTTATTTGAATTTTAATTATTTTATGATTGATTTAGATTTGAATATATGATCGTTTATCATTAGAATTTTAATAATAATCGTCCTTCTCGATCATGTGACTAATATCGATTAATAATGCCTACTCTTGCTTTTTTCTAGAGGACGGCCTAAGTCATTGTCTCAAGAAGTATAATCTGTTAAACCTTGTCAATTCTAACTTGAACATAAAGGATCGGGCTTTTGATTTTTCTTCTTGAGGGTTTGAACTTCAGAAGCTATGTCAATTAATTCATATCTTGTAATTATATGACAGAATTAGTTTCTCAAATATTATTAGTTTGAAATTCTTATAATATCAAATTTTTAGGTTTTGTTAACTCCCAAGACAAACCGAAGTGTAAGATCTCTTTTTTTTATATCTAACTTCCATATGTTCCTAAACGTCTGAACATTTCAACACACATACGAGTATTTGTTATTTTAAAATTTTGTATGGACATGTGAATGTTAAGTTGAAATGGTATCAATGAGTTTGATTTTGATATGACATTTTAGGTTTTGTTAACTCAACGCCTACAAATCTAAGTATATCGTTTCTTTTGCTTTATATCTAACTTGCATATGTTCTTAGATGTTTTAACATTTCAACACACATACAAGTATCTGTTCTTTTATTTTATTGTATGGACATATAAATGTCAAGGTTGAAATGTAAGTGTCAATTTGCAAGTTTGATTTCTTTTTTTTTTTTTGATATGATATTTTTTGTTAACTGACTCCAAGACTAAATCGGAAGCATAGCATCTGTTCCTTTATATTTGACTTAACGAACACTTCAACATGCATACGAATATCTGTTCTTTGAAAATTGCATGGACATTAAGATGTCTAAGTTGAAGTTTAAATGTCAAATCGTAGTTTTTGATTTTTTTTTTTTTAGTTTGTTAACCCGGACTTGGTCCTAAGACCAAACCGGGAAGTGTAGCATCTGTTCTCTTTTTTTTTTTTTTTTTGTATTTGGGAAGCATATTTTCCTAAATGTTTGATCTAATAGACATTTCAACATACATACGAGCATCTGTTCTTTTTAAAATATTGTATGAACATATGAATGTCTAGGCTGAAATAATTATGTTTAGTATGACATGTCACCTTTAATGCATGTTATAAAACAAGTAGTAATCTATTTTTGATCAAATATGTATCTGTTTTTTTTTTTATATTTAACATTCTCAAATGCAGACTGAACGAATATTGTATAAATTTGCACATTATGATCAAATCCCAATATGCATATTAGGATTTGGATAGTTGAAGGATAATTCAAACATAAGCATATATATGGGTTTCCATTCGCATCTCTTCGAATTTAAAAGAGAGTTTTATATTTAATAATACCTTTCGTATACTCATAGAAAGGAAAGGGTGATATGTAGAAAGAGTGATACTTATGTTAATGAAGCTACCCACTTACTTCCCTTTTTTTTTATCCTCTCATTCTTTTGCATGAAAATCGACTAGGACTTGAGCTTCATGTACAGCAAGTGATTTTGGAGGATTATGTCGATGTAAATTGAATGTTTATGAGGTAAAATGAAATTTGAACGTTACCAATCAGCCAATTAAAATATGTTTAAAATTACATTCAAGGTTGCATTTTAAAAGCCCATTGACTCAAGCATAAGGCCATTCATATAAAACATAAGTTTGACACTCATTTATAGGTGTAGTATGAAAGAATGTCATTTTTAAATGATTAATCAGCAAACAAAAGAGGCCTGAAATCTATTTAAAATGGCATTTTAGAAGCTCATTTGTTCAAGTATAAAGCCCAATTGATCTTTCATATAAAGAGGAAGTTCATTAATTCTAGATGGACCATTCTTTTTATAAAGGCCTAAGTGAGAAAAATAAAATAGCTTATGATATTATAGATTCAATTCTATTTAAGATAACTCATGTTCCTCTTTTCACATAATATGTACTCATTAATGAGGGAAGAGAAAATGAAAAGAAGGATCTCTCTATGTTCATGTCATAAGACTTTAAGAGAAAATGACAAAGGGGGTAAAAGTTTTCCCTTAGATCCATGTTTATATCATGGGAGCATTAAGAGAAAAAATGGCAAAAAGAGTTAAGATCTCCCCTTAGATTCATGTTTGTCATGTAACATTAAAAGAAAGTGACAAAGATATAAGTATATGTCATATATCATTAGGAGACAAATGGCATAAATATGAATGCATGTTATATGTCATTAGGAGATAAGTGGGTCAACTAGAGTTAATCTCCTTTACATCCAAACTCATGACAAAGGCACAAGTACACATCAAATGTCATTAAGGAAATATGACAAAAAGAAAGTCAATTTCCCCTTAGATCCATATTTTTGTCATATGACATCAAAGGAAAATGACAAAGATATAAGTGCATGTCATGTGTCATTAGGGACAAATGGCAAAAATAGGAATGCATGTTATGTGTCATTAGGGAGCAAGTGGGTCAAATAAAGTTAACCTCCTTACATGCAAACTTATAACAAAGACACAAGTACACATCAAATGTCATTAAAAAAATGACAAAAAGAAAGTTAATTTTCCCTTAAATTCATATTTTTGTCATATGACATGAAAGGGAAACGAGGAAATGACAAACCAAGTTAAAGATCTCCTTACATGCATGTGCATGTGGTATGATATTGAAAGAAAATGACAAGAAAAAAGTTAATCTTCCCTTAAACTCATATTTTTGTCATTCATATTAAAGATAAATGACAAACCAAGTTAAAAATCCCCTTACATGCATGTGCATGTGGTATGACATTGAAAAGGCAATGACAAAAAGGGAGTTAATCTTCATTTAGACTCATATTTTTGTCATATAACATTAAAGGAAAAATGATAAAGGCATAGGTACATATCATATACCATTAGGAGACTTGTGGCAAATTAAGTCAATCTCCTTACATGCAAATTTATGACAAAACACAAGTATGTGTCAAATGTCATTTAAAAATAAAAATAACAAAAAATAAGTTAAGGGGGCTTATAATAAGAGAGGACCCCCCTTTCATGAGGCTTTACTCTCTCATTTCTCTTCTCTTTCTCACAAGATATATTACAAGCTTAAGTCCTTTAAAGGAGTTTATCCAATTTGCAAAGGAAAGTCAATTTGTATCATATTAACTTGTAAGTTCTTTCTAACTTGATATTTTAGATTTATCCATCATCATTTCATATAAATGGATATTTGCTAATAAAACCAATAAGATACATCATCTTTCTATGTTCAACTATGTATAAACATGTAAGGATTATTACAAAATGAACAAGTAAGATAGGATAGATATCTATGCTAAACTTATGGTTAGGCAAAAGAGAGGTAATTATGTCAAAAATGTATGCTTAGTAGTAAGACAATGTTTAAGTCACATGACATATAATTATTATTTAGACATAAGGAGATTGAAATTTAATCAAGTATTTGTCTCATAATATGACCATTTAAATGACAATTGAGCTAAGCATTGATAAACACATCATAGTTATCACATAGTAAGATAATACACATATGTATGGTATGAAAATTCAAGTAATAACTTAAGCATTTACATCTACTTCTTTTTTTATCAAAATTTTCAGCAACCTCCCGGCATCATCCCCGCATATGGGGGCTGCTTCGAGAGACTAGGCCTTGCCACCATGCCAAGAAAGGCGTGCATGGTAGGGGTCGTGAGACACCGCGGCCAAAAGTTTATTTACCCACGTGCATGGGTTACACAGCATAACATTGCATTTCTTTGTCGTTGGAACAATGTGAGCAAGTACTTATCATAACAGGTTTCCCTGCCACGTTAGAACAACGTGAACAGGTGCTTATAGCAAAATATTTTTCTGTCACGTTGGAACAACGTGAACATATATTTATCACAAATTTTCTCGCCGCATTGGAACAATGTGAATGGGTATTTATAGCAACAGATTTTCCTGGCACGTTGGAACAACGTGAACAGGTACTTATCACAAGTTTTTCCGCCGCATTGGAACAATGTAAACAGGTACTTATAGCAGATTTCTATCGCGTTGGAACAAGCGTGAGCGGGTACAAGATATTTCGCCGTTAGAACGCGTGAGCAGACTATCCTGAGTTTCCGCGCATTAGAACAATGTGAACGGGTACTTATAATACAACATATTTCTTAACTTGCATTTATATGTGTATAACATATGATATTGTATTTGAAGCATCACAAACAATCATCCGTCACCTAAACTTTTAATCACATATGATTGTCATTACATGATTTTATTTCTTTCTTTTTTTTAGCATGCTAGGTGAAGTGTCTCTCTCAAATTCAACAAATGAGATAACAATTAGATGTCAAATTATAGACATGCATTGTAATTAAAATAGAAGTTTGCAATCTTCATGTAGCTTTCATTCATCCTTAACAATGAGAAATATTCATCTTGGTACATAGAAACTAGAATGATATCTCAAAGTAGAGGTTTTGAACCAATATCATTCAAATATAAGTAGAGGTTTTGAACCAATGTCAAACCAAAATGTTTCTTTCTTTACTTCAACTTAGCAACAAAATTAGCCATAAACATCAAGAAACTGGAATATAAAAGAGAGAAAAATTTGCTAATAGTTTAGGATTTGAACCACATAATACCCTAAACCTTTCCTTCACACTTCAGATTTCAATTTGAGCACATAGGAAAATTTCACAAATATTTATTTCTCCAAAATAGCAAGAACTGAAATATAAAAGAGAGGAAAACTTGCTAATAGTTTAGGATTTCAACCACAAAACTTTTCTTTTGATTTTGATTTAAGCATGTAGGAAAAGTTCACAAGAATGTATTCCTCCAAAACAGCAAGAAACTGAAATATAAAAGAGAGAAAAATTTGCTAATAGTTTAGGATTTGAACCACACAACACCCTAAACTTTCATTCCCATGCTTCTAGTTCAATTTTCGGCATATAAAAGAGATTTGACAAGCATCACCCTTCCAAACAGTAGAGTGAAACATCAAAAGAAAAGGAAGTTTTGCACATAGTCTAGGGTTTAAGCCACACAACACTTCAAAACTCTTTTTGTAATTTCAGATTTTAAACTAGCATGTGAAAGAGACTTAAAACTTTGCACATAATCTAGGATTTAAGCCATACAATATTTCAAATCCCTCTTTCAATTTCAGATTTCAAACTAGCACATGAAAAAGGCATGACATACATCATCTCACCCATAAAAAATCAATTTAGGCAAGATTAAAAAGAATGAAATCCATAGAAAACAACAAGAGCATGAGATTTGGGCCATACATCATCCCAAATCTCAAGATTAAAAACCCTAGCATCATTTCAATCAAAGAAGGGAAACATCCACCTCACTTTATTCATAAGAAATGAAGCCATGTATATGTAAAAGTAAGCTTAGTGTTGAAAGGAAACAACACAGGTTTCAGGTTGCAAAGAAGGAGTTTGACTTAAGAAGAGTAGTCGAAGTTCTAGGCTCACAAGAAGGACCTGGCTTGATGAGGAGCAAGAGAGGAATGACCGGTGTAGCTCGATTCAAGTTTCTGCGTCGATCGGAACAGATGGAAGGTAGGAGATCGCATGAGAGAAGGGAAGAAGCGAGAGAGCAGAGAGGGAAGACCGAGAGTTCGAGAAGAATGGATAGATATCGGCGTCGCGTGTAGGATAGAGACCGAAAACCCTTGTTTTGACCTTTAGATTCGATCTTTGATTGGCAGCGGCAATAAATAAAAATTATTCTAATTGGGTACACTCGGCGATTATTTTGATTGGTCGATCCTGTGGCTGAGCGTGATTGAACGATTCAGGCGGCTAATTAAGCAAGGATTAAGAGATCGTTAGCTAATTTCAGTCATTAATTAGCCCAATGACAAAATATTGAGATTAAATATAAATAATTGCCGAATCCTCTTAATTAATGAATTATAGCAATATGGGTGTTAATTTAAGGTGTTTCTGTTGTGCCGAATGCAATGGCGCAATCGATGTCGTGATCGAGGGTCGTTTAGACAGCGTCGGTGACAATCGAAGTGAAATTGAGCTTAAATTGTGCGACGTCGCGCTCGAATTGATCGACGTTCGCGTAGACTTTGCCGAATCGACTGCGGAAGGTGTCGTTTGATAGATTTCTACGCTTCGGCGACAACGGTGCGATCAATTTCGCGATCGGAGCTCGATCGGACATCGTCGGGGCCTGTCGACCTCGATATACGTGTAATTTTATAAAAATTTGATTTTAATTATTTGATTGGTTATTAATTGATTCGATATTTTTCATTTAATTAATTTTAATATTTTCGATGCATTGCGAAGTCAAATTTTCAAATCGAAGCGAATTTGATCGAATCTTATCGCGATTAGGGGGCTTTAAACCCAATTTATATGATAGTTTATCTCGTCAATCATTTTTTTTTTAAATCATATGGTTCATTTGACTTGTAAACCATATGTGGAGGTCAACAAAAGCATGTGCCCGATTATATAGATTATGACTTGCTCGTGGTAGACGAGTGATCGAGGAAGGCCGGTCAGCTTCAACGGCCAAAGTTTAGCGATCCAACCTTAACATGAGAATTGGCTATGTAAGAGAAATCGTACATCCGAACAAACAACATGCCGCTCGTTCCAACGGTCCTTTGAGCTCACCACTTGCCACCAAACATTCACTTGATGTCGAGGCGAGTCTCCTCTTATGCTGACTTGCTATATGTAATAACCCTCCCCTGATAATATAAAAAGGTTCCTTTCAAAATGTGGGTTCTTTTTCAGTTTTTCCTCTTTCTCCTTTTCTGGGGTTCGGAGAGTCTTTAGTACTCTGTACTGAGATTGTCGAATAATAAAATTTGAGATATTTCTTGCGCTTTTTTTTTCTGCTACTCTATTTTTCTTAACCTTGTTTCTTTAGTATCCAAGAAGGTTTTGCCTTACTCCATGAAAGATTTGGATTCAACAATAGAGTTTGATGATATCCATCTAAATTAATAGTTATACAGAAAGTTAATAATTTTATTAAGCTTCGAAAGAGGCATATAAAGAATTTTTCTCATACATCAAGAAGATATTTAGGGTTACCATTTCAGAAGTTGGCAGCTATTTGCTAGCATTGAGTTTCAAGTAAAAGGGGTGACACCACATGCATGGTTGAATGAACTGAAAAAGGACGCCACTATCTATTGTGATATTGAGGATGAGATGTGTGGAAGAAAGTATCATTTTTGTTACACACTTCTGCACCAAAGATTACAGGATTTGCACGAACCTACTTCAACCTCTCTCTGTCTAGGATCAAAGATGACTTCCTCTTCTATCTCTATTGGTAGTCGTCACTTGACCCTCTCCTTTCCTTTCTTTTGAAGATAATCACCCGAGTTTTGTATCTTCTTTTATCCGAAGGTGCCCAATCCCATCTCTCTTATCATCTCAGTTTATCTTCTACTATTGTATGCCAAGCACATCCTTCTTTTATTCATAGTAGTAACACAACATAGGTTTCGAAACTCATAATTAATTACAAGATTTCTTATAATATTATATGATCTCTTAAAGTAAACTAAATCAGATTTTAGTCAATAATTTGCATTAAAGATGTCTTCTATCATATTTAGGAGTATAAATAAAGAAGGAAATTTGGTGCTATAAGTTTTTTAGTCTCCAACTTGGAAACAATAACTGCATTTTTACTTGTTTTACTTGGGAATATTTAAATATATCTCTACGTCACCTCCATAATTCATAGAGGTTAATTATGATATCATAAGGCCTTAGTTGATTTCTGGTAATGACTTTCAGCAGTATGTTTGTATGATTTTATGCCCCTTTGATATTCTTTAATAGCACAAATCTTTCTTTTAATAAGTTGTGAATGAACTTGTACTTTAATTATATGTGCTTTATCCCAAGTGTAAAATGCCTTAATTAAGTTTGTTCTTTGGCTATCACAAAAGAGCATGACATTATCTTATTTTCTTTTAAGTTTCTCTATAAAACTGTTAAGCTAGATGATCTCTTTGTTAGCTTCAATAATTGTCATGTATCTTTTCTATATGATTGATAGTTTAACTATCTTCTATAACTATGACACCTAACTTACTGCGTTGCTACTTAAGGTGCAAGCATATGTTATGGTACTTCTTGCCTGCCTAGGTCTCCTCCCAAATCAATATTATTATAGCCCTCTGACTTCAGATTAACTTTCTAAATTACAAGGAATGATTTATTGTTCTTTTCAAGTAGCACACAATAATTCATTATGTGGCTCCTCATTATTTCTTTCCTGATTGTGATATGTAGCAACTAAAAAACTCAGGCTTCATACATAATGTCAGGTCTATTCAACTACAACATACAATAGGCCAACCTTTTTCTTCACATTTTGTTCATGATCTCTTTGCTTCATTATTGTTCATTTTGTTGCATATTATTTCAATGTTTGATCTTGAAGTCACTCCATTATTTGTGCAGAAATTTGATTGTTCCTTTAGATTTTCATTTCTAATTTCTAATACGTTTAGTATTGTGCGTAATTCCCTTGCTCTGCATTATTAAAGCTACTACTATTAAATCATTTTTCATTGCATGTTCTTATTTGAACTTGTTTATCTCCCTCTCTCTCTCTCTCTCTCTATATATATATATATCTATATATGTATGTGCTCTAGATACTGAAGTGATGCTGCACTTTCCAGTTCACCCATCAAACAAATAAAATGTCTTGCACATTCTCTTTATGTGTTGACCTCATAGTGTGGTTTTCCCTTTTTTTTATGAATTATATCTTCACAAAGTACACTAGGAAACCCCGTTGAGGTGTAGTTTATTAGATTTACTTGCCCTTGTTTTGCAGTGATTGTTGGTGAGACAGCAAATTTTGCTGCTTATGCATTTGCTCCGGCGATTCTTGTGACTCCTTTAGGTGCTCTTAGCATTATTGTGAGGTAATATATTAAATGGTGTTGGTTTCCTATACGGTTTTCTAATACTTTTTATCTTTTGTATGAAATAATCCTTTTATACAGTGCAGTGCTAGCTCATTTCATTTTGAATGAAAAATTGAGTGTGCTTGGTGTTCTTGGTTGCGTTCTTTGTGTGATGGGTTCTACAATTATTGTTTTACACGCACCAAAAGAACGGGAGATTGAATCAGTAAAACAAATCTGGCACCTGGCTCTTGAACCAGGTAACTTTTGATAACCATTCAGAATGCTTTCTAGCACCATCTATTGTCTGGACTTCTACCATCCATGTAGGAGTACGCTACATCATAACACCTTTAAATTTCACTCTAACAGCATGAGCATCAAGGATAGAAAACAAATTGGCTAACCGAAATGATATAAATCAATATTCTGAAAGGAAAAAAAAAATTATGGTGAACTTACAGAAAAAAAAAAGTATTTATATATATATATATAGAATGAAGTCTTTCATCATTGTTGTGGCAATTCTCAACTCTTTTGTGAAGGTCATTTATGAAGATATTCTGTTTACTACCTGGAAGACTAACGTTCCAGCCAACACGTTATTGTTGTAACTCGTAACTTCTGTGACATTACTTTTGACGGGTTACTTCAAACGTTTTCTACATAAATCTTATCCATGGTATGTACCTGGAACTGATATGGGCAATCGAGTTTTGTGATCCATGGTCAATGGAGCAGAACTATTATGAGGAAGATACCTTTAGTTTATTTCTTTTGTTTTCAGTTGTTTATGCAGAAACTTATAACTAGTTTATCACACCGATGATGCAAGTTCTCATGTCACGGTGGCAACCCAGTAATTTGTCTCGACTCTATAATCCCTATTGTGAACAGAGAAGGGTGATCCCCTGCTAGGAGCTTCATCATCTTTTGCTGTATGCTTAAGCCTTAGATGAGGAATCTAGCTCCACCCTTCTTGACTTTGAATCAAAATCTATAGAAAACAGTGAAGGTGTTGTTAATTGTGTTCTAATTGTGTGTTCATTGTCCCCGTCCCTTCCTTTGAGACCAATATTTAAATTTAAACATGCTGAAACTTCTAGGTCATGATGCAATCTAACTCTCATATCAATTTGACGTAGGATAGTTAAGAATATACGATTCATTAATGCTGCTTAAGATAATATGCATGATGAAAATATAAAAATAAAATAAAATTATAGGTTATTGATTATTAACTTCAACAAAAATATTTTGCTTTTAATGTAAAAATAGAAAGCATGCTTCTTTCATCTCAAATAATTAGTAGCAGCTAAAATCTAAAATTTCACACACAAGAAAGCAAAGGGATATAAAATTTTGAAACAATTAAATTTTACACTAAGAAAAGGAATTTTACATAAATCACACTTAATAAAGTTTCAATCACACATGCAAACTAGACACTAAACAACTTAAAAGCTAGAACAAGGCTAGAAATCACCCAGAAAGAATAACTAAGTGTTGTGTCAGTACAATAAATTTTTTTTTTTTCGGATGTAGTCATCAACACCTGTGAAACGATTGATGAATGTATGCCCAACCAGCATACTTACATGCACACAAGAATTATGAAAATTTTAAAATTTGTTGTGATACTATTTAATATTTTTTAAGACTCAGGAGTTATTTTAATAACCCACAAAAGATACAAAATAAAAGAAATCCTCATAATTCTCTAAAATCCAGTCAAGGAATTGCAAGTTCCAATCCTCCTAGAATCATTCTTAGCTTTCATAATTTACAAGCAAGATTATCCATAAAAGAAAAATCAGATGGTGATAGAGAATCGGTCAGAACTGTAACAATTAGTGAGAGGGGATTCAATCTATAGTAATTAGCGGGAGATGGAGGTGTGAAGTAGAAGTTATAAGAATCAGAGATTAGAATCCAAGAGTGTACCACAATTAATGATAGCAGTAGAAGCTGAAGTAAACTGTCTACATGACTGTAACATATTATCGACAGTAAAGACTAGCCCAATTACCAAAAGCTGGAATGCATGACTGCAGAATTTATGACACTTTAGAAGCCAAGCACTGTAGCAATTCACGAGAAATTGGATTTTAAAATTGTGGTATTCATATTTTATATTACTTATAGTAACACATCTTATGACAATTCTTGGATCTGTCTTGATAACGTAATTGATGGGTTTCAGCATATAGTAGACTAACTCGGACCTACACTTTTACTGCTTCCCATGTACCGATAATACACACTCACCAAAAGTTGCCCAAACCACCAAAATCATTAAGCCAAAACCCCACATTAGCTTCCCCAACTCTACCGCCTCCCTTAAACCCTCTCAAGCCACAAATCAACATCACCATACCCATTTCACTTCTACTCATATTATCACCTACGCCACCATGATCAAAACTTCAAACATCACCTACTGCCAACATATCATCCCTTATCCACCACTTAATCCGCTTCATGCTCTGCCTATCTCTAAGATTCTGGCCACATGGAGTTCATGCTACCTCTGAGTTATCACTTCGTCATGCTGAGAATATTGTACTACAGGCTCTTTCGTATTGTCTTGGAACAAAGCCTATTGATCTATTGCTCAAAGGTCTCTTTGGAGAACTATGCCAACCTGAGCTCGAGTCGCCCAACTCTCTTGCTTGATTGCAAGCTATCTGGGGTTGTCTTGCCCAAACCTTCATATATCTTGCAAGGATGTCATCCAGAAGATTGTTGTCGATCACACCATCCAATTGCACCTTCCCCTCCACCACAATCACCACCTTCAACTCCTTAGGGGTTTTATTAGGCCCAGGGAAATTGATATAGCACTAAAAATTAAGTTTAAAATTTGTTATTAGTATCTTATAATTTATATCAATTTTATTAGGATTTATGAATTTACTAGGTTAATTTTGAATTAAATCAGGATGAATTATCGATTTGGATAATATTGGATTTGAATTTAAATTATTTAGGATTTGATGTAATTTTTTACAAGATTGGTTTTCATTTCAAATAATTTTATCTTTTCTTTTTGTCACTATTTATAAAAATTGAGATTCTTGTATTTGAAATCAATGATTGATTATTAATTTGATGAATGAAAATATTGATGAGATTAATTATGAGAGGTCTTTGTTGATCCAAATTATGTACAAGAAATTTCTCTTGATTCTGTTCTTCTTTCTTTTTGTACAGTCAAACCTCCATCATAAGATACTCTGCTAGCTAGCATGATCCATACTGTGGACATTAATGTTTTCTTCATCATCATTTTTATCTGTTGGTTTATCCTGCAGGTTTTATAGTTTACTCTTGTATAGCCATGCTCTTGGTGATTATCCTTATTATTAAATTTGAGAAATATTATGGTCAAACAAACATGCTGATATATATTGGAATTTGCTCGCTTATGGGATCTCTTACGGTATGTTTAGTAGTTCATTTACTATTTGAGAAAAATGAATGTTCTATTATTTTCCTTTATTCAATTAGAATGCTCCTTTTTTTTAAACAGGTAATGAGTATCAAAGCTTTAGGAATTGCCATAAAACTCACCTTTACAGGGATGAATCAATTTTTCTATGCTCAAACTTGGTTTTTCGCTGTTGTTGCAGCACTCTGTTGTCTCGTGCAGCTGAATTACCTAAATAAGGTAAATGAAGCTTCTTTTAGAATGGAACTTACTGCCTACAAACATTTTTTCTGTTCATTATATTTGCCCTTGAGATTTCTCGCTTAATAAAAGAAATGAATTTTTTCTGTTCGCAAAGCACCTTTTCTCTTTTTTATTTAATCTTCTTTTTGAGGGTCTTATCCATCAGTTTCCAAAGTGCACTGTTCTCTTTTTTTTCCCTCCATAATCTATTAATTTGAGGGGTTATCTTATTTTAAATCTATATGGATAATACATCCGTTTGTGATTTCTTTTTCTTAATGAAAATTAGTTAAACAAGCCCACTTGTTGATGTAAAAAAGTCGTAGTTTCTGCTTCATTTGGTGCAAGAGCTTTGAATAAGAAGCTAATAGATGGAAAAAAATGATTTTAAGCCTGCATGTTTCACGTAAGTAGGTTTAGAAAAGTCATTGATGCTCCCAACAATGCAAGATAGGAGAAGGATTTGATTTATGCATTTTCTGAATTAATATTCATGTCAATCTCTGATAGAAATATTGGAGTGATGGCTTAATTTTCTTCTTACCAAGATGTATTCAATTTTCTCTTTTAAAAGTTTTATCTATACTGAGGTGTTGATGGACAATTGTTATCAGGTTTTTAGTGATCCTTTTACTTAACTAAACTGCCAGGTGGGGTGGGCCAAAGCTTAATGTTTAGACCAACCCCAGCATGGCCTGATCATCAGGAGTCCTTGACAACTGCTGGATGGCTAGAGAAAGTATGCAATACCTGCCTTGCATGGTCCTACCTGTAAAAATTCATAAATAAATTGAAAGTGTAGGATCCTATTTTTTTGTTAAGTTACAATATGGTACTTCCAAGAAGGCAAACTGGCCTTGGGTTTTCTTTCTTAGGATTTGAGCTGCCCTTAATATTTGCAAATCTTGGGAATTGTGTGGACTGCTTTGGGTCTAGTGCATCCTTCTTTATTTGCAGATATGACGAGGACAACAACTATATATGTTGGTTTTTGATATAGATTGAATGCTATCTTGAAAATTTCTCTTGTTTCTTGTTGGCATATCCACTCAGACATTAGGATTTGATTAGAGGATTAGAATCAGGAGTCCTTGACAACTGCAGGATGGCTAGAGGAAGTATGCAATACCTGCCTTGCATTGTCCTACCTGTAAAAATTCACAAATAAATTGAAAGTACAGGATCCTATTTTTTGTTAAGTTACAATATGGTACTTCCAAGAAGGCAATCTGGCCTTGGGTTTCAATTCTTTCTTAGGATTTGAGCTGCCCTTAATATTTGCAAATCTTGGGAATTGTGTGGACTGCTTTGGGTCTAGTGCATCCTTCTTAATTTGCAGATATGATGAGGACAACAACTATATATGTTGGTTTTTGATATAGATTGAATGATATCTTGAAAATCTCTCTTGTTTCTTATTGACATATCCACTCAGGCATTAGGATTTGATTAGAGGATTAGAAACTTCATCAATGCTCAAATAAGAAGATTTCTTGGTGAAACAATCTTATTTAAGAAATTATTTTGGAACTTCTTTGTAACAGGATACACTTGGGATTGGAAAGTGTTGTTGTTGGGATCAATCACAGATTATATGCGCAAAATCAGTTCGAGTGTTTCGAAGCATATACGAAACAAATAAAACCAAAGTAAAAGAAATCAAACAGAATATACCAGATTTAATATGGAAAAACCCGAGAACGGGAAAAAATCATGGAATACACCACCAAGAAATCCACTATGAAAGAAAATTTGAGGAGAATAATACATATTACACTTATATGGAGTCTTTATATACTTCAGTCACTCTATGGCACTCTCTTCACTCTCACACACAAGAGAATAAGAGAAAAGGATACAAAAATTATAGAAAAATTTGTCTAAATACGAAGTCTCTCGATTCGTAGGGTTGCGACACCGTGACCCTAATGCTTAGGCATTGACACCGCTGTTCTCCAGACTTTTTTGCACGGGTTCGAGTACCAAGGTGCTAGCCTCTTTGTCATTCTGCCTTTGGTGCCCTTGATCCTAACGCTGTAACGCTGCCGCCGAGGCGCTATCCTCTCTGTCTCCTTTGTGTAAATCCAACATCGTGGCGTTGTTCGTCTGGCACCGAAACGTTATCTCCTCTATTTTTGAAGTCAAGATATCTTGTTTTGGTGTCGATGTGCTACTCACTAGAAAAATTTTCTTCGGGGACACTGCCCTTGAACCCTCGAACAGGGGCCGCACTGCACAACATGTACCCTTATGAGATCCGTATCCAATGAATGTACACTTCAAAGATTTGGATTTAGGTATCTCCTTGATCCTGCATTGACATGAATATACAATGAATAACTAAATACTCTTAAGTGAGATATAGCTACTTTTTTGCCACTCTATACTTCTTCTGGTTGGCCTTTATTCAAAGGTAGTAAAGGGCATTTGTTGATTATGTACATATCAATATTAACTTCTGCCCAAAATTGCTCGAGTAGCCTAACATGTAGCCTCATGTTCCTTGCACGTTCCGTGATTATTCAATTCATGCGTTCAGCTACACCATTTTTTTGCAGTGTCCTAGGTACAGTGAACTCCCACCTGATACTATTTGACGCATAGTAATTCTTGAACCTCCTATCATGATGTTTGCTGTCATTTTTTGATCTAAGATATTTCATCTTCTGGTCTATCTCATTTTCTAGTAGAACTTTTCACTTCTTGAATACATCAAATATCTTCAATTTGTTTTTCAAGAAGTATACTCATACCTTCCCTATTATCATCAATAAAATTAATAAAATATGATCCGCCAATTGATTGAATTGGAGTGGGACCCCATACATTTGTGTGTGCTAAGTTCAATTTATTTGGCTTTATCTTTACACCACTTTTAGAGAAGCTCACTCTCTTTTACTTGTCATACACACAATATTCACAAAAATCTAGATCTATATATTTTAAATCAAGAAGTTTATTCTTGGGAAGTAATGACTTCATACTTTTTTCGCTCATATGGCCAAGCCTCCAGTGCCACAAACCTGCATCTCTTCCTTTTCCAACAACTCCTATGAACTCTGACGCTTGGTTGATCAAGTATAGTGTCCCTTCAATGTTGTATCAAGCCATCACCAAAGTACCCTTAGTCACCTTCCATAAGTTCCTTGTGAAGGTAGTCATGAACCTAGACAGTGTTAACTAGCTCACTTAGATCAGATTCTTCTTCAAGCATGAAATGTGTTTGACATCCTTCAGCTTCCAGACAAATCCATTTGGCAATTTGATATCCACATCACCTTTGCATATTATGGTGCAAGCCTTGTTATTCGTCTGGTACACTTTCCTCATATCTCTTTAGGTGTAATTTTTGAACACCTCTTTATTATGACTTTCATGAAAATAGACATTTGAGTCGATTATCCACAACTTAGTACTATCCACGGATAAGATTAAAGAATCACTTTGAGCTCTTACGTGGAAACATTTTGCAATGTGTTGCTTGTCTTGTCTTCATCTCCTAATTGTTTAGGACATACCCTCCTTGAAGTGCCATTTCTTCCAGCAATTTCAGCATTCCACTTTGCCATTTTCTCTTCTAGTCTTTGATTTTCCTCTCCTTGGACTTGCTCTTACTTAAGTTTCTATCTAAACTCCTTCCTCTGCCTTCAACATTGAATGCGACATTTGAAATCTCCCCGCTCGCCTTTTTCTAGACCTCTTTGTTTAGTACCAATCCAACAACATCATCAGTTTAACTTCATGTTGCAGAAGAGTTGCTCATCATCGCCCCAGTCCATCATAATTGCTGGGTCAATGAAGATAAAAGTTAAAGTGCTTGTACCTCATCATCGAACCTGCTGCCAACCAAGCACAATTGATTAGTCATAGTATTGAAGTTCTTTAAATGCTCTGTTACTGGACTTCCATCAACCACCTTCATGTTAAAGATCTTCTTTATCAATAATACTTTATTTGAAGTTGATAGCTTCTCATACATTATTGTTAGTGCAGTCATAAGATCCAACGTAGTCTTCTCATTCACAATATTGAAAGCAACAGATGAGGACAGTTAGAGTCAAATCAAAATTAGTGTCGTTCGATCGAAGACTTCTCATTCTTTTATATACATCGTCCTCGGTTTCTTGGCAATCCATATAGTGACAAATATAATTTCTTTTGGTACAGCAAATCCTCCACTTGCATCTTCTAAAAAGCGAAATTCATCTCATTAAACTTCTCAATCTTAAACTTTGAATCATCAGCCATTGTTCTCACTCTAACTAAACCTTCAAAACTTTAGACTCTGATACCTGTTGTTGTTGTTGGGATCAATCATAGAGTACATGCATAAAATTAGTTCGAGTGCTTTAGAGCATATACAAACAAATAAAACTAAAGTAAAATAAATCACATAGAAGACACCAAATTTAATGTAGAAAAACTCAAGAACGGGAAAAAATAATGGAGCCATTGTGGGCTCAAAATTCACCAACCTCTAAATCAATTGAATTAAGAGAGTGATGATTTAAGTGTCGATGTAATTTTCAGAAGACAGATGGAATAGTAGATAAGACACTTGCCCGAGATTTCTCCCTCATTTGATGAGCACTTTAGATCTGGTTCCGGGTTTCTTATGAAGCATAGTTAATTCCCTCCCAATAAGTGAGAGAACTTTAAGGTTATTCATTAGATCATTAAATGCGTAGCGTATAGTAGCAGCATATGGAATTTTAGAATTTAAATTTATGAAATTCACCATTTTAGCTTAAAGTTGATGGTTGCGGGAATGATGATGTGTCTGATCTAGATCATATGGTTCGTCATCCCCAGGAGTAGTCCTTCTACTTAATCGGAGGAGTGACTGACACTAAAAGATTCTTATTAGCAACACATAAATTATGTCATCCAAGAAATTCTTGTAGACCTATGGTGGTATTTGTCTAAGGAGACAGACTTAAGTTCTTAGAGGGTTTTTTTTATCGGTGTACCTTATGATTCACAACTCAAAGGCTTAGAGCATCTGAGAACCATCGATTAATATAATGGAGTCGGCGCCAAACCATCGGAGGACTCACGGTGCATCATCCGTAGTCCGGCCGTCCACGGTCGAGAAAATCTGAGCCATCTTGGCATGATTGATTGAGTGACACAGCGGAACACTTGATTTGACATTAGCTCCTGTGGAGTTTTCTTAATTTCATCACGTCAAATTAAGCGATTGCGTAAGGTGGATAGATTGAGTTTCTTTAAAACTTTTAATGAGAATTTCATTTGAGTATTTTTAGATTGATATTTAATTTGAGTTAATTTGATTTGAAATTAGAATCATATTTCGATGGAAGTATCCTCTCTGGTTGAAATCACCATTCAACAACCATTATTAGTAGTTAATTGATTGAATCAAAATATTTGAGAACTTTAGATCACGTCGATTCTTTAATTCTAGGATCGGTCTACGTCATGACGATTAGCTTTTAGATATTTTGCTAAGTTGAAATTTTTATAATAAATTTTTATGTTTTGTTAATATGGACCCAGTCCTAAAATTAAATCAGGAAGTAACCCGCGTAGCATTCTCAAGCACTTGAATTTAAGCATTCAGCGTAATGTCGTAGCTTATGCGGGTATTTAACAATTCAGATAATTTTATTTATAAATCAAGAGATTGATTTTGTATTTTAATTTAATTCCAACTTACCGCCAGTTCTTTAAATTAAAATTTCAGACTTTAAATCTCCACGCCCAACACATACGTTATTTATTCTTGCATAATCATCTAATTAATCTAAAATCATCGATTTCAAAATCATAATTAATAAATACCTTAATTTTTGACGAAAGTAATTCATAAAAAATTTAATTTCAAAGATCGCCTTTATATTTGCTTGCAATGTAATCAGATCTGTTGCTTATTGAATTTCCCAATTCTAGATATTATTCGACTTATACTTTAATGAGCTTTAGTTTTACTTGCCAACAGTGTTACTCATCTTTAATAAAAAATTCCTTTGAAATTCATTTAATTTTCACTTTAACTTGAAAATAGATTCAACAAATTTCATATGTATCAATTTTATATTTAATTGAAGCCTTCTTTAATCCATTCTAAGTTAGACATTTTGATATATGGATTAAATAAGAAGGTTTATTCTTTGTAATTTCATTTTAGAGTTTGATTTGGGCTCTACCCCATTTGAAAATTAGTCTTTGAGCTTCATATAACATCCCCATAAATATAACATGAATTCAAAATTATATTTTAATCCCACTATAAATCTTCAATGATTCACTAGATTTTACCTTTGGATTATTTTAAACAAAATATTATGAGATTCAGATGTATATCAAAGGAATTCAAGTTCATTTCAAGTTTTATGGCTTGAGTTTGATTCTATTTTCTTATTTGAAATATGATTTTAATTTTATTTGTAATCAAGTATCCTTCAAATTCATTTTCAATCACTTTATATTTAATTTTCAATTCATTTCTTTAGGACTTTATATTTTATATTTAACATAATATTAAATCTTTTTTTGTTAAGTCCCAAAAACTTGACAAAATTTTGACAGACTTCATCAAGATTCGACGTTATTCCCTCTGAGGCTACATCTAATTTTTACTGCCACGCCGATGGCGACAAGCAATATTAAAGACACCGGCCGACTAATCCCTACGCTGATGATAACAAACTTTCAATCACCGCATAAAAGAAATATATATGCAAATATTATTCTCCTTTTTTCTAAGTCAGATTTAGTGAACATTAACATAAGGGGATAACATTTAACAGCTTTTTCTGACGCCTCGATGAATGACGCTGCGACACCACTAATTTCATCTCACGCCCGATGAGCGACGGCGGCCTTCAAACCTAGGTGGAGGAGGAGGGGCACCTCGACCCATGAAAGCTAGCTCAGGACAGACCTTCTGTCCAGCCTCCTGGAGTATGCTAATAAGATCTTTCGCAAATCTAGCATTAGCAGCTGTGAAAAGGTGTACGCTGTTCCTTTATATCCGGCTCTGCCTGTTCGTCCTATTCGATGCACATAATCCTCTAAAGATCCTGGAAAATCATAGTTGATTACATATTTCACATCCTTTACATCCAAACCATGAGCAGCAACATCAGTAGCGGTCATTATGGGGCTTTTCCTAGCCTTAAACTCTGAGAGAACCCAATCCCTCTCAGCTTGACTCTTGTCTCCATGGATTGAGAGAGCAGGCCAACCATCCGTCCGTAGCTGTCTTGTTATTTGGTCGCAACCCTTTTTGGTGTCGAGGAATATCAATATCCGACTTCCGTCCATAATATCCTCCAGTAAAGCAACCAATTTGTTATATTTCTGACTCTCTGTTATAATCTCTACATGCTGGCGAATTGCATGATTAGCTTTCAAGTCGGCGGAACGAATAATCACCTTGTATGGATCGTAAAGTATGTTTAGCAAGTTATTCAACTTCCTTGGGCCAAGTAGAACTCCAATAAAGAGTTTGATAGTCAAGACGAATCTGAGAGACAATCTTCCTGATCTGTGGCTCAAATCCCATATAATCTGAGAGACAATTTTCCTGATCTGTGGCTCAAATCCCATGTCTAGCATACGATCTGCTTCATCCAGCACAAGGTATGTCACCCTCTGGTCGCGGTAGGAGGTGGGGTCTCCGGCGCGGCTATCGTAGTGGCTCATGACGGTCACTTCTTTGCCGATCTGGGGAAGAGAAGGTGCCGTCGGCATTTAGTGAAGTAATCTGGTGAAAGGGTGGTGAAGCTCCTGAGAACAGGAAGGATCTAATGGGAAGCGGGGTGGGAACCAAGAGTCCAGAAGGCTCTGAAGCTGTGATCCGATTTTATGCGGGCGGTTCCTTTTTGCGGTTTTCGGAAACGGAAGAGAGGAGGAGCGGTTTTTTGGGAGACCGACTTGCGGTTGAGGGAGGAATATCGGAGGGAACGATTGAGGGGAGCCGAGGAAATCGAAGGCACGGTTCTTTTTAAAGAGAGGAACGAGAGTGGGGAACGGTTGGAGAGGGCCTGCGCGGGATCAGTTGCCGCGCGTGAAGGGGAGACGGATGGAGCCTTGCGTGCCATTCGATCGCGTGAAGAGGGAAGAGGCTGGTGCCTTCGGTTTCTCGTGCGCGCAAAGGGGGAGGTCTCGGACACGTGGATTAGGTGGGATTTAGGGCCGGTTCGGGTGAGTTAAGTGGGATTTAGGGCTAGGATTAGATTTAAGTTTTTTTTAATTGATTTTTAAATGAAGTAACCGACTTTAATGTGAATTTTACGCCGACAAAATTAAATAATCAATATATATATTAATTGTTATTCGATGTTAACGAACGACTTTTTCACAATCGAACGCCGTTTGGCTCGAAGACGCCAAGAGTAATTTCACCAAAACGATGCCGCCGCCGACCACTGATTTTCGCAGATTGTGAATTGAGAATGATCTTACTTGATAGATTTGATATTTTGAAAAATTCACAAATGGACGTCGCTTAGACGCTCCCGACCGATATGCGGTAAAGACGCTGACGATTTTAACACTTGATCGCTGATCAGTTGTGCAATATTTATATTCGCGATGTTCAACGCATAACGAAGCTCGTCACGATCATTTTTTGATTTTAGCGATGTCCGATATTTCGCTCGATTTACTTACTTCGATCATTCAACATTTGCACAGACTCGCCCGAACTGAGCGTGGACAATCTTATTTGGTCGTTTTTGATGTTTCAAAGCTAACAGTGCGATCAATTTCATGAACGGAGGTCGTTCGGACATCGTCTTAGCTTCCCGGCTCCGATATGTGTGTCGACATATTGATAGCTCGATCGGTTGATCGTTAGATTATGCAATATTTATATTTTGATCAATTTCGACATTTTGAACGCGACGGCGAAGTCCGTTCGTCAATCGGAGGTCGTTTCGACCATTTTCGGTGACATCCAGTGCATTTTGAGCCTCGATTTATGCATTGTCCCTTCCGAAGTCCGTCGAATTCGACTTGTAAGTTTGACTCGATTTATGACATATATATGGAGGTCAACAGCCACACAACTAAAAAATCTATTATGAAAGAAAATTTGAGGAGAATAGTATATATTACACTTATCTAGAGCCTTTCCACATTTCAGTCACTCTAAGACACTCTTTTCACTATTACACACGAGAAGATGAGAAAAAAGATACAAAGTTATAGAAAAATTCCTAAATATGAAGTCTTCCGATTTATAGTATGTAATACGATGATGCTAGTAGTGATGTTGTTCTCCGGACTTTTTTTTTGGTTCAAAGGCGGATCTCATGTGGGGCTCGGCTGCCGAGTTAGCCGAGATAGAAAGTGGTTGTTTGGTTGCAAGATTTGAGTAGGATTTAAACCGGTTTAACTTAAATCAAACAAGCGGTATTTTTGGACAAGTTAAATCCAGTTTTGTAATCCGGTTAAAGCTTTCTGTATAGAAAGTGGGTGTTTGGTTTCAAGATTTGAGTAGGATTTAAACCGGATTTAACTTAAATCCAGCCAAGCGGTATTTTTGGACAAGTTAAATCCGCTAGTTTTGTAATCCAATTAAAGCCACTTTCACAAGTTAAATCAGTTTACTAAATCCTAGCTAGATTTTGCGGGATTTAGCGAAGCTTGCAAGGAGGATGGGAAGGAAGACAATTACCAATGTCTCCCTTTTTGGTGCAAGCGGGAAGAAAGGAAGATGAGGGTTTGACACAGAAATCTTTGTCAATATCTTCTCTTTAGTTATTTTGATTTTGATTTATTTTTAATTAATTGTAAATTATTTATATAAGAATTAATTAATATATCATCTTAAATTAATTATGATTTAATATAGACTTATATAATTAATATAGACTTAATACTTTATGATTGATAAATCGATTTATAATTAATTGATATATTATATTATGATTATTATTTTTATATAAATAAATTTAATATAAATTATTATTTAATTCACTTATTAAATATCCTCGATCATTGTCTCAATATGGAGGCACATTATATATTTTATTGATTATTTAAATAATATTTAAGAATGATAACGTTAATCGCTATCATTTATTTATTTTTTTGTTGTGCTTTTATAACTATCATTTGAATATTTATTAGATATTATTTATTATAATTTTAATTAATATTGTTTTCTACATTACTATTGCTCACAATTACTTGGCTTACATCTTCTTACTTAATTATTTAATTAGTTTTTAATTTTATTTTGTGATAAAAATATAATAAAATACTCTAAATATTCATTATTTAAATATTAAATAAAATAATTAACTTAAATTCTTATATAAATAACCAAAAGAGTTGTGATTTAACTTTCATATTAAATTATTATTTTAGATTTAACTTTCACAAGATTTATTAAATCTAAACTTACTAAATTTACTAAATCTACTTGAGCTAAATCTTATGTGCAAAGATCTTGATCTACAAAGTCTCGTTTCTCCTCTAGTCCTCTATTTTGCCTTGAAGCGTTGATTTAATAAATCTTAGTTGGTGGACTTACAGCCTTACAAGATTTACATAAATTGAAGCATGCGAAGAGGGTTGGAAGGAAAGTGAGGTTACCTTCGTGATTTTTCACTTCTCTGATTTT
The DNA here is from genome assembly GCA_021442155.1 of Cymbidium sinense. Lineage (NCBI taxonomy): Eukaryota > Viridiplantae > Streptophyta > Magnoliopsida > Asparagales > Orchidaceae > Cymbidium > Cymbidium sinense. The sequence continues at coordinate 19,169,464 of CM038221.1, read as the reverse complement.
GGGTAGGAACAGAGCTAGCATTAGAGAGAGAAAAATAAGGGTTTTGACGTCAAATAGCGAATATCATCATAATCTTTTTTTTCAAGTAGATGTCAATCAAGACGAAGGTTCCATTATAGTAATTATTAATTAATATTAATAAAAAAGATTTAAGTTAATTAAATTAATATTATTTATAATTTTAATTGATTACATAAAATTTTATTTAATTAGATTTATTATCATAATTAGTATTTAATAGTTATAAAAATTACTTGTATAATCCTATAAAGAATTTTTTTATTAAATAATAATAAATTTAATTGTGTTGATATTATATAATAACTTCAATGTCTAAAAACTTGGAGAGCAAAATTTTAGGTGATGTAATAATTTTGTAAGTTTTTATCATCATATTTCTTTATTTATATTAAAAATAAAAAAATAAAATCACTTATATCAGTCTCAAGATCGAATTAAAAAGTTAAAGATATTATTGAAATCTATTATTTTATGCCCCACTAAAAAAATTTTCGGCTCACGAGTTCAAGCATCGTAGTATTGCTCTGTTGAGAGCTAGCCTCTACTTCCCCTTTGGTGCCCTAATCTTAGCTGTCTCCTACGGTAAGGTGTTGCCCTCTCTCTCGGTGCAAATCTAATATTGTGGCTTATCTTTCTCAGTCCTCTCTCAAGTCGAGATCTCCTGTTCTAGCCCTGAGGCATTGCTTCTCTAATGTCGAGGCGCTACTCACCTGAAAAATTTTCTTCAGGGATGCTTCCCCTGAACTCTTAAACAAGGGCCGTGCTGGCCCCCTAACGAGCTCACCGCTGAACTCGACCAACACGAAGGGCAAAGGGTAAGAGATAAAATCAGGCTCGATAAAAAATAATAGAGAGGGTGGCAAGTGTTCCTTTTCTTGTGAGCATCTCTGGTAGTTTCTTGGATATTCTGGATTAAATCATCTTCTTTCCCATGGATGTTGGCTTAGCTCAAGCTAAATCACATTAATCTCTTCATTAATATTTTATTTTCTATTTCTCTATTGTGTTAATTTATGTGCATCATTCTCGATTCTAATGACACTTTTATTTCAAATGATTTGGCTCTCTCATTGCAACATATTGATATGTATGAACATTATATTACATACATCTAAAGAAGGCCTTCTCTGATATTTGTTACAAGCCTATTATAACCTCCTCAACAAGCTCAAGAGATTTCATTTTTGATTTACGCATAAAACTACTTGGGGATTGACCACTTATTGCTTATCCACCATGATATTAATGTAAATTACAAATGGAAATGAAATGGATGGAATGGGAAAGGGAACAGATATCTGATGGCATTATTCTTGCTTTTACGCTGAGCAAATCTTCATAATTTAATGGAAATCCTATAATGGCATTGTTTAAAATTAACTAAACTTATTAACTTCCACATGTCAAGCACCATGAAGCTCTTCCTTTGACCCACATTGTTAATCTGGATTCTGGACAAATTTGACTAATATGACAAAAGCCAAGATAATATGGATACAAAATAGGCATAGTCCCGAAAGAAATCTATGATGCTAGTTTTCTTTCTTCTTAAATAATGTTTTGTAAATGAATTTGTACTGTTACTAAGTGTGTTTACTCATGCATACATCACAAGCATCTTTGTTTCTTTTCTGTGGTGTTTTGTGAGCTTGCACCTTATCAAAACAATTACTTAGAACAATAACAACAACAACAACAACATCAAGCCTTTATCCCACTATGTGGGGTCGGCTACATGAATCCTTCTTCTCCATTGTGTCCTATTATGTGCCAAATTCTCATTTAATTCTAGTAAACTAAGGTCATTTTTATACATCTTAACCAAGTCTTTTTAGTTCTACCTCTACCTTTCTTAACATAAAGGCAAATCTAATACATCTACTCTCCTAATCGAGTCATCGGATGACCCGGCGTTTTATGGCCAAATCATCTAAGATAACTCTCTCTAATCTTATTTGTCATTGGAGCTACTCTAACTTTTTTTCTTGAATATATTTCATTTTATCTCTAAGAGTAAAGAACCACTCATCCATCATCATCTATGCAACACTTAGTCTCATGCTTCTCTTTTATTGGCCAACATTCTGCACCATAAATCATTGCAGGTTTTACCACCATCTTATTAAATTTTTCCTTAAGTCTAAGCGGTACTTTTCTATCACACAACAGGCCCGATGCATTCCTCCACTTCAACCATCCAACTTGAATTCTACTAATAACATCTTCATCTATATCACCATCATTTTGAACAATAGAGCCTAGATGTCCGAATCACTCACTCTTTTTAATGACTTGGTCACCCAATGTCACAACACCACCGCTAGAACTTCTATAACTAAAATTACACTCCATATATTCAGTTTTAGATCTACAAAAATGAAAACCTTTAGACTCTAAGGTTGATCTCTATAATTCAAGTTTCTCTTGGACTTCCTCTAGTCTTATCAACAAGAAGATTGTCTTCAACAAGAAGCATACACCAAGGTACATCTTCCTCTAAATGCCTAGTAAGAACATCGATAACTAAAGCATAAAGATAGCTTAAAGCCAATCCTTGATGTAATCCAATTGAAATAGAAAAATATTTTATTAAACCTCCTTGTGTTTGGACACAAGTAACAGCTCTAGTATACATATCCTTAATGACTTGAATGTAACTAATATTAACTCATTTCTTTATCATAAGCTTTATCTAAATCAACAAATACCATATATAAATCGTCCTTACTTTCTCTATACTTCTCCATCAAACCTCTCAACAAATGTATAGCATCCATAGTAGATCTACCTAGTATGAAACCAAACTATTTTTGAGAAACTTTTGTATCACATCGTAACTTAGGTTCAATTACTCTCTCCCATAATTTTAATGTATGACACATTAACTTAATTCCTCTATAATATGCATACTCTTGAGCATCACATTTATTCTTAAATATATGAATCAACAAACTCTTTCTTCACTCATTTGATATCTTTAGTCTTTAAAATAACATTAAAAAGATTTATAAGCTAAGAAATTCCTTGATCTCCTAAACACTTTCACACTTCTATTAGAATATAATCAGGTCCTACTGTTTTTACACACTTCTTTTTCTTTAAAGCTTCTCCAACTTCAAATTTACTAATACGACGATAAAAATAAAATTCTCTATTTTTGTTTAGAGTATTAAGGTTGCTAAAATCAAATCTTATTTTCAGATTTTTTTTATTGAACGGTTTATCAAAATATCTCATCCACTTATTTTCAATATCTTTATCTAAGAAAAATATTTTATGATTTTCATTCTTAATACATCTCACTTAAATTAGATCTTTACTTCTCATATCTCTTTGGTTGGCTAACTTATACATATATTTTTATCCTTCTTGGTATCCAATCTATTGTATAAATCACAAAAATCTAAAATTTTATATTACTTTCTTAGAATCTCTACGGTCCTTTTATATCTTTCCTAATTCTTCGAATTTTTACATTTAAACCAAATTTTATAACAATGCTTCTTATTTCATATCTTTTCTTGCATATTTTGACTCCACCACAAACTTTTTTTATTAAAAGAAACTTTTTTTTTAATTCTCCAAGCATATTTTTTGCAGCTTGTTTAATTTTACTTGTTTTTTTTTCTCACATAACATTAGCTTCTTTATGAACATCTCAAATTCTAAGCTCTTGTAACTTGCTCTTAAAAATATTTTTATTATTATTTTTTAAATGCCTCATCTAATCCTAGGATAATAATTTGATTTATTTTTCATCTTAAAATTTAAAACTAATAGTCGATGATGGGTACTTAAACTTTCACTTAGAATGACCTTACAATCTTTACAATCTAAATAATTCATTTTTTTATCAAAAAATAATCAATCTGTTTTAGTAGATTCATTTTTATAAGTAATAATATGCTCATCTCTTTTCTTAAATAAAATATTAACAAGACAAAATCATAGCTAAAACAAAATTTAAATATAGTCTTATCTTTATTCTTTTATTATTGATCCATATAGTGAATATTTTTAAAATCTCCTACTACTCTACCAACATGTCCATTTAAATTTCTTCCAATAAATACCTTTTCTTCAAGAGGTTTCTTTTGTATTAATTTCTCTATGTTATTTTAAAATTTTTCTTTCGAGCCTACATTTAAACTTACTTGAGGAGCATAAACACTTATAATATTAATAATCTTAGTATCAATAATAATATTTAAAGCTATAATTATATCTCTCATCCTATTAATATTTATAACATTATTATTTTAACTTTTATCTATAATTACACTTACACCATTTCTAATTCGACTTCTACCTGAATATCAAAGTTTAAAACCTAAATTATCAATCTCCTTAGCCTTCTCCTCAACCCATTTAATTTTTTGAATACATAAAATATTTATCTTCTTATGAATTATAATATCTATTAATTTTATTAATTTACTTATAAAAGTACATATATTTTAAGTTCCTTACCTAATTCTAATATCATGTACTAACTTATTTGCCTGTATTCGTCCATAATGTGGGAACCATTGCTTATTTAACATCGCGTCTGCAATCGCAAACACTTCTCAGTATTCAGTCATTACGTCGCTTTTGGGAGCATAGTATTAACACAATATTTTAAAGTATTCATTCCATGATTATCTCAACAAGTTTTATGTTGACTGTCGACTACCTATCGCAACCATTCACTTTTCACATACGGGACTTGGGACCCGGCAAAGGCAATGTTAAAATGGTTACTTAGAACGGATTATTTAATTTTCAATCATTCTGTGTTATCTTTATATCCCCTTTTTCCCATTCAGTAATCCTTCTAGCCATCCAGAATGAATTAAGAATCAGCTCAAGAACACCAACCTCGCAGGAAAACCGCTATTCTTGTAGGAATAAGAGCTAATTCTGATATTTTGCCACATTAATGTTCCCTTCTTGCGACAACAATAGGTAATTTCTTGAAGGACAACTTCATCATGTAGTCTTGCAAGGTATTGAAACACAAATGAATCCTGTTAGGCGCAATGTTTCTGCACATGGAAGACTTCACTCTATTGTTTAGAGCTCCTTTTCTTCGAATTAAATGAAGCCTAGTATAATATGTTTATCTTCTGTTCTGAAAAATTTCGTGATGCTTTTACTTAGCCAGCTATTCAACATGATTGTTTCATCTGTGCAGGCGCTGGATATTTTCAACACTGCCGTTGTATCACCTGTCTACTATGTGATGTTCACTTTGTTCACCATCTTTGCTAGCATGATTATGTTTAAGGTAACTATTGTTAACACTAATCTCAGATTTTCTTTATGTGCACTCTTTGCCGCATCTGAGTCTGCTTTTCTAGTGCTAATATTACTTTCATCCGCTCTATAATTTCTAGCTTTTTCTATAGAATGTAAGTTTAATTCCAGACACTTATTTTCTGCAAGCACCTATGCGTGCGCACGCTTACAAATATGCTGGCAGTCACAATATTGGTTTTAACTGCCCAAGTCTAACTTGAGTGGATGAGGCTATTCAACACAACTCCTGTATGGCCAATAAGACATTAGAACAAGAGATATTAAGTGGCGCATCCTTACATTAGTGCATTCATTTGTTAATTGCATCATTACTTAACAATAATTCGTTAGCATGAATCTTATCAGATCTGTGAAAATCATCCAACCCTAATGAGGATAACCCTATTGGGCATACAAAGATCACCCAACTCCACAAAACTTCTTAAGCACCGACATACGTGTGTATGCATTTGTCTATATATTGCGATTTTGATGCTCCAATAATTGCTGAAATTTATCACAAAGTTAGATGATTTATTTCTAAAATTTGTTAGCGTTAGTTTTGTAATCAATCACCTAGTCAAATTTGCCCATTTTAATACCAACAATTCTCAAGTCAATTTCACCCGGACCTTATTTTTTTGTCAATATAACCACAAACATCAAAACCAAAACCCCAAGTTTAAATCAAAACTGAAACTTCATTATAAGACCAATATAAATTACTTCCTTTGGGTAATTCTTCTTGATCTAATGAGGAAGCTTGACATCCGATCTATCACCTCTTCTGGCCCTTCTCATATTCTTCTACCATGAATCTCTCTCTCTCTCTCTCTCTCTCTCTCTTATTTTTCCAATATTGCTAGTTATGTATCTTTTAGATTCTGAGTTGCATTGTTCATTGATTTAAAGAACCGATAATTGTGTTGATTACTCAGGAATGGGATTATCAAGATGCAACCCAAATAATTTCAGAAATATGTGGATTTTTCACAATTCTTTCAGGAACTTTCCTTCTTCACATGACTAAGGATATGAAAGACTCCGTTAATAACAGCGAGCAACGCATGCCATCTGAAACTGAGCTACATAACCCTCAGAATCTATCCAACAGCTCCGTTTGATCGATAATTGTCCTCTGAAATTTTGTGCCTGACACCAACAAATGAAATTCAAATGTCATGAACTTTGCTTTCCCGTTCAGCGAAGAAATGCATTTATTATTATTATTATTATTATTATTTGAATAGGATGGCTGTTAGGTTATTATTCTTTATAATTGATGTACATAAATCATACAATTTTTGTAGATTCTTACAAGGTCAGAGTTTTCCTTTTTTTGCATTAAACGCCAAATAGCGGCACACAACCAAAAAGCCTCATTCTTAGTTGGGAAAGGAAGCCACTACTTCTGTAATATGGGGATTTTAACCATCATCACTTGTAGTTGTATATCAAAACTAAGCGCCTGTTTGAGAACCGTTTTTATTTTTATTTTTATATTTTTTAAAAAACAAAATTTTATTTAATATATACATTTAAATATTTTAATTTCTTTAAAATAAATTATATTATTTTTAAAAATATTCATAATAATTTTTAGATGTTTTGAATATTTTTAAAAGTAATTATCATTATTAAATATATTTTATTTTAAATTAAATATAAATAACAGGCTATAAAACATTTCAGCTATTGGTTTTATCACTAATGAAAGATGCCATGAGGTTACAGAAATAAGAAGAATATAAAATTATCACTCGGTGATCCAACTAACTTCTCATTTGGAAAAAAAAAAAAAACAATCAACGGCCTTTTATTTCCAGCAAGCTTGCAGAATATAGCACTAAGAACAATCAACGTGACAAAACTTATATTAAGTAAAGCCAGACCTCACAAGAACGACAACCAGCTCTATGATACTTATAAATATATTTTCATAGAAATACGGCACCAATAATTCATTACCAGGTCAAGATAATAATAAAAACACAGTTACGAATAAAATAAATAGCATTAAATGAACATGTTCTTCAAGATTCTCCATTGATAAACAAAATTATGAAACAATAACATTAGAATGTTCTATAAGGAGAAGCAAGATAACCCTGAGGAGATTACAAAGATCTGATGCCATACATATATCTAAGCAAGAGTAATAAGAAGTTAATATTTGATTCGTGGACAAGAAAAAATAACAATCGCTTACTGATTAACTCCCCATTTCTGCGCCTTATTCTCTACAGAGCAAGCTTTACGAATGAACTTTATGCACCAAAATTGCAGAGCCAGAATGAAGTCGTTATCATAAAACATACTTTGTCCAGAGTGGCCTAAATTGATTCATACCAATATCGAGCCACGGCTTCATGTTTCCATTGAAATGAACAACTGCAGCATTCTGAATCTCATCCATGTTTATGCTTGGATTATAGCCCAGTCCAAGTACATGCCAGGATTTGTCCAGCGGCTTCGTAGTCGAGTAAAATGTGATCAAACCTGGAGGCAAAGTCCCAGTTTCCACAAGGTACGATTCTCATTCTGTAAAAAATAAATGAATCTTAATGACCTTCATTCAAAGTTCACAGTATCAACATAAGAGAAAGGATTGGATGAAAGAAGACGATAACATGGTTAAATGCTGATAGGGAGCTGGTTTTAGTTGGGTACATTTCATAACAAATAAAGAGCAAATCATGAATGTTGTTTTGATTACTATCCCTACTTGATGTGCTTAAGGGGTTGTTTTGTTGGCTGCGAAAACAGTGCGGTCAAATTGATGGCACTTTGCAACAAATTTGTGAAGAAATTCATTCACTAACTTTACTTCAAATCAAGCACCAAAAAGTTGTTTTTGGTTGATAGTCTAAATTCTCAATCAATAAACTAAAGTGGGTTACATAGATATAAAAGTTGGTCGTGTAAAAATTCCTGCCATAGAAGGTTAAGCAATGGAACTTTCATTATAATCATCATTATTAGCTTCATTCCATGTATCTGTAAAGGCTTTATAAATCTCACTTCTCCATTCATTCTTAAGGAGTGCAATATGAAGAGTAATTCTAATTTATTAAACTCTTTTTTTTTTTTTTTGCAAAAATTATTATAAAGTTATCTTTAGTCACCACTTCTTTTTCTATTTCATTTACAATAGTTTTATTTATATATCCTCAATAAACTATTTCAATTTTCCACTACCTTATGCTCTCGGTCTTATGATATCCTCATTGAAACTTTAAGCAATGCATGAAAATCCTGGAAAGCACATCAGCACCAAAATGAATAAATAAAGATCTAGCTACAGCATCCATTTCAAAAGAGCCTCACTCACCAAATTCTGCCAGTAATGGTACTGTTCAGTGCACTTCTCCTTCCTCCATGCATCCAAATCAAAGAAATTCATCCCATAAGCCCATCCACATGCTTTAGGATCGAACTTCTCCTTGATCAGCGGTGTGAAGTTCATATACTGTGCATACCGATGAAACGAACCAAAAGCAAGTTTCCACGGCCCCATTCACCTTCCCATCCATATCAATCTTCCACAATGCAGTCAGATCCCTCTGTACCACGACATCATCATCCAAGAACAGGATCCGGTGCAGCTTAGGGTACATCTCTGGAAGATAAAACCTTAGATGATTAAGCATCGACAAGTACTTTGGGTTCCTAAACTTCATATTAGTTGTGTCCTTGGTCGCATTCTCCAGTTTGTTTTCAAAGTAAAACCTCTGCAAGTTCTGACTCAAGCTGCCGGAGGACAGGCACATAAGAGGAGTTGAGGAACTTATAATCCTCAAAGGCACGGACCTCTATATGGGCCCCGGCATAGTCCTTGAGCTTGAACATAACCTGCATCGCACCAAGATTCATCCGATCAGTGACGACATGGAACACGTGCTTCGCCGGTTCCTTAGCGTTCTTAACGGCCGAATTGAGCAACAGAAGCAGCAGAACGTTGTCAGAAGATGGCATAGTGATAGAGCCGAGGGTTCTCAAGGGCCGGTGGCGGTGATTCTGGGTCGGCGTAGCGGTCGGGATGGGAGATCCGCTCCTCCATAAGACGCATTGCGAGGCAGTGAAGGCTCTTGGGGATAGATTTGGCCGCAATCAAGCTGGAGAAGGCGCCCTGCTTCTTGGCCTTAGTGAGCTGCTCGTTGACGGTAAAGATCGTGTCCTTGAGTTTTGGATCTTGAGCTGGTTATCGAAGGACTCCTTGGCATCGGCGATGAGAGTCCGTGCGGCGCTGCGGTCCCTTAACGTCGCGCTCGAAGCGGTGGAGGAGATCTCGTCGATAGGGTTAGAGGGTCGAGGAGATGACGGTGGTCTGAGATGAGGAGGAGAAGTTGCGAGAGATTTCAGCGAAGAGGCAGTTGCTTGGAGTTCTCGAGTTTGAGCTTGCAGCGTACAAGCGTACGGAAGAGACTGGTCGGCGGCCTGCTTCCGGATCTGGTCGACGCAGATTCGAAGCAGGTCCAATTTGACGGCGAGACGGCGGTGAGGAAATTTGAGGTTGATAAAGTGTCGATCCGGCGAGATGGTGGCGGAGGAGAAGAAGGAAAAGCGGAGGCGGTGATGCGGGTAGAGTGGAAGGGATAAGGAAGAGACCGCCCGCGGTGAGACATATGGAGACGGCGAGGGTAAGGAAGAGAGAAGATCGCAGCGACAAGTTGGGCTTTGGATTCGAAAGCCGGTGCGGGGTTGTGCCGAGATCGCCATTGCCAGTCTCGGATCTCTCCCTCTCACTGCTGCTATGTTCAGCGTATAGAGCATTTATCACTTCTATTAAAAATGATTTATATGCATACCGTATAATTTTTTTATATTTACATATCTAATATTTAAATTATAATATTAACATATATAATATTTTAATTTTTAATATTATATTAAAAATATCATAATCATTTATTTTTTAAAATAAAATAAATCTTTTAAATTTTTCTCGCGATCCATCTTTCGGAAACTACTCTCCCAATGCAGCTCAATGCAGAGACGTATGTTCGATATACATAAGGTGCTTAAATTTAGTTCTTTAATGTTTAATTTTTAATAAAAATATAATAAAATATTAAATATATAAATATTTAATTTTAAATATTAGATAATAAATATAAAAAATTATATGATATCAATATAAATCTTTCTAAAAAGAAAGAAATATTATTTATTTTTTTACGTATAAAAATGTATTATTAAATATAATATTATTTTAGATGCAATATAAAAAATTGAAATATTATTTATGTAACTATTAAAATTTAAATAAAAGGCGTATAAATATCTAAGAATTTTATAAATTTTAACTCTGTTTTCTTTTTAATCTTAAAAGAAGCATTATTGTCAACATTATAAAATTATATTCTAGGGATAATATTTATGTTTCAAAACCTAAATATGCTGGTAATTTCTTTAATTATAATCAATTCAATATTAAAAATACTTTTGAAACTAATGTCTTATTCAAATAATAATTATTTAAAATTAAAATAATTTTGTAAAAAATTTATGATAGATCTAAACCCTAAAAAAATACATCAAAAAAATTTTAAATTTGATATGACACTTAAAATACTAATTGAAATCTTGATGCTAAAAAAGCAATCCAGTTGAACCCGGTATGTTAAAATATCATTGGAACTTTGGGATATCGGTTAAATCCAAATAGCTCTCAAATATGGGTGTTTATAGTCGTCGAGCGTCTCGACGAGCCGGATTTAACAAGCACAATATCTCACAATTCCAACTTCAATTGAGTATTCAAATACTTAAAATACATTAAATGATCAAAGGAATCGTTTTGAGCCGTCCGATGTAGTACAGTGGTTCGGATTTTGCATGTATTTATAGAGACGTCACTTCTCCAATCTATAAATAGCTCATCATTCCTCATATGAGGGGAGGCCAAGCAAGAGAGAGCTCTAAAAGAAAATCCTCGAGCATAATCGTGTCACTATTCGGCGGTTGCGTCCACCCACCGTTACCAAATCATCGCCGGATCCTCGCCGTCGTCAATCTCTCGTTCCATCATGACGACCTTCTCATGGTGTCCCCTGTTCACCATCATCTAGCCGAGAAACTATTACTCACGCGTGTATATTTGTTGTTATCGATTTTGATTATTGTCGCCTTCTTATATACAATTATGTAATGGAGTTTTCATGTTCTCTTTAAATATATGTGTGTGTCTTTGGATTTCACAAAGTGTAAACTTTTACTCTACCGCAAGCTGGTTTTAGCACATGATAGTTTGGCCTTCAGAAACTAATTCTCATTTTCATCTTGTATGACAACCAAGTTTCAACAAGATCAAAACCACAATCAAGGTGGAGCATTTCAAGCTTTTAAGAAGTGAAGAATGAAGATTCATCAAACTTCGCTTCTCGATTTTGTCGGCGGGGGCAACTCTAATCTCTGATCGGATGTTAATATGTTAAACATCTAATCGATTACCATCCCAAGAAATAAGTCATAGTTGGAGGATATTTCAACATTGAGAAGAGATATAGCTTTGCAAATTATGATTTTCCAATCATACTCATGGAAAAACAAGACCAATATTAAGGAGCAACTTTGGCTACAACCACAAACGGATGTTTTGATTCAACCTCTTTCATACAGGTTAACGTCATCAAGTATGACAAACAACCGGATGGGTCAAAATCCTCGGCCGATTCAATTGACCTCATCCATACGAGGTTAACGTCATAACACGACAAACAACCTCCTTTGTAAAAATCCCAGTTCAATTGACCTGCATCGTTAACGCTCGAACAACAGATATGTGAAAAATTCTTAGATTCAATTCGACCTCTTCCATCCAGATTAACGTCGTGGGTAACACGACAAACAACGGATAGGTCAAAATCCTCGGATATTCAATTCAACCTCTTCCACATAGGTTAATAATGGCCAGCACTTTAACAACTGGGCGGTCAAAAGATTTTTGGTGGACTTCCACGGCCTCTTCGCAAGTTAACATCGTGGTAACACTCGACAAACCTGGATGGGTCAAAATCCTCGCCAGATTCAATTCAACCTATACAAGTTAACGCCATCGTAACACCACAAACAACCCTGGATAAGTCAAAATCCCGGTGGATTCAATTCGACCTCTTCCATACAGGTTAATGTCATCGGGTACACTCTGATAAACAACCTCGGATAGGTCAAAAATCTTTAGCTTGATTGATCTCTTCCACACAAGTTGCGTCGTGGGTAACACCGTGACAAACAACCTCAATAGTCAAAATCCTCGGATTCAATTTAATCTCTTCCACATAGATGCGTGGCAAAGACTCGATAAACAACCTGGGATAAGTCAAAAGGTCCTTGGTGGACTTCACATGGCCTCTTCTACGTTAGCGTCGGGTAACACTCAAACAACCCGGATGGGTCAAAATCCGGTGGATTCAATTCAACATCTTCCACACAGTTAACGCGTCGAAGTCACACGAAAAATAACCCGGATAGGTCAAAATCCTCTTAGCGGTCCTGGCCGGCCATGGCCACCTAGTCGTCCGGCCGACCATCGCCGGTCACCGTCGTCGGTCCATCGCCGACTATCGCCGGTCGCCGTGACCATCGCCATTGCGTCGCGGTCGCTAACCATCGCCGGATCTCCGCTGGTCACCACCATCGTTGATCGCCGCTGACACCGATTGCCATTTACCGTCGCCCGGTTGCCACTGCCGTACCGTCTGCCAACCATCTGCAATCTCCAGTTACCATCGTCGTGGTCATCCCCGACTACTGGCGTCGTCGCCAGTCCTCTGATTCGGCGGTTGGTTGTCGACCACCCCGTCGGGCAAACTGTCGCCGGTCCGCCGCCAACCATCGTCGACAATCTCCGCTGGTCACCACCATCGCCGTACCATCTCCGCGGTTACCACCATCGTGGTCATCCGCGGACCCGGCTGTCGCCCGTCATCATCACGGTTATTGCTCGCCGATCATCGCTTAACCCGGTCGGTCCGACAGGCGTTGGCCTCTTTCGAGGGAAACCGGAGCCTCGTCGAACTACGGGCTTTGATCGCCGAAACCGGTCGATCAAGAAGCGGTTGATGCCTCTTTCGAGGGAAAACTAGCCTCGTCGTTGAACTACGGGCTTCGCCTCAACCCGGTCGGTCCGACAAATACATTAATGCCTCTTTCGAGAAAAATCGAGCCTCGCCCAGATTAATTACGCTGATCACCTCAGAATGACCTTCTTAAAAGAAGAGACACTCAAGCATATGAAAGAGTGTGACTTCTCTTGGGTTTTATAGACCTATAGAGCAAAAGGTCAAAAGCATCAAAATCAAAACCGCTCAAAACCGCCCAAACGGCGAAAATGGGCAAAACGGACAAAAAAAACTCTCATGGGCCGCCCGTCGCCTTCAGGCGCTGATCGCCAGCGGCGGTCCTTACGCCCTCTGACCCGCCGTCCACGCGTTCCTGCCGTTCCGAGTTCGCGTGACTCACCGGTCAGCGATTGCGAACCGCGACCCATGCCGACGTTCGACCCGACCTCGACCCATTACCCGCCGTTCTAGCGACGAACCCATTACGCCCGGAGAGCCGTAGCATGAACAGCTGATAATATCGCAGCATCCACGCCAGCGTCTTGCGTGAGCACCTACAACCATGCTTGTCCGAATGGGTCTATAACTCCAAAATCTTGTGCCTGCGCGTATCGACATACATCCTGCCCATGCCTCTTCCTGATCATAATCTTTGTTCATGAAGATCTTCTCTCAAAATGTATGGTTGATGGACTCGCAGATTTCATTGAAGAATGTGTTATTTTCAAGTATTTGACGTATATATTTTTAGATGATTGAAATAATATCATCCAAAAATAGGGGGCAACTGATATGATACTTAAAATACTACTAGTCGAAGCACGAATCTTGATGCTAAAAGCAAGCTGATCCGAAGTTGAAACTGGTCGAGATCAAATACTTAAAATATTATTGGAAACTTTGGGATATCGTTAAATCCCTAAATAGCTCTTAAATATGGAGTGTTTATAATAATCGGCGTCACCGATGAAGGATCTACTCTCAATATCTCAAAATTCATTTGACCATTCAAATATTATTAGAAATATTATTAGAAATATCATCACATCATTTTAAAAAAATAAAATTTCTCCGAATTTAACATGCTTATAATAGATACCAGCATGTTGATGAAACAAATCATATAAGCTTTAGATCATTCAATTTCAATATCATTAAAGTTTTATAATGACTAAACAATCTTATATGATTAAAGGAGATAAACCTAGCTGGTGCGATGAAATGTTTTGTTTTCTAATTGAAATGATTAGAATGATTCCCTCCGAAAATCAATAAATAAGCATAACTTCTATACAATCAAACAGACAATGAGCCTAAAGGTTGAGACAAGAGCCTTAGAAGAATTTCAAAGGAGAGAATCAAAATATTTGTTTGTCATCACTTAACTTGTAACATGATATATATTTTATAGTAGAACTAAAAAGACGAGTTATCATTAGATAGATAACGCATGGCATGCATATGCACATATTACATGTCATCCATCCAACAATCTTAAAGATTTTTTTTATTTTTAGCTTTAAATTTTGCACCAAAGCCATTCAATACCAACTAATTATGTTGAAATTGAGTCAATAAAATAGGTCATAGTTGGTTGAAGTGTCACTCAAATGGGCCTAATTGCTAAAAAGATCATGTTTAGTGAGGCAAAAAAATGTTCCATTCACTGATTGATGTCTCCTAAAGTACTGACATCAAGCTAAGAAGGTGTGGTGTAGAAAGAATAAAGTTGGATCATAGCAGCTTTTTGATGTCTTCTACTGAACAGCAGTCTTTTTTTTTATTTTATTTTTGGCAATCTTTTTTAATAAGAGTCATATAAGCAATCACATCCTGAATGAATAAAAATTTATAAAAAAAAAAACATATCTCAAGAGAACAAAATTTAGTCCATGAAAGATGGCAAAATATATAAAAAAAATCAGATAAGGAACACTCACCAAAATGTGTGAAGTCTCTTTTATGTTTGTATAACATATCTTCATACATTGCAAGATTGATCTAATTTGAACTTTAATTTGATTGATTTAGTTCGATCTTAAATGAACTAAAGTTGATTATAGTTTTTTGTATTTAATGGTCAAGGCTCTTTTATGCTACCACCCTATGAATTTATATGTAAATATTTCATCATATCTTATCAGAATTGGCTGAAATCATATAGGATTGTAATAGAATGTCATTGTGAGCAATGATCTGATCTTTAATTAGTAAATATAATAGATATAATATATATGTTGATTCTAATATAATTATGTAGTAGCAGATATTAAAGAGATGGTATGCATCGATATTAATATTGATGCCCATCGAATTTGACGCTCGCCATCACAACAATAGACACATGATATTACCTATAAGCCCAATGCATGTTGATATACTCCACCAATAAAGTTGGTGCAAGCTATCGAAACTAATATCAATATCACCAACTTTGTCCTTTGCCATTGTTTACAACATCGATGCCTACCATCACTAATAAGATTGATGCACACTGTCAATACAAACTCCAATTTTTTGATGTTGATACTATAATTATATTGGATTTCTTGATCTCTAATCTCCTCTTCTCAAAGATGAAAACATAAGCCATAACATAATATTGAAGAAAATATCAATACTTTAAGGCTCATCCAACCTTCGTCAAGAAATTTATACTACATAATTCATGCATACTACATTGTATCAATACCATCCTTAATTATGAGAAAAAAAATCATTTGAATTATATGATACAAATAACTAGTTCAAGCCTTATAAATTTTTTATTTTATAGATTTTTGTGTAAAAATTTGGTTATCTCTTGAACTATTTTTTTATCTATGCATATGATGGATTTTTTAGTTAAGCTAAAACATTTAGCTCTTGCTAATATAGTGAATATTCTTGCATGCAATGATTTGAACAAACATTATCAAACTATAATGTGTAAAACTATTCATGACAATATGGGATAGTATTATATTAAAATTGCATAAAAATCCCATACACATATAAATAGCTTATATTATAAAAGTAGAATAAGGTTTTTTTGCATGAGAGCTTAGAAAGTAAAAAAACTATAAGACTTAGCCAAATTGAAATACTTTGATTATATAGATTCAACATTATAAAAATTCACCCTTCTCTTTAGTTGAAGAAGATTTTATTACAATTTCTAAAATATGTATGATGCCAGTTATAATGGTGGTAGAGTTTATTTAAAGACAATGAAATTAATAGCTAGAAAATGGATGTCACAACCATCCAACTCATATTATTCACTTGTTATAATAGATTATATAGACTTAAAGTAGAATAAAGTGAATTAACATTCATTTCAATCTATTATAATCCAAATATCGATATCATAATGTGTACTTAAAAATTATTACCCTAAAAAAAGGGATCATCAATTGTTCTATAGAGCTATACTAAATCTATAAAATATATACAATAGAAATTTAAGTTGTTCACTTATAAAATCACAAAGTTACAATTTCAAATGAGCTATATCAATTATTCTTATTGTTGTTGCAAAAGGGTATATATTACAAACTATTTATGATATTTGTATCTATATTATGTTCATTCTATTAACTCTTTTTTTTTTAATCTGAATACTAGAATTCAAATAAGGGAAAGCATGAATCTCAGTATATTCAGAAGAAGAATAGAATCCAAATCTTATAAAAACTAATTGAGCAAAATATATTTTTAGTATGTTATGGAAATATTATGGAGCATTTGGATTTTCATGAATCATATTAATTATAATTAAACTTATTATGGGTTGGGGTGTGAAAAACTTTTGATAACTTGTCCTCTTAATAATATAATGGAAATATTATTTATCACGAATCATCATTAAATGTATTAATTATAATTAAACATACATAATCATACTTAAAAATTAAACAAAATTTTAAATTTTAGATATACTACTCATCTCTTAATTATTGGGGGATCAAAGAGTACACGCAAAAAATCAGTTCGAGTGTTTCAAATCATACGCAACAAATGAAATTAAAGTAAAAAAATAGCCGCACAAAAGACACTAGATTTAACATTAAAATAAAAAATTAAGTGCTAAAACTTTAAAGACTCTATTATCCACTTAACTATAAGAAAGATTAGATGACAAAGAAATGTGAAGGAGAAGTTCAAGAAAGCAAAACTTCAAAGACAATCGACTAAGTTTCAAATGACAATCAGAACTCTAAAATTCAATCTAAGATTTTGTTTATAATTAAAATCTTCCTCAAATGAATAAAAATAAATTTTATTTAAATTTTCTAGAATAATACCCTAACTTTTAATCTCAACATTTCAAACATTCCATTGTATTCAACTCATCAAATTTCACTATTTAACAATAAAATTGTTAGAAATGAAGTCCAATGATTGTGTATGAAAATAACAAATTTAATAAAAATACTCAAAAGAAGTAATGAAATCCTCACATAGTTTATGTGAATTCATTCTTATAATAATCAGAAAAAAAAAATCATCCAATGACTCTCATCTCTCTAAAAGAAAATTCTTGTATCTGCCACTACAATGTCATGTTTATCTCTAGTAATTTCATCAAAATCTTATGTCAATTTATTAAAGCTTTGGTTAATGAACCGATATGTAGTTAGTTCTCTTGTCACATGCTAGACAATCAGATTTTAAAATCTTTCCACAAAATCACTTAAAAAACATGATAATTTCTCCAACGACCCTTTTTACATAAAACATAATTTTCATCAATTTTCTTATACACAGTTCGAGTGTAAGAGAAAATAGTAGAAAATCTCATCTTTTTAGCTTTTATGTGTTCCTAATCTTAACTTGGTTGAAGCCATGGCTCGATCTCGAATGTCTCGAGTTCGAACCTTGAGAGGAACGCAGGAGCATGTAAGTTGATCATGAACATGACTCAAATATTCTCAAAAACCTTTTTAGCTTTCATTTGAATGAAAGAAATATAAAATAAAACATTCAAACAAACAATTTAGAGCAATGCTAACCTAAAAAAAAATCTAATTAAAAAAAAAAAGACAATTTTGATGCCTAAAGGCATGGAATCAATGACAATTTTGCCCTTACCTTGTATGTAAAATTCCTCGAATTAAAGCACAAAATTATGATAGCAACACTAAAAATGTTGAAAATTATTAATTCATGAACAAAGAACGTGTTTCTCAACTTAAAAAACACAATAAATCATGCCAAATTTGTGGGCTTCAAGCAAATTAAAGAGTTGCAAATTCTAATTTGGTACAATAAATTAATTAATCTATATGCTCATAAATTAATAAAAAGCGCTTATAAAATGATGATTTTACATTAGTATATTACTTGTTAAGTGAATCGAAATTATTTTTAACCTCATAGAGATCTTAAGATAATATGCTTCTAAAGGAAGAAAAATTTATACTTCCTTTCAAACATGTAACCGCATTAACCCCCTTTTCTGACAAACTCTACTTACAATTTACAAAGGGCTTTGTCCTCAGTCACTGCCAACTTCAACGATTATTAATTGCTCAACGACTAAGCAGAATAACATAAGATGCAAGTATGTAATGATGTATATTTTATTATATATTACTATGTATAAAATAATAAATATTTTATATATAATAATACATAATAAAATATATATTTTTTGCACTCTCGTGTACCTCACTAGGTAATTTTTCTCCTCCTTCCTGCTCTGTGAAACAAAGCCATTCCCTTCAAAGCCATGGATACCTTCACCAAGCTTGGCCTCCCCATTCCTAAATTCATCTTCCCAGCAGACAACTTCAACGCCTGCAAGCAACAAAGCTGACCTGATATCCCTTCTTCTGCATCTTCTTCTCCTTCTTCTTCATCTTGCACTTTTGTTTCCTTCACTGCTTTCTTTGTATCCTTCTCCTTCCTCCGCTTCTCGGTCTTATCAGCATCCACCTCATAAGCCTCCCAGAGTAAATCCATCTCCTCGGCGCCATCAACGACCTTCCTCTCCTCACAAAGCTTGTAGGTCATCCTCTCCTCGAACAGCTTACAAGCCAGAGTCCTCTTCCATTCCTTCTCCTTCCTCATCGAGCCATCTCTTTGAAGGATCTCAGATGGTCTGCGGCTGTGTTCATTTCGGCTTCTAAGAATGGTTTTGGTGTGACTTTCTTTCTCTTCAAGAGGTCTGTGCTCCAAGCAATTCTTCTCCTCTGTTTTCTCACTCAAATTCTCTGCTCTGTCTTCCTTAGCCTTCGAATCTTCCAAAAGGTTGCAGTTTTGAGAAAAACCTACTAGTTGTTTGATTTTGGAATTATAGTCTTCATGTGGCTCCATTTGGTATGAACAGTGCTGGGAATCGACAAAGACCGTAGAACATAGCTGCTCTAACAAGCTAACTTTGGCATCATCAACAAGTTCGGCCCGAAGAAAGTTGAGGACTGCGCTGGAAGTGAATTCAGGAGGTAGAAGGGAGAGTCATGGAGATAGGAAAGAACAGAGAAAAAGAGAAGTTTGATAAGAAGAAAGGAGATAAAGATAAATCAAGAAAGTGTCATGGAGCAATAATTCTTGAGAATCTCTCGGGGTAGGGATGAGAAGAATGGAAAGAGAAGAAACAGAGCAGGAGGTGAAATGGCTTTTGGGGGTACCGTTTTTCCAGTAGAGAGAGAGAGAGAGAGCGATTTGGGGTGGAAAGGTTGGCGTGAAAAAAGGGTGGAAAGGGAGGAGGAAGGCTAAACAAAGTGTCATGTTAAGAAGGTCTAAAGGTTCGAACAGTTCATATATTTCTACGTTTTCATATTTCTAGGTTTTGAGCTATGTAAGAAAGAAAGAGGGCACATGGCTTTGTTAAACATTGATGATTGCCTCTCTCTCTCTCTCTCTCTCTCCGGTATAGGTGATGGGGCCTGGCGGGTTGTCTTGTACTTCAATAGTTGAAGCATTGTCCATTAATGCCGTACTGTATGGTGCATCTATACTACTTTTCTTCTTTTTTTTTTTTTTTTTTTGAGACATTTGATTGTATAAAACATTTTCGCTGTTAAACCTGTAAGAAATTCCTTAGGACTGATTCCATATACACACACGTAATAATAATTAATTACATATATTTTTAAAAATAAATCAATTCTTTCATCGAATACAAATAAAAAAAAATTATTTTCACTATAAAATATTTTAAATACATTTAAATATGAATGAGGGCAAACACAGACGATAAAAGTAGGTAAAATGCAGTGGCTGTGAGCTGCGGGAATTGCGAGCAAGCTTAGTGTGAGATGCAAGAAAAATAAAGCTTTTTGGCATTTCAAATAATTCAAAATTTTTTATTTTATTTCAAACTAAATATTAAAAAAAAGTTGAAAATTGGAATGAAATGCAAAATCCTACTAATACAGTCACGCAACCCCTAAAAAGATAAATTGTGTTTAGAAGCTCCTCCTCTCATGAGCATAAGATAAATAATTAAAATGTATCAATTTTGATTAAAAATAAAAGATGTATATAATGATTATAAATTAATTATTTCATATTAGAGAATGGCACTCAAAAGTTGGTTTTCAAAGAAAGTTGATTTTTATTTTTTATTTTTGATTAAATATCCTTCTATTTGATTATTTATCTTACATTTTTGACAAAAAAATATATCATAAGCTCCAAATGCCCATATAGATTAATAGCAACCATAAAACTCATGTTTGCTTAAGAACCTTACACAATTACTCTTATTAGTGTAAGCAGACGAAAAATAAAATTATTTAATTTAATTTCCTCATATCATTTAATAATAATAAAAAACTAAACCATAAATTTATTGTCTCTCATATAAACTTTAGAGGGAGGCGACTGCGACAGTGTCAGGTTCAACTTCATTGTCTCCTTAGCCTTTCTCTTCATCGACAATAGAGCTGAATCCGTCATCACAGCTTTGGTACTTACTTCTCTCTCTTTGAATTCGAAATCAGGATTCAGGAAGCTCGAGATCCTTATTCTATGGTTTTTAACTTTGTAGAATACTGATGGAAAGAAACATTTGTATGGTGGCATGTCATTCGTGCTATTTATTCTGGGTTACGAGAAAATATTACATGCAGAATATAGATGCAGCTTTACATCTGTTTCAACCTTATATCTGTATCTTTGTATTTAAATAAAAATTTGACACATCACAAAAATGAACCGTTAATATTTTAATATTTTAAAAATAATAATGAATCCCTACGACTAAATCTCTACAAAATTAGAGAAATTGTTTTAAAGCATGAGAATTTTGAAATAAATATATAAAAAATTTATGTTATTTAAATAAAGAAGAGGAAGAGTAAAAAAAATGGCAATTGATCTGAAAAGAAAAAAAAGCAAAAAATGATGAAGAAAGAGAACAAGCAGTAGAATGCTAATATACACTATTTGAAGTTCAGTTTAATTGATGATGTTATAAATTTGAATGAATCGATAAATTTCTAATACAGTTGCACAAATATGTTTATTTTATAACATTATTTATTATTCTTCTTAAAACTCTGTTTAAAACTACAAGTTTAAGTTAGTTTTTCTTTTTAAGATTGTTCATTAAGAGCATTTGTGTGAAATATTTTTATTCACTAATGATTAAATCCTGTTCAGAGTAAATTGCACAGTGCATGAGTATTGAAAATTCAATGTGTACATGTACCTGCACAACATGTGTGTATACAATATATACAATATGTACAGTATATATAATCTGTATTATATGTATAATGTGTAAAATTGATAGTACAACGTGTACAAAATTGTACATATTATATACAAGATGTACAATAAATTTTTTTATACTAATATTACATAATGAACATATATAGATCAATAAGCGTAACAATGGTGTAATGATAAAATTATATATATCGTGAATCTATTATAAACTTAAATTTATTGTTTCTGATTAAAAATATGCATATGAATTATATGGTTATTATGCACATCAAATTGAAAATGTTTGAAATGATCAAGTTAGTTACTAGTCAAACTCAAAGAATTTGAAATCAAAAGATTTTTTATATGCAAAAACAAAGTTTAAGAAAATATTATAATCTATATTGCACAATGAAGTTTTAAAAAATAGATACTATGACTGGTTATCATAGTATGATTAGATTTGCTATTGATCTAGATGAGAATTGAATAGCTAAAAAAATTATAGAAAATTATAAATTCATTAAGCAAGGTAACAACATCTTTTGAGATCTTATCGGCATCTGAAGAGAAGGAGCATCGTTGAAGTTAATGAAAGAGGCAATTAAAGCGGCGATCGTTTAATTATCTTGTTTGTTGAGAAAAAAGTAAAAAAATGATGAATTTACCAAAAGAGACTTTCAAATATATTCAAAA
This sequence comes from Cymbidium sinense, assembly GCA_021442155.1. Taxonomy (NCBI): domain Eukaryota; kingdom Viridiplantae; phylum Streptophyta; class Magnoliopsida; order Asparagales; family Orchidaceae; genus Cymbidium; species Cymbidium sinense. Next base: position 19,146,764 of record CM038221.1, on the reverse strand, counting down.
ATAAAGAAAAGCGAAGATTGAGAATAGTGATACTAATGTATTAATATAATTATTCAAGGAAATGCGAAGATTGTATGTTTACATGAGATATCCAAATTGATGAGTTAGATATGTTGGTTAATTTTTTTTTTTTGGAGCGTTGACATGGTAATGATTGACTATGATTGCTTTGAGAATATCATAATTTTTTATACAAGTTATCGACTAAATAAATATAATTTAATTTATGCACTTTTTTATTAAAGTTAATCATTATTGATAAAATATTTTATTTGGAGCTGCATTTTTATCATAAGAAATAATCAAATAATCATTCACATGATTATTCAAAATATTTCTTCGGATAATGAATTAGAGGCATACTTTAATAATATTCATTCAAACAATAAATTATTGATTCAATGTCTTTATACATAGATTGTATCGATGATATATTTCTAAGAAAGTTTTTTTCAAAATATGTTCAATATAGTAATAAGATCGTGTGATGTCTCTTTTATACATGTATGAGTAATGTGATTCAAAAGAAAAGTTTGAATAGCCATGTTCTATAAGATGCTAGAAGAAAGAAATCTTCAAGATCATGCTTGGCTAGCTGAACAGTATAGAATTAGAAGCAATTTGTCAACAATAATCAATAAAGATTCATTTTGCATGTGAATTTTATCTACATAATGCAATGAGTCCACTAATAATGTATGTTATGAAATCTCTAAGTCAACAAACTTTATCACAGATTATTTTTTGACATTGAAGAAGGTGATTGAAATGATGAGATAATAAATACGATGAAGATTTTAAATATATTTCTTAAATTATTTGTTGTTAGCGACGTATATTGAAACAAGCTTACGTTTTATATAACAAAGCTCTACATATTTTTTTGAAGAAATTTTTTTGCATATAACAGGTGGACTAATTGCAGATATCTTTGATGATAATCCTACAAAATATTTAATAAAAAATTTGATGAATAAGAATTTTCAAGACTTGATAGATCATTTTGACAAAACATGTTTGAATATAAGTTTAAGTTATAAAAAATTTGAAATAATGAAATTACTTTATTCTATTATTTAGAGTTCGAGCAAATAAAATATTGAGTATTTGAGAAGTATATTCTCGCATTACATATTAATCTTATAAAGACTTTAAAGATTTACAAATTAAGAGTGATTGACCCATCGATATGATATTTCAAACAACATCACAGCAAATATTCATATCAAATAACTATCAGAGCACAAGGCAATAACAAAGCTAAATAGTATATGTTGAATTCTTTAAAAAAATTATCTGATGATGTTGACTTAATATTATATAAAAACTCACCTCCATCAAATCATATCGAGAGAAAAAAAAACTATTATGAGATATTTTAATTGTAATGACTTACTCAATGACATAGCTAAGATGCGATTAAATGATATTTCCAATACAAGATTGAAATGATATTGGGAGAGAAAGAAGAAAACTAACATTATTATTCTATTAGATTTTAAAACATAATTTTTAAATATTGTTGTGTTATTTTCATTCACTATCTATTCTTTTATTACAGAGAAAAATGAACAAGCCACGATAGTTGGAGAACACAAAGAGTCACCTATTACAACCTCTTTTTCTATAATGCTTGAATGTTTATGAGAAACGCATGTCATAATATTTTATTGGAAGATTTATACATATCACACAATTCTTATGTATTTACATCTAACACTTAAAGTTAGATATTTACTTATCTAACTCTATACTTAAAAGGTGCATTTCACTTTAAAAGTAAATTGATGGTATTTTGATGTGATATTGAAGATCGGGGTGTTATATGTGTAAAAATTAAAGTTTAGATGTTGGATATATAAATACATATGAATTGTGTGGTATGAATGTAAATCCCCCTATTTTTTTAAATATAATATTTTTATCAACTGAAAATGATGATTTATATATCAGAAATTCCAGTCAAGATCAAAGTAAGTCAATCGACAGCAGGACACACCAAGATGATAATGGATATTATTAGACGGAGAAATTTATGAAGTATAGAATCGATTGTCAATTTTTTTGTTTACTTCAAGCTCAACATTTTTATGTTTATATCAATTTGTAAGGCTCAATTCAATTTGATTAAAAATATTCAACTAGATAGTTAAGATTATGTTGAATGATGCCTAAGCTGGTTCAAACTCGATTTTTTACACCATACTTGTGCCTTCATGTATTCATAACCCATAAAAGTTCAGTTTTATAACCTAGTTTGCATGCTGAAAAAAATATTTCTAGGGACTTTTCAGACTGAAAATGATTTATGAATCAAAAATATATGATTTTCAACGTCAATAGGTAATACTCTGTTAGTGTACCAATTCAGTACACAACTGTACTGGCTTAAAGATTAACAGATTGCATGAAAACAGATTTTAATACTTCTAAAACAGTAAACAAATGATTTCTGAATCAAGAACATAATCATTTTACAATAGTAATAGATGGTACTCTATTAGTGTACTAGTTTAATACATCATCATACTGACTTAAAGATCAACAGATTGTATAGAAATAGATTTTAATGCTCCTAAAATAATAATAATAAATAATTTGTGAACTCATAACATATGATTTTACAACTCTAATAGGTAGTACTCTCTTAGTGTACTAGTTAAACACATTACTCTACTAGTTTAAAGACCAAGCAGATTGCATAGAAACATACTCGGTACTCTTAAAAAAGATTTATAAGCCCAAAACATATTAATTTATAATACCAATAAGTAATACTCTGTTAGTGTACTAGTTCAGTACATCAATGTACAGACTTAAAATTAATAGATTGTATAAAACAGTCTTCAATTATTTTAAAATAGTTAAAAAATGATTTATGAACTTAAAATATATCATTTTACAACTCTAACAATTAGTACTTTGTGAGTGTACTATTTTAGTACACCAGGGTACTAGCTTAAAGATCAACATATTGCATAGAAACATACTACAATACTCTTAAAATTGATTTGAGCCTAAAACATATCATTTTATAATACCAATAGTACTTAGTGAGCATCGAGTTAAAAAAACTAACATATTACATTGAAACAGACTTCAATGATTCTAAAATAGTTAAAAAATAATTTATAAACAAAAAATATATCATTTTACAATATACAATAGTACTCTATGAGTGTATTATCTTAACCAACAAATTATATAAAAATAGACTTCAATACTTCCACAATAGTAACAAATAATTTGTGAACTCAAAATATATCATTTTACAACACCAACATGTTATACACTATCAATGTATAATCTTAAAATGATAATAGAATGATTATATTGAACAAATTTCTACCATAAAGATTTATAATTATTTTAAAACTTTATATAATTTACAAAAGTGATTCACAGAAATCAAATATGATATTACAACAAAAATATTATAAGGATACAAATAAGATCTATAAAAATAATATGTAAATATATCAATTATGTTCATGAAATAAGATTTATAAATTCAATCACTTCATATTTAAACAGAAAATAACATATACAAATTATGTTATAAGAATATTCATTTTCTTGCCAATCTTTTTTCGGATTCACGGAGTAGCCAACTATGCTTCTATATACTTGCGTAAACATTTCACGGTCAAAATTACTCTCTTGAACAATGTATACTTGTTGCACAGTGATCATTCAATCAAATTAGAGTCATCGTGGATCAATGACAAGTAATTTAATCATATCATGATAGAGTAAAAAATATATTATATACAGATATTAGATCAAAAAAAATAAATAAATAGGAGAAGTGTTCTTATGATATCGCACTATCGCTATGAATTAGGTTGGAAAGTGAGTAATAAATATTATTTCATCTTCGCGCCTCCTACTAATAATGTCCAATGTTGATTATTAATAATTGAAAGTATGATCAGTTCAGCTCTAGAAACACTCTCTCTAGTAATATGTTGTACAAACATCTTATATTCTTTTTTATGGCCAAATTTCACATAGCTCTAAAAAAAATAAAAAATAAAAAAAACTTTCAAAGGTTATTACTTAAAATATACTCAAGCAAAGTCATCATACATATACTCACCCAACACAAGCATGATATGAAACATATAAATCGGGACAAATATTTTTTTTTTTTTTGGCCATTAAATATGCAAAAGCATCAATTTGTGCATTTGATAGATATTATATGTCAATAATTCATCAATTTGACCTCTACTGATCAAAATATTTCCGACCGAAAGACATTATCACTTCTACAAGTTGAGCAGCCTCAGAATGATGTTAATCAAAGAGGTATTTTATTTTTTTTTGCAATACTTTAATATAATAAGATAATTTTCATCCATATTCATGTAGGTGAAGATGGAAGAAGTGCTTATAACAATTGATCAACCTAAGAGCAATGTAATAATAGTTGAGGATTTGAAGAACAATATATCATTATACTCTCTTGATATTTACTATATATTTTTAAATCAAATTGAATAAACCTCCCCAAAAATATGATTTCTTGCAGATAACTCAAGCACCAAAATTGTTTAATTTTCATCAGAGATGTAATACCAAAGTATATGCTCGAGTTCATTGACACATCCTAAGAGTGATACGACAAATATAACTATATTTAATAGATTTGAGTAAGTTTTAATTAGATCTCCCATTAATTATAGCATTTTCTCATATGCTGCTCAACTTGGAATGATAATGTTCTTTCGATCAGAAATATTCTGATTAGTATGGGTCAAATTGATGAATTATTGATAATTAGTATCTATTATTGATGTTTTTACATATTTAATGGCCGAAAAAAAATAAGATTTATTCCGATTTATATGTTTCATATCTTTACATATTATGCTTGCAATTAGTGAGTATATGAAAGATCATATTACTTGAGTATATTTTAATTGATAACCTTTACTTTTTTTTTTAGAGATATGCAAAATTTGACTATGAAAAAGAAATCAAGATATTTGTATAACATATTACTAGAGAGAGTATTTAGAGCTGAACTAATCCTACTTTCAATTATTAATAATCAATATTGGATAGTACAAGTAGAAAACCTGAAGAAGAGGAAATGATATTTCTATTACTTCCCAACTCATTCCACAAGACAAGATATAATATATCGTAAGAACACTTCTCTATCCATTTTATTTTTAAATATGTTATCTGTATCTAATATATATTTTTACTCTATTAGTGCATATATAAATCAAACTACTTATCACTGATGATATCGATACTTTTGACTCCAATCTGACCAAATGACCACTTGAAGTGATTATAACTATATCAGTTCAAGAGGATAGTTTCGACTATGGAATGCTTGAGTACAAATATATGGAAGCGATAGTTGGCTATACTCTTGTGAATTAGGCTAAACAAAAAGATTGGCCAAAAAAAAAAGATTTTTAAAACATAATTTATATATACTATTTTCTATTTAATATCGTAAGAATACTTCTCCTATTCATTTATTTTTAAATATGTTATCTGCATCTAACATATTTTTTACTCTATTGGTGCATATATAGATCAAACTACTTATCATGATGATGTCGATGTTTTGACTCCATCTAGAATGACCACTGTGATTATAACTATATCACCAAGAATAGCTTTGATATGGAATGCTTGAGTGCAAATATATGGAAGTGCTAGGCTATAATCTTGTGAATTAGGCTAAACAAAAAGATTGACCAAAGAAAATGAATATTTTTAAAACATAATTTGTATATACTATTTTCTATTTAAATATGAAGTAACTAAATTTGTAAATATTATTTTCTGAATAAGATTGGTATATATCTATACATATTATTTTTTATAAATCTTACTTGTATCATTTATACTTTTTTGTTTACAATATCGTATTTGATATTTGTGAATCACTTTTATAAATTATATAAAATTTCAAAATAATTATAAGCCTTCATGGTAGATATTTATTCAGTATAATCATTATGTTGTTATTTTTAAGATAGTATACCGATAGCGTACAACTTATTGGTATTATAAAATGATATGTTTTGGATTTATAAATCATTTCTTATTATTGTGGAAGTATTGAAGCTTGTTTCTATGCAATCTGCTAGTCTTTAAGCCAATACACTCACATAATACAACATATTGGTATTATAAAAAGATATGTTTTGGGTTCATAAATTATTTTTTAAACTATTTTAGAGTCATTGAAGTCTGTTTCTATACAATCTCCTAATTTTTAAGCCAGTACATTGATATTCTAAATTAGTACATTGATAGAGTACTACTTATTTGTATTATAAAATGATTTGTTTTGGGCTCAAAAATCATTGTAAGAAGTATAAAAATTTGTTTTTATGGAATCTATTAATCTTTGAGCCAGTATAGATAATGAGTGAAAATAAGACAACATTTAAAAATTATATTTTTAAAACTACAAAATAATCATGTTAGCTTTCTTCTTTCTCTCCCAATATTATTTCAATCTTGCATTAGAAACACTCTTCGGTTGCATCTTAGCTAGGTCCTTGAGTAAGTCATTACAATTGAAATATCTCACAATAATCTTCTTTTTCTTCTTTATATAGTAAAGTGAGTTCACATAATATTGAGTCGAAATCAACAAATATTTTTTAAAAAAATCCAACATATACTACACAACTTTCTTAGTCTTATACTCTAATGTTTATTTGATATAAATATCTATTGATGTTGTTTTGAAATATGATCCTAGCGGAACAACCACTCTTAACTTGTAAATCTTGCAAATCTTTATAAACATTGTAAATATAGATATATATTTTTTGCTCTAGAAGACCATCGCATGAGAAGATATTTCGCCCGAATCCTCATAATATCTTGTTGGCTGAAAAACTCTAATATAGTGGGCACAGAGTAATTTCATCATTTAAAATTTTTTACAACTATAATTTATATTCAAACATGTTTCGTCAAAATGAATAGTCCAAGTCTTGAAAATTTTCTTATTCTCCAAATTTCTTATCAAATATTTTGTAAGATTATCATAAGAGACTTTGTTACTAGACCACCAACTTCATGCAAACATTCTTCTTCAAAAAATGTGTAGAACTTTCTTGTATAAAACGCAATATCTTGCTTCAATATAGAACTGCTTCTAATAATTAGAACAATTACAAACTAACTATAATTAAAATTTTCATCATATTCATTCTGTCGTCATGTATCCATGACCTTCTCTAATCCCAAAAAATAATCGATGATAGAACTTGTAAGCTTAGAGATACCATGACATACATTATTAGATGACTCATTGCATTGTGTGGATAAAATTCTCATATAAAATGAATCTTTATTAAAATGAATCATCGCTTTTATTTCTTTTTGAATATAATTTAAAATTTTTTTTATTAATCTAATATTCTCTACTCCGCTTACTTTTCAACAAAATAGCTAAATACATCAATCACTCTAATTCCTGCTTCTGTCATTAATTTCAACACAATCGTCTTCTCTTCACTGATATATCGATAAGATCTCAGAAAATATTAGTTACTTTACTTTGCTAATGAATGATTATGACTTTTTATACATTTTTTTAACATTCTAATTCTCATCTAAATCAATAGCAAATTTAATCATTCTTAATATCTATTTTTTAAAACTTCACTATGTAATTTAGATTATAATCTTTTTTTATCTATTTTTGCATATAAAAAATTTATTTGATTTCAAATTCTTTGAATTTAGTCAATAACTAGCATGATCCTTCCGAATACTGAATCCAATTTAATGTGTATAACAACAATATAATTCATATGCCTTCTATTCATTATAAACAATGGTGCTAAGGAGTTTGTTTATAATATGTTCATGAGATATAAAAATTTCATCATTATACTGATGTTCTGACTCATTGACCTACACATATGTATGTGTGTATGTGTGTGTGTGTGTGTGTGTGTGTGTGTGTGTATATATATATATATATATATGTTATGTAATGTTAGTTCAAGAAAATTATTATATACCATATATATAATATGGACAACTTTGTACACGTATTATCAATACTATTATACACAGTGTACACATAATACACATTTTATATATTGTACACATTGTATATGTTGTACACATTGTACACGTTACATAACACATATATGTACACATTGTGCTTTCAACAGTCACACACTATACACCTTCATACATAGTCCTATAATTTACCCTGAATAGGATTTAACTATTCGTGAACAAAAATATATTCGACACAAATGCCGAACAATCTTACGGTAAAAAAAACTTAGACTTGTAGTTTCAAGAAGAACACTAAATATACTGATGTGTTCAAATTTATAACATCTTCAACTAAACTAATCTTCATATAAAGTAGATTGATACTCTACTGCTCATTTTTCATCTTCACGATTTTCTCTTCAGTTGAAATGAAAGATTTTTGTTTTTTTCTTCAAATCAACTACCAATTTTTTTTCTTCTTCCTCTTATTTATTTAAAAAACTCAAACTTATTATATATTTATTTCAAAATTCTCCTGCGCTTTGAAACACCATCTCGTAACTTTATCGATTTTGAGTAGGGTCGGGCTCCATTATTATTTTTCAAAGTATTAAAATATTGACTGTTCATCTTCGCCATGTGTCAACTCTTTATTGGAGTCTAAATATAGACTACATCTGGACTTCGCATGTAATATTTTCTCAAAGCAAATAAGGGATTTTGATAGAGAGGTAGAACAAGTGTTTATCAAAATGCTCAAATGAATTTTTATTATGTTTTTTTTATGGCGCATTTTTCATGGTGAGGGAAGGGTGAAGAGCTCAGGATGGGCCGTGATTAAAAAGAAGGCGATGTTGAGATTTGATAGAGAGGGGGAGTGATTCAGGATCTATTTTTGCATCAATATTAATATCATGTTGAGTTTCTTTTGTTTTTTTTAAATTATTGTTCCTCTTTCTTTTGAAAAATTTATTTTTGAGGACTAAACTGATAAAAGAACCAGGCATATAAAACAATGTGTTATTGGGTTTTTCTTTCTTCGTTTTTAGATGATTAGGTGTAGAGAATTTTTTATTAATTACTGGAATTAGTGGCAAATGCTTAATTGATATGCAAAGGGGAAGGCTAAAGTGTAAGTATATGATTAATTTTATGTAGAAGATGTTTAAAAATAGGACATTTAGATCCTTGTCCCCTACAATTGGAGAATTTATTGTGTGCGGCATCCAAACCATCCGGATTATTGTGTAGACTACGGCAACCGTCTACACAAATTATTGTGTAGTGGCCTATATACATAGCATCCACATAACAATCCAAACGGTCCGGATATCGCAATAATTTCACAATTGAGCATTCATGTAAGTATGTATATATCCTATTTTAAATTTTATGGTGTGCCACTTTTCTAATATCATATGAAGTTGAGTTAAAATAGTGTTCTTTATTAATGGTTTTTTTGGTTACTTGAACTTAAAAAGCATAATTTGAAAAACAATTAAAAATTGTTAAATCCATCATTGAATGCAGTTAGACACAAATATTGATTTCAAGCTTCATGAATTTATTTATAACCCTCTCACAAGTGAATATTTCAACTTTTAAATATATTTTCTGTTTACAAGCAACCAAATGGCATGCACACTACTTATTTTTTCTTGCTCTATTTAAACTTTTCAGATTCAATTTGATGCTTTCTTTTCTTAATCATTTGGTAAGATTTTTCAAATGCTTTTGTTTGTTATCTAAAAGGATAAGTTCCATATCTCTGTTTGGTTTGATTTTCTAGCATTCAATTTAGTGGATGGAAGGCTGGGAGAGCTTGAAAAATATGGCAATGAAAAGGTGAGGTTATCATTGGTGAGAATGAGAGCCTTCAATACTTAAAACATTCAAGATTCTTGATGCTGATGTCCTTTATCAGTATGTGTAAACTTTGATTTATTTAGGGGTCATTTGGGATCACTTTTGTTTTCTGTTTTTTGTTTTTATTTTTATATTATTTTTAAAAATATGTTTGTTTAGACTATTTTTTATGTGATTTTATTTTTTGTTTTAAAATACAAAAAATGTTATTTTTAAAAACACTCTCTTTTAAAAATAATAAGTACAATCAAACAAATTTATTTTTAAGTAAAACATAAATAAAACAAAACAAAAATACAAAATAAAAAATAAAAAACAAAAGTGATCCCAAACGGACCCTTAGTGATTAGTTACTTATTATTTATGCATTAAAACAGCTAAATAATTGTGAAGTTAATAGAAAATAAACAATGCCATCAATATGTGTTATTCCAGGTAACCTAAAGCTTAGTACATGAGGCAATCCAGTAAAGCTGTAAATTTGTGTTAGCATCTTCTAATAAGCAATCTCATAAGCGCTGAGACTAAAAGTTTATGTGGGCATCTACTTTAAATTATTACAAACACTATTTCTGTTGAATATGTTGTATAAGGTGATGCCAGTTATCTTTCTTTAACGTTCTGTTCATTAAATCTGAGCTGAGGTTGCTAGGTTTAGGTGTTTCTAATGGATTCCCATTTCACGGTTGTGGATGTCTGTTTCAGCTTCAGCTATATTATGGCTCCTACTTGTTGGGTTCAAAAGCCTATTTTAGCTGGAAATGGTGCAGGTATATCCCCGTGTATATCGTATCTTTTATTCCCATTCCTAATACATTTGTTTGGGAGTTGATTTGGCATTATCTTGATCTTTCGGTAGATGATTTCATCAAGATCAGGCCCTAACCGGCAGATAGATAGTTGGATACCTCGATCCAATCAAGCTATTGAGATGATTCTTTGTGATTTTTTTATGATCAACAGCTAACTAGTAACGATGCGATGTTTAATCCAATAATTTTGGATATTTCAATAAAGGAAAAATGTGAGGAGGGAAATTTCAGAAATTAAAAACATGATTTGATTTCAAATTAGAAAACCTAAATGTGATTACCTGGGGTTCATGTGATTTGATATCGAAAGGAAGATGGGGATAAACGAAGAGAGGCCAGCAGATTGCGAGCAGGAGGGAGATCTCGAGTCGAGCTTGCGAGGAAGGATAATCGGCGGCTTGGGGAAAACGGGAAGACGACGAAGTCACGAGAGATATCGGCTACAGCGCGCGACTGCGGAGGTCTAGGGTCGGGAGTTCGTAGCTTAAGAAATCGAGCATGTACAGAGTTTTGAGAATAGCGTTGTAAGAGCATTTAAAAGGAACAAGGTAAGGACATTTTATGCAAAAATAAAAAATTAAATTAAATTAAATTAAGGGGGATTTGCGTATATATCTGAGAAATTATATATATATATTTATTTATTTAATATTTAAAATTTAATTTATATATATAATGTTTAATTTTTTTAATATCATATTAAAAATATCATCATCTTATTTAAAACAAATATATATTTTTCAAGTATAAAAAAATATTATATAAGTAGATAATTAATTTTAGATATTAGATAGTAAATGTACAAGAATTATATGTTATATATATATGCTTTTCAATATATAAAAAAATTTATTTAACTTTTTTAAAAATAGGTGATAGTAATATTTTAGATGTGATATTAAAAAATTATATATTATTTATGTGAAAATTAAAATTTAGGCATTAATTATATAAATATATAAGAATTATGTGTGTTGTATATAAAGTCCCTATTATTATTATTTAAAACATCTTAAACATGACTATGTGCAAAACTATCATCATTTTATCTTTAATTTTTAAGTTCTCACTCAAATATTAAAATTTACAATAAAACTCTTAACACATATTTTTCTCAACAGTTTTATCAATGCATGCATAGATTTAAAATTTTAAACTATTTGAGTGGTAAGTATGTAATTCCCTAAAAAATAGAGAGAAGTTAAGGATTTCTACGTAATTAATGCTAATGTTAGAAATATATATAATTATTAGATAATAATATATTGAAAAATGAAAAATGCATATATCAAAACTATATTCACTGTAGGAATATTATTTTATTGTCATAAGAGGTAAGAGCCAATCATATATAGTTAATAGTCCAGCCCTCTAATCTAATTTCTCATTTCTTTATTTTGCCCCCTTCAACTCAACTACAACCATCCTCGTGAGCATGTCTTCTAGCAACTCTATAGGAACATATATACTCCCTTACCTATTCTCTTTTAATCATTGACCCCTAGACTCATCTTCAACAACTTTGTTACCAATATATATATATATATATAATAAACATAGCCACATGAAGCAATGTGCCAAAAGCTCTAAACACAATCAAAGCTTTGTCGCAAAATATTGCTAAATTTGTTATGGCGGGAGATCAATTGGTTCTTCAAGCCTAGGAGATACCAACCCCTCTAATATACTTATTAGCATCCTTATGTTGTTAAGATTATTCATAAAAATAATTTAATTTTTTCTATTAATAAGTTCAACTACTTTAATACTTCAACTTCAAATGATTGATAACCTTATTTTCTTTTGTAATGTCATTGAGTATACAATGTCTAAAGCTCTAGTTAAAGACTTAAAGGAAGCCTTTACAAATTATTTTCTTATATGAGCTTGTGGTGATTTATTTCTCAAACTCTTTGGGGAATTTAAAAAATAAAAATAGTTTGTGTGTGTTGGGACACCACGTAGATCCGCAGATGTTCTTATTAGGATGATTGAGTATGACATTAAGAATTATGTACTATCTCGAGAGACAGAAGTCACTATCCTACAATGGACCTAATCACCTAATAAGGACTCTTAAGGACAATGGGTCTTCGAATGTATTAGAGATTCTTCTCCTACTTTATATGAAAAAGTGAAGTAGGGTTTATTTTAAACAGAGTTTGTTAAGTTCCTAAAAGCCCGAATAGTTAACCACATCTTAAGGAATGAGATTCTAAGAATACTCTTGATTAAGGTAAATGATCATTGTCTCCAAAGATTTTGAAAGTAGGACTATCAACAAATTAGTTATTTTTGAAAATCAAGTGATCAAAAAAGAGAGAGTTATTATAAACCAAAAAAGATAAGTATGGGATGCTTATGATACTACGAAGCCTAGCAAACATCCCAAACTATCCTATGGTTTGGCTTTATATTTTTGAAATTTGAGAAAAATTATATGTTTGAGTTGAATTTTTATTAGAAATCTAGGGTTTATAATTCCATAATACAAGATCATGGAAATGCCTAAGAGGTGAAGATTTATCAGAAGCAGGGAAAATAACGACCGATCCTAAATCTAGAGAGCTTTTGGCGGGCATAAATCTAAGAAAAAATGGCATATGGTTTACCTCCATAAGAGAGGATAAACTACACCAGTTGACTTACAACCGCCGGGGTTTACCAACAAACCTCTACGATTTTAAATACATGTAGGCAAGTTTTATGCTTTGCAAGATAGTTGTTGTTTATTTAGAAAGAGACTAAGTCTTAAACACACTCTCTAAGAGACTAGATCATGGGAATATGAATAATGACTTAAATCTAATGCAAATTTTATTAAGTTTTATTTTGACTTTTGGACAATTAATTTGACACAAGCTTATGGATTTCATATGCCTAATGCATGAGAAGGGCTAAAAAAAGAAGGAGATGTATTTCCACCATGGCTCTCAAAGGTCAAACTATGTTCTCTCACAAAGGTAGAAGTCCTCCACTAGAAAGAGTGAAGCAAGATGATTTTTATGCATGATGTGAGACATACAACATTCAAGGGGTTGCTAAATTTTTTATTATCTTTTTATGTCTAGACTTTAAAGAGGTTATGAGTTGTTAATTTTAATTTTGAGTTGATTAATTGAATAAAATATTTATTTTTTTCCTAAGAGTCTAATCACATCCAAGCCATTCATCAATCAATGAAGAAACTAGAAAAATCATGTCATCTTAATGCATAATTTAAACAAACACCAAAAAATTTTATAAAGATAGCGCAAAAGAATAAGAGGCTGATGTGGTCGGGTTCCACAGCACAAACCCGAAAAGAAAAATGGGTAGCCGAGCTCTACCCTTACACAACTCGGATTATAAATAAATAATTACAATTTTAAAAGAGAATTCATATTATGGGGGTCTTCATTCTTCATTTTTCACTTCTTTCTTCTTTCTTTCCTTCTTTCTTTATTTCCTTTTTTTGGTTGGTTGGGATGTTGTTACTCCAAAGATTCATATGGTGCATAATACTTGGTCTTATGACCAATGTTCACCTTAATTTTCTCATAAAATACATTCCAAATCTTAATTATAAAATTACATCAAAAATGAGAAAATGAAATCTAACTAAACCTGTAAAATAGAGATTAACTAAACATACCACACAACCCAAGTAATTATATGAATAATTTAGACTTAGCACCCCACACATGGGTAACCAAGTCCACCTATCCTAGTTTGGATTATGCTTAAGGGTATAAGCAACATGCATAGCAAAGTATTTATATTTTTATTATAGCGACTCTTAAGCACAATCCCCTACATAAGATAATGATTAGACTAAGATCGTCCTATCATCCAGTCTATGCACAAGCACCCTAACATTCAGTCTAAAAATATTACATCACAAAATTAAATCAGGCATCAAACCATGCACTGCCTTAACATAGAGCTAGAAATGGTGACTTAGCCTAATGTGTGTACCATTTAAGGCTTGTGTGGTATGTCTTAGATAATCTTTAAGGTTAGAATTTTTTAAGTGTGAAGAGTTTAACTTAGAAGGTGATTCATTTTAAGTGCTTTAGTTGATTTTCCAATTTTATTTGATGATTTGATTTGGTTTGAATGAACCTACACTTAGTTATTAAATGTTATAAAGAGAGGAAAGGAGAAGAGAATTTCTCTTTCCACCATACCTTAAGAAATTTCTAAGGTAGATTCATTAGTGATTTTTCTTAGTGAATATTTTATTATATTTTAATTAACCCTAAGTTTAGATTTGCTCTAAATAAACCTATTCAATAAGAAAGACTCTTAGGATTAGTTAAGGTGAATTACTATCATATAACACACAAACCATTTATTTCTTTCCAACATGTATACCATGCATATGAATAATCCTAAACATATATATACATGCAATAAAAATCTTAGCACACCTTAATGGTGAATGTAAAGAGATGTTGTTTAAGAAAATTTAGATATTTCATGAATGCATATTTTTATTAAGTAAAAAAGATGGACTTTTTTATCTATTAATCAAATGCACATTTACATGTATAAAATACATAAGTGAATATAACGTCATTATTTTCTACACCAGGTAATAAGGTACAAGGCCTTCTTAGGGCTATTTAAAGCCTCGCAACCGGGATGTCTAGACTAATATATCACTTTTCTTAAATACATGCGCATGTACAAAAAAGAAGCAAATGGGTGAAGAGTCATGCAAAAGATTTTTGTTTGATTTTGGTTGTATCATTTACATGTGTAATGTGAGGATCCTTCTTAAGTCATAACATGGGAGTGCATAGGAATAGATTTGAGCAAGTGTTATGTTCTTTTCAAATGAACTATACACTTTGCAAATCCTATTCAAGTCCATATTAAAAGAAGAGAAGAAAATCACATAACACATTTTATGTTATAATCACATGCAAGCTTATAAGTACTTATAAGTAAAACACCTTCTTTTATAATCTTTGATTTATAGATTTTGAAAATAGTTTTTGATTTAATAGTGATAATAGCCACTCATATTCTTAGTTTTAGCCAAAAATATGCAATTTGACATAAAAGGAAATATTTTATTTAATTAATTTTTCAAAGACATGAATGCATAATTTTATATGGCATACAATATTTAACATGCTTAGAAAGAAATAAAGTGATGTAAGTATATAACTCCATTCACCATAATTAATTCTTAAGAATAATACTATGAGATAAGATTATTTAAAGTGAATCAAAATTCTTTAAAGAGATTTTTATTTATGAATTTGATTTAACTTAAAAAATGTGAAAATAGTTTACTGGTCCTAACCCATTTCCCCCATGTGTAAGTTGGTTTAGCTTAATTTTAGAATAATTATATTAATTTTATATTTAATTTAGGTTAATGTGTGAATTAAATTCATTAATTATCACTTACCTGCACCACTTTAGCATAATTAACCTAACAATTATGAGCCAACATATGATATGCAATTATATGAAATTTAAATTAGCAATGCACCTAAGAAAGAAAGGGGCCTAATTATTGATTAATTAAGCTAAAGAGTTTTCATTAAGTACTTTCATAATCCTCTCACACATGTGAGTTGGATATGATTTCCTTAAACTTATCTTAGCTTTCTAAGGATCTACCCAACAAGACATTGATTAATTCCATTGATTTTGAAAGTTTGATTAGACTAATTAAGTATATCATTGTGGATTAATCCTTAATTATGTTTGGATTAGAAGAAAGATTTTAGGGAATAACTTAGAAAAATATCCCAAATCCATTCCATAAACCTCCTCCTTACTCAAACAATATTTAATTATCTAATTAAGGGATTAGACTATATGCTTAATTACTCTTAATTAAAGGGTGATTGGGGTTCATTAATTAATTTTATTAATTAATTTATTAATAAATCTCAAAAAATTAGGCAAAAGTCATCCCACTAAACATGTCTAAGAAATTTGAAATTAATTAATGAAGTAATTAGGGAGCAATTAGGGTAATTTAGTTTTTAATTAAATCCTAATTAAGAAAAATTCACTGTTCAAAATTCATTAGAAATAATTTTATATTATTTTTCACTGAATTATCTTTAAAATGAGCTCTCATTTATATTTTTAAATTTTTCTACATTTAGTTATAAATTTATGAAGTTTATGTGATTAAAGAATAATTAAATAGCATAATTAATTAACTAATCGGTTGCACTGGGACGCGACGCATGACGGATTAGTTATTTAAGTTGTCACATCACACGCGGCATGCGCTAGGCGTCCATGGGATCGTCCAAGTTAATCATGGTTTTAAAAGATTTAAATCAGAGATCTAGCAAGATTTAATCAGAATCGTCCATCCAAAACACGCAGGATGGACGACCCCTGATTCATCCATGCCTAAGCTGTGGGAGATGGAGGTCGTCTATCCTCCATGGCTTGATCCGAGCTCACTTGAGCTCGAATTAGGTAGAGATTCACCCCACACCATCAAGAGATGCAGGGAATAGCATCCATTGGCTAGGATCTAATGGGATTACAATTCCCTTCAGAAAAGACCAAGCAATTTTCAATGGAGGATTGGTTTTGAGCATACACCTGGAGGCTATCACCGACTTCCAATGGAGAGGTTAGCATCTAGTGGAGACGAAGCTCTATTAAAAGTTTCAAGCCTCAGTTTGAAGTAGATGTGTGGGTTGACCAAGCTCCCCTTTAATGGCTTATGGCTTTGGTCGAAATCCTCCTTCCCATGGCTTGGATGCTTGGGAAATTCTTTGGGTGAGCTCAACTTGCTTCCTTGATGGTGCTTGAAAAGTGAATTTAGATTTGGTAGAGAATTGAGCAAGTTGGAATTTCACCTCACCTCCCCTATTTCGGCTTTGAAGGAAACTGAGAAGGAAGAAATGGAATGAGCTTGGGAATCCTTGGCAAGGCTTGGGGAGCTTTATTCTTGACTCCTAGGCTCAAGTTTAGAATGTGTGCAATTGGAATGAGGGGAGTATATCTCCCCTCCTTGGATAGATGAGAGCCATCTTTATTTTGATCAAATTGAGAAGATTTGATTTTTAGGTTGTTAGGGATCCCATGTGCTTCGGAGGAGTGGAGGAGAGGAAGTGCACATGTGTTAAATGAGTGTAGGAGGTGATCCAAGTGGAGAATTTTTATTGGAGGGGTTAGTTTGGCCTTGGGTTGGGTCATGGCTGACCCAAACCCATTGGGTCATGTTCACCACTCTCCTCAGTGTCCATGTGGTCCAATTGGAGGATGCCAAGTGGCCATGAGAAGGAATTGGCCAAATTCTAAGTGAATTTGGCCATAGGTTACCCTTTGACCCAAGGGTAAAATGGTCATTTGGCCTTGATTTTGATTTAAGTAGATTTAAGATGTTTCAAAAATAGTTTGAGCCAAATTTCAAAGAATTTAGAGTTGATTTGATATGATTTGGCTCAAGTTGACCCATTTTAATAAGATGTTTCAAAAATAGTTTGGGTTAAGTTGACCAATGGGTCAAGTTGACCAATTGGTCAAATTCAAAAACCATGGGTTAGGTCAAGTTCAAATGATCATTTAGAGCTTATGGGCATCATCATAGTTTGGTTCAATTTCATTTATATTTAGTTTTGGTTCATTTGAGTTTACTTAGGTCAAATGGGTCGAGTTGACCAATTTGACCCATTTGATCCAATTGGGTTAGGTCATGGGTTGGTTTAAGCTTGGCTGATCATTTTAAATGTATTGCAAGCTTTGATTTCAATCAATTTTAGTTTGGTTTGATTTCAAGTTGATTTGACCTTTTAGGTCAAGTTGGGTTCATGGTCAATTGGGCTAGGTTGGGTCTAGTTGTCCAATTGAGGCTTTGGTCAAGTTCAAAAAGTGATTTAGAATGAATTTGACCCATTGGTTGCAATCAATTTGGCTTAGATTAAGATTTGACCCATTTTGACTTTTTAGGTCAACTTGGGTCAAGTGGACAATTTGGCTAGGTTTGACTCAATTGATGGCTTGATTATGTTCAATCATTGATCATGGATTGATTTAGATTAATGGTTTCAATCAATTTGGCCTATGGTAAATTTTAACTAGTTTGGGTTTCATTTGGGCTAAGTGTTGACTTGGTCAAAGGCTAAGTTTGACTTGGTTTGACCTAATTTGAGTGATTGATCATCTTAGGATGATTGTTGCTCAATGTGAAACTTAGATGGGCTTAGTTCAATCTAATTTGGGTAGGATTAGAATTTGGCTCAAAAAGGTCATTTAGATCATTTAGGGTCAAGTGAGCCTAAGTAGGTCAATTGACTTGATCAAGGCTTGATTCAAGTTTGGTTGAGCTCACATATGGACTATGATTGAAATATAAATCCAATTGAAAGTGATTTGGAGTCAAATGGGTTTTGATTCATTTGACAATTTCAAGTCAAAAGGGTGAATATGGGTTTGACTTGGGTTAGTTTGATTTTGGTTTAATGATTGAAGTTCATGCTTATATTTGGTTTGTGATTGAAGAATTGATTGTTTGAAGAGAAAAATCTAAAGGTTTGGATTGATTTCAGAATGATTTGGCTAAGTTCAAGAATTTGACTTGAAATAGTATAGGTTGGATTTAGGTTAGATTTGGGTTTGAGTTTTGAATTTGATTTATATTTCATTTATATTTGTAAATATAAATGAGAATATAAATAGGTTATGAGAAAATATTTTGAATTTGGAGTGATTTGAGTTTGATTTGAGCTAAGTCCATAAGATGAAATCAAAAGGGCATATGAAAGATTTTGGTTTTGGAATTGAGTTTTGGATTTAGTTTTGGTTATTTGAATTTATATTTCATTTATATTTGTGAATATAAATGAGAATATAAATGAGTTATGAGAAAATCTTTTGAATTTGAAGTGATTTGATTTTGATTTGAGCTAAGTCCATAAGATGAAATCAAAATGGCTTAGGAAAGATTTTGGATTTGGAATTCAATCATGGGTTTCAATCATTTGATTTGGAATTGATTCATGATTTGGTTCTTGGAATTGATTTGAGAAAATCAATGGAATTGATTTAAGGTTTGATTTGGAATTGATTTGAATTTGAAGTTGATTTGAATTTGAAGTTGATTTGAATTTGATATTTGACTTGAAAGAAGGAAGTAAGGATTTGGTTCAAGCTATAGGGTAGGCAAGTTTTCCTAACACTTCTAAGGCATAACCTATTCCTATGGCTAACTCTTCTAAGTCTCTAGGGTTAGGTTAAGTGTTCACCTAATCAGTAGAAGTGTCTTAAGATTAAGGAACTCTTAATGTCTAGAAGAGTCCTTATGCCTAGGATGAAGAAGTTGAAAGCTCACTCCAAACGTGAGGTCAACAAAGGGTGCCCAATAGGTGTGGTGTGACTAACAAAGGGTGCACGTATTGGTGTTGACCGAGATGATCAATAACGTTGAACAATGACAAGCACTAACAGAAATGATCTACTCCCAAACTAGAGGTGTAGAAGGAATCAAGAGCTTAGTGCAATGTGACTACTCATGTCAATAACATAAGAGACTGAAGGAGGAATCCTCTAGGGATTGAGTTGAACCTTCCACTAGGGAAAAGTTTCAAGTCATCCATTGGAGATAAGAGATTTGATTTAATTTATGTCTTATTGGGAGAAATTTGATTTGATTTATTGATTTATGATTTGGTGCTCCACTGGTGATGAAAATGTGAACTCTCCACTAAGGGAGCAAGTTTAAGTTATCCATTGGGGATAAGAGGTTGTGAAATCAACTAGGGATTAAAATTTGGGATCCACTAGGGAATTGAAAATGTGAACTCTCCACAGGGGAGCAAGTTCAAGTTGGATTGAATTAGTTCTACTAGGGGAAGAGGGAAAGATTTGCATCTCACTAAGGAGAAGCGGAATTGATGTGTTTGTTTAATTTGGTTTGACTCCACTAAGGAGGTTGATTGGATTTATTTGTTTGTTTAGTTTGACTCCACTAGGGAGGAGGGTTGAATTTGTTTTAGATTTTTTAAATTTTGAATTTTGAGATAGACCACGGTTTGCGATGGACCGCACTGAATAGAGGTCATGTTGGCCTTGGTCTACTTCAGATTTACCAATCCAAATGGGTAGTCTACCAACTATATAGTAGGACTATCCAACCACATGGGTTTCCTTTCAGTTTGCAATGATCAATTGAGAGAAGAAAGCATGAGAACTTGCATCTTCTAGAATAAAAAGACCGCTAGGGAGACATATTAACAAAATAACATGTCAACCCGACCTAGGGCTGACTACTGAGTGAATGCCGCTGGGGGACTTAAATCAGCTCAAAGATAGTTAAAGTTAATTTTATTTTTAATTATATTTGATGGATCCCATCAGTTTGCGATGGACTGCATTAAGTGAGGGCCTTATTGGCCTTGAACTAACTTAGATTTACCAATCCAAAGGGAGTATTTTCCTGGTTGGGGGGAGAACTATCCAACCAAAGGAGTGTCTTTTAGTTTGCAGCAGTTAATTCAGGGAAGAAAGCACTGAGACTCACATCTTCCACTATAAAAGACCACTGGGATAACAAATTAGCAATGTAACATGTCAACCCGACCTAGGGCTGCCCATCAGTTTACAACGATCATTCTAGAAAGAATGCATAGTAGATTTACATCTTCCAAAGCAGAATGATTGTTGGGGTAACCTGTTTGTGGCAAAATAGATTGAACCTAACCTAAGAGAAACTACTGAGAGAGTGCCGACTCAGGGATTATCTCAACTCAAGAGTAGTCAAGTAATTCCTATAGGGAGTTCTGATGATACTGCCCTAAAGATAGGATGTTTGCTTGGGAAAGGGGCCACTGGGGGCTTGAATTCCTAATCCACAAGTGAATAAATTTACTTGGTTTGTTTGTTTATTTATAGTGGACCCTGTTGGTTTGCGGGGGATCATATTGAGAAGAGCTTATTTCAGCCTAGATCTATCTCAGATTTACTGAACCAAAGGAGAATATGCATCCACGAACAAATTCTAACCATAGAGGTGGCTACTAGGAAAGGGATTGTCCAATCCAAAAGTATCGGGTAGTGTCTAAATGGGGTCGCAAAGGACATGATCTAAGTAGAGTGCTCACAGGGGAAGGGGCCATTAAGGGCTTTATCCAAAACCTAGGAGAAGATAATATCTATAGGTATTCAGTGGCCAACTCAAGGAGAAAGTGAGGGGACTCACATCTGCCAAGAGTGGTGTATCCATCGGGTGAGTCACTGTCAGTATAGTGAACATCAACCAACCTAAGTGTCCATCAGTTTGTAATAATCATCCTAGGAAGAAAAGATCGGGGACTCACATCCTTCTATAGCAGAATTGATTGTCGGGATAGTTTATCTTTGGCTCGACAGGTGCTACTAGACCTAGAGTGACTACTGACTGAATGCCACTGTGGGACTTATATCAACTTAAAAGTAGTCAAGAGAAAAGGAGCCTCTGGAGGACTTATCCTAGATCTCAAATATATACCCAAATGTTGCATGATGGCTAGTTCAAGAAGAAAGCATGGGGACTCACATCTTCCTAAATGAAGTCAACATGAGGTAGTTTACTGGCTACGCAATGAGGTCTACCAAACTAATAAGGTGCTCATCAGTTTGCAATGGTCAAGTCAGGAAGAAAGCACGGGGACTCAAATCAGCCAAACAAATTACCACTCAGGAGACAAACTAGCAATGTAGCATGTCAGCTTGACCTGGAGCAGCTAATGAGTGAGTGTTTATTTTTATTTATGTTTGTGTTAGAAGGAATATTATGTTTATTTTTTTGTGTTTGTGTTAGAAGGAATATGATGTCTCTTGGGTTCTCTCACACCTATCCTAAACACATTGGGGAATTGATGAAATTGTGCCATGAATGGCAGTTGAGATTCCACCAAGAAAGGATGTCGCTTGGGTCCTCTTACAGCTAACTTAGTTGTGCTAGTCGAAATAAGATACCTCTTGGGATCTCTCACACCTAATCTAGCAGCACACGAGAATTGTGTTTAATTTGTGTTCATATTGTGAAAGAGGGATAGGATACCTCTTGGGTTCTCTTTTATAAACACGTCATGGAGGATTCACAAACAAGATAACACTTGAATGAAGAGAATATTTTGATGAATTTGAATAGAATTTTGATGATAATTATTTTCAAACATGATTTTATGGGCAATATTTCTTCAAATAGAGTCTATTAACTGAAAGCATCGGGTGTTCCCCTTTATAACGAATGAGTTGATAAGATCCTACTTGGTAGGCCTTTTCTATGACAAAAGGGCCTTCCCAAGTGGGTTCAAACTCGCCTCCCACCTTTCGATGGGCAACAATTGGTCTCCTTAGAACTAAAATAAGCTCTCATACTCAAAAAGCTCTAGGGCAAAATAGCTTGTTGTGAGATTGAATCATCTTGGCCTTATATAACTCGAGGTTCTGGCACACCCGTAGGCATCTCTCCTCCAAGCCTTCGAGCTCTTCTAACAACATCTTTGCATTCTGCTCTGTAGTAATTTTACTACCCATTGTTATCCTTAGTGATGAGAGTTAAACTTCTAATGGTAAAATGGATTCAGACCCATACACTAAGGAGAATAAGGTAGATTGATTTAGAGTTTTGTATGTGTGTATATGCCACAAAGCTTCAACTGCACTCTCATGCCACCCGCTATTATCGCTTTAGTATCAGATGAGAGTTTTATTGAATGCTTCAGGCCATTTGCCCCGGATAGTAGATGGTGAGTATCTCCATACTATATCTCCCATAAGCTATTGATCTTGGTGCTTTGAATGCACCATTATTATCGGATATAATTCATTGAGGTACCTCGAACCAATATATGATTCTTAAAAAAATTGGAGCACATGCCGAGTTGTGACCTCTCGAGTGGATTGCCTTTAAAAAAGTAGTGATTTAAGATGAACCGATGATCCTTGGAAGAAGAAGGATCGATAAAACCCACTATGTTGGTACCCCAACACTCAAATAACCATGAGGCTAAGATAGGGTGTAGAATGTTGGGTGGTTGAAGTAGGACTACACCGTGTACCTGACATTGGTGGCATCTCCTAACCACGTTCATGCAGTTTGTGATCATCGAAGGCAAATAGTATCCTAGTCTCTTGATCTTTACTTTCATCTTCGGATCGGATTGATGCGCTCATATAGACCTGATGTACATCGGTCATGATCTTACGGGCTTTGTATTTGGCTAAACAATGTAACCACATATGATCGAAAGACCGTCAATATAAGGTGTCATCCACGAGAGCATAGGAAAGAGCTCTCTGCTTCATCTGATGGGCTTGTGATTTCTCTTGAGGTAGTTTGCCTGTGTTCAAGTAGTCTATGAATTGTTGCCTCCAATCTAGCTCCTCGTCTTTATTGGCAACGACAACCTCTCCTTCAAGAGAAAGTCTCTCGATAAGTTCAACATCAATAAAAGATAGGACTTATCTGTTTTGGACCCTTATTAGAATGGACTCATCTTCCAGACATGCCAATTCTTTGGCCAATTTGGCCAAAGTATCTGCTACTACGTTCTCTCCTCGAGGGACCTTATAGATAGTGACCTCAAAGATTTGGGCCAATAGCTTCATGGTGTACTCATCGTAGTGACGAAGCTTAGGTTTTAGAACCTTGTAGGATCCAACAATCTAGTTGATGACTAGTTGAGAATCCCCGTAGATGTTGATGCTTTTGACACATATTATAATAGCTAAACTCCGAACCGGCAATCAAAGTCTCATGCTCAGCTTCGTTGTTGGTACATGGATTGAAGTGATAGTATGAGAATCTCATCACATCGTGGTCTAGAGTTAAGAGAACTATTCTTACCCTTGTCTTTCCTGGAAGAGTAGATCGTGGTTCTTCTCCTTTGTGAAAGGAAGTCGCACCATCAAAATACATCTCCCAATGGTGATTGTCAACCTCCCTAAGTTCATGATTTGTTCATCGGGGAGATCGTCACTAAGCAGAATCATAAAGTGGGTGTGTCGCTAAGAATTCGCTAGTGCTTGTCCTTTCACCGCAAAGGAATGTAATATCAAACTAGAGAATCATGGACTAACGTGCCAAACATCCGAATAATGTTGGTCGTGTCATGAGATACTGCAGTGGATTGATTCTTGAAATCAAGTTCACCTTATGAGAAAGCATCTAGTGTCATAGCTTTTGAGATGCAAAGATTAAAGCTAGGCGATGTTTCTCAATAGGCGGGTAGTTTGCTTCAGCAAGGATCAGATGTTATCTTAGGTAGTAAAGAGCATTCTCCTTCCCTTCATTGTTAACTTGGCCAACAAAGCACCAAGGGAGTCATTCAATGCAACAGTGTAGAGGATCAGTGGCCTGCCCGGGATAGAGGCTGCTAGAACTGATGACTTCACCAAATACTTCTTGACATCTTCAAAGACATGCTGGCACTTGTCATCTCACTTGAACTTGGCATCCTTTCTGACAAGTGCTAAAAATGGCTTGCATCTTTCCGATAGAATGGAGATAAAGCGTATTAGATACGCCAACTTCCCTTAGAAAGATCTAAGTTGAGTTAGACTTTTAGGGGGTGGCATTTCTAAGATAGCTTTAATCTTTTCTGGGTCTATCTCTATTCCCCGGTGTCAGAAAATAAAACCAAGAAACTTCCTTAAAGCTACTCTGAATGCACACTTCAGGGGATTCATTTTGAGGTTAAATTGTATCTTATTCAAAACTACTCTCAAGTCAAAGAGATGGTCTTCCTTTCTTCTTTTTTTTGACTACTAGATCATCAACATAGCACTCAACCTAATGATGAATGAGTTCATTGAAGATCGAAGTCATGGCTGGTATGTAGCACCGATTTTTAAGGCAAAGGCATGACCTTATAACAATAGATGATCGTTCAAAAGTATGTTTCTTTCATCCTCGGCCATCTTGATTTAGTTGCGATGACCCATCCATAAAAGGAGAATATTGCATGAGATGAGGTAATGTCCACCATTAATTATATAGGAAGTGAAAATTCATCTTAGGACATGCCTTATTTAAGTCTCAAAATCGATGCATATGTAAATTTGGTCATTCTTTTCTTAACTAGATGACATAGCTAAATAGTAGGGTATTTTTCTTCTATGAAATCAGATCAATTTCTTGACTTCAAAATGATGTATTTAATTTCTAATCGCATGCCTAGGAGCTTGCTTGATATTAGTGCAAGTTCTATTGCTAGTTGACCGCTATGTCGAGAGATAATCGGCATCTCTTCATAACTCCATGCAAAGAGCCCTTAAACTCAATCAATAGCCTAACTAAGTCATTGGTTTCTTCTTCAACATAGAACTGATGTATGTCGGCGTGAAACTTCTTTGTCCCGGGTTGATTTCTTTGAGCTTTTCAATAGTTGAATGAATTTTCTCTTCAAATTATAGAGGTGCATCTTTGCTTTGAAGATCATATGAATCATTTGAAGTTTCTAAGCATACTTTAACATAAGAGTTAGTGTGGTTTGAGGAGAACCTATTAGACTCCAGATGATTGGTGATAACTAAACAAGAATCATCATGACCCAATCGATCAATCTTAAGGTCTTAATTGTGCATCCTTGCCTTTATTATTCCACAGCTTCTCAAAATACTCTAACATATGCTTGGACCATATATAAGGAATCAAACTTTTCTTTGCAAGATTATGAACACAAGGCGAGTACTAATCAAAAGGTAATTCCATTAAATCTTTATATAAATTATCCTCAAGTTCTACATCAACTTCTAGACTTGAGGATGATGATCCCAATAGGAATCTCTTTGGCTTGACATTAATGGAAGACTTAGGGCTTCTTTAACTACTAAACCTTCAACTTTTTAAGAAGAAAGTGAGATTAGAGCTAAAGTTCTCAACTGCTGCCTAACAATTAAACATAAACCTAATTTGAATACATTCGTGCTTTGCTTTGCTTGGAGGCCTGCTTCATCTATCCACTGAGTGTCACCTCAATGAAACTCCGAGAGGGGTTGCGGTATGCTAATCACATGAGACTCATCCTCTGCTAGATTCCAAGTCTATGTGAATAGAGTACTGAATTGAATATAACTCTATTGGTGGCCAACTGGGGTCTTCCACCTCAAACTCTATCTCGCCTTTGCCTCACGGTGGAGGTCGAGTCATCCTACCCATATGTCCCAGATGGTGAACGGTGGAATGTGACATGCTTCTACCCTTTCCTTGATGTCCTTTTCTTTCCTTTCTTTTCTTTCTTTCTTTTTTCTTTTCTTCTTTTCTTTTTTCTTTTGTATTTGAATTTTGACCAAGTTCATGAGAAAGATTTTGATTTGAGGAAGATAATAGGTCGCATCTTCATATATCTTGACCTCTCTAACTGAAAATGGCTTTTCATCTCCTTTGACATAATATTTGATTCCATCATTTCTGACTTTAATGCATTAATGAATGGAGGATGGAATCATCTTGTTCTGGTATATCCAAGGCCTGTCAAGCAAAACAGTGAATGATGTATTTGAATTAATTATATAGAACTTGGCATCAGTCTTCTAGTCACTTATTTCCAAAGGTAGATTCATAATGTTCACTAATGCACCTGGATCAATGAAAATCTTAGAAAGTCTGAATCTGCCCATATCCACTGTGATGTAGAGGGAACGGTTGTGCTCCATATCCCCCAGGAGAAGATCTTCATCTATGAATGTGACTCATTAGGCTTCTCTTGAATAATGCGCCTCCTCTCCAACAGTAATCAGCTGAGCTAAGCATATTTCTGGATCAAGAAGAGCATTGATTAATTATTCCCTCATCTCTTTGGATAAGACAAGGGCATCATATATGCTTAGTTTAGCTAGCAACTTTTGTAGGTGAGTGAGGACATTGTAATCAACTCTGGGCAGGTCCTCCACAAGCATATCCATGGGTGGAGTATCCTATGGAGGGGCTTTTTGCTCGTTGGTACCAATAATTTATTTTCCCTTATCTTGAAGTGATGCCCTAGAAGGTAGAACCTTGCCACTATGGAGGTTAACTTCGGTGATATCTTGTGACAAGTTAGTGGAAGATTCTTACACGCTCATCAGCTACCTACGCTTCTCCTATGGGACCCTCTCGAGATGATTTCCAAGTCTATCTCAAGAGGTGAACTCATAGTATTCAAAAAAAGGAAAGTCCATTTCATCGAAAGAGGATGATCAGTTGTTATAATTATTTAGACTTGGAGTTTTCTAAAATAGTAGAGTCAGACAACCCATCATAAGTGACACAAATATAACTTAAACTAGCTTTATTTCTCGATTTCTTGGATCTAGGAGGAGGTACATAGTAAAAATCTAGTCAAGTAAGTGAGATGAGGGATTTGATTTCCTCATCCACTGATACAAGATGTCTACTAAAAGAAGATCTAGTTGAAGTAGAAGTGTTGGCTGAAGTAGTAGCTGCAACGGTGGAATGGAGGCTGGGATCAGTCAGTGGTTGCGCTACTTAGCTATCACGGGCTAGTATGAGTTGCTACTGCTGAGCTCCTACTTTCCCTAAATTATCTTTGATAACTTGCAAACCTTCCTTGATGTTAGAGGTTGGCCTCACTGTAAGAAAGTTTATTGATTTTGAAATAATCTTTTTTGAGGTTTGAGATAAGAGATATCCCCTTCTTCTTTTATTTTGAGAGGATCAAATGTATCCCCAATGATTACCCTAATAGAACTAGATGGTTGTTCCACTAGGTATTCCTTTAGGATAACTATGGTGCCTGTCTTGTAGATATGCTCAAGCCAGTCCTTGAATGTAAAGCAATCCTCCAAAACATGGCCTAACATGCGGTGGTAGGGGAAAAAGTTAGGATCATTGCTCATGCCCACTTCTCCAACTTTCTAGGCTCGGGTAGTTGAAAAATAGATTTCTTTAAGAGGTTCTTAAATATTTTCTTTGTTACCTCCCTCTTAAATGAATAAGTTTTATTTATTTTATTCAAAAGAGTTGGTGGACGGTAGCTACCTGGTGGCGGGTATGTGTACCGCTGCTGTGAGTATGGCTGAGGAGGAGGCAACAAAGGCCATTGAGGCTGCTGTGGTAGTCGGTATGATGACCTAGGCGGTGGTAGAGGAGGTGGAAGTGACGGTTATGGAGCTTGAGGTCTTCATACTGATCTCTAACCAGTTTCTTCCCCTTGCCCAATGCTGCTACTTCCCCCAGCTTCTTTTCATAGATTTTCTATGACTTTGGCTTTGTTGACTGATCTTGAAAAGACAATTGTTTGATCTCTCCTTATATACTAGCCACCTTGTTGATTAGCTTCTCAAATATCTTGATGGTAAAACCTTTGAGCATGACGACGATCGGACTATGAATATTCTTTAGTAAAATTTCATTGGCATGTTGTTCAGACAGTTATAGCTCGTAATTCATACTCAAATTATGTCATCTCGAGAATATAGTTAACGAGGGACTCAGGTGTTGTTGTATAACGATATCTAGTCCTTTTTCGAGCTCCAAAGAAACTCTTAATAAAATTGCTCCAACTCAGCAAAAATCTTCACTGAACTATTGGGGAGTTCAGCGTACCAATCAAAGGCTATGCCTGCTAAACTAATAACAAAAAGATGAAATAGTAATGCATTGCTGCCATTAGCATTGCAATAGCTGGCCTTAAAGTGCGCTATGTGCTTGCATGGGTTCTCGCTGTCATCAAAGCTCTTGAAAGAAAGAGGCACAAAACCCTTAGGATACTGGATAGCATCGAATTCATCTAGGTAGAGTCTACCCTTTAGAACTGATGATCCTCCTTGGGCTTGCGCCAATGCTTCTCTCACTTGTTGCTCAACCATGAGTTTAATATCATTTTTTTGTACGGAGGTACTGTCCACTACCTTCCTATACAAGCTAATCGCCTGCTCTGAGGTGAAGTCTTGATCCAAGACATGCAACAACTTCAGTTGAGTCTCCATAATAATAGGATGTTTTTTTCAAGTGCCAAAATTACTAGCAAATATTCAAGCCTCTTTCCCATTTTATCAATGTTCATCCTTCTTTAAGTTGTTGGAGGTGTTGGGTCGAATAAATGTATCATTCACCAGCAACCTTCAAACTCTGCTGATCCCAAAGGAGGGAACCCCTGGTGTCTACCATATGCACCTCAGCTGAATCTTCCAATAAATCATCTTCGTTGGGATCAAAGCTAAATTTTTCTTCCTCTAGATCAGACCAGTCATACCCTAGGATTTCCTTCTTCTTAATGAGATAATGTGCTACAATATCATCTAGGGAGTGGTCCAACTGTGTAGGCACAAATGATCGAGATTGATTGGTGGTAGGATCTTGCTCATGAACATAGATACATCGACCTCCCCTACTAATCGATCTTTTGAGGGCTATGCTCTCGAGGATACATGCTCTGTCTTACCATGGTGAGTACTCTTGGGAGGATCTATCTCATGGACACTGTCTCCTCTCCCTTTTTGCTATGTCCATGATCTATTGTAGTGATGGTGGTGGTGGCACGACTATGCTTCTGGTTCTCCCTCTTCACCAAGTAGGAGGTCAGAGAGCTTGACCTCATTTCAGTCAATGGTGTAGATGAAATGGGATCTCTTGGCCTTAGCCAGATCACTAGTGGGGCTTTCTTTTCCCTAGATGATGCCTTCATGACTTTTGATGGAATTATAAAAGATGGAACTTGCACTAGAGATGGTGGACGTGGAGTAGAGCGGTGTGGTGGAGGCACCACTAACTCTCTCTCTATGAAGGAGCCCTCCTCCCATGGTGAGTAGTATCAATCAATAGAATACTATCATTATGATCGGCACGGGTAGCACATCGATCGAGGAAATCCATGAGGGGGCAGGCTGGCGTGCCCACTTTTCTGGTAACATGTCTTAATACAGACTCCTGGCCCTCTCACTGGATATGCTTCATGCTACAGGAATAAGATCATAAATCAAATTGGGTCCCCACTCGTGTAAGCCTGCCAACTCATAGAACTCACGAGAGGCGCATGACCTCCTCCTCTCTCTGGTAGGAGCCTCATACTGAACTATAGGTGGAGGTGACACTGTAAACCTCCTAACATCTTCTTCTCCATCAGATTCAGAGAGAGGATGAAACTTGTTCTATGTGATCAGAGGAGAAACTATCAGGTGACTCCTACTACTGAGAAACGCCTCCATCTCTTGGTTGCTATGCGATGATCTTGTGGCTTTATTGTGGGTCTTTGAGTCCTCATGGGAGGAGCAATATGGAACTAGACCCTACCAGGTGGGAGACTATCCCTGAAGGTGGAGAGCCTTCCCTTTGGAAGAAGTCCAGCAGTGGGTACTTGCGTCTTGGGTAGTAATGGGAATCCGGCACTAGCATTGGCGCAACTCAGGAACTACCACAACCTTCCTCTTCAGTGAGGGAAACTTTGAATCTGAGGGCAACTCAACATAAATGATTGGCTTTTACCCAGTCACCACACTCCTACTGACAGTTGTGAGGGCTGTCCCCTCACAAGTGATCTTGGCCCCTTCAAACCCTTGGACAAAGTGAATGAGATGGGCAAAGCCAATCTGTGGGAGGCTGGCTCGATCCAAGGCCAAATCCATCCCAAAAGGAAAAGTGAAGACATACTTCTAGGCATCCATTTGAACTGACTGAGGAAATCGAGTTAAAATTCTACAATTTTTAAAAACAAACTCAAATTAGATTTCTACTTTGATATCTTGCTAACTTTTTAAATTTTTATTAAGAATTTGAACCCACACTCAACAATTTGAATATGTTAAGTGGGACTCATTAATTTTAGGAGAGATTTTTGAATGAATTGGAGAAGATATTTTGAATTTAGAATCTATTTTCAACAAATTTGTGCATGCTGAAAATGGGTTCAAATATTTTAAAGAGATTTTTGATGCTTCCATTGGTTCATATTTGAATTTGATTCTTTATTTTTGGGGACCCTTTATTTAACAAATTTGAGTATGTTAAATAGAGGGTCAATTGATTTTTTTGGGATTACTCATTTAGCAAATTTGGGTATGCTAAATGAGTTGTTTGAAAATAATTTTCTTCTTTTGCTTGTTTGCCCATGATGTGAATCATGTGTGAATTTGAAAATGGAGTCTTTACTTAGCAAATTTGTGTATGCTAAATAAAGTCCAAATATTTTTGTTTTGATTTTTGAAAAGAGGATCTTTACTTTAGCAAATTTGGGTGTGCTAAGTAAAGGATCCACATGTGTTTGATTTTTTGTGAATTTGAAAAGAGGATCTTTACTTAGCAAATTCTGGGTATGCTAAATAAAGGATCCAAATGTGTTTAATTTTTATGATTTTAAAAAGAGAATCTTTATTTAGCAAATTTGGGTATGCTAAATAAAGGATCCAAATATATTTGAATTTTTTATTTTGAAAAATCATAACTTTACTTAGTAAATTTGGGTATGCTAAATAAAGTTCAAAGTGTTTGAATTTTGATTTTGAATTTGAAAATGGGAACTTTACTTAACAAATTTGGATATGTTAAATAAAGTTCAAATGTGTTTGAATTTTTGATTTTGAAAAATGAGAACTTCACTCAGCAAATTTGGGTATGCTAAATAAAGTTCAAATGAGTTTGAATTTTTCTTTTTTTTTTTGATTTGTGGGAACTTTACTTAATAAATTTGGGTATGTTAAATAAAGTTCAAAATGTATTTGAATTTTTTATTTTGATTTTGTGGGAACTTTACTTAACAAATTTGGGTATGTTAAATAAAATTTAAATGTGTTTGAATTTTTGATTTTGAAAAATGGAAATATTACTTAGCAAATTTGGGTATGCTAAATAAAGTTAAAAAAAGTGTTTGAATTTTTTATTTTGAAAAGTAGAAACTTTACTTAACAAATTTAGGTATGTTAAATAAAATTCAGATGTGTTTGATTTATTTTATTTTATTTTTAAAAATGAGAACTTTACTTAATAAATTTAGGTATGTTAAATAAAGTTCAAATGTGTTTGAATTTTTTTAATTTTTTTAATTTTTAAAAAAGAGGGGGTTTCTATTCAACAAAAATGGTGCGTTAAATAGAATCCAATTTTCATTTTTTTTGAAGGAATAAACTCTTATTTGATGAATTTAGGTATGTCAAAATGAGTTCTTAATCATGTTTATTTTCAAAGATGAAATTTTTTGTTTGAATATTGCTTTTGAAAAGAAGGAATTCAACTTAACATGTGGGATGTTGAGTGGAATTTTCAATGGTGTGATTTTATTTGAAAATAAAACCTCCATCAAACACATTTGGATATATTGAATGAAGAGGCTTGCCTTCACATTTATAATTTTTGAAAAAAAAGAAATTCCAACTTCAACATATGTAAGATATATTGGGATGGACTTTCAATTTTATGACATGATTCTATTTGGAAATGAAATCTTCATTCAATAATTTTAGGTATATTGAATGAGGATGTTCATTTTCAAATATGTTTTGAAAGGATGATTTTTTTATTTTTGAAATGAAATCTTCATTCAATAAATTGAATGAGGATGTTCATTGTTTTTTGAAAGATGATTTTGATTTTATTTGAAAATAAAATCTTCATTCAATAAATTTGGATATATTGAATGAGGATGTTCATTGTGCTTTTGAAAGATGATTTTAATTTTATTTGAAAATAAAAATCTTCATTCAATAAATTTGGATATATTGAATGAGGATGCTCATTTTCAAATCTGTGCTTTTTGGAAAGATAATTTTTGATTTTGTTTAGAAATGAAATCTTCATCAAATAAATTTGAGTATATTGAATGAGGATGTTCATTTGCGCTTTTTGAAAGATGATTCTTAATTTTGATTTTTGAAAATATCCTACATACAACAATTATGAAAATTGTTATATGAGATTGAGTTATAAAATTTTTTGTGCAAGGATTTTATTATGTGCATTTTGAAAAAGGTGCTTTTTGGAAACCGATATTTTTATAAAGGATTTATTTCTTCTTTATTTTTGGAATGAACTTTTCCTTAATATAAAAATAGTAAGGAGGAAGGTCTTTAATAATCTTTTTTTATTAAATTTTTATTTTCACTTATTGGGGAACCCAATAGGGGTTTTAAGACCTACATGGAGTGAGGTCTTAAAACCTAAAGGATGTTTGCTAGCTTAGCTTAAGAATGAAATAAACTAAGTGCCAACAGAAAAGAAAGATAGTCTCGAACTTATATGAAATACAAATCGATATACTTGGAGACAACGATCATTTACTAAAGATGGAGAGGGCAACCATCCCCAATAGAGTCACCAGAAAAATATGTGATGATTTATTTCTCTAACTCTTTGGGGAAATTTGAAAAATAAAAATATTTTTAGTGTGTTGGGACACCACATAGATTTGCAGATGTTCTTATTAAGATGATCAGGTACGATATTAAGGAATGATGTACTATCTCTAGAGACAGAAGTCACCATCCTACAATGGACCTAATCACCTAATAAGGACTCCTAAAAATAATGGGTCTTTGAATGTACCAGAGATTCTTCCCCTACTTTACATGAAAAAGTAAAGTAGAGTTTATTTTAAACTAGGTTCATTAAGTTTCCTATGGAGGCAAGCCCTCATAGTTAATCGCATCTTAAGTAATGAGATTGCTTAAGAATACTCTCGATTAAGATAAATGATCGTTATCTCCAAAGATTTCGAAGGTTGAACTATCAACAAATTAGTTATTTTTTAAAAAAATCAAGTGAGATTGATCAAAATAAGGGAGTTATTATGAAAACCAAAAGAAGATAAGTAGGGGATGCTTATGATATTAGGAAGCCTAGTAAACATCCTAAATTATCCTGTGGTTAGGCTTTATATTTTTAAATTTGAGAAGAATTATATGTTTGAGTTAAATTTTTATTAAAAATTTAGAGCTTACAATTCCATAATACAAGATCATGGAAATGCCTAAGAGGTGAGGATTTATTCTTGTAGCCTGCAAAGGGAAACAATGATCTTAGATCTTAAATCTAGGGAGCTTTGGCAAGGGCTAAGGCATGACCTAAATCTAAGGTGAAAATGGACATATGGTTTACCTCCATAAGAGAGGATAAATCATTTGACTATTAGACTTACAACCACCTAAGGGTGGCTGCCACCTAACTCCTCATGCGATTTTAATACATGTAAGCAAGTCTTATGCTTTGCAAGATAGCTAGGTTATTGTTTATTTAGAAAGGAGACTAAGTCCTTAAACACACTCCCTAAGAGACTAAATCATGTAAGGGCATGAATAATGACTTAAATCTAATGAAAATTTTATTAAGTTTTATTTTAATTTTTGGACAATTAATTTGGCACAAGCTTACGGGATTTCATATGCCTAATGCATGAGAAGTTGGTTATGGGCTAAAATCAACAAGAAGGAGGTGTATTTCCACCATGGCTCTCAAAGGTCAAGCCATGTTCTCTGGCAAAGGTGGAAGCCCTCCATTAGCAAGAGTGAAGCAAGATACTTTTTATGCATGATGTGAGACATACAACATCCAGCTTAGAGGTTGCTAAATCTTTTATTATCTTGATTTATATCCTGGGTTTTAGGTGAGGTTATAAGTTGTTAATTTTAATTTTGAGTTGATTAATTGGATAAAATTTTTTTTAAGAGCTTAATCGCATCCAGGCCATTCATCAATCAATGAAGAAACTAGGAAAATCAAGCCATCTTAATGAACAAGCTAAACAAACACCAAACAATTTTATAAAGCTAGTGCCAAAGAATAAGATGCCAATGTGGTCAGGCTCCATCGCACAAACTCGAAAAGAAAAATGGGTAGCCGAGCTCTACCCTTATACAACTTAGATTAAAAATGAATAATTACAATTAGAGAATTAATATTATGGGGTCTTCATTCTTCATTCTTTATTTCTTCACTTCATTCTTCTTTCTTTCTTCTTCTTTCTTTCTTCTTTTGGTTGGTTGGGATGTGGTTGCTCTAAGGCTTCACATGGTGCATAAGA
The DNA here is from genome assembly GCA_021442155.1 of Cymbidium sinense. NCBI lineage: Eukaryota > Viridiplantae > Streptophyta > Magnoliopsida > Asparagales > Orchidaceae > Cymbidium > Cymbidium sinense. The sequence goes on along the minus strand of CM038221.1, from coordinate 19,111,177 downwards.
CTTGATCTTATGACCAATGCTCATCTTAATTCTCTCATAACATGCATTTCAAATCTTAACTACAAAATTACATCAAAATGAGAAAAGTAAGTCTAATTAAACTTGCTAAAAAGAGATTAGCTAAACATACCACACAACCCAAGCAGTTATATGAATAATTTAGACTTAGCACCCCATACATGGGTAACCAAGTCCACCTGTCCTAGTTTAGATTATGCTTAGGGGTATAAGCAACTTGCACAATAAAAGTATTTATATTTTTATTATAATGCCCTTTAAGCACAATCTCCTGCATAAGTTAATGATTAGACTAAGATCATCCTATCATCCAGTTTATGCACATGCACCCTAATATTCAGTCTAAAAATATTACATCACAAAATAAAATTAGGCATCAAACCATGCACCGCCCTAACATAGAGCTAGAAATGGTGACTTAGCCTAATGTGTGTATGCCCTTTAAGGCTTGTGTGGTATGTCTTAGCTAGGCTTTAATGTTAGAATTTTTTAAGTGTGAAGAGTTCAACTTTGAGGGTAATTTCATTTTAAGTAATTTAGTTGATTTGCCAATTTTATTTGATGATTTGATTTGGTTTGAATGAACCTACACTTAGTTTTTAAATGTTGTAAAGAGATGAAAGGAGAAGAGAACTTTTCTTTCCTCCATATCTTAAGTAATTTCTAAGGTAGATTCATTAGTAATTTTTCTTTCGTGAATATTTTATTATGTATTTTAATTAACCCTAAGTTTAGATTTTCTCTAAATAAACATATTCAATAATAAAGGCTTCTTATGATTAGTTAAGGTGAATTACTATCACATAACACACAATCATTTATTTCTTTCCAATATGTATACCATGCATATGAATAATCTTAAGCATAACTATACATGTAATACAAATCTTAGCACACCTTAATGGTGAATGCAAAGAGATGTTGTTCAAGAAAATTTGGATATTTCATGAATACATATTTTTATAAGTAGAAAAGAGGGACTGTTTTATCCATTAATTAAATGCACATTTACATGTATAAAAGACATAATTGAGTACGACCCCATTATTTTCTACACTAGGGGTATAAGGTACAAGACTTTCTTAGGACTACTTAAAGCCTCGCAATCTTGGGATGTCCAGACTAATATATCACTTTTCTTAAATACATGTGCATGTACAAAGAGAAGCAAATGGATGAAGAGTCATGCAAAAGATTTTATGTTTGATTTTTGGTTGTATCATTTACATGTGTAATGTGAGGATCCTTCTTAAGTCATAACATGGGAGTGCATAGGAATAGATTTGAGCATGCAATATGTTCTTTTTAAATGAGCTGTACACTTTACAAATCCTATTCAAGTACATATTAAGAGAAGAGAAGAAAATCACATAACACATTTTATGCTATAATCACATGCAAGCTTATAAGTAGCACACATTCATTTATGATTATTGATTTATAGATTTTAAAAATAGTTTTTGATTTAATTGTGATAATAACCACTCATATTCTTAGCTTTAGCTAAAATATGCAATTTGACATAAAAGAAAATATTTTATTTAATTGATTTTTCAAATACATGAATGCATAATTTTATATGACATACAATATTTAGCATGCTTGGAAAGAAATAAAGTGATGTAAGCATGTAACTTCATTCACCCTAATTAATTCTTAAGGGCAATCCTATGAAATAAGATTATTCAAAGTGAATCAAAATTCTAGAAAGAGATTTTTATTTTTTGAATTTGATTTAACTTAAGAAATGTGAAAAGAGTTTGTTGGTCCTAACCCATTTCTCCCATGTGTGAGTTGGATTAGCTTAATTTTAGAACAATTAGATTGATTTTATGTTTCATTTAGGTGAAGATGTGAATTAAATCCATTAATTGCCCCTTACCTACACCACTTTAACATAATTAACCTAACAATTATGAGCCAACATATGATATGCAACTATATAAAATTTAAATCAACAATGCACCTAAGAAAGAAAGGGGCTCACAATTATTGATTAATTAAGCTAAAAGATTTTTATTAAGTACTTTCATAACCCTCTCACACATGTGAGTTGGATATGATTTCCTTAAACTTACCTTAGGCTCTTGAACACCTAAGAATCTACCCAGCAAGAGATTGATTAATTCCAGATTGATTTTGAAAGTTTGATTAGACTAATTAAATAGATTATTAATGGATTAATCCTTACTTATGTTTAGATTAGGAAGAAAGGAGATTTAGGGAATAACTTAAAAAAAATATCCCAAATCCATCCCATAAACCTCCTCCTCACTCAAACAATATTTAATTATCTCAATTAAGGGATTAAATCACTATTCATATGCTTAATTAATCTTAATTATATTAAGGGGGTGAGTAGGGGTTCATTAATTAATTTTTATAATTAATTTATTAATATATCCTAAGAAAATTAAGGGAGGTAGAAGTCATCCCACTAAATATGTGTGAGAAATTTGAAATTAATTAATGAAGTAATTATGGAGTAATTAGGATAAATCAATTTTTAATTATATCCTAATTAAGAAAATTCACTATTCAAAATCCATTAGAAATAATTATATATTATTCTTCACTGAATTATCTTTAAAATGAGCCCTCATTTATATTTTTTGAATTTTTCTACATTTAGTTATAAATTTATGAATTTTTTTGTGATTAAAGGATAATTAAATAGTCTAATTAATTAACTAATCCCGTTGACGCCATGTGGACCGCTGACGCGGCACGCTTTCCATGTGGCATAACGGGATTGGTTATTTAAGTTGCCACATCGCGCGTGTCGGTGGTGACCCACGCTTTCTGGTCGCGATCAGGATCGGACGATGAGTTAGATTTAAAGGATTTAAAGGATTTAAATCAGAGATCTAGCAAGATTTAATCAAGGACATCCATTCAAAACATGAGGGATGGAAGCCCCATGATTCCTCCCTGCCTAAGCTGCGGGAGACGGAGGTCATCCGTCCTCCATGGCTTGATCCGAGCTGACTTGAGCTCGGATTAGGCAGAGATTCACCCCACACCATCAAGAGGTGTAGGGAAGAGCATCCAATAGTTAGGATCTAATGGGATTATAATTCCCTTCACAAAAAATAAAATAATTTTCAATGGAGGATCAGTTTTGAGTCATACCTCGCCAGAGGCTATCATTGGCGCTTCCAGCGGAGGAGGTAACTTCGTCTAATGGAGATGAAGCTCTGTTGAAAGTTCCAAGCCTCAATTTAAAGTGGATGTGTAGGTTGATCAAGTTCTCCTTCAATGGCTTGTGGCTTTGATCAAAATCCCCCTTCCCATGGCTAGGATGCTTCGGAAATGCTTCGGGTGAGCTCGACTTGCTTCCTTGATGGTGCTTACAAAGTGAATTTGGATTTGGTGGAGAATTGAGCAAATTGGAATTTCACCTCACCTCCCCTATTTCGGCTTTGAAAGAAACCGAGAAGGAAGAAATGGAATGAGCTTGGGAATCCTTGGCAAGGCTTGGGGAAGCTTGTTCTTGACTCCTAAGGCTCAATCAAATTCAAAATGTGTGCATTGAGTTGGAATGAGGGGGAGTATATCTCCCCCTCTCCCTCCATGGATCGGATGGCCAAGAGCCATCTTACCATTTTGATCAAATTGAGGAGATTGGATGGGTTTTTTAGGTTGTTAGGGATCCCATGTGCTTCGATTTTGGCAGAGGAGTGGATGAGAGGAAATGCACATTTGTTAAATGAGTGTAGGAGGTGATCCAAGTAGAGAATTTTTATTGGAGGATCTGTTTGGCCTTGGGTTGGGTCATGGTTGACCCAAACCCATTGGGTCATGTTCACCACCCTCCTTAGTGTCCATGTGGTCTACTAGGAGGATGTTAAGTGGCCATGAGAAGGAATTAGCTAAATTCCAAGTGAATTTGGCCATAGGTTACCATTTGACTCTCAAAGGTAAAATGGTCATTTGGCCTTGCTTTTGATTTATGCAGATTTGAGATGTTTTAAAAATAAGTTAGGACAAATTTCAAATAATTTGGAGTTGATTTGATATGATTTGGCTCAAATTGACCCATTTAAGTCAAAATGGGTCAACTTGGGTCAAGTTTACCAATTAGTTAAATTGGGTCAAACATGAGTTAGGTCAAGATCAAATGATCATTTGGAGCCTATGGGTATCATTGGTTTGGTTCAATTTGATTTATATTTGATTTTGATTCATTTGAGTTTACTTAGGTCAAATGGGTCAAGTTGACCAATTTGACCCATTTGACCCAATTGGGTTAGGTCATGGGTTGGTTTAGGCTTGGTTGATCATTTGAAATGTATTGCAAGCTTTGGTTTCAATCAATTTTGGTTTGGTTTGATTTCAAGTTAATTTGACCTTTTAGGTCAAGTTGGGTTCATGGTCAATTGGGCTAGGTTGGGTCTAGTTGGCAAATTGAGGCTTTGGTAAAATTCAAAAAGTGATTTAGAATGAATTTGACCTATTGGTTGCAATCAATTTGGCTTATATCAAGATTTGACTCATTTTGACTTTTTAGGTCAACTTGGGTCAACTTGGGTCAAGTGGCCAATTTGGCTATGTTTGGCTCAATTGATGGCCTGATCATGGTCAATCATTGATCATGGATTGGTTTATATCAATGGTTTCAATCAATTTAGCCTATGGTGAATTTTGGCTAGTTTGGGTTTCATTTGGGCTAAGTGTTGACTTGGTCAGAGGCTGGGTTTGACTTGGTTTGATCCAATTTGAGTGATTGATCATCCTAGGATGATTGTTGGTCATAATGTGAGGCTTAGATGGGCTTAGTTCAATCTAATTTTGGTAATATTAGAATTTGGCTCAAAAAAGTCCCTTAGGTCACTTTGGGTCAAGTGAGCTTAAGTTGGTCAATTAACTTGATCAAGGCTTGATTCAAGTTTGGTTGAGCTCACATATGGATTTATGATTGAAATATAAATCTAATTGAAAGTGATTTGGAGTCAAATGATTTTTGATTTATTTGATAATTTCAAGTCAAAAGGATGAATATGGGTTTGACTTGGGTTAGTTTGATTTTGATTTGATGATTGAAGTTCATGCTTATATTTGGTTTATGATTGAAGGATTGATTGTTTGAAGAGAAAATTCAAAGGTTTGAATGATTTGATGTGTCTTGATATGGGTAAGAAGTGACCTCACCAAGCTGAGGTATTATGTTAGTTGGGAATTATGAGCACTAAAGTCTCCCTCAACCTGAGAGGCGACAAGCTGAGAGTTAGTGTGGATCATTAAGTTTTAAGCTTCACAATCGATAGCAAGTCTTAACCCTATGATGAGAGCCTCATATTCAACCACGTTATTAGTTGTAAGGAATTTCAAGCGAAGTCCATACTCTAAAGAATCCTGTTGGGAGAAAATAAGTAAGGTTTCTACTTAGGCACTAGTATTTACTGAAGCTCCATTAATATAGAGGGTCCATTAAAGAGATGAAAGTGGGCTCATTTGGAGCAGGAACAGTGCACTCAACTATAAAGTATATGAGTATTTGAGATTTTATGCCTAGATTGGGTAGAAAATGAATATCAAACTCTCTCAATTCTATAGACCATTTGATTAACCTTTCAGATGCCTCTAGTTTATGTAGAATGACCCTCAATGATAAATGGGTATAAACATTGATGGCACGAGCTTGGAAGTATGGACATAATTTTTGCGCTAGAAAACTAAAACCAAAGCCATCTTATTTGTTAGTGGATAATGACTTTCTATATCAAAGAGAATTTTGCTAACATAGTAAATTGGTTGTTGTATCACATTTTTCTCTTGTACTAAAACTAAGTTTATTGCGCGGGAAGAGACTATGAGAGATAAGTATAACATCTTTTCTTAGATAAGCTTGGATAGTAAGGGTGAAGATGCTAAATATTCCCTTAGTTGCTCAAAAGCAGCTTGACATTCATGAGTCTATTGAAAATTATTATTTTTAGCTCCCTTTAATATTTTAAAGAATGTCAAGTATTTATTCCCATAACAAGTTAAGAAGTGGGATAAGACAACAATTCATTCATTCAAGTGTTGAACTTCCTTGATATTCTTCGGAGGAGCCATATCTCTGAGGGCTCTGATTTTCTCACGATTAGCTTCAATCTCACGGTGGGTGACCATGAACCCAAGAAATTTTTCTAATGTAACCCCAAAAGGACACTTGGTTGAGTTGAGTCACATGTTATAATGTCGAAGAAGGTTAAAATATATTTCTAAGTCAGAAATATGTTATAATTCTTTCAAGCTTTTTACTAATATGTCATCCACATATACCTCCATTGTGTGGCCTAAGAAGTCTTTAAAAACCTTATTCATGAGGCGTTGATAGGTAGCACCAATATTGTTTAATCAGAACCACATAACTTGGTAATAATATAAACCTTTATATGTTTAAAAAGATGTGACTTCTTAATCCATTAGGTCTATTTTTATTTGATTATAACCTGAGCAGCATCTAAAAAATTGAGCGTTTGATGCCTAGATGTAACATCAACCAATTGATCAATTCGAAGGAGGAAAAAACTATCTTCCGGGCAAGCTTTTTTGAGATCAGTGTAATCAATACACATTCTTCATATTCCATTTGCTTTCTTAACCATGATAATATTTGCTGGCCATGTAGGGTAATATACTTCTCATATGAATCTCACTTCTAAGAGCTTGTTAACTTCTTGTTCAATAGCTTGGAGGCGATCAGGTGCAAAACTCCACTTCTTTTAGATGACCAATTTGAATGTTGGATCAATCTTGTGAGAGTGTATGATCACATTAGAGTCGACCCCAGACATATCTGTCAAACTCCAAGCAAATATATCTTGATTCTTGTGCAAGAAGTCTATATATTTTATCCTTTGTTCATCTAAGAGCAGAGATCCGACTTACACTGCTCGTAAATGTTGGTCATTTGATAATGAAATAAGGAGTAAGTCTAGTGAAGCCCTCTGAGGTACTTCTTCATCTCAAAAATTAAAATTCTCTATGCTGAAGATCACCAAAAGGTGTGGTTGAGCTTATCTGAGATAACATGATTATGCTATTTGTTAATTTCTACATACCACTCCAACCCCAACGGGGGTTGAAAATTTCATCTTAAGATGAGATACTGAAGTAATAGCACCAAAAATTGATTAGAGGGGCCTTTCGAAGATAGTGTTGTATGCTGAATATGACTTGACTACCATGAATTGAATTGAATGAGTCATTTATTGAGGAAATTCTCTAGGGACAACAAGAAGGGTGATTGCCCCCTCCACTCGCATAGGGCGATTATCAAACCCATACAATGGTCCTATAGCATATTAGAGTTTTTTCCTAACCAGACCCATGCTAAGAAATATGAAGTAAAATAAAATATCGATAGAACTCTTATTATCAATCAAAATTTTCTTAATATTATAACATGGGCCACCAATCCTCACACTGATGCCAAGTAGATCTTGATGCGGAGCTTGGACTCCTTCTAAGTCATAGTCATTAAAAGTGATGAAATGATCAATACAATATTTCTTTAACTCTGGCTCTTCGGAGGTGGCAATGAGGACTTGATTAGATAGTAGTGGCCCTCCTGCGATTGTTTCAATTTCTCTAACTATCTGGTGACTATTTTATTATATTTATGAACAGTTGCTCCCCAATTGTAGTTATGTTTACTTGAGTTGATTGGTTCTACACAAATCGACATAGATATCCTTGTTGAATTAGCCTCTCGATCTCTTCTTTGAGTTATTTACATGCCTTAGTAGTATGTCTACGACTTCGATGGAAGTGACAATATTGCCTCTGATTTCTTGAATTCGATTTTAGTGGATATGGCCACTTAACGATATCTTCATCTCGAATCATCGATGTTAACACACGAGATGTGTTGGTGTGTATTCCTTTTCGGTCGTGGTTCACATCAATGATGTGAGAGCCATGGAGGGAGATCAACCTTGCTTCTTTTGATGGGATTGTCGTCTGTGTTCCTTGGGGCACTTATATTTTCCTGGATTGTTCAAATTATTTGATGGATTAAACTTCATCGGTAGAAATTTGCTTCCACACGGTGAACCAAGTCGGCATATGAGCAGCTGTATCTCACATTAGGACGAGTAGAAAGGCCCAGGACGAAGCCCTCCAAGGAAAACTCCTCTTAATAATTCAAGATCTACTCCTGGTATTTGGCGAGCCTCTAAGGAGACCTCTGGAAGTTCTCTTTAAATGATTCACCTTCATTTTGACAAATGTCTGAGCGATTAGATGAATCTTTAATGATCATCCAATTTACAATGAACTATTCTACAAAAATCTTGGCGAGTTCATCAAAGGTATGTATGAATCCCCTTGGAAGGGAGTAGAATCAAGTGCGAGCATGACCCTTGAGGGTGATTGGAAAGACCAGACAAAGCAGTGTGTCAGGAGCTCGTTGGATATGCATGATGGTCCTATAATGGTCGATGTGTTCATATGGGTCAATTGCCCCATCATAGGAGTCGATGCTCGGAAGCTTGAAACCTACGAGAATAGGATGTTGAAGAATAGATTCATCCAAAGGTAAAGACTTCTGATAGCCGTGATGAGAGGAAAGATGATTTTCATCTTTAAAGTGGAATTCTTCTCGCGCTAAGTGTTATAATTTTACATGTATAACATGACGGGTGAAATCAACAGGGCGAGAATGTGTCAAGCTACCGGTAAAAATTGATGGATTAGCAATTGGTTGAGCTCATTGATGAGTAGAACTAGCATTGTCAAGGAGGTCAGCATCACGGTCTGGAAGAGGTGGAACTTCAACCTGATAGCGAGAAGGCCCCGTATTAGCATTTTGATCTCCCCTGGCTAATGATCGATCTTGGAGGAGATGCGTTTGTCACAGTAGTGACTGTTGTGTTTCTCATAAAAGTCGAATTATCTCATTTTAAGACTCTTTCATTCGGTGAACATGAACTTCTAGGGAGGTTCCTATTGCACCTTCACCGATAGGGTCATGCTTATTAGGGGAAAGTGAGGTAGAAGCTTGGAATCCTTGGTTTAAGGATTGGTTTCAGGAGTGATGGGAGTTACAGTGGGAGGCTCTATTGTTGCGAGTATTGCGCCTGTTGGCCATAATGCAAGTGTTCACAGAGATTGTGATTATGTGATAAACTTTCATAAACGTATTTATCACCAAAAATAATTGCGGTAGAATAAAAGTTTACGCCTTAGCCTTGTTGTGAAATCCAACACACATATAGATATTTGAAGAGTGAATAAGAAACACCATAATTTTTACATGGAAAAACTATAGAAAGAAGGGGAAAAATCATGGGGCCTAGCCCACTAAAATTTTTTCACTATATATCTGCTTTGGGATACAAAGTTTAAGTTTTTCTAGATTACAATTGTATGTGGCACGTGAGAATCTCATAATCAAATGCAACGGCTATCTGCGTTAATTGGGTATGCGATTGTTGGTGGCGATGATGGTGAACAGCGGGGGTTAGTGATGATCCGATGGCGGTTGGGTGGTGGCAGCTGGCGGTGGTGACTGGTGACGGTGGTCGGTGGTGACCAACAATCGCGCGATGACAATGCGGCCGACCATTGATACGGTGGTGCGATAATAATGACAATAGTAGTGATGGTGGCCGGCAATGTAATTGATAATCGATGTCGATAGTGATGGCCAACGGTGGCGGCTAGCATGGTCGCAACCCACCTGGTAAATTAGTCCATGAGGAATTGCGGTGGAGGCCGATGGCGGTCGGCTGGCGATGATCAGCCAGCGATAATTGGCCGACCGTAACGATTATGCTTGGATGATCTTCGAGAGCTCGGCCCTCATGTGAAGAATGAGGCTTATGAATAGAATGACATTTCTGTAAATACATGCAAAATCCAAATCACTCCATTGGATGACTCAAAATGATTTCTTTGATCTTCTGATGTATTTTAGGCATTTAAATGCTCAAATGAAATTAGAATCAAGAGAACTTGGGCTTGTTAGATCTTGCTCGTCAAGACACTCGATTTGATTATAAATACTCCATATTTAGGAACTATTTAGAGATTTAACTAATATCCCAAAGTTTCTAATGATATTTTAAGTGTTTGATCTGGGTTAGTCTCGACTTAGGATTACATTGCTTTCGACGTCAAAATTCGTGCTTCAACTAGTAGAATTTTCAGTGACATATCAATAATATATGATATTGTTCATTTCAGAGGTGGTGAATAATCTGATCCAACATAGAGATGCTCATTAGTATTTGAAAATACTAGTCGATTGAACCTCATATTATATTTTGAGATCTCATCATTATTGCTAATAGAAATGGATTGAGATAGAATTACATTCAAAAGATGTTTGTCAATATGAAATTCTTACATATGATGAGTGATTCAAAGAAAGATAGCAACATTATCTGCTTTTAAGAGCCATTCTTGATCTTAAGTTTTAAATCATGTGTAATAATAAAAGAGCCTTCTCACTACAATCAAACAAACATGACTATTGGGCAAAAGCACCATAGAAAGGAGCCAAGCTCTCCATAATCATAATAGCAATGAGTGATGATAATATTTCTAAATTCGAGAGCATATTAAACATAGAGAGATATCATAGTTAGATAATAATAAAGAACTCATATCAAGAATAACAAATAGAATAAAGCTTATAAATTTAGTAAGGAGATTGACACGAACTACTATTTTTTTTTTGTTGAATAACAAAATGAGTTTTTTTTTTTCAATAATAATGTCAATTGAAGTGTCCCGATCACAAGCCCCTATAATTCCTTTCAACCCAAATATAAGCGAGCAAATTTTTTTTTTTATAAAATTTTCTAAATAAAATAATCAATATAATTTAGAATTTGTGCAAAAGTGTCATTCATATGAAAAAAATTATCATATGAAATTTTTTTAAAGTACATTTATTGCATATAAATAGTCGAGTGAGTTTAATTATAAATGTTGAATAAAATATATTCAAAATTAACATATATATTTTTTTTGCTAAAGCCACTAAATATTTAGTTGAAATAATTATAATAATATGAAAATGTAAAGATAAAATTGTTGTAAATAAATTATTATTTTTTAAAAAATATGATAGATATTATAATTTTTTTAAAAAAATAAAATTATAAAATTTAAAATATTTTATGATATTAGATTAGAAAATATAATTTTATACTGAAAGAATATTTATTTTTTAAAATACGATAGATTTTTCAAAATTTTCTAAGCAGCACCTACGGTGTACGGTACCGCCACCCCCAAACTCTACCTATATGGCGGTAGTGGAAAGTGACGCACAAAACAGTGGTAAGGGATCCAAATACTGGAAGCTAAACACAAAACAGCAATTCGCTCGTCAAAAACCCCAGCGCCTGCTTTCAACCCCCCATCAGAATCGGCCTACGCGCAAGGGAGGAGTCCCCGCGGATGCCTTCGCCCTCGCCGGCCATCTCTGCCACCAACTTCGCGGACGATGCCGCTGACGCCGTCTATCTCCACGACACTGAAGCGGAAAAAGTGGACAGAGGAGGAAGAGCACTCTTTGATCGACAAGTACGCGGAGATGCAATCGGATGGTGTCCTCGCTCGGTTGCGCACCCGCGAGAAGAAGTTCCGTCCTATCGCTGCCCACGTCAACGCCGGCCACCACTCCATCGATTCCGTCGCATACCCCTTCTTCTGGTCATGGAAGGACGCTTCCACCAAGGTCCAGAACATGCGTCATCAGTATATTCTCGTTAAGCAGAAGTTACTCTCCTCCTCGTCCGCCTCCGCTAACGAAATCGATTGGTCCCAGGGCCTCTCTCTGTGGCCCAATTTCCTACGATACCGCGATGTCTTCGGCGACGCCCCTCTACCTCTCAAACCCTCTGACCCTACTTCCTCCGTCGTCGTCCCCGAGCATCTTGGCTCCGCGGCCGATGCGGACGGAGACCTCGGCCTAGGGTTAGGATTCGAGTGCTCGGATGAGGATGGTGGGTTCGACTACGAGGAAGATCCTCCACCTCTTCCGCTGCCACTGCCTGAGCCGCTGTCCCATTCGGAGAGGAGGAAAAAGAAGAAACGGAGGAGGGAGGGACGAGAATGGGCTAGGCTTTCCTTGGCGCTTGCGGAGCTTCGGGAGAGGGAGGAGAGGTTTGAGGAGAGGGCTCGGCAGGCCCATGAGGAGGAAGAGAGAGAGAGGGAGACGAGGGACGCCGAGGAAGTGGAACGACTGCGCAGGAGGAGGAGAGAGAGTGGGAGGAAAGGCAGCGGCAGCAGAGGATGGAGGAAGGGAGGATGATGGAGCAGCACCGGGCAGAGATGGAGCAGATCCAGGCTCGCAAGCTGCACGAAAACAGACGTTAACCAGCTGATTGGCATCATCTCCACTGGGCAGCAGCAGCAGTGGGATTGGGGATATTGCTGCGATGGGAGGGGAGAGTGCTGGTCAGCATTATATGTCACAGATGATGCAGGGAATGCTTCATGTGAATGGGATGGTGCCGGGAGAGAACAGAGTTGGTAGTGACCCAGACATGATGACCAGTTCATTGTTGATGCCTAGTAGATGTAGGCTGGAGCAGAATGATATGAATCTGTGGATGAAGTTGAAGGTTTTAAGTATGTTAGAACCCATGAAGGTTTTCCTGACTCTTTCTATCATTTTGATGTCTTCAATCATGTAATTTTTTAGCAGTGTGTTTGTAGTTAGAACTACTATTCTTTTTTGTCCATAATTCATAAGAATGAAGATTGCAGATTTACTGTAGTAGTTTCACTTTGTCATTCTGTTACTATCTTTAGATTTTGTGATGTCAGATAGTTTTAGTGATCGGGGAACATAACCAAGGGGTCTAGGAGTGGTGAATCATTGAAACAATGGCCTTATGGAGTTGTAATGTAGCTCTAGCAATTGATTTTGTGTGAACAGAAGCTTTCCTTAAGACACCGCTGCATTTTTTTTTAATTTACTTTAGTTTTTGAATGTGGCACATTTGGCAAGGAAAACACTATATAAATGGTTTCTAGGTTAATGATGCAAACTTTTGTTAATTTTAGACTAATGTGTTAAGGCATGAGAAAGTATTGGGTTTAAGACCACATGAATGGTTCAAAAATATGTTGATGAAATATTAGTGATTGGCCCTAACCCATAGACTTAAAATGAATTTGATTGCTTGTTTACCAGTCCCAATTTTGGTTTCTCTTTGATACAAACTTCCTGACAAGTGATCAAAGTTAGATGATCATTGGGGATCAAGTACTTCATGCAAATTGTGGTTCCCATGGGTTTAGTAGAGAGAGGAGCAAGCTCGATGCCCTATGGAGCAACAACAAAGGGTTCAATGGGAGAAGATTGTAGGTAAGTTAAGCTTGTGCGAACAAGAAATAGTGACAATAACTCAAACACCAATGAATACTGATGGGCTATGGGAGTTGAATGGGTTTTTAAAGTAATATGAAATTGGACTAATATAATATTGAATTGGCCCCAAAAATATTAAGATGAAATGATTGATTTGTGTTATTAAATTTGTTCTCTTCTTTTCTCCTTCATCATCTATCAGACCTAAATTTCTCTCATAGCTTTTGATACATGACAATTTCATTTTTCTTATCTTTCCCCTTGGCCTCATTTTCTTTAGTACTTCACATTTTCTCTCAACCATGCTAGGTTATAGGTTAGCTTAGGTTGAACCATGAACTGCAAACTATTTTATTATGATTGATATTTGAGCCTATTACTAGACTTAGGGGTATTTAGATTTTCACCGATTCAAAATTGACCTAACTCAATATGATTTGAGTTCAAGCCATTTTTATATGGGTATAAAAATTTGACTTGACTAGAATTTGTCTTACATGATCCTTATTCTTTTATTTCATTTGTTATATGAATCATGTAATTTTTTGGATCAACATGACCCAATTATTTAGAATATGACCTGTTTAACTCATTTAACTTGATCTAAGCCTACTTAACTCAATCTTAAATAGTATTCATAGTAAATTTGAGTTCAATTTAAGTTATTTAGGTCAAACCGAACTTGGCCTGACTAATAATTGGGTCCACATGCTTGACATCAAAACTCGATCTGAATATTAATTAGGTCTACTTTTTTTCAAATTTTTTGAGTCTGGTTTGAGTAAGGTCATTTATTGACAATTTTAACTAGATTGAATGAGCTTCTAAAGATGCTTGCAATGTTGCAGAAGACTAATCATTGTATAATCAATGAACTCTATAGGTTTATAGGAATCAATTGAAGGCTAATTGAAAGAATTAGTCATGGGATTCTTTTGCAAGGAATGTGGCTCCAAACAAAGTTTATTTTAATTATGAGGGCCAAAATTTTTATAAAAGGCAACAATAACAACAACAACAAGCCTTTATCCCACTAAGTGGGGTCGGCTACATGAATCATTTGTCTCCATTGTGTCCTATTATGTGTCAAATTTTCATTTAATTCAAGTATACTAAGGTCATTTTTTATACATCTTAATCATGTCTTTTTAGGTCTACCTCTATCTTTTTTAACATAAGGCAAATCTAATGAATCTACTTTCCTAATCGGGTCATTGGACGGCCGACGCTTTATGTGGCCAAATCATCTAAAGCGACTCTCTAATCTTATCTGCCACTGGAGCTACTCCAACTTTTTTCCAACATACTCATTTTGCATTTTATCTCTAAAAAGTAAAGCCACTCATCCACAAGCATCCTCATCTCGCAACACTTAACTTACTCATGCTTTTTTTTTTATTTTCCAACATTTTGCACCATAAATCATTGTAGGTCTTACTGGGTGTACTAGTTGGTTCAAATCGAAAACCGAACCGAACATGTTGGTTTGGTGGTTTAAATCTCACGTTTTGGTTGTAGAATGCCTATTCTGCTTGGTTTTTTTTTTAAATATTGATAAACCGAATAAACCAATAAATCAAAATTAGTTAAAAAGTCAAATATAAATATGTAATTTTGATTGTAGATGCTTAATTATTGGTATATATTTATAGTTTACTTACTAAGAAGAAATTTTAATATATAAAATTTATTAGATTGTTTTAATTAATTAGTTCATTAAAAAATATTTTTATTTTTATTTTTATATGCTATTCGGTTTATTCGAAAATCAAACCGAATAAACCGAATTATAATTCGATTTTGTTAGTTCGATTTTATATATTATTTGGATGGTTCGGTTATTTTAAATTATTTAGTTCGGTTTATTCGGTTTAACAAAAAATTCAACCGAACCGACCGAACCAACCGAATGCTCACCCCTAAGTCTTATCACCATCTTATAAAATATTCCATTTAGTTTAAGCAGTATTTTTCTATCACACAACAGGCCAGATGCACTCTTCCACTTCAACCATCCAACTAGAATTCTACTAATAACATCTCCATCTATTTCACCATCATTTTGATCAATAGAGCCAAAATATTTGAATCGCTTCACTCTTTTAATGACTTGTTCACCTAATGCACTTATAACTTCTTCAACTAAAATTATATTCCATATATTCGCTTTAGATCTACTTAAACGAAAACCTTTAGACTCTAAGGTTGATCTCCATAATTTAAGTTTTTCTTGACTCTCTAGTCTATCAACAAGAAGAATGTCATCAAAGAAAAGCATACACCAGGTACATCTTCCTATAAATGCCTAGTAAGAACATCCATAACTAAAGCAAAAGATAAGGGCTTAAAGTGATCCTTTATGTAATCCAACCGAAATAGGAAAATATTTTGTCAATCCTCCTTGTGTTTGGATACAATGCCTTTAGAATACATATCCTTAATGACTTGAATATAATCAATATTAACTCCATTCTTTTCTAAAACTCTCCAAAGAATATCTCTTGAAATTTTATTATAAGCTTTCTCTAAATCAATAAATATTATATGTAGATCCTCCTTCCTTTCTCTATACTTCTCCATCAAACCTCTTAACACATGTATAGCATCCATGATAGATCTACCTGGCATGAAACCAAACTGATTATGAGAAATTTTTGTATCACATCGTAGCCTATGCTCAACTACTCTCTCCCATAATTTTAATGTATGACACATTAATTTAATTCCTTTATAATTTGCACACTCTTGTGCATCACCTTTATTCTTAACCAACAAATTCTTTCTCCACTCATCTTGCATCTTTTTAATCTTTAAAATAACATTAAAAAGATTTGTAAGCCAAAAAATTCTTTGATCTCCTAAACATTTTCACACTTTTATTGGAATATCATCAGGTCCTACTATTTTTTCACATTTTATTTTTTTTAAAACTTCTCTAATTTCATATTTACTAATACAACAATAAAAATAAAATTCTCTTTTTATTTAAGGTATTAAGGTTGCTAAAATCAATCATATTTTCAGATCCTTCATTGAAACGTTTATCAAAATATCTCATCCACCTTTTTTTAATATCATTTTCTAAGAAAAAATTTTACGATTTTCATCCTTAATACACCTCACTGAGCTGATCTTTACTTCTTATCTCTTTGGTTAACTAATTTATACATACATCTTTTACTTTCTTTGGTATCTAATCTATTGTATAAATCACTAAAAGTTAAATTTTTTGCATCATATATTGATTTCTTAGAATCTCTACATGTCACCTTATATTTTTCTCAATTCCCTGAATTTTTACATCTAAATTAAGTTTTATAACAACACTTCTTATTTTTTATCTTTTCTTGCACATTCTGACTCCACCACCAATTATTTTTATTAAAAGAAGCTTTTCTTTTTGGTTCTCCAAGACTTTTAAAGAATCGACCTTAATTTCACTTACTACTTTTCTCTACGTAATAACCTTTCCTGCATGAACATCCCAAAACCATGTAATATTGCTAATTTAGGGGCGTAGTAGCTATTAGAATATGGTAGAGTAACATCCTGAAAGCAATTTACTGATGAAAAGCTGATCAAGATCTTTGTTTTGGATTATTGAGCCATGTGCCTGTAGATGTTGTGGGTGATCTTGAAGGCTTTATTGATCTGAATGAATCTAGGGTGAGTTACGTTGCAAGTTGAGGACTGTAATTATATAGTTTTTTTTCTTCGTTCTTGTGATTGTTGTTGGAAAATGGAGAAGTGGTTTAGCTGCACTGCAGGAAGGAAAATTAGTTTTTTTTTTTTTGTTTTAGGAGGCCAACCCCTTAATAGGTTGATATGTTAGCTCAATGATTGAAGGTTTCTCGATGATCTTTCATATCACATGCATTTATTTTCCAGTTAAGTGCATTTCGCTCGTTATGAAATACTAATGCCTGCCTTTAGCTTATGGTTACTTTGTTCAATTGTCCACTATTTTTTTTATTCTCCCTGGATTAAGTTACATTATTATTCGAGATTCATCAATAGCACCGATTCCAAACGCCAAAGCCATTTGTTACTTTATAGTGTGATTTATATTTTATGTTTACTTTGTGTTTAGTACGTTTTTAATACTTCAAGATGCATCTAAGAAACATTTGGGGAATATAATAGATCTTATATTATTGCTATTAAAAAGTCATTTGAAATTTTATTGAATAAATTATCAGTCATTCAATATATTCATTCTTTCTACTGATTATATGTTCATTTATTTAATCAGATTGTTGTCTCCCGATCATCATTGTCCAACTATTATAGTTGGAATATAGTCTTTGAATCACTATCAGGTCCCAATTACTCAACAATCATTGTTGAGCCACTGTCATCCGATCCTTGCCGCTACTTGGCCATCATCATTAGCTCATCGACCGTTTTAGAGCATTGTCATTAGATCGTCGTTGCCCTATCACAACTGTTTGAGCGCTATCGCTTGAGCGTCGCTGCTTATCCGTTAGTTTTGCCCGACCACTATTGTCCAACCACTACAATTAGACCATAGTTGCTAGATTATGATCATCTAATCACCTAATTACAGTCTTTTGACCATCATCATTCAACCATGATCATCCGCCACTATTAACTACAATCTCCCGTCCATCGCTATAGTTAGCCAATCATCATCACCTAACTACGATCTCCTAATTTGCATTGCCTCGATCACCGTTGCATTACTTATCGCTAACTATTATCGCCGACATCAGCCACCACTATAATCACTCAACCATCATCCCTTAGATATAATTGCCCAACAATTGTACTTTGAATACAACTGCCTAACCATCATCGTTTGACAATCTTTGCTAGATTATGATTGCTAAACCATTATTATTTAATTAAGGTCTCTTGATCACACTCATCTAACTATAGTCGCCTGAGCACCATCACTTAATTATGGTCGTTGGACCACCATTGCCAGACTGCGATTTTTTGACTATCATCTCCTATGGCTTTTCATCCATTATGATCTAATTAGTTTTGATCACTATCATTCGACTATGATCATTGATCAACATCACTTGAATACAATCACCCAACCACTATGACCTGATTAGTTTCTCCTAACTACTATTGGTTCGCTATGGTCTCTCGACCATCATCACTAATTATAACTTTTTGATCACATTAATCCAACCATAATCTTCTGGCCACTATTGCGTGATTATAATGACAATTGCCTATTTCGTTGTCTGCCGTCACTTATAATATTGAGGTATGTTGTGGACATAGATCATCGCTTATAAGATGAATATATGTTCTCATGACATTATTTGTAAGATAGATTGATGCATGCAATGAACATCAACCCCCACCTACTATATCGAATCACCAAAGCCTCAAGAGAATGACTTTCTGTATTAACTCATTTTACAATTATAGAGAAATATATTATCATACCTAATGATTTATATTAATGGATTCATTCTTAGTGGATTATGCCCAATGTTTTTTTTTAGTCTTTCATATAAAAACTCTTGTAATTTTAAGAATACAATTTCTCTTTTTAAGAATACCATTTCTCTGTTAGATTTTAATGCAAAATTAAAATGGTGAACAATTTCTCTTTATTATGATGAATATTTTTGGCGAACAATTTAGCTCCTTGATAATTATTTAAGTCTTTT
Source organism: Cymbidium sinense (assembly GCA_021442155.1). Classification (NCBI taxonomy): domain Eukaryota; kingdom Viridiplantae; phylum Streptophyta; class Magnoliopsida; order Asparagales; family Orchidaceae; genus Cymbidium; species Cymbidium sinense. The sequence continues at coordinate 19,092,181 of CM038221.1, read as the reverse complement.
ATTCAAATATTTTTTATTATTTATTTTTTTAAGATAATTTTATTACTTTTAAAAAGTTCTTAAAATTTTTTTTGAGCATATTAAAAATAATTGTCACTATCAAAAATATTTTATTTCAAATTAAAATATAAAATAAAATAAAATATTGAATTCTGATTATCTTAGATTACACATTAATATGATTATACATGTAAAAAAATAAAATAAAGTACAAAACCAAAAATTGATCCCAAACAGTTCTTTCAACTTTTAACTCAATCTAATAACTTCAGCATCAGATATAGGCTCAACATAGCAAGAGCATATAAATCATGATCTAAAGAGTATATTATTATCTGATATACAGCCACAAATTGTTCGTAAAACATTAATGCTTTGTAAGAAACCAAAACATTACAACTCCTGTGAATGAAAACACTGTTGGAAATAACATATGGCCAGAATCATAGATATATTCATTTGTGATGTTACCAGTGAAGGCCGAAGCTCGACGCCTGCATAAGCGGATGAGCATAATATGCTCCGAGCGTCAGAGCTGTGATTGTGAGATAAGGTAACCTAAGGAACTCCTTATAGTAGTCTTTAGGCAGTCTCTGCCGGCCGTCGAGAATTGCCGCAAAGGGAACGACGCTTGTTCTGCTCTTCACTGCGTCGAAGGCGTTGCCGTAACGAGCACCGAGTCTCCTATCACCATTCCACACGCCAAATAAGTGGTGGCCGATCAAGCCAATGGAAGCCGCGACGGCCACTGAATTACCAATCCAGAGAGTATGAGCCAAGCACCATATCACTTGCCCAACCATCTCAACAGAAGGAAAACAAAGATCACTTGGATTGTATTATCAATAGAAAAAAAAATCCAATTTAACGTGAAAAATAAATCAGAATGTCACAATTAACTCAGATTTTTAGAAGATTTACTTTTTATACATTTACAAATCTAACACCTCAAATTTGATATTTATAAATATAACACCTTTGGTATGCATTAAAGGTGAACATCACTTTAAAAAAGTTGGAAAATTTACATGTATAGCACACAATTCTTATGTATTTATATGTCTAACACCTAAAGTTTGATATTTACAAATACAATACTTTTTCTATATAGATTTTTAGAAGATTTACATGCATAGCATATAATTTTTATACATTTACAAATCTAATTATAAATATAACACCTTTGGTATGCATTAAAAGGTGAACATCACTTTAAAAAGTTGGAAAATTTACATGTATAGCAATTCTTATGTATTTATATGTCTAACACCTAAAGTTTGATATTTATAAATACAATACTTTTTCTATACATGAAAAGATGCATTTCACTTCAAAGAATTAATAATAGTGTTATTTCTGATGTAATATTAAAGATTTAGATGTTATTTATGTAAATATAAAAGTTTAGGTGTTAGACAATGTAAATATATACGAATTGAGTGCTAAAATACTTCTAAAAAGTTAATGATGATGCTATTTTAGATATAATATTAAACATTTAAATATTAAAATTTAGGTGTTTGATGGCGGGTCTTCACGAAAAATTTCATTACCTGTGGATGGCGGGTGATTCTCATGATTCCAGTTTCCCAAAGATGGATTTTGGGCTTATCAACAGCAGCAACTTCCAAGAGATTAAAGGTGGATGGGTAGAGAAAGAAGAAGGAGATGAAGGATGAGAGCCAGACAAGTTCATGAACGCCAGGGGCGCTCTGAACTTGCCACAGTTGAGTGCCATCATATCTGTGATTGATGAAGTATACCTAAAATGGAAGAATTTATAGCAACCAACGGGTCAGAAAGTTTCACTTTTTTATGAATTAGATTGTGATAGAAACGATTTAATGAACATACGATTGAGCTAAGAGCTAATGGAAGTGAAACTCCTGCAAACAGTACACGGTAAGCTCTTTCACCAATGAGCTTCTCACAGGTATCTCTAAGGCTTGCCAAACCACTATGTACAACAGCAAATATGAGCACAAGAATGAGCACCACAACCTGCATAAGAGGAATTAAATAAAATAATCCAGTAAAGTTTACAAGAGAAAGAAATGTAACTTTAACAAGAATCGATCTTATGTAATTATAAAGAAAAATTCGAACGTACGGATCTTTATCACAGATAAAAAAATAAAAAATTTCATTTAAGGTTCATGGAAAAAAAAAACATCCTATAGCTCCACAGAAATTCACAGCAGTAATTATATGTCATTGCAGGAAATTCATTTCGAAGTGATTAACATGATATGATCATCAAATTTCTACCATTAGAGAGGATGTGAGAACTGCTTCTCTGAAATTAACAGCAGCTAATCTTTTAACTGTTACTATGATGCAACCACAGTGGTAAAACTGCAGAAAAATGTCACCTTTTCTGTACTCTTAATAGAATACTGCGTACATAAAAAAGATAATTATATAGTCGTATTAATAAGACAAGTTTACATTACAATGACTAATAAAAATACAACTGGCACAAGCTAGCAATAAGATTGATTAAGAAATCATCAAGCCACCAGGATAAAATGGAATATTGCCCTGGGCTTCACATATAGTTCAACCCAAAGAGAAGTTATTTATTTACAGGCATTTATGTAGAGGAAGCGCCACATCAGTTACAGGGAAAATAATTTAGTCTGGATAACAGGAAGCAGAAAATGTAAATTAAAACAAAGTATGATATTAGCTCCCTAAATAAGCAGAAATGAAAAGCATGCCACTGGGTTTTCCAGTGTAGAAAGCAGCTTCATTTCTCAGGATTGATAGCAGCTATCAACCAGCCAAAATAGTAAAGCACCAGCATAAAATCAATGGCTAGTGTGAGCTGTCAGATGAAAGAAGATGCAGAAAATGGAAATGAAGAACAAATGTTTGTTAGAATAGGTTTTCAAAAATGAAGGGTGTTGGCTAGCTTAGTTGTAAAGACCTTAGAAGTTGTTGCGGAGATCTTGGGATCGAATTTTTCTGTCTGCATCAAATTTATATTTCCGCACTCACAATTTTGAGAAAAAAAAAAGAAGGCAATGCTTAACAACAGGACAATGGAAAAGAATTCTATAGCCTTATTATTGATCTAACCTTTAGGAAATAAAATGCAGAGACTGTGCAAGAAAAGTGAAGTAGTCCAAGCTAGAGTAAGATTCAAATCAGAGATTATATTTTAAGATAATTTTTTCTTATATATATGAGTGATCAGAGCCGTGATGGCAGATCCAGACATCTATCGTCAGATATTACTCAATAGCTCTATGGTTAGACAGTCCTCTTATCTCTGGAAGAGGTTGAGTGGCATTCTGGAATAGAGTCTTGCATTCGGCCTTATTCCCGAGTAGATGTAGCCAGTTGCTGGTTTCAAAAGTCGATGGTGAGTAGCGAATCACCGGGTTGATTACCGTCACACATTCTTGGAGAGGCGGAGGATTGTCGTCGAGGCCTGATGAGGATGTGATGGGAAAGAAGACTATCGGTTATGTCTTGGTTTCAGATGCTACGTATTCTTGGCACAGATCCTCCGACCACTTACTACGCCGAGCACCAAATTACGTATTTGTAAGTTCGATATAAGTAAGTATTCAATATTTATGTAAGTTAATTTTACATTGCTTTTTGTAGCGGGCATGTCAGTAACTTGACATCTTTCATATACTGTCTGTGGATGATCACCCATTTTGAGGATGTGTTGATAGGTATGGTGATATGCGAGACGCGGATGGCGTGTACATATTGGTGACACATATTACGGATGCTCTGAGAGGGTGTCGCCTTGACCGGAAGCGTCGCCATCCGATCAGGTCGCTTCTACATATCGACTACACATACCAACCACTTATATTCCGTCACAGGATGATATAACGCTGAGAGGATCTTGCGGTAGGCCATCAATCGTGATCGTCATCTGATCTGGCAGAGTCTACTGAGTGGTGCTATTCCACGCAAACACCGGAGGAAGACATTGTCACACCGGTATAGGGTTTAGACAAGATATAGTATACTTTTTTTGTATGCATCTTACATTTTATTTATCTGTTTATTCTAACAGAATTGTATTAACTTTGATTATTAATGACTTCTTATTATTTGTCCATTTATGAAATGAATTGGTTAACTTCATATGATTGTCATCCATTAAATTATTATCAACTTTATGCGGTCACGAACCATTTCAAGCTCTAAACCATGACGCTATTACTTATCTCATACAAATAACACGAAGCCGGCCTCCTGCGATGGCTTCACACCAAAAAATTAACTGAAGCCGGTCGCCTATTAGTAGGCGGCTCAGATATAACCGGTCGCTTAGTGCGGCGGCTCCGTATCTGGAGCACTAATTGGGCGAATATCAGCGTGGCGCATGCGTCAGCAAACGTGGTGTGACCATCGCCTAATTGGACTATACCTATTCTTAAATTTTTTTTTATTAATACTTAATTACCTAATTAAGCTTCTAACCATACTTAATTTAAAAAAAATGCCAAAAAAAAACATCCTATATCTCCACAGCAATTCACAGCAGTAATTATCTGTCATTGCAGGAAATTCATTTCGAAGTGAGTAACATGATATGATCACCAAATTTCTACCATCAGAAAGGATGTGAGAACTGTTTCTCTGAAATTAACAGCAGCTAATCTTTTAACTGTTACTATGATGCAACCACAGTGGTAAAACTGTAGAAAAATGTCACCTTTTCTGTACTCTTAATAGAATACTGCGTACATAAAAAAGATAATTATATAGTCGTATTAATAAGACAAGTTTACATTACAATGACTAATAAAAATACAACTGCACAAGCTAGCAATAAGATTGATTAAGAAATCATCAAGCCACCAGGATAAAATGGAATATTGCCTTGGGCTTCACATGTAGTTCAACCCAAAGAGAAGTTATTTATTTACAGGCATTTATGTAGAGGAAGCGCCACATCAGTTACAGGGAAAATAATTTAATCTGGATAACAGGAAGCAGAAAATGTAAATTAAAACAAAGTATGATATTAGCTCCCTAAATAAGCAGAAATGAAAAGCATGCCACTGGGTTTTCCAGTGTAGAAAGCAGCTTCATTTCTCAGGATTGATAGCAGCTATCAACCAGCCAAAATAGTAAAGCACCAGCATAAAATCAATGGCTAGTGTGAGCTGTCAGATGAAAGAAGATGCAGAAAATGGAAATGAAGAACAAATGTTTGTTAGAATAGGTTTTCAAAATGAAGGGTGTTGGCTAGCTTAGTTGTAAAGACCTTAGAAGTTGTTGCGGAGATCTTGGGATCGAATTTTTCTGTCTGCATCAAATTTATATTTCCGCACTCACAATTTCGAGAAAAAAAAAGAAGGCAATGCTTAACAACAGGACAATGGAAAAGAATTCTATAGCCTTATTATTGATCTAACCTTTAGGAAATAAAATGCAGAGACTGTGCAAGAAAAGTGAAGTAGTCCAAGCTAGAGTGCACAATACTCTATAAAATGAAATAAAGTCAACTTCTAAGGATAAATATCAAATAACAAGCTGTTGAATTCATCGTGAATTTAACTACTGACAATTTCCAAAAGAAAATGTATCCCTAGCTTGTATTGTAGGCTACTATCTATGTCACAAGCCAAAATATCAAGGGACCATTGTTTCTCCATTGATAAGAAACTAGCATATGCATTTTATCAAGTAAATGAAGGGCCCCAAAGGTTGAACTGCGGCAGAATGAAAGATAAATTGTTTCATTTGATACCAAAAAATGCATTCCAAAATACCTATGCATATTCCGAAATGATGGCTGGTAATAACATGTTTCTCTTCCTAAATGGTACTAATAATTAAGCCCTGAACAATGTTTTGAGAGCTACAGCCACTAAAAAATAGTAAAATGCTCTGGCTAAGAACACCATGCAACAAAGAAAGTTCCAGAACTAACTCGGATCATTTCACATGGCTCCCCTTAAAGCCGTGTTACTAATTTTAAGTTATCATCAAATTCCAGTCCAAAACTTGAGGTCTTCTTTCTCAAAATTAAAAATTCAGGATTTTGGTTAAACAGTTATGATAATCCAAAAACATGAAATGCTCTAACAGCCTTAATATCTACTCTGGATCTTCACCATTGGTATCCCTTATTTCTCTAAGTGTTGAAGCATCCATAGAGTTTAGGAATGGGGAAGGGTTTCTAGAGGAGATTGGTTGGGACCTATAGGGACTCATCCTTTAGGAAATTAGTATGTATGAATTTTATAATTGCAATTATATCTATCAATAAATTACAATTTGCAATCAAAGACATTGAGACTTCCATGTGAGATCCCTTGAACAGAAATTATTATAAGCGGTTCAATTTGATTTCAAAATGATCACTATTTGAAACCAAGTTAAGACAAGTTGAACCTAACCAAACGCTAAAATCCAAAACCAAATTTACTAAGAATGAAGCTACAGCAAACCCAAAATTTTCAGTTTGATTTTTTATTTTGGAGTTCAAAACAAATATATATATATATATATATATATATATATATATATATATATATATGGGTTTGACTGGATTGATAAAGCTCACTTATATCAATATCAGCAACCCATAGACCACAAACCACACAACTCAGATTTAAAATTTGGTTACATATTTAGGTTCAAAGTATTTTCTATATAGTATGGATTGAAAAAAATATCTCTAATGATAGCAAAAGACTAATGGCTTTCAATAATGGCCCAATTCAAGCATTGTCATCAACAATTGCTCAATACGCTACCAAAATTCTCCACTTTTGTCTAAAATACACCAACCCACCATGCATAGAGGCAAATGTAGAAACCTTTAAATAACTTGCTCCAACTAAAATCAAGCAACTGGATAAAGTATATTAATAGCACCACGCACAGCCGATATTTTATCGAAGGACCTAAACCACAACTTTTAAAAGGCTTTACGAATTGAACTAGCTAGCACCAACGCGTGTCACATAATCTTAAGCAATATTAATGCATAATAAAATATATATACTAAAGTAATAATGCCCATGAAATATACTCATCAAAAATAACATTCAAATCTTTCATGGCATAAAGAATTAATAGTAAAAGAGCGATTTTGGACCATACTGCGTCTATCGTCATAACTCATAACACCAAATGCATAGAAATAATTCACCTCATGGCTCTCCGAAATGCCAGAAATCGCACGGATGAATGCGGTTCCATACCCCGTTGACGGATTAATCCACAAAGCGTCAAGAGAAAAGAGGACGGCACCCAAAATTACAGTGAAATAGACCCACGAAGCGAGCTTCTGCTCCCCCAAATCGAAAGCCGCAGAGTCCTCGCCAACCGGTGTTTCGCCACCGGCGGACGAATCATTCACCTCCGTCCCTCCAACCGCGCGAGTCTCCCTACGAGATCGAAGCAGAGCTGTCGAGTATTTCAGGTAGCGTAAGTGAAAGAGCTCCACAGATTGGGGATTTTCGCAGGCTTTGGTCGGAGCAGAAGGGGCAAAGCCCGAGCGAGGCTTTGGCCTCTTAGAAATTTGGGTGAGATGGGGATGAAGGTGGAGCTCGACAGGAGATTTGCTGAAGCCATTAGTAACCTTGAGCTTGAGTTCAAAGGGCCGGAGAAAGGTGAAAGCGTCATCTTTGAGACGGGATGAAGTGCGGGAGCATTATGCCGAACTGGCGGGTGGAGTAGGGGAGAGAGCTCGTCGCATAGGATCTAACCGTCCATCATTTTATAGTTAGGGATCGTACGACTTGACTACATGCGCACTGTAGGATTTCATGAATAAAATTTGATGAAATTCATCGACTTATATTATCAACGCATAATGGGATGAGACCAAACATTCGATTAATTAAATACAGAAAATTTTATATAAATAGCATATAATTCTTATATTTTTATAATATTTAAATTTTAATATTGATAAATATAATATTTTTTTATATATAAAAATATATTTCATTTTAACAAATTAATAATTATACTATCTTTGACATAATATTAAAAATCTAAGTAATATTCATGTAAATATATAAATTTAAATATTAGATATATAAATATATAATAATTATATTCTATCTATATAAACTTTTATTTTATATTTATTTCAATTATTTCAATTTTAAATCATATAAAAAAATTACATATATATCATATAATTTTTATGTATTTAAATATCTAATACTTAAAATCTAAGAATTATGTGATGCGCATGTAAATATTATTTATGTAATTGTTAATATATAAATATATAAGAATTATATGATGTGTATGTAAATGTCTCAAAATGATAGTTAAAATTATAGTAACGGTCGTCGTGGCCAGTGACAGGAGGAAGACAGATCAGCGGCGGGCAGTGACTAACAATGAGTGACGAGCTATAATGACAGTCACAGTGGGCGGCAAGCGAGTAGCTATAGCAATGATATTATGCTATAAATAAAGTCAAGTAAACAGCCTCTTAAGTAATTGACATTTAATACTTATCCATTATGCAAAGCTCAAAATCCACAGAGTTCAATCGATCAAGCATGAGTATTGTGCAGACAGCCAGTGAGCTCCTAATACTACAATAAAGGTCATTCAAATTTTGTCTCATAGCTTCCATAACACCCCTCATAGAAGTTGTTCAAATACTGATAACCTCAAGTCTAATATTGAATTGATCAAAATAAACATAGTCTGAATAATTACACCTGCGTAATATGCACTAATATTATTGAGAATATACATATAGGGCTGTCAAAAAAACTCGTTTTGAAACGCTGTCGGCCGTTATGTAGCTTCGTGTTTTTCGTTCGTTAACTAAACGAAAACACGGCATTCTCGATATATAAAGCGAGAACATCAATCATTTGTTCGATGCTGTTCATTTGATTTCTTCGAAATAAAAATTATATTATATTATATTATATTATTATTATTATTATTATTGTATTACTATTATTTTTATTTATTATTATTATCTATTACTACTATTATTATTATTATTATTATTATTATTATTATTATTATTATTATTATTATTATTATATATACATACAAACACATTTATATATCAAATGCAACGTAGTAGTGGTTAAAACTTGTTATGAAAAGATTGGCGTTGATCCTCCTCCTCAAAAAGCTTGTTGTGAACAATTGGATTCTTTCGTTAGCTCGTTTAGTTAAGCTAACAGACATTTCAACGTCGATATATAACGGCGAACGACAAAATAAATTTTCAACGAACCTAACAGAGTTCGTTTACACCCCTATATACATAAAGCAAACAGACAAAACTTTGGCCGGGCAGAATTCTTAAACTCAAGGAAGGGCCATCTGTAAATCATTTGGGGCAACTATATATATATATATATAACACTCATAATAACTTCTAAAAAAATTTAATTTTTCTGCAACAATCAACAACTTTTACAATCAGTTACAGCCACTCTATAGACTCTGAAAATGTCTAAGAGCCAAACCCTCTCAATTGGGAGCCCTCATCAAATTTAAGCATAAGCTCAGTTTCGCTCTGCTTGTTGGCGATCGAGCCGCTCGAGCCAAATATGAGTCGAGCTCAAGCCCATCAAAGTTCAACAAAATTCAAATACATGTGAGGCATGACAGGTTAAAAATACATGCAAGTGACCTCATGATTATGAAAAATATTTATTCACCTGAAACAAAGTTTTACAATCTCACATTATCATCTAAAAAGATGAGATGAGAATGAGAGTCTTACCTCCACCAGTAAACAAAGGAAGACCAACTTAAACGATGAACAAGCTCACAATATTACAAGAAAGAAAATATTAATAAACAAAAATTAAGTTTGAAGCTAATGTGATCTTTTTATGGTACTTTAGGAGTTTCTGATGATGGTCACACAGTATTTACAGTGTCAGCAAGCGAGCGAAGTATACATCCCAGCCCTGCTTTCTCCGTCAGTTTTTCATGGATCCTAAGGCACTGATCGCAAGTTGGTCGGTCACCGGTAGCCAGACCACGGTACAGATACCTTTTTCAAGAGTTAAAATGTGTGAAGACATTATATGGATAAATATGTTAGATATTTTCGCATTCATAGAAAATCTTTTCTTAGATTAAGCAAACGACATAATTGCATAAATACTTAATCCCAATAACTTGAACAAAGTGATTTTCACAAAACTAAAATTTATATTTATACACATGCCTTAATTTGTTATGACTCTCTTCAAATTTTTGAAACAAGGGTTTCTCTTCCTTCACCCAGCTTTTACTTCATGTAGTTATTTTAATGGAGAGACATTTATACATTAAAGGGTAGAAAAATGACCGATAATTTTATCTATGAAGAGATATTTTATTTGATCATTATTTTAACAGCCACATTTAAAATGGTAGCAATAAGATCCTTTATGTAAGTAGCCACATTTAAAACAATAGTAATTAGATTTGTAGCTTGAATTAAAAAAAAACATAGTCAATAGACTAAAAAATAATTTGTGATCAACTAAAGTGATGTAGGATATATAAGAGTCTGTAGTTTATAATACAACTTAGGATGCTAAGAATGATAGAAACAAAAAAGAACAAAAAAAAAACTAATATATTACTAAGCCGTTTTGCTTGGTTCTGAAAAGTTTGGTTTAAAGATATTCACGAAAATTTATTTTGCTTTTTTGAACGGACTAAAACGAACTTTCATTGAGATGGGTAAAAGCAGTTTAAAAAAGCACTATTCAAACGGTGTCAAAATTAAAAAAATCTCAGCAAAAGCAGCTAAAAAGCTCTTACTAAGTCAAGTTTAGTAACAAATATGTTGCTTTTGATAAAAGGACAATAAATAACTTATTCATTCCACATGAAATTTTAATAATTGTCAGATATAAATTTCTACAAGAAAAGATTGACAAATAATAAAATTCAGTAACTAATCAAGTTTATGCTTCAAAAGGATAACTTAGCACATATTTTCTTTGACAAAATCTCAAGTATCATATAAAATAAATGATTAATTGATTAAAGAGACAAGAAGAAGAGTAAAAATTCTCTCAATTGGAAGAACCAAACCTCATGCCAGCACAAGTTGTCCCACAAAAATAGTCATCTACATATGTAAAATACTTGAAGAATACACATTCAACAAGCAAACAAGAAGAAAGAAAAGTAATTTTTAATGATTTTTAAATGCCTCGAGGCCGGGGCGGCAATTGCTTCACCTAGACTTTATATTTTCTTTTATATTAGATAGGCAAATTGATCATCCCAACCCCAACCCACCCTAACTGCCAAGAACAGTAGGTATCAAATCATAGCTCAGCACAAAAACTAGTGAGACTGTAGCATATAGCAGAAGGTGAAATCAACAACCCAGCAGGAAAGACAATAGTAGTCATGGGAAAACTAAAAATAACTATAGAAACAGGGACAACAACAACAACATTACAAAATAGAAGCAATAAACAGCAAAAGAAGTAAAGAGAATAATATAAGATATGTGGAAAATCATAAATGAAAAAAATCACAAAAGGAGGGAAAAAAAATTCACCATGCTCGAAGAAATATTACAACGCGGAGAATTCATAGTTCAAATACATACAAAATCGTAATAAAATCGACCGCTTAAAAAACATAAAGGTTCATACTCTGAGGGTCCAATCCCATTGATGCCATTATACAACAACAACAAGCCTTAATCCCATTGATGCCATTATAGATCGCCAAAAAAAAAAATTTCATAACTTTGGTTGCACTATCTATATTACACAGTAAAAATCCAAACCTAACAAAATTCGGATCACAGATTCTAACAAGAAATATAGTGGAAAAATAGGAATAACAGTGAGTAATAATCAACACTTGAATTTTCATAGTGATTTTGAACTCTAATAGATGTTGATTGGAATTCAATGAGTTGAGTTGAAGCCATACAACAATGAGTTAGACCTCGCAAACTTTTCAAAGTACTAGAGACCGCATACCATTTAGATAGGAACTCACATAAAAAAAAAGGTTTTTTACATTGAAATGAACTAAGAAACAAAAACAAAGAATCAATACACATGAATTGATTTCCCAAATAACATAGAATTTTAGAAAAATTCCTCTGAATAAATTTTGAACTAAACTAATATGTTACCAATTGCTTAAGGATTCGTCCAATAATTCAAATTGGCAGAAAGCTGGAGCCCAACCACTTCCCCCCTTGCTCATCATCGCTTCACATAGGAAATACACTATTAACTTCCAGTTTTTTTCCCATAAATCCTTAAACTAAAACATCACAGTCTGCTAAAATGATGTGTCTCGACTAACTTAGTAATTAAAAATCATGAAAATTATTGCGAAGGTCCATTGCAATAATGGTTCCTACATCAAATTTATGTTCACTATAGCAAATAAAAAAATTAACAAAAAAACATGGTGCAGGAATTCAAGAATGAATAATCAGCAAAAGGGTAGAAGAAACCTTACTTCATGAGAATGTCGTAGTACTCCGGGTCCAGAGAAGAAAGCATGCCATCCACGTCCCTAATGGCCATCATAGCCCGATGCACCATAATCCAGTTAGCCGACTGCAATCAAAGAAAACCCTAATTTAGAAGATAATCCCAACTCTTAACAAAAAAGAAAGCAAAATTGAAAACCTAGGGAAGAGGTAACGCCAACCTTGCAACGCTGATCCATGGTGTTCGTTGGAGACCCTCCAGAGCAGTCTTCAACGCCTCAACCGGCTTCGATCTGAGCATTTTTCTAGAATATCAGATGTTTAGCCAAAAACCAAGCTATAAATTGAAGAAAAATCGAAACTTGTGTGACTCATTGAGGCTTGCTTTTGATCCACTTAACTGCTTGAGCAAGTTCTCAATTTTCTTCGACTTGTGCTCGATCCTCAAGATCATGGCTTCAATATTCTCCTCCTCCACCGTCGGCGCCGCCATCACTGCCGCCGCTGCAGTGTCTCTCGCTTCAAGTAGAGAACTAGAGATACTCACTTCAAGTAGAGCATATGATGGCTAAAATTAGTAAAAATTCAATTTTGGGGAAGGATTAATGCGATTCCACACAAGTGGAATCTGTTAGCGCAGGACGGCGGCAATCAGATTAGGAACGAAAAAAATGTGTTTAGATTGATATATGTTGCATAAGTGTTCTTTATTTTATGCTGTGTTACTCTTTAATATAACTAATTAATCATGGATATCGTGTGAAGTAAGATCTCACATGTAATTCAATGAAATTTATTTCAATTCTCTGGAAAATATAGAAGTTTTGCATCAATCCATGACTTTAGAAACCCCTTTCTATTAGCAAATATGAGTGCCACATCAAGTCATTTCTCTTATGAGTCAAAAAAATATTTATAAAATGATGCATTTAACATAATTATGCAAAATTATAGATCTTTATGTAGCACTAAATTCACTTCTTCATTAATAATAGAAAGAATCAATGTACTACATCATAATTAAAGTTAGCATAAATATTATTTTAATGATATAATCATACTTTCAATAATTTAAATATTTCTCATATTATTATCTAATCTTGTAATAAGAGTATTGAAACTATCAGAATCATAGTATGCTTCTAGGTCTATCTCTTATCTCCCTTTCCTTATGGTTAGCAACTAGTCATAACATCAAAGTCCTAAAAAAAAAAGTTTATTGCTCCCTCATCATTCAGGCACCAGGAATTAATAGACTATTGGTCAATAGGCTTGTGTCATATCTTTGATAAATCTAAGAATTATAAGCCCAATACTTCTTATACTTAGAATAGATGGAACCATCAAATGAATTGTTTCATCCATACATAGAATGGGATGGACTTGTTCCTCAAAAATTATCATCTCTTTAAGTGTACATATAATCATATAAGAGCTTCGTCCCCTACCTCCACCTTCTTGTCCGCCTCTTGCATCCTTCGTTTGCTACACCTTATCTCCAACATCAACAAAAATCAAAGGTTAAGCTTCTCGTTGGCATCTTTTTGCTTTGATCCTCCTCCACCAGTTCTTTTTTGTTATTTAACATAAGATTGATTTAAAATATGTAATTACTATTCTAATCTTATTTGGTAATTCTCCACCTAAGTTAGCTAATGTTCAACTCTAGAACAATGACAAAAAAACTACTTCAACCCTTCTGATGATGGGATGAATTGACTTATCATTAATTATGCTTCCACTGCCTCCTTAGCTCACTTCTCAAAAATAATGATGCTTACTTTCATCTTTATTGTTCTTACTAAGATAAGCAAAGTAAGAGTATATATATAATAGACTTATAAAAGTCCTCAATAGCTCTATACACTAGCTTGTGATGGGAAATAGCTAATGAAAATTACATATGAGCAAATCATATATTTATATCATCATAAGCAATGTAAAAAAAAAATGCAATTATATCTTTATTCATAAGCAACACTAAGTAATTCATGCTTGTAAACACCTTCCTCTCTATGTAACTCAATATATATCTTGACTTTGAAATAACCTCATAGGACTATACTATAGTGATATTACATATTAGGCTAGGGCATTCTTCTTTTGAGGATTAGTCTTACAGTGCACCATATCCCTCTTTCAACTCTCATAATATTTTTCTCCTTAACATATTTCTCATAAGAATTTAAAGATGTCACTTCATCTTCAATCATGAGATGCTTTTTACTAAAACAATTGTCATGGTTGAAGAAAAGCCATCTACAAAATAACATAGCCCAAACTTTTGCACAATATCTTTGTTAATACACTTCATTAAAATTTTATCTAGGCCTGCATTTATTAAAACTCGTCCCCATCTATGAAACTTTCAAGCAGCCTTTTTTTGTCGTTCTCTTGAACTTATATTTGGATATGAACACTTCAAAACTCAACCCGATCACCAAAGCAAGGTCAATAATATTAAATGCAATGTAATTTTCTCTAATACTATATATAATAGACTATTCATCATTATCAATTTCATTAATTATTCTTAATAATAATTGATGAATGGGGGCACTAAAGTATTACAATTTATAAGCTCTAAAGAATCACCAAAGGGAGATCTCCTAGCCTCGATAATGAGATCATTAGCATTAAATTGCCTAATTAGTTTCTACATAACACTTTAACTCTATATGTGACCTTAGCACTATAATACCTCTCAACTAGTATGATCATATATATATATATATATATATATATAATTCAAATAAGCAATCTTGAAAGAGGTGATGCAAGGAAAGAATAGCTTTGAACCATGCTTAAATCATATTGGATCAACCCATTTTTGATGAGTTTTGAATAATTTTCAACCCATCTTGAGCAATATCTAAATCATTTTTGACGTATAATCAAACTATCTTTGACCTTTTAAAAAAAGACAAATCCTGATTAAAGAAGACTTGAAATTGGCTCAGTCATGCTTCAGAGATGGCATAAAGATTGAATTATATACTCATCGAAGATGAGTTAAATATGGGTCATTCATTCTAAAAATTTAAGAGAATAATAACTATAAATAGTAAGATAAAAACCTATTGAAATTAATAATAAATTTGCATATAAATTAAATAATTTATAAAAAAAATTAAATTATTTTCTTATATCACTAGATAAAACCTAAATTATTATATTTGAATTTTTTTATGCAATGTAAGAGGTAGGCCCCACTAGTCATTAGTCATCCTTTGGGTTCAAACCTTACAATGTATGAATTTATCATTAAATTAGCTTAAACGTCTAAACAAATAAACTAATTAAAAAAGAATCATTGCTCAAAGAAGAATCTTAAATGGTGTTTAGCTGGCTTAAAAAGGAATATAATGTAAAAGAATGCATAGCACATCACCAATAAAAATGAAATTAATTTTAATCAAATTCTTAGTTGGGTCAAATCAACAACTCAAATTAATATATGAATCAAACACCTAATATAAAAATATTAAAATAAGTTCACTTTCATTCCCATAACTTTGAATTAAATATATCCCATATAACCAGAAGATGCCTAATTAGGGGCGAGAGTCTCCCCCACAGTTAAGTTTGCTCTAAGCCAACTTATATTATTTTAATTATCATGCCTCAGAGTCATACTTCCATATCTGCGTTCATACTATACTATTGTTTCTCTGCATCATAGAAAATATTTTTTTGTGTATTTTCATTGAATTGCCAGACTCTATCCTGCAGAGATTTTTGTTCCTTTTTTTTTTAGGGTTGGGTTTCTTTGATTAAAAGAACAGCCAATTTGATCGATGAAGATTTAAAGAAAACGAAACAAAGTTAAATAATTGATTTGACTCTATTCCTCTTTTTCTAACTTTTAGTATATTTTATAATGCATATGGAGATAATTTTTTAAAATTTTAATATAATTTGTTTTAATTTTTTATTATTTTTTAAAAAATATAATCATTAATAATTTTTATAATTAATTCTATTAAAGTATAAGAGTTATAAAAAATTAATATCTAATTTCTAAAGATGAGATTTCTAATATTTGTAAAAAAAATTTGGAAAGAATATTTTTTTAAATAATTTTATAGTTGTTTTTATAAATAATTATAGACTACCTATTTAAGTTCTGATATATCACATATTAAATTTTAAAATAATGCACATATATTATTTTATATAATAAAATTAAATATCTCAATAAGAAGTTCAACTTCACTAACACATGTTATTTTTTAAAATCTTCATCAATTTGATCGACGAAGATTTAAAAAAAAATGAAACAAAGTTAAATAATTGATTTGACTTATTCCTCTTTTCCTATCTTTTTAGTATTGTTGTATGTCAAAAAAATTAACTGTAGTAGAATAAAATTTTACATCTTAACTTGTATAGAAATTCAAGCCATATACAAATACTTGAAAAAAAAAACTCTATAATTTTTACATGAAAAATCTCAAAAAGAGGAAAAAAATCACGAAGCCTAGTCTAGTAAAAATGCTCTACTATATATCTACTTTGGAATATAAAGTTTAAGTTTTCCTGATTACGAGACTACAACATCATATGTATGGAATCTTGATAATGAAATTCCGAGAATCAGTTCACGCATCTACGGTAGTGGTTGAGTAATGGTTGTTAGGCGATCGGTGGACGATACTCGATGATGATGACGAACTCTCAAACTCTCAACTTTCTCCCAAAATCTCAAAACACAATCGTCGAATATCGATTCATTTGATCATATATAAGTTTTTAGTGATTTAACAATTTAAATGATCTTCGATTTGAGTGATTTTAGGCTCGTTGGATTCGTCTCGTCGAGCCGTTCGATTTGACTATAAGCATGTCAAATTTGGAAGTCATTTGATCATTCAGTCAATATTTCGAAATTTTCATATGAAACTTTTTGGCTTGATTTGAGCTCATTTGGGATCGATTTGACCGTTTCTATAATTGTTGAACTTGTTTCACTAAATCGTTTAATTTGATTGTATACATACTTTAACTTGAGATCCGTGCTTGATTTATAAATTTTAGAGAAATACTTCATTTGCCCTCCCATTTTTTGATGAAGTATAATTTTTATAATGCATATGGAGATAATTTTTTAAAATTATATATTTTAAAATTTTAATATAATTAGTTTTAATTCTTTATTATTTTTTTTCAAAAATTTTAATGATAAATAATTTTTACAATTAATTCTATTAAACTATAAGAGTTATTAAAAATTAATATCTACTTTTTAAAGATAAGATTTCTAATATTTGTAAAAATTTTTGGGAAAAATATTTTCAAATTAATTATATATTTATTTTTATAAATAAATATAGACAACTTAATTAGATTAAGTTCTGATATATCACGCATAAAATTTTAAAATAATGCACATATGTTATTTTTTATAATAAAATTAAATGTCTCAATAAGAAGTTCAAAGTCATTAAAATTGGGTCAAATAGAACCTAAATGAACTCTAATTAAGCCCAACGTCTATACTTGAAAACTTCGAGACACTAATTTGACGTGCTTATAGTAAAATCGAGTAGCTCTATGAGACGAATTTAATAAGTCTAAGATCACTCAAATCGAAGGTCAATTGATTGGTCAAATCATCAAAAAATTATCTGCAATCAAATGAATCTATATGAACAGTACGATGGAGTGTTTTGAGATTTTGGCTGTAATTACCAAAACCCCTCTTAGAATCCTATAAATAAAATCTCATTTGTCATGAGGGAAAAAGTTAAAAGTGAACTTGGGAGAAAGTTGCGAAAGAGTTAGAAGCTTGAAGTTCATCACCATTACAAACGTCATCGATATCATTATGTCTACACCGACAACTATACGTTAACTTTCATCACACAATTGTTTCAACTTGATTCTAAAATTCTCATTATCATGATTCCTCACATACAATCTTGAAATTCTGTTATCGGAAATATTTAAATTTTATACTTCAAAAAAAATATATAGTGGAGTCTTTTTATTATGTTTTTGGAGTTTTTTCACGTAAAAAATCTAGAATTTCTTTGTTCTTTTTTTAAATATTTATATGTGTGCTGAATTTTTTAACAAATTAAGGTGTCAAATTTTATTATACTTGTTGCGTCTAACCGCATTGAGAGTAAAAGTCTGCCTTCTTTGAAAGTCCAAGACACACCTATTAAAGCGAGAAAACTCCGAATTTTACGTGGAAAACCTCGAAAAGAGGGAAAACCACGGCCTAGCCCAAGAAAAGCTTCCACTATGTATGCTTCAGAGTACAAGATCTTCCGATCGGGATTACGTATATATGAAAAGAACGGTTGCCACATAACGGAACAATGTGGCGGCGATGTTGTGACAATAATATTGACGGATGTTGACGATGATGTCAACGATAGTGGTCGGTGATGACCGAGCGAGACGGTGCGGCGAGGTTGATGGCGGCGTGGTTGGTATCAGTGGTGCCACGATTGCTGGAGGATCTTTGAGCTCTCTCCTCTCTGCTTGGCCTCCTTCTCTTTCTGCCTCTCCCCTATGAGGAATGAGGCTTTTTTATGGAGGAGTGGCATTTCGTAAATACATGCAAAACCCAACCACTCTCTCCATCTGACGGCTCAAAATGATTCCCTTGATCATATGATGTATTTCGTGCATTTGAATGCTCAAATGAAGTGATTGTAAGATCTTTATTTGTTGGGAACTCATCGAGACACTCGATTTATAAACACTTCATATTTGAGCTATTTAGGGATTTAACCGATATCCCAAAGTTTCCAAGGATATTTTGAGAGCTTGATCTGACCGGTTTCAACGGATCATCTTACTTTTAACATCAAGATTCGTGCTTGTAATAATATTTTAAGTGTCATATCGGTTGCCTCTATTTTTGGATGACATTATCTCAATCATCCAAAATATATGTCCAATGAAAATAACAAATTCTTCAATAAAATTTGAGGATCCTACATTTTGAGAGAACAAATCTTCATGAGTACAAATATAACTACGGAAGTTGTTGCGGTATAAATGCGTGTAGGTATATCGAGTTTCGAGTTCGGATCCATTCTGTGAAAAGCTTCATGCGTAGCGATGCAGCTGGCCTTGGCCACATGCCTTAACAACGTGCGCTGGCCTTCCTGTGCTACATGATCGAACGCGCCGGGAGCAGCAGTCGCCGTGAATTCAGTGATCCTGAGCAGACCTTGAGCGAAACGGGCGGATCTTGGTCAGCGATTCAGATCCTTGGCAGAGTCGCGGCCCGTCATCAGTCTGGCGGGAAGCGGTCGGCGAATGGCATGGGATGTGCCAGACGCGCCGGGCTTGATTCACGACCGTGGGCGGTTTCGCGGCCATGGAAGGATGCGGCCCATGAGCGTCTGAGCCTTGCAGCATTGCGGCCCATGAGCGGCAGTTCGGCGAGCGGTTAGCGCCCGTGAACCGGCAGTGCAACCGTGGGCCGTGATTGCGCATGAGCGTCTGAAGCATGGCAGAGCGGCGGGCGAGCGAATGACGGTTTTCGCGGTTTGGGTTTCCAGTTTAGGCGGTTTTACCCTTTGCCCCAAGGGTCTATAAATATAGGGCTGGAGAAGAAGGCACCTCTCTTCTTCTTGAGAAGGTCGTTGATCAAGACCCGTAGTTCATTGAGCTCGATTTTCCCTCGAAGAGGTGTAACTTCGTCGGACCGGCCGATGGAGGCAATCGACCCGTAGTTCATCTGTGGCTCCGATTTTCCCTCGAAAGGTGTTAACTAACCTCGGGACGACGGCCGGATCGGGCGATCAAGACCGTAGTTCATGCAAAGCTCAGTTTTCCCTCGAAAGAGGTGTTAACCTCGTCGGATCGGCCGGATGGGCGATCAAGACCGTAGTTCATATGACGCTCCAGTTTTCCCTCGAAAGAGGTGTTAACCTCGTCGGACCGACCGGATCGATCAAGGCAAGTAGTTCATGCAAGGCTCAGTTTTCCCTCGAAAGAGGTGTTAGGACCTCGTCGGACCGGCCGGGTTGAGGCGATCACGGAGATGTGACGAAGATGCTCGACGATGGTGGCCGACATTGGCCGACGGTGACTCGAGTGGTCAGCGAGATAACCAGCAACGATAGTGGCGGCGGATTTTGGCGATAGTCAGCGGTGGCACGCAACACCGACGGTGGCGATGCGGTTGGGGCGTGGTCGCAACAGCACGATAGTCCGTGCGGCGCGTAGTGGCAGCGGGATACCACGCAACGATAGTGGCGGAGCGGAGATTACGGAGATGTGGCGATGGTGGCAGCGGTAACCGCCGGCGGTCGGTAACGACAGCGGAGCGATGGTTAGCAGCCGACGGGTTCAACAGCAGCAACCGTAGTCAGCAATTAACGAGCGATAGTGGTTAACGGGCAGAGTGGTTAGCGAGCAACCAGCAATCAGCATGAGCCAGCGTCTGGTGCGAGATAACCGGTAACGATAGTAGCCAGATTACCAATGTCGTTAGCAGCGGTAACCGGCGATAATAGTAATCAGCAGCGATAATCAACAGTGGTTTGCAGCCGACGTGGTGTGGCAACAACAAAGCAGCTAATGGCAGTGTTGGCGATGGATCAGCGAGATAGCCGGCAACGATAATTTTAACCAGATAGCGATAGTTGCGCGATAACCAGCGGCATGGCCAGCAGCGATTAACCAACGATGGTAGAGGTAGTGGCGGCCAGCGGCAATGAACGATGAGCTGCGGTAATTCAATGATTAGCCGAACCGGGCGATGTCAGCCAGCAATAGAGTCGGCCAGCGGTAACCAGCATAGTGTGGCGTTAACCATGGCGCGGTGTTAGCGGCAAGCAGTGGTATTCGATGAAAGATAGTTAGCCGGCGATGTAGTCAGCGAGGATGGATGTAGCCAGCAGCGCAACCGGTTGATGCCGGCGGGTAGTGGCGGCAGCCGATGGCACCGTAAAGATGGCAGCGTCAGTAGATTGCGGGGATGGCCGACGATGTAGTGGCAGCAGCGTTTATTGGCGGTGGTCAGCAGCAAACCGAAGCAAGGCGGCATGGCAGACGTGGTTGGCGGCGGCAATGGTCGGCAAATGAGTGGTCGAATGAGATCTTTGACTATCGAGGTTGTTTATCAGTGTGACTCGATGGCGATGCTGTATGGAAGAGGTTGAATTGAATCTGCGAGATTTTGACTCGAGGTTGTTTGTAGTGTGTCTCGATGCGTTAACTGGAAGAGGTTGAAATCCGCGAGAATTTTGACCCATCCGAGGTTGTTTGTCGAGTGTTACAGCGTTAATGTGGCGTTGAATTAATCCGGCGAGATTTTGACCCATCAGGTTGTTTGTCATAGTGTTGTCCGATGGCGTTAACACTATGGAAGAGGAGGTGAAGTCCAGGACCTTTTGACCTAGTTGTTTATTGAGTCTTTGCTCGATGAGCGTTAACGTATGGAAGAGGTTGAATTATCGAGGATTTTGACCCATCGAGGTTGTTTGTCGGTGTTATTGCAGATAACCTTGTATGGAAGAGGTTGAATCCGAGGATTTTGACCTATCAGGGTTGTTTGTCGAGTCTCGATGGCGTTAACTGTATGGAAGAGGTCAAATTGAATCCAGGATTTTGACCTATCCGGTTGTTTGTCGAGTGTTGCCGATGGCGTTAACAGTATGGAAGAGGTCGTGGGAAGTCCACCGACCTTTGACTATCAAGGTTGTTTGTCAGAGTCTTTGCTCGATGACGTTAACCTGTGTGGAAGAGGTTGAATTGAATCTGCTGAGAATTTTTGACCCATCCGAGGTTGTTTGTCAGAGTGTGACTCGATGACGTTAACCTGTGTGGAAGAGGTTGAATTGAATCCGCTGAGAATTTTGACCCATCCGAGGTTGTTTGTCAGAGTGTTACCGACGTTAACAGTGTGGAAGAGGTTGAATTGAATCCGAGGATTTTGACCCATCCGAGGTTATTTGTCGAGTGTTGATGGCGTTAACATGTGGAAGAGGCCGTGAAGTCAACCAAGAACCTTTTGACCCCAGGTTGTTTGTCGAGTCTTTGCTCGATAACCTGTATGGAAGAGGTTGAATTGAATCCGAGGATTTTGACTATCCGGGTTGTTGTCGAGTGTTAGATGGCGTTAACTTTTGGAAGAGGTTGAATTGAATCCGCTGAGGATTTTTGACCTATCCGAGGTTGTTTGTTAGAGTCTTTACTCGATGATGTTAACCTGTATGGAAGAGGTCCATTAAAACATCCATTTGTGGTTGTAGCCAAAGTTGCTCCTTAACGCTTGTATTTTTCCATGAGTATGAGTGAAAAACATACTTTGCAAAGCTATATCTCTTCTCAATGTTGAAATATCCTCCAACTTTGACTTGTTTCTTGGGATGGAAATCGATTAGATGCTTAACATGGGTGATCTTAGATTAAGAGTTGCCCCCCCCAATTCAAGGAACAAAGTTTGATGAATCTTCATTCTTGCACTCTTTAAAAGCTTGAAATGCTCCACCTCGATGGTGGTTTTGATCTTGTTGGGAAACTTTGTCGTCATAAGATGAAATAATGGGAATTAGTATCTCCGACGGCGTAAGTTGCGTGCTAGAAAACCGATTCGGTAGAGTAAAGTTCTGCCTTAGTTTCTTTGGAAAATCCGGCACACCAGTATTTAAAAGCGAACAAAGAAAACTCAATTTTACGTGGAAAACCTCGAAAGAGGAAAAATCACGGGCTAGCCCGGTAAAAGCTTCCACTATGTATGTTTGAGTACAAGATCTTCCGTCTGGGATTACGAAATTGTATATGAAAGGGACAGATTTAATGACAATGTTGGCAACGATGACGATGTTGGCGATAATGATGTTAGCGATGATGTCAACGATAGTGGTCGGTGATGATGACTAGCAACGGTCGGCAATGGCGAGGATCAGCGGTGGCGGCAGATGGCGGCGTGGCGGTGGTTGGCTGCCGTCAGTGGTTGTGCTTGGAGGATCTTTAGAGCTCTCTCTCTCTCTTCTTGCTTTCCCTTCTCCACTCTCATATGAGGAATGAGGGCTTTTTATAGATTGGAGGAGTGGCATTTCTGTAAATACATGCAAAACCCGAACCACTCCTCTCCATCGGACTGCTCAAAATGATCCCCTTGATGATGTATTTCGTGCATTTGAATGCTCAAATGAAGTCGGAATTGCAACATCTTTGGCTTGTTGGAACCAGCTCATCGAGACGCTCGATTTGACTATAAACACTTCATATTTGAGAGCTATTTAGGAATTTAAGCGATATCCCAAAGTTTCGAGGATATTTTGAGAGCTTGATCTGACGGTTTCAACTTGGATCGACTTGCTTTTAGCATCAAGATTCGTGCTTCGACTAATAATATTTTAAGTGTCATATCAATACTGCTATTAATTTTCTAACACACAAGTGTTAATAAGTGCAACAAATTATTTTTATTCTTGCCAAGGCAACTTGTCATTTCTAGTAAAAACTAACAAAACATCTTATAAAGCCTCTTAAATATTTTTTGTCATTCTTCTGATAACTTTTATTTTAAAAATATATTGTATAAATAATCTAAGTTAAACCATCTATTTTTTAAATATATTACTTAAATAACTTAATAAGTACTTAACTTTATTATTATTTTTAAAAAATAATATTATTATTTTAATTAAACTTTATTTATTTTTTATTTTTTTAATGTTTAACTTTATTTTTTATAAAAATAATAAATTATCTCAACCACAAATTAGCAATTATACACTATCATGTGATTATTTTTTCCTCAATTAAATATATATTTTTGTTAAATTTATACACTAGTATTCTCTTTAATGATTATTAGAAGATAACAAAATAATCTAAAAATTGAGAAAGAGGTTAACAAAACAACATAGTGATGAGAAGATTCATTCTATGGTGAAAGCAAAGTTGGTAAGAAAATGTCGTGTTGAAGTTAGGGTTTCATCTACAACAAAATAAAATATAGAAACCAAACGAAGCTAGAATGGCAATTTAGTTATAGGAAGGGGAAGAAACAGCTGAACTTTAGCCTTCCTTATCACCTTCTCACTGTCATCATCTGCTATTCTTGTTGCTTACTGCAAATAAAAAAATGTAGTTCTCGACAAAACTTTCGATTTATTTTTTCAACACGCTTCAACTTTACGAAAAATTGTATCTTTAATAAAATCTCACCCACCGTGTGGGCTCATATTCAAGATCAGGACGAGAAAATTATCAATCAGGCTCGCTCAAACAAATATATATATATATATTGATAATGGGGATGTTCATCCGCTTCATTTGTGTGTTCGATATGAATAATCCGGACTGCAGACTTATCACACGTTCCGTCACTTATTTTCCTAAGTTATCCATTTCTGACAAGGAATCGAGCATGGCCGAGTTCTCACTGCTCACATGCCAACCGAGCTCAAACAAATATTCAATGCGGCCTATCATTAGCACACATTACGATGCCCGTACTCTAGTCCTAGAGAAGTGTCATCCTCTTACTCTTCATCGACTTGCTCCTTAGAGCCTGAAGGATTATCCTCCATGACTAAGAAGTAGTTGCAGACGATGAGTTAAGCAAGAAGGTGGACTATATCCATAACTAGGTGGAGGGAATCCTTTATTGGTAGGTGATGGCATATAAGGTTGAGGTTCAAATTCTTGTCCAGTAATAGAAACAAGAGCGAATGGGGGCATTGTATTGTGGAAGACAGTGGTTCATTGATAGGCGATCAGGCTCTAACCATCGATCATCAGAAGCTGAGCTTCATTGATAGAGTCAAGCTGGAAGACGACAATGAGAATCTGGAAGGGGAGTAGTAGGAGGATTTGTACACTTGGGTTGCAGCTGTTCCTAACCAATTTAATTTTTTTTATTTTCATAAAGAACTGCTAATTTCAAGCATTTTAAATACTTTCAAATTTTAATTTATTTTTAGTTTTATTTTAAATAAAACATCATAGAAGCATTTAAAGTACGAGGATTTTTGGACTACGGTTGCACTGCTCCACAAGTCGAGAAAAAAATATAGCCAAATTTCATTTTGAAAAAGAAATGTAAGATTTTAAGTATATCAAGTTTTTGGAGAATTTGTGTCACATAATACTTATGTATATGCATATATAATATTTAAATTTTAATATTTATTTATATAGTATCTAAATCTTTAGCTTAAAATAAAAATGTACTAATATTAGTTTTTTTTTAATTTAATTTTCATGTTTATCCATATATTTTAATGCACTTATGACTATATATATATATATATATATTAATATATTTATATATTGAATATAAATATAATAAATTATGAGTTATCTAAGTAGATCCCTTTTCTTTAAAATTGTATTTTATTCATTTATTTAAAAAAAACGATCAAGTACACTGTGCACACACAACAATTAAATTTGATTATTTATAAAATTAACACCTACCTCTGTTTTTCATGTTCTTACTTAACTATCAAAATTTTAAAAAAAATTAACTTTTATTTTTTATCAAATTTTAAAATTTTAATCTGTAACAATTATAAATATGCAAATTATATTGTTAAAAATAATATGATTATTAGTTATATAAATTGATCAATTTTAAATATTTTTTTATTTATGTAATTTAAAATAAATAAATAAACGAAGAAGCCAGAAGCCTGTTTTCAATCATCCCTAAAATATTTTTTTTGGTTCTCTTCATCCTACCAAGTCTCTCTCAGATATACCGACCTCTTACCCCCTTCCAAACTGCTGGTTCCCTGAGCCGCGACTGACCAATTGTAGAATACCAGACGATCTCTCTAGGGTTTTCACTTTCTATTTTCCAACTTCGAAGTGGAGCTTAAAGGAAACGAATCTCTCAACTCTTCTACAGTTGGTACAGTTCCACTCTCTTCTTACATCAGTACGCCGTGAATCATAAATATTCCCATCAATGCCAACCTTGTCAATGACCTCCTGCTAGTTCGACCCGCCTCACCGGAACACCCTACCCGCGAATTCCCAAATGGATCGATACCGCAATCTCAGCATCATTCTCAGCGTCGTTTCCCTCTCTTTCTTTCTCCTCCTCCTCTCTACATTCTACTTCTATTTCCGTCGGAGATGGATTATTAGAAACAGAAGTGACAGCGATGACTTTGAGGAGAGCGAGGGTTTTGAGTTTGCAAAGGCAGAGGCCGAGGAGCTTGTTGTGTTCGCCGGTTGCGAGCATTTGAGGATACAGGACATACTTGAGGCGCCAGGGGAAGTGGTGGGGAAGTCGAGTTATGGGACTTTGTACCGGGCTACCGTCCGGATTTCCGACGCCGGCGCCGCCGCAGTAATGCTACTCCGGTTCATTCGTCCGGCCTGTGCTGCCCGGACTGGCGATATCCTCACGGCTATCCGGTTGATTGGATTGCTGAGGCATCCTAATCTGGTGCCACTGAGAGCGCTTTATGTGGGTCCGCGGGGTGAGAAGCTCTTCGTCTATCCCTTTTATGCTGCGGGAAATCTAGTTCAGTTTCTGAAAGGTAACTACTATTTTGTATTGATTTGTTTGGCTGTAGTTTAAGAGGAATTTGAAGGCTTTGGAGAAGAAAATGAACAAAAAAATGTCATCTTTGAGATGATTCGGTTCCTGTAACGTAGCTTAATCTTGGAATAGTTTATCTGTCGCCTTTCTGTTGTTAAGCCAACTTTGATTTTGATTCAGCTCGTTATTATGATTAGGTTTCGGTAAATTTAACCCTTCCTGAAACTATCTTTTCTGAAATTTTCTGTTATAGCTTATATGCGCTGTCTGATATAGAAATATCACTCATCATCATGCCTTAGTTTAAATTAGAAGCAACCTACTTTTTCTTTCTGGAGCTTGCATTGGATTTCCCTTTATAAGTGTTACTAAATAAAAAAGATGTTATTTTTATGATGAAATTACTTAACTGATGCAGTTTCGTTTGTGGATTTTATTGGAAATTGCTCTTGCACACAGTTCGTGTCTTGTACTTATTACTTCCCATTCTTCTCCAAGATCCAAATTTTAAGTCTTGTTTTAATTTCCTTTTGAATTAGTGTTTGTATTTTCCTGTTATACTT
This sequence comes from Cymbidium sinense, assembly GCA_021442155.1. Classification (NCBI taxonomy): domain Eukaryota; kingdom Viridiplantae; phylum Streptophyta; class Magnoliopsida; order Asparagales; family Orchidaceae; genus Cymbidium; species Cymbidium sinense. Next base: position 19,064,742 of record CM038221.1, on the reverse strand, counting down.
CCACCTACTAACCTTCAAAACTACGTAACAGCAGGAAGCGCTGAAACCGACAGATGGAAAGTCATCTATAAAATATGCCTGGGAATCGCCAGAGGACTTGATCACCTCCACAATGCATTGCAGAAACCAATCATTCATGGCAATCTAAAGTCAAAAAACGTTCTCCTCAGCCCCGACCTTCGGCCTCACCTCTCCGACTTTGGTCTGCACCTTTTGCTGTGCCCTACAGCGGCGCAAGAGATGCTCGAGGCATCAGCAATTGAGGGATACAAAGCCCCTGAACTGATCAAGATGAAGGAGGCCAACAAGAAAACCGATATCTACAGCTTCGGGATCATCTTGCTCGAGATAATCACTCTTAAGGATGCGCCAAGTTGCAGATTGTTGGTGTTTGACAGTAAGATCTGTGATACGCTCGGCTCCAATTTCATCATCAATGGCAGAAAAGATCAAAACTTGAGCAATGAAGCTCTTTTGACATGCTATCAACTGGCAATTTCCTGCTGCTCGCCATCACCAGCACTCAGACCAGACATCAAGCTTGTTATCAGCAAGCTGGAAGAGATTGGGCGTTTATGACTGGGATTATCTAGATGAGGAAAGCTTGTTTTTTTTTATTATATGTCAGGCTGGTTTCTACTGTAGACCATGTGGTGGTTGTGTGTTGAGTTAAACTACAGTTGGAGAATTGAAAACAGTGTTCTTGTAGGTCGGTCCTTAGATTGCGACTAGTTTAACTTCACTAACAACAAATACCTTTGGTGTCTTGAGTTAAAAAGTTGATTGTGTGTTTCTGGTTGGATTGACCTTTCATTATTGGTGATCGGTGATCAGCATTGTAGAAAGAAATTTGAAATCAAGAATTCAAAGCGTGACAATGAAATATTTTGGTTATTTAAGTCCCTTTATCCTCCAGATTTTTTTTTTTTTTTTGTTATTTGGGTGAAATGTGGTTTATTATTATTTTTGGATGGCTATACTTTACTTTTAAGTTCTTAAAGTCATGAGATTAAGAAAAGAAAGATTTAAATATATATCATATAATTATTATGAATTTATATATTTAATATTTAATTTATAAATATTAAAATTTAGATATTATATATGTAATAATTATGTGATTTATATATAAGATATTGAAAATAGGGAAAAAAAAGGGTCAAATAATGAGTTAAAAAAATTGTCCTATTCTCAGACAAATTTACACAAAAAGGGTTTGGAGTTGAGAGAAATTGTGGGCAACTATTATTGAGATTGATCAAGAAGGGAATATGAAATACTTAATATATCTTCAGTGTGGTCACACAAATCATTGAATCCTTCCCGCATCTGACTAGGGTTCATTAATATACTGGAGTTTCGAAGTTGACTGGATCTAAGCCTTCCCAGTCATTTCTCCACTTGTAACAATTTCTCAGGAATATATATATATATATAGAGAGAGAGAGAGAGAGAGAGAGAGAGAGAGCGTTGACTGATATAACTGATATTGGTGGAGTTCCTTATCATGGCAGGAGGGGAAAAGAGGCAAAACAGAAAAGAAAGTTGTGTAGATTTGGAGAGATCTCACATTATTTCCTTAGTTACAGTTTCAGAATTTTTTTGTCTTTAGTTTCATATGCAGACTTCGCAGTTTCAATCTTTGTCCCTTTCGATGGATACATAAGTCTATATTAAGCAAGATGACTCTGAAATTGAATGTGTTATTATTTCTTGTTGTGGTTTCACTCTCCTTATTTCATAGTTGTTTTCTGTCTGCGGTGCCACTGACTGCTGGGTTTGTTTTTTTGGGCTGAAGGATTTCTCGTTGATGCATCTGATTGTTGGCTGCCCTGGACGGAGCGCAATTTGATTTCTCCCACATTGCTAGACAACCTGAGCTCTCATATAGTTTTTTGGCTTTCCTTCTTAACTTTTCTTTGTTATTTTGTTGTTTCGTCATAATTTATAGTATTTTTCTCTAATAGGTTATAGTTTAACATTTGCACAAGGTTTTTGACAGATAGGGAGATTCATTTCCCTAACTGTTTTTTGTTTAACCTTGATCTTTTTTTCTTAATGAAATTTGGATGCCGCCCTCAATTTCTCCCGAAAAAAAAGCAAGATGAAGGTGACCTTATCTTTACATTAGAATTATTGGATATAAATATTATTTTAAGAGATTCAAATATCAATTTTCTAATAATTGTTACATTTTAATAGCTCTTATCCCAAAAGTAATTTTTTATTATATTTTTTTTTTTGAAAAACAGTAAAAAAATTAGTAGTTAAATATAATTATAATTATTTTTTGAAAAGCAGAACAGACATAAAGCTATCCAAAAGCACCATTAGTTTGTTTCTGTTAATTTATTAGCTATTTCTCGAAAGTTTTGAGGTATTATTTATCAGTGTAAGGCCTTCTTATTGGTAAATTAATTGCTGAATATGTTGATTCTCTGCTTGTAATGAAGGCGAGGATTGGACAATTCAGAAGCATTCTTCTGATTTTCTAATATTAATATTTGGCGTGAAAGCCCCTACATTCATCTCCTTGATCGTTCTTCTTTGTCTCATTAATTAATAAAAAAAAGTTGTTGGTATTACTTAACGTTTTCCTATGTTATTGTCATTTATATTTTGCGTATCTGTAAAATTTTTCATGCATACATATATATATATTAAATTTTAAAATAAATTCAAAGGTTATTTTTATTTCTCATTTAAATAACTAGATAATTCCACTCTTTAATTGGAAAAAATATATACTAAACTCAATGAAAAAATTTTGCATCAAGAAATTTTAAGACTGCCTGTGGCCTGTGGGGATGTTTTGTGACCTGAAAATAAAGTGCAGTGTAAAATATATATATATATATATATATATATATATATATATATATATATATATATATATAAAATAAATAAAATATATTAAAATTATTTTAAATTATTTGATTAAAAATTCTATAAATATATGAGTTAATCTTTTTTTTTCTTATTTAATAGAATGAATATAATATAAAATACCTTTTATGTTATAATTGACTTTGAAAGCGGCCGACGATGAGTGATCGATAGTAGATAGCTTACGGTAAATAGTAGGCATAAGATTGTGATGAGCAGCAACAGCCATTCTCGAGAATACATTGAATTAGTGTATTTAAAATTTATCAAAATTGAGTAAATTTTCAATACACCACAATTCACCCTTTTAAAATATTTCATATACATTACAAAAAATTTTAAATTTTGCTTTACTCCATTCCAAATACTCAAAATTTTAAAATCCTTCTATTTATTTTACACTCAAAATTCATCCTAACTAAATAACCCCTAATAGAAAAGCACTATCAACCAAACGTAACATCAGTGTTTTAATTTCAGGATTTTATTCATAAAAAAATTATGTTGGTTTGTTTAATCACTATTTTTCATGGACATATTTACCGGATGATAGAGCCATATTAACATAAATTGTTGCCAAAAAATTGAGTAAAACTGTGACAACTTTTAATTAATACAGATAAAAATTAACCTAATCATATAAAAATAAAAAACTAATAAACATTTAGTCGCTATTAACAAATGTTATAAAAAATTTTACTTTTAAAAATAATATGAATTATTAAAAAAATAAAAATTTGTGAAAAATAAATACTCATTCCCAATTTGAGCAAGTTATTGTCACAGGTAGTTCAAACCTTACACCTATATCCAAAAGCCTATGCTGAGAAGCATATTAAATGCACTAAATTGCATCAAAATAGACATTAAAATCTTAATAATGGCAACAGCGACCTTGCACCAAGACTTGCATAGTGCATATCAAAAGCCATAAAGCCACATAACATAATTAATGCAACATAAAGAAAAGCCTGTAAATAAAGTACAGTCAATGATAAATAACAAATAATATTCCAGTTCTTCCCCTACCCTTCTTAATAACATTGCCAGCCCAAACAAGCAAACAGGTCCACACATCCATATGAGATGTGCCACCTTACACCAATGTATCCTTATCCCCAACTTCAGACAAGGAAGCTAAATTTCTAATAATACAAAGAATTCAGTGACAGAGGTTATGAAAGACAAATTATAAGGTAAAAAAAATCAACATCAAGAACTTGGTGGCAGAGATTTTTTTTTTTTATTATATTTACAGTGTTTAATAATAGACTTCAATTGTGTGTTGCTTTTGGTATTTGGTTTGCAATTCAAGGATGTGAACAAGAAGTTGCCAGAGAATAGAGCTTCCTTGCCTGCATGTGATAGGAAGATTATACTAAGAATATGGTTGATTAAACCAAGAGAAGTCGTCTTTTGTCATCATCATCATTCTTTATTCCTAAATAATAGGGTCAAATTTCTGAATTCTGTCCTACATTCACTCTCATTATGAGCTCACATGAGACGCCAACTTAGGCTTCGTTTGAGAGAGCTTTTTTAGTGCGTTTTGTTTTTGAGAGCCTGAATTTTTAAGTTTGATATCCGTTTGAATAGTGTCTTTTGAAGCGAGTTTATTTCCATCTCTTGAAAAAAGTTTTCTTTTAGCAAAAGCAAATAAACTTTCAGAGCACTTTAAAGCAGAACTTTTGAGGAATCCAAAAAAACTTGTACCTTAGTGTTTTGACAAAATGCCTACAATCACCTACTTTTAAAATTAAAATACACCTTTACAAGCATAGGAAAATATTAGATATATAAATATGAAATTTTAGATGTTATATATAAGAATTATGTGGTATGTATATAAATATTCCCCTTTTTCTTGAATTCTCATTTCCCATCAAACCTAATGACTTCCTTTAAACAAAGAAGAAGCCACCAAAATAAGAAAAAAAAAAAACATAAAAAATCTGAGCCAAGACGGAAGGTTATTAAAGCTGATAACAGTATATCATACCTGTCAATGATAGGCAGGTAGACTCCCTGCGTGTGTACCTAGACATTGCCTAAAAGACACAGAATTGAGTTTATGTATGGTTAGAAGGAAGCTAACAGATCACGAATTGTAAATATGACATGAGTCATAAGAGGGACATGCCTGGACTGCAGTTGTAGCTGCGTCATTTGATGGACCTGTACCATTGTCTGAGAATATATTCCTAAATAACAAAAAAAATAGTAAGCTACACAAGGAAATAAGTATATTAGTAAAAATGTAAAAATTAAAAAAATTAAAAAATTCTAATTTTGGGCTGTCATTAAGAAATAATAATTGTCACATGTAAAATATTTTCTTATTATTCATAGTATTTATTTTTCTTTTACATTGTTAAGTTTTTTAATAAAGGATATGCATATGATATTATACTTCAAATAGTGATGCTTTTAGTAGAAAAATAGTAGAAATGATATATTTAATATTAATAATTTATAAAATCTAATATTGTGTCAATGGCAAATTATGTCCTACTTTTTTATAGTTATGTCATGTCATTGTATCCATTCCATCATGTTTGTGCTTCATAACTTAACATCATCCACAAACATCAAATCATGAGACCTTGATAAGAACATTATTTAATCACCTCTCTAGCGTGGTTTATTAAAATAAATATAACAAATTTGCACTCGTTAAAATGACATCTCTGATGATTAATTTCATAAATGCACAAGCTACATATGATCATCAATTTGAGTCATTTTTGTCACTCGTCATCTTACAACCAAGGAGCTCTCATCCTACACAACTAAAATATTTTAACACCAAACAATAGGTGGGTTCACTAAACAACTTATCCAGTTAAGCCAACTACGACTTCTCTGCTACTCAGTTACTAACTTGAAATTAGATGACTTTCATTAAGGAACTAACCTTTGAATATGCTATTGACATATTATTTGAAAAAAAAATAGGAGTGATCCACAGCACGAATCAACTTATTGACTCTGAAATGGCCCATATGAGGTTCTAACATCCAAAAAAGATTTTAAGTAAAAAATCAAGTTTGTATCATTTCCTCATAATGATTAAATCGACCATCAAGCAATAATAGAAATGAAAAGGACTCCCCATATAATTCACAAATCAAAACTTTTATATATACTCAATTATACAAATATGATGCTTTAAGTTTCAAACATCTAAAATTTCATGTCATAAAATCATAAGTTTTTCCTTAAATGATTGAAATCATTCTCTTACAAATTTTTTGATGCATTTGATATATAATCATTATTATCATTAGTCTTATCCCAATCAATAACTATATTATCCACCATAACTCTCAAAATATCAATAGGTATTTGATTTGAAACAATACCCTTTTATGAATCTTTTTGGATTTCACTCTAGTATTCTTTATTATCTTCCGGATTAATTTCTTCCAATAATCTCTCATTTAGTAATTTTTCAAAATAATATTCGCATTTAACCTTGATGTCTTCATTTTAACAAAGATTCCATTATCTTCACATTGAATATCTAATTTGATCAAAACTCATAGATCTCTTCTCTCTTAGCATAGTTATTATTATTATTATTATTATTATTATTATTATTATTATTATCACCATCATCATCAAATTATATGTAAATTTATACATCATTTTCTCCATCTATAATATTGAGCATATTATACAAATCAATAAGTTTTAACTTTTCTTTATAAACTACCCTCTTTGCAAAATATTAATTTTCTTACCATCATTATAAGTCTTAATAATAAATTATAGAAAAATTAAGGTAATGTGTCAAACATTAAAATTATGGGACAATGTAATTGTGCATAGGTTAAGACATGACACAAAAGTTTCTTAAAATCAATTTAGTTTCATGCCATTTAAGTCTATTATGGATGCTATACATTTGTTGATAGCATTAAAGAAGCAGAAGAGTTGACCTAGCATTTAAGATAGGCTAAGTCTTAATAATAAATTATAGAAAAATTACAGAAAAATTAAGTTAATGTGTCAAACATTAAAATTATGGGAGAATGTAATTGTGCATAGGTTACTACATAATACAAAAATTTCCTAAAATCAATTTGGTTTCATGCCGTTTAGGTCTATTATGGATGCTAATGCATTTGTTGATGGCATTAAAGAATCGGAAGAGTTGACCTAGCATTTAAGATATATTGAATTACTCCCTCAAGGGAGTTTCCCAACTTGCTTGGCCCCACTTGATCTTTCTTTTAGATGGGATAATGCATTCAAATCTAAAATCAACATTGGCTTGACCCAAGCTGATTACATGTACTAGCTGTATTTGAGCAATTGATTGACTCAACTTACCTAAAATAAAGTTCAAGAATCTGTTAAACTTTCTATTTATAATAAGGTAGGCTTGACTGCATAATTTACTTCATATGACTTGCAAAGTACTGAACATTAAGAAAATAAATTTAAAAATATTAATCGAACAACAACGAAGGTCACTTGATAAAAGTTGCAATTATGTATGTGGGTGTATATGTATATATATATATATATATATATATATATATATATATATATATATATATATATATAATATAGATATAGAGTCATAAGTATGAGTAGAATGATTAAGTTTAATGATTTCAGCTGAGAATGATAGGTTTGAGCCCAATCTAGTCGCTCATGAAGAAGAATAAGACCAACTATAGGCCAAAAATATCTTAATAAAGATATCTTATATTTTTGAATTATTATTTAATTTATATCCAAAATCTATTCTTGTTGGGAACCGCACCCAGGCATTGCATCCATCAACCAAACAAAGTCTAGAGCATCCAAATTTTAGGGCAGCCCTGTTAGATTTGTGGGCACAGATTTTTATCGAAGGCTACAAATATACATTGCAATCAGCAAGCTTTTTCAGCCATCCACCCATTGTTTAGGTAAAATAAGTGGTCGTAATTTTTTAGAATAACAGGTGTCAATAAATATTTGCATCATTAAGATTTAATTTTAAATTTTCTATCAAAATTATATTTCCAAGATGAAATCAGGTGGCATGCTGGTCGAAATAGTAGCTGGTTAGACATTGATAACTGTTGAGAATCAGTCAAGTATTATGCAAAAAATTGCAGGACTAGGCGGGTAAGGAAAATCTCCTTAGAAAAAATTTCCATTCAAATACAGGTCAGTCGCTCAAAACTAGTTCTTTTGGGTTTCCTCATGAGGTCACGTAAGTATGCATGCATTATAAATGTAATATATCAGTTCCATGCTGAGAACTTCAATATGAATTTTCGCATTAACTTTACCTCCATAAAGCATTTGCGAGTTCATCATGCTTAGCATCAGGTTTCAAGGCATCATCATAAGCAACGATATTGCCATAGAAAATCTTCTCCAGTTCCTTCATCCATTTTGTTAATAGTAGATTAACCTGCATTAAATTTAAAATAAACAAAGCATACTTTCACAAGTTGCGAAAGCTCATGTTCTGAGAGTTCTTGGAAATACCAATTGACAAACAAGAAGAAAAGTTATTTATTCCATATGTTCAGGCACAATACCTAGGCGTTTGCATGTTCAATGTATATTACCTTTATTGATGGGAGAGAGAGATGAGCTCAGACATCAATACAATAGTTGAACGGTTGAACCCAATGGTCTAAACCACAAGCTTCCAATTTTAACTCACGCTCTCCCAGCCACGCTCCTTTCATTTTGTATTCTTCAATTAAAAATGGTTCTCTCACGCAACTGCAAAAATCAACCATACTGTTCTCAACCAAATAGTGGTGGTGCTTTAGGTTTACAATTGACACCTTTCTATGCTCAACCAAAGGTAACCCATCAAACAAATGTGCCATATCAAAACTGGGCCACTAGATACCATGTAACCACTTCGGTGAATATTCGAAGTCTAAACAGACGACCTTTGTATTGCTTATCTTAATTTGGTCTTTTGAGTCAAAATCAAGTTATAATCAAATCAAGTTAGAGTCCATACCACTTATTCAGGTGAAATCAAAACAGTTTTTAGGTTCTTCAATAAGCGTAAACTTGTTCAAATTATTCTGGAATCATAGTTTTCTAGGCCTAAATTTGACGAAAACTTAACAGCCATACCCAAATTCCAACTAAGGTCAGAATTCAAATTCAACGCTCCTACCACGAAATATTTGCAAATGCTACACAAAGTTACCTCACAGGCCCACATAATGTGTCCAATAGCATCCCACTGAAACTCTTTCATATTTAGGAATTTCATAAAAAGTACCCTTTCAATTACAGTAAATCCTATCTATAGCGGATCTCAGCTCCACCATATATTGGATTTTAAAAAATTGAGAAAATCAATTACTCACAGCTAAACAACTCATAGCTCAAACCTAAATACAAGTAAATCATGACTTTCAAAAGAAAACTGATTCAGGACAATCTATAGAGCAGTGCTACTCTTGAGCACTTCGTAAAAAATGAGCTGTTAGCGACGCCGACACCTAGTCCTAGATACCAGAGGAAATGGATCCTAGGCCGCCCAGTATAGGCACCTAATCGCCAATCTTCGTGTCAATCTCTAAGAGTTGGCGAAGACTCCTCCATAATATCTTGGACATCATCTCAGCCATGAAATGGTGATAGCTTCACGATTTTAAAAATGGTGGAAACATTATAATCACTTGGCAGTTCGATCCATAGGCATGCCCATCAAATAAAGCGATGAGGACCATTAGCACTTGGTTTGAGTTTAACATATGACCCTAGTGGAATATCCCCTTTTTCAGAAGAATCACACTATGTCACCTTCTTTGAAGGCTATTGGCTTTCAAAAAATGTAGGCATATTTCTGACACTAAGCATTTTGCTTCTCAATTATATCATTATCTTGTTGATGTAGCTTCTTAATATCCCTACTTCTTTTATCTAAATCAATGCTAAATTATATGTTGTAAATTGGTATATGATTTTGATAGGAGCGTTATGTTCATGGCCATAAATGACTTCAAACAAGCTTCAACCAATTCTTTGGCTTGGTGATCTATCATATGCCAATTATACCTAGTAATAATCTGATTCCATATCAAAATGTTCTTACCCATAGAACAATGAAACAAATTTTCTAAACTACAATTTACAACTTTTATTTATCCATCAACTTGCAAATGAGTGAAAACAAACTCGCTCCCAACTATTTCCACAAGGTCTTCCAAAAGGAGTTTGTAAATATAACACCTCAAGCAAAAGAGAAATTTTTAAGAATGCTTATAAGCTTCGCAATCTCATGAAAATATAGTTAGACGTTACATGTAGCATCTTTTGTTAGGAGGTATGACATAAAATGGGCAATCTTGGATAATCAATCCACTACAAACATAATTGAGTACTTATGTCATTCTGTGTGGCTTACGACAATAGTGAAATCCATACTAATTTCAATCTGCAGAGAATCAAGAACTAAAAAGGGAGTACAGTCCCATCTTATGCTTACAAGTTTTGACGATGTGGTAGGCCCTACATATCTTGATATGCAGATCAACATCTATAAGTAATAATGACCAATAAAAATTTTCTGTCTCATCCTAAGTGTCCCACCAAGCTCCCATCATAGCATTCAAACAAAATAAGCTCTCGTAAAGAGCACTTGGGGATGCAAAGTCAAACTCATTCCTTCCTTGCACTACTGCCAATTTTTTCCAAAATTAACATCTTTTAAATATAGCTCATTTCATAATTTCAAATCACAACACCATTGTTTGGAGTGTTGTGAGCAGTGAATGTTTATGACTAAAGGCATCTATCACTTTTCTAAGCTCCAAATTTGTGCTGAGTATAGTGGAATGACGGGAAAACTCAACCCAAATAGCATTGCCCCTTCAGCTTGTTCCACCATGCAAGTACTTAAGCGCCTCATGTTCAAAGGATAACATAAACTCATTAAACAAGTGATTTGGTGCTCCGACTACAGCATAAAGCTCAACATAGTTAATATATATGTTCTAGCTTGAAGAAGAGTGTTAGTATATGAAAATATTCTTATAGAAAAGTTCTCAATATTTAGTGAGTGTTGCATATTTTTTGGGTGTTCCTTACAATATTTTACTTGCCCCGTAATTATATAAATCAATAGGTCTTCTATTAAATAATACATTCAAGAAAGTGATTTCCCCATAAGCAAGTTGGAAGTGGATGAAACTATGAAGGATAGATAAAAAAATAACTGTATCAGAGAAATAACTGGAGTGACATCTATTCAGAATAAGGTATGTAAAATATCCAAGTGATTTGGATATACACAACAAATATTAAAAACTATATCAAATAGATAAATAGATATAAATAGCATTAGATGATTAAAAAGAAAAAAAGAGTAGCATGAAAAAAAATATAGATAGAAGTTGTTCAAAATAATTCAAGAAGAACAATTTTATCACAATTTTATCACCCAGAATAGTACTCAACAAGAATGAATGAAAATAAAGATCCATAAGTCCAATATAAAATAGCCGAGATAAGGCCAATAAAGATGATGATGCTAATATAAATCTAGCACAATAAAAATTCCACTTTCTCTATTTTTCAAGTTAATCCTTGAAATGCGGTAAGATGACATGGTGAGCTATCCATGACCCTATTAGTTCACGATTACAGATGCAAACAATGAATGCTTCCCCTTCAAAACTACTCTGGTTTTAGCAAATATCACAAGTAAAAGAAGTTTTGTGAGATCCAAAATTGAAATATTGGCAACCAGAACATGCATGTTATCTTAGAACATCAATCTACAAACAAATAATCAGATAGAGGCAGTTCAAGTAAATTGGTAGCTTTCAGCTATTTGAAATCAATATTTAGTACTCGAGTTGTTACCTGCCTTAGAAACTCTCATTTCTAAATCATGGTTGTAGATCTCATATAAATATTGGCCGAATTCAGCACCTTCCTTTCCCTCTTCCTTCAAACGACGTAGAAAAACATATGAAGAACCAGCAGAGAAAACGTAGTTTTGAACGTGTTCTCCAGGTTAAAGACTGAAAAATATCATACAAGTAACCATGATATCATAAAATCTCAACATAGAAATTAGAAAAAAAAATAAAACTATGATCAAATATAGAAAGAAGCCTCAAAACTTCAGAAAGATTAAAAACACCAAATACAGCATCCATCAGAACTATGTAATATTGATCTTTACATTGTTTTTAAAGTTAATAAAAGGTAGTGCAACATGTACCATGACATGCCAGAGAATATAGGTGCACAGTAAGGTAATAAAAGATTTTTAACGTACAATAATACATTGTTCTGAATTTTGTTAAGAGTATGTTCTAGGAACATAGCACATACGACACATGCAGAAAATCACCATCAGCATTATCACGTTCCACATACCCATTAGGCCATCTTTATGAATCACCTGTAGCTTGTTAATGCTAGAAGTTGTAATTGGTTTTGATTCAAGTATAACTACATCCTTTTGATAAACTTTTATCAGTGTTAGCTTTAGCTCATATCATTTCCTTCCTAGCTTATTCATAAATTCTACACCACTTTCCTTTGAAATTTTACTAGTAACAATATGTCACAATTAAACCTTCACAATTTTTCGTTGAATACAATAACTAGAGAAAGCAAGCTATCCAAGCTGACCATTAGTAGCATCTAACTATTTGGGCCTGGCGATAGATAAGTGCACCGGACACAATATCAGAACATGAATACAATATAAGTCATCCATGATTAGAAATGAGAGTTATAAAAAACAGAGCCTTTCCTAAATAGCTCCCTCTTGAATGATTGCAAGGCAGTAAACTAAATAGCAGATTCTACGTCAATCATAATTCACTCTCACCTTTCAATTTGGAGCAAAT